>LR738711.1:482542863-482592726 GCA_902687465.1 Secale cereale
AGCAATAATAACGTGCGCTTTGTGCAACAGGTGCCACATCAAAGTTGTGCATTGGGTATTTGAACATCAAACCACCCTTTTCATACATATATTTGGTCCACATGCAAGTGTGTTTGTGTTCTGACCCTTTCCCACGTTTTTGGCCAAATTTATAAACAGCAAACGAGTCGGACGCAGCAACTGTCTATATCGGGTACGAAGCGGACACGGTTCCCTAGGACTACCCGTGTGTTGTGCCCCTGCCCCTATCACCCACATGATCATAGTAGATTGGGCTCCACAAGTCTTCCCTCCGCCTCACGAAAATATCTACTCCCTCGCAATCTCGAAAATATCTACACATGTAGATGGTTATCTGTTTGATAGCACACGATTAGTATGTTTGGACCGTGTGCGATGTCTCTTACTCCCGCTCTATTTCAATGAGTAGATCCAATTTTTTAGTAGCCCCGACATTTTACTACCACCTCCATCCCTCACAATGTCCAAAATATATGCTCGGCTGGAGTGTTTTTCTGTTTGATAGCACACGATTATTATGTTTTAACCATGTGTGAAGTTCATTACTTCCGCCCCGCTCTGCTTCAATCCCTCGATCCAAATTCTCAGTAGCCCTTCCATTTTACTCCCACCTAGTAAAATTTTCAGTACTCGCGGCATTTCCTCAAACACCACCTTCGACCCCCTCCACACACACCCCCCAAATCCTTCGCTCACCCCAAATCCCCCGCTCACACACATACACACCACCCTCCCACGCTCCAAACCTAGCTAGGTCGCTGCCGCCGCCGCGCCGCCTCCATCGTCAACCTCTATCGGTCTACCCGTGCAGTTTACGCACCGATATACATACCCCCGCTGCCCTAAGTTTCTTAGATGATGCCTGGCAACCGCCCCCTTTCCTAGAGATCCCCATCCCCACCCTTGCCCACTCTAGGGCGTCGTAGCCTAAGCCCGGCTATGCTTCCCGGGGAGCTCGAGGAGCGAATGGCCCAAAAGAGCTTTACCGCGGCCTCTTCGCCCGACATCAGCGAGGTGGCCGCCGAGGAAGCTGACGACGATGACTGGACCTAGATTGATCCTTTCAATCAGCGGTATAGAGTATTCTGACCTATCACGGACGCCAGCTACGACATCGAGGTCGTCGATACAGATGGCTTAACGTAGGTTATGTCACAGGTTAAGTTGCCCACCACCATCCCTTCGGGTTCAACAACCGTCGATCTCATCAATGGCTCTGCCGTTGATCTCCTGTGGATCGTTATGAACAATTTTCCATCCTTCATCGCCATGGAGCCCCATTTGTCATTTCTGAAGGTCACGGCCTGTGACGCTGGCTTGGGAACCTTGATAGTCTCCAACATATCTATAATTTTTGATTGTTCGATGCTATTATTTATGAAGTCTTGGATGTTTAATAGGCTTTATCATTCACTTTTATATCATTTTTGGGACTAACCAACTAACCCAAAGGCCCGGTCTAGTTTGCTGTTTTTTCCTATTTCAGGGTTTTGCAGAAAAGGAATATCAAACGGAGTCCAAACGGAATGAAACCTTCGTGAGAGATATTTTTGGAGAAAATCACGCACGTGGACCTTGAGGACAAAGTCAGGGGACAGAGAGGTGGCCCTCGAGGGTGGGACGCGCGCCCCCTTACCAGGGCGCGCCCCCTGCCTCGAGGCCCCCTCAAGTGGCCCCGTTGCCCTCCTTCTTCCTATATAAGTCCACGTACCCCAGAAACTCCATACGCAAAGAGAAAACCCTAATTCCACCGCTGTAGCTTCTGTTCCTTTGGAGATCCCATCTTGGAGCCTGTTCCAGAGCTCCACCAGAGGGGGGTCCATCACGGACGCCTTCATCATCATCATCATCGCCCTCACCATGAGTTGTGAGTAGTTTACCACATACCTTTGGGTCCATAGCTAGTATCTAGATGGCTTATTCTCTCTCTTTTGATCTCAATACAAAGTTCTCCTCGGTCTTCGAGGAGATCTACTCGATGTAATCTCTTTTTGCGGTGTGTTTGTCAAGATCCGATGAATTGTGAGTTTATGATCAAGGTTATCTATGAAAGATATTTGGTTCTTCTTTGAACTTTTTATGTGTGCTCATGATATCCTTGCAAGTCTCTACGAATTATCGGTTTGGTTTGGCCTACTAGATCTATAGTTCTTGCAATTGGAGAAGTGCTTGGCTTTGGGTTCAATCTCGCGGTGTCCTTTCCCAGTGATAGTAGGGGCAGCAAGGCACGTATTGTATTGTTGCCATCGAGGATAAAAAGATGGGGTTTACATCATATTGCTTGAGTTTATCCCTCTACATCATGTCATCTTGCTTAAAGCGTTACTCTGTTCGTATGAACTCAATACACTAGATGCATGCTGGATAGCGGTCGATGTGTGGAATAATAGTAGTAGATGCAGGCACGAGTCGGTCTACTTGTCTCGGACGTGATGCCTATATACAATGATCATGCCTAGATAGTCTCATAATTATTCGCTTTTCTATCAATTGCTCGACAGTAATTCGTTTACCCGCCGTAGAATATCGCTATCATGAGAGAAGCCACTAGAGAAAACTATGGCCCCCGGGTCTATTGTCAACATATCAATCTACGTCTACTTTACTTTTACCGCTTTTATTTGTTGTTTTATTAAACAAAAAATACCAAAAATATAAGCTATCATCTCTATCAGACCTCACTCTCGTAAGTGACCATAAAGGGATTGACAATCCCTTATCGCGTTGGCTGTGAAGTTCTTATTTGTTTGTCCAGGTGCGAGGGACTCGCGTGTGGTCTCCTACTGGATTGATACCTTGGTTCTCAAAAACTGAGGGAAATACTTACGCAACTGTGCCGCATCTCCCTTTCCTCTTCGAGGGAATACAACGCAAGCTCTAGAGGTAGCAAGAAGAATTTCAGGCGCCGTTGCCGGGGAGGCTTACGCAAAAGTCATATACCAAGTACCTCTCACAAACCCTTATCCTTTGCATTACATTTATTTGCCTCTCATTTTCCTCTCCCCCACTTCACCCTTGCCGTTTTATTTGCCCTTCTTCCACCGTGTGTTTATCGTTCGCTTGCTTCTTGTTCACTTGTGTGTGTTGGATTGCTTGCTTGTCACTATGGCTCAGAACAATACCAAATTGTGTGACTTCTCCAATACCAACAACAATGACTTTATTAGCACTCCGATTGCTCCTATTACCGATGCTGAATCTTGTGAGATCAATGCTGCTTTGTTGAATATTGTCATGAAAGATCCATTCTCCGGCCTTACTAGTGAAGATGCCGCTACCCATCTAAACAACTTTATTGATTTGTGTGATATGCAAAAGAAAAGGGATACAGATAACGATATTGTTAAATTGAAGTTATTTCTGTTTTCACTTAGAGATCATGCTAAAAGTTGGTTCTCCTCTTTGCCTAGAAATAGTATTGATTCATGGAATAAGTGCAAAGATGCTTTTATCTCTAAGTATTTCCCACCTGCTAAGATCATCTCTCTTAGAAAAAATATTATTAATTTTAAGCAACTAGATCATGAGCATGTCGCACAAGCTTGGGAGAGAATGAAATTGATGATACGTAATTGCCCTACACATGGTTTGAATCTATGGATGATTATTCAGAACTTTTATGCTGGCTTGAATTTTGCTTCTAGAAATCTTTTAGATTCGGCCGTCGGAAGCACTTTCATGGAAACCACCTTAGGAGAAGCTACCAAATTCCTAGATAATACCGTGGTTAATTATTCTCAATGGCACACCGAAAGATCTACTAGTAAAAAAGTGCATGCTATCGAAGAAATTAGTGTTTTAAGTGGAAAGATGGATGAACTTATGAAATTGTTTGCTGCTAAGAGTGCTTCTTCCGATCCTAATGATATGCCTTTGTCCACTTTGATTGAGAATAACAATGAATCTTTGGATGTGAATTTTGTTGGTAGGAATAATTTTGGTAACAATGCTTATAGAGGTAATTTTAATCCTAGACCCTTCCCTAGTAATTCCTCTAATAATTATGGTAATTCCTACAACAATTCTTATGGAAAGATGCCTTCTGAATTTGAAACTAGTTTTAAAGAGTTTATGATCTCGCAAAAGAATTTCAATGCTATGCTTGAGGAGAAATTGCTTAAGGTTGATGAATTGGCTAGATATGTGGATAGAATTACTATTGATGTTGATTCTTCGAAACTTAGATCTATCCTACCTAAGCATGATATCAATGAGTCTCTCAAAGCCATGATAATTTCCATTGATGAATGCAAAGAAAGAACCACTAGAATGCGTGCTAAAAGAGAATATTATATTAAATCGTGTTCTTCTAGTTATCATGAAAATAAAGATGAAGATTTAAAAGTTATTGACGTGTCTCCTATTAGATCCTTGTTTTCTAGTATTAATCTTGATGAGAATAGGATTGGAGATGATTCTGCTTTAAGGTGTCCCAATGATTCGGAGTTTTAGATCTTGATGCTAAAATTGCTAAAAGTGGGAACGAAGAGATTAAAACTTTGCGTAGTGATGAACCCACTACTTTGGATTTCAAGGGATTCAATTATGATAATTTCTCTTTGATTGATTGTATCTCCTTGTTGCAATCCGTGCTAAATTCTCCGCATGCTTATAGTCAAAATAAAGCTTTCACTATACATATAGTTGATGCTTTGATGCAATCTTATGAAGAAAAACTTGAGTTGGAAGTTTCTATACCTAGAAAGCCTTATGATGAGTGGGAACCTACTACAAAAATAAAAATAAATGATCATGAATGCTATGCTTTGTGTGATTTGGGTGCAAGTGTCTCCACTATCCCAAAAACTTTGTGTGATTTGTTAGGGTTCCATGAGCTTGATGATTGTTCTTTAAATTTGCATCTTGTGGATTCCACTATTAAGAAACCTATGGGAAGAATTCATGATATTCTTATTGTTGCCAATAGGAATTATGTGCCCATAGATTTCATTGTTCTTGATATAGATTGCAATCCTTCATGTCCTATTATTCTTGGTAGACCTTTCCTTAGAACGGTTGGTGCAATTATTGATATGAAGGAAGGAAATATTAGATTCCAATTTCCATTAAGGAAAGGTATGGAACACTTTCCTAGAAAGAAAATCAAATTACCATATTAATCTATCATGAGAGCCACTTATGGATTGCCTTCCAAAGATGGTAATACCTAGATCTATCTTATATCGTGCCTAGCTAGGGGCGTAAAACGATAGCGCTTGTTGGAAGGCAACCTAATTTTATGTTTTTTGTTTCTTTTTTGCTGTTAGGGAATAAATATTGCATCTAGCCTCTGATTAGATGTGGTTTCATGTTTTTTTTAGTGTTTGTACCAAGTAGAACCTTTGGGAAGACTTGTGTGGAGTTTATATGATCTTGCTGTGAAAAACAGACTCTTTAGCGCTCGCTAAAGTAGTCATGGGATTTTACTGGAGCGTGCTTTTTAGTTGATTCTTTTTGTTTCTGATTGGTAGACAAATTGGCAAACGTACCAATTTCATTTGAATTTTTTCGAGTTCTACAAGTAGGCGAACCCTGCAGATTACTACAGGCTATTCCGTCTTTGACAGATTCTGTTTTTCGTGTGTTGTTTGCTTATTCCGATGCATCTATGAGTAATATTGGAGGATATGAACCATTGAGAAGTTGGAGTACAGTAGGTTTAACACCAATATAAACAAAGAATGAATTCATTGTTGTACCTTTGAGTAGTGGTTTGTTTTCTCTTACTAACGGAGCTCACGAGAATTTTTGTCTAAGTTTTGCATTGTGAAGTTTTCAAGTTTTGAGTATTGCTTTGATGGACTATGGAACATGGAGTAGCAAAGGCCTAAGCTTGGGGATGCCCATGGCACCCCAAGTAAATTCAAGATAATCAAAAGCCTAAGCTTGGGGATGCCCCGGGAAGGCATCCCCTCTTTCGTCTTCATCCATCGGGTAACTATACTTGGAGCTATATTTTTATTCGCAACATGATATGTGTTTTGCTTGGAGCGTCTTGTAAAATTTGAGTATTTTCTTGTAGTTTGCCACAATCATCCTTGCTTGACACACCTATTTGAGAGAGTTAAATATGGCCTAGAAATTGTTAGAACACTCTATGTGCTTCACTTATATCTTTTGAGTTGAATAATTTTTGCTCTAGCGCTTCACTTATATCTTTTAGAGCATGGTGGTGGTAATATTTTGTAGAAATTGTTGAACTATCATGCTTCACTTATATCTATTTCAGAGTCTATTAAAACAGCATGGTAATGTGTTTAGGCTAAAGAAACTAGTCTTCACATGATAAACATCCAATGTCAATGTAGTAAAAAAATTCACACCAAGTGCATTGAATAGAATGAGATGTTGGATGCTTGATAATTGTTTTGAGACATGAGGATAGTGATATTAGAGTCATGCTAGTGGAGTTATTTTGAAATTGAGAAATACTTGTGTTAAGGTTAGTGATTCCCGTATCATGCACGTATGGTGAACTGCTATGTGACGAAGTTAGAGCATGAGGTATTTGTAGAGTGCCAACCTTTGTGTGGAGGTCGGGGGCGCGCGATGGTTAACTCCGACAAACCTCCCCCCTAGGAGCATGCGTTGATTGCTTTGTTTTGATGACTTGTAGATTTTTGCAATAAGTATATGATTTCTTATGACTAATGTTGAGTCCATGGATTATACGCACTCCCACCCTTCCAGCATTGCTAGCCTCTCTTGTACCGCGCAACTTTCGCCGGTGCCATAAACCCACTATATATCCTTCCAAAACAGCCACCATATTGTTCCTCAAAACAGCCACCATACCTACCTATCATGGCATTTCCATAGCCATTCCGAGATATATTGCCATGCAACTTTCCACCGTTCCGTTCATATGACACGCATCATATTGTCATATTGCCATGCATGATCTTGTAGTTGACATCGTATTTGTGGCAAGGCCACCATGCATAATTTTTATACATGTCACTCTTGTTTCATTGCACATACCGGTACACCGCCGGAGGTATTCATATAGAGTCATACTTTGTTGCTGTAGTATCGAATTGTAATGAAAGTGTGATGATCATCATTATTAGAGCATTGTCCCATGGGAGGAAAGGCTAAATCTATAAAGTCCCTCCGCAAAAAAAAGAAAAAAAAGGGGAAAAAGGAAAGGCCAAAGAAAAAAAGAAAGGCCCAAAAAAAATAAAAAATAAAAAAGGGACAATTGCTACTATCTTTTTCCACACTTGTGCTTCAAAGTAGCACCATGTTCTTCATTGTAGAGAGTCTCATGTTTAGTCACTTTCATGTACTAGTGGGAATTTTCATTATAGAACTTGGCTTGTATATTCCAACGATGGGCTTCCTCAAATGCCCTAGGTCTTTGTGAGCAAGCAAGTTGGATGCACGCCCACTAGTTTCTTTTATTGAGCTTTCATTCATATTTAGCTCTAGTGCATCTGTTGCATGGCAATCCCTACTCACACACATTGATATCTATTGATGGGCATCTCCATAGCCCGTTGATACGCCTAGTCGATGTGAGACTATCTCCCTCCTTTTTTGTCTTCTCCACAACCACCTCTATTCCACCCATAGTGCTATATACATGGCTCACGCTCATGTATTGCGTGAAAGTTGAAAGGTTTGAAAAGATAGAGTATGAAAACAAATGCTTGGCTGAAATCGGGGTTGTGCATGATATGGATATTTTGTGTGATCATGAGGGAGCATAGCCAGACTATATGATTTTGTAGGGATATCTTTCTTTAGCCATGGTATTTTGAGAAGACGCGATTGCTTTGTTAGTATTGCTTGAAGTATTGCTATTTCTTATGTCAATATAGACTTTTATCTTGAATCTTTCAGATCTGAACATATATGCCACAATTAAGAGAATTACATTGAAAAACTATATTGGTTATCATTCCACATCAAAAATTCTTTCTTTATCATTTACCTCCGCAAGGACGAGCAGGAATTAAGCTTGGGGATGCTTGATACGTCTCCAACGTATCTATAATTTTTTTATTGTTACATGCTATTATTTATGAAGTCTTGGATGTTTAATGGGCTTTATCATTCACTTTTATATCATTTTTGGGACTAACCTACTAACCCAAAGGCCCAGTCCAGATTGCTGTTTTTTTGCCTATTTTAGGGTTTTGCAGAAAAGGAATATCAAACGGAGTCCAAACGAAATGAAACCTTCGCGAGAGATATTTTTGGAGAAAATCACGCACGCGGAGCTTGAGGACCAAGTCAGGGGACAGAGAGGTGGCCCTCTAGGGTGGGGGCGCGCCCCCCTTCCCAGGGCGCGCCCCCTACCTCGAGGCCCCCTCAAGTGGCCCCCATTGCCCTCCTTCTTCCTTTATAAGTCCACGTACCCCAGAAACTCCATACGCAGAGAGAAAACCCTAATTCCACCGCCGTAGCTTCTGTTCCCGTGAAGATCCCATCTTGGAGCCTGTTCCGGAGCTCCACCAGAGGGGGATCCATCACGGAGGCCTTCATCATCATCATCATTGCCCTCACCATGAGTTGTGAGTAGTTTACCACAGACCTTCGGGTCCATAGCTAGTATCTAGATGGCTTCTTCTCTCTCTCTGGATCTCAATACAAAGTTCTCCTCGGTCTTCGAGGAGATCTATTCGATGTAATCTCTTTTTGCGGTGTGTTTGTCGAGATCCGATGAATTGTGAGTTTATGATCAAGGTTATCTATGAAAGATATTTGGTTCTTCTCTGAAGTTTTTATGTGTGCTCATAATATCCTTGCAAGTCTCTTCGAATTGTCGGTTTGGTTTGGCCTACTAGATCTATAGTTCTTGCAATGGGAGAAGTGCTTGGCTTTGGGTTCAATCTTGCGGTGTCCTTTCCCAGTGATAGTAGGGGCAGCAAGGCATGTATTGTATTGTTGCCATCGAGGATAAAAAGATGGGGTTTACATCATATTGCTTGAGTTTATACCTCTACATCATGTCATCTTGCTTAAAGCGTTACTTTGTTCGTATGAACGCAATACACTAGATGCATGCTGGATAGCGGTCGATGTGTGGAGTAATAGTAGTAGATGCAGGAAGGAGTCGGTCTACTTGTGTCGGACGTGATGCCTATATACAATGATCATGCCTAGATAGTCTCATAATTATTCGCTTTTCTATCAATTGCTCGACAGTAATTTGTTTACCCAACGTAGAACATCGCTATCATGAGAGAAGCCACTAGAGAAAACTATGGCCCCCGGGTCTATTCTCAACATATAAATCTACATCTACTTTACTTTTACCGCTTTTATTTCCTGTTTTATTAAACCAAAAATACTAAAAATATAAGCTATCATCTCTATCAGATCTCACTCTTGTAAGTGACCGTAAAGGGATTGACAACCCCTTATCGCGTTGGCTACAAAGTTCTTATTTGTTTGTGCAAGTGCGAGAGACTCGCGCGTGGTCTCCTACTGGATTGATACCTTGGTTCTCAAAAACTGAGGAAAATACTTACGCTACTGTGTTGCATCTCCCTTTCCTATTCGAGGGAATACAACGCAAGCTCAAGAGGTAGCAAACCTTAGCTGGCAAGTCACACCTCATCGATGGCGACCACGAGGAGGAGCCAATATGTGACAAGTGAGGAAACCCATGATTTGTTTTCTCGAACCCCTTTTGTAGTGAGAAGTTGTACAGTATTTGTTGCTATATTTGGTTGTTTGCATTACACCTTGTTTATTTCTATGGTTTATGGTTGTTCGGTTGTTTGTAGTTAGCATTTGTCCAGTTTCAATTGCCATCTTTGGTTGTTCGTAGTATGCCTTGTTTATTTCAGCTATTAACAGTGTGATATTCTATTGTTCTATATGTCATAGTAAGAACTGTGCAGTTCAATTTCATCAATACCAAATTTAACAATAGCTCCATCAATGACTATATTTGGTTGTTGTTAAGCATGTTGTACTCCCTCCGAATATTTTTAGTTCACATATAAGATTTGTCTAAAGTAAAGGCTCATAAAGTTTTACCAACTTTAAAGAACAAAATAAAAACATTCATAATATGAAATAAATATCAGTACACGTGTCATGACTTAAATTTTCATATTGTATAACTTTACTATGCTAGATGTTGATATTTTTTCATATAAATAAGGTCAAACTTTATGAAGTTTGACTTCTGGCAATCCTTATATGCAGAGTAAGAAGGACCGGAGGGGGTATTGAACCCGCCTTTCCATTTGATTTAACAATGGCACTATTTGGATACTCTAACTTAGATAGAGGTTAGAGTTAGTTTCTAGCTCATGAAAGTTAAAAGGAAGAGGGAGGGATTGGTGGAATAGTTGATTGTATTGCTTGAGCCTTGTGGGCATATATATAGAAGTACATGGTCATCTTGGAGTACAAGTTAAGTTAGAATAAATCTTACATTATCCTACGTTTCCAAAATAACAATGATACTAAACAATGACTAACCCTGAACTAACTCTAGCCAAAGTGGTGTTTGGATGACAGTGTTTGGATTTCTAAATGGGGTTATCCAAACAAGCCCCAATCGGCACCTCTTGGGTGGGATAGTTGTTTTGGGTGTGTTCGATGCAACTAGCTCAAACTAGCCCTCATGTTTGGATACTTTACGGCTATTTGAGCCCAAACTAGCTCAAACTAACTCTAACCTATGTATCCAAATAGGGCCAATAACTAGTGTACTTAGGCCTACACAATACAAGTTTGAATGACTATGTTTGTTTGTTTTTAAATATTAGGCCTGTTGCAGTTAATAACACAACTTTCCAGATCTTATTTTTAAATATTAGATTTTTAACAATTTGGACTTGCTGTCAGAGGTTTTGACCCACTGTTTGACCCTTTTTGCATATGTGGAAATGAGTTGTCCATGAATATCAGTCAAGTCAAGAAACTCAGTGAGATTGTTACTATAAAGAAAAGCGAGAAAAAACAACAAGATCTTTGTGTGCACAATGAAGAAGACATCAGTTCACTACAGGATGGTGCTAACTGTTATAGCTTGTCTTTTTAGTTCATTTGCGCCATTTCAAATCTAGAGAATATATATACACATATCCTTGTTTTCAAGCCTTTCCAAAGCAGTTCACTAATGATTACCTCTCAAACCACATGTATGGTTAGAGGCGAGGAAGGTTTTCATACAACACCCACGGTTATTGAAGTGTTCCTGAAGACGAAGGATGGACGGTCCATGATCCACATGCACTGGCCTAAAGTTCCAAAGACCTTCAACATCAATGAAGGCTCAATGTACACCTTCCACTTTAGCAGTTTTTCAGATGAGATTCATCTGTCTATGTATGGTCTATGATGCTAATTTCAAAAGGTTATAGATGTTGCATGTGAAACTTGGTGCTGCTGCAGTTGTGTAATGGGGTAGCTGAGTGCTGAAGCTATATGATGTTGTACTCTGATGTATTTCAATTATGAAATCCTACTTCCTTAATATGGAAATGAAATATATTGTGTGCTTAATATGAAATGTCAATTAGATTATAAATGGATTACTAATAATAGGGCAATTAGCCTGCAAATGGCCAATTAGCCTGCTAATTGTCTTTTTATTGGAAATAGTTATTGAGAAAACACCATGGGTGATGACCTCATGCAATGCACACAGTTTCTAGGAATAAACCATGTTGGATCATTGAACAATCACACACGACATCCTCTTCAAAACTGTTTGTGTTAGGACACCTAACCCAAACGTTTACCACATAAAAAGTGTGTGTGATGGACAACCTTTGCCACACAGTTTCTTCTACGCACTGTGTGTGATGCATTCAAAAATGCAAACGATAATTTTTTTAATATCATGTGCAATGGCAACACTATCACAAACAATTTAATGGGGAAATTGTGTGTGATGTACATGTGAACGGAAACGTTTTCCTTGGAGTGACTATGTGAGATGTATATACGAATGGAAACATACTTCTTTGATTAACTGCGTGGGATGTACATACTAATGGAAACACATTCCTTGGATTGACCATGTGGAATCTACATACAAACGAAAATATTTAGCCAGGCCTGATAGTATGGGATGTACTTACGACCAGAAATGATTTGTCCTGTGTAATTGTATTTTTTAGCACAAGTGTACGTATAACCGCATTTCATCGCTCGCCCATCGCACACGACCTCATTTTGCCGAGCGCGTGTACTAGTAGGGCCTATCCCCGACAGTTTTTGGGTCATGTGGGAAGGACCCCCCTATCATAGTCACTCACTTGGTGACGGTTCAAAACTCCGTCGCAGAAAGGGTTAAAAACCATTTGTATAGAACCTCGTTGTACCAGTGCATATCCATAGGTGCCTTCCATATCAACACTTTCCAATGAAATTATTAATATCATTTTTTTCATTTCGGGACTGGGCATCCCTATTAACTACCACACTATCATGCAATTATAAGTGAATAAACACTCATCATGAGAATAAAACACCTAGCATGGAAAATATTGGCCACCCCTACCGTCTCATGAGCAATATAGGCACACAAAAAGGAAATTCATTTTGAAAAATTAGAGTTGGCACATGAAAATTTACATGGAGTGGCATGGAAATACAGCATATAGGTAGGAATGGTGGACTCATTTAGCACAACTTTGGGTTTAAGGAGTTGGATTCACAAGCAGCATTCCCGCCTAATACCAATGAAGGCTAGAAAATAGATTGTGAAGCGACGAATGAAAAGAGAGAATGTTCATAAACATGCATTGACCATAACTAACACTGAATAATGCAACACAAGTAGGATAACTTTGTTGCATAACTTTTAAATTTATGTGCATGCATAGGGGATCACAAGCCTTAACGTCAATATCCTTATTGAAGCACAACTACTCACTAACATGACTCACATATTACCATCTCCATATCGCAAAACTATTGCAAGGAATCACACTCACATACTACCATCTCCATATCTATACGAAAGTTTCTATTATATCCCTCTTGAATATTCATCACTTTGGGACCAAATTAATATCTTGTGCAATTTACCATTAGTATTATTAACTCTCACAAAGATATAAGTGAAGCATGAGAGTGTTTCCTTAAAAAATAATCATGTCAACTCTTAGAATAATATAAGTGAAGGACGAGAGTGTTTTTCAAAATTTAATCACTGCCGTGCTCAAAAAGATATAAGTGAAGCACTAGAGCAACTACCTAGCTCAAAAGATTTAAGTGAAGCACATAAAGTATTCTAACAAATCATGATAAATGTGTGGCTCTCTCTCATAAGTGTGTTCGACAAGGATGATTGTCACAAATGAATAAGCAAACAAAACAAGAACTCATACAATGCATGATGCTCCAAGCAGAACTCATGATATGTGACGAAACAAATATAGCTCCAAGTAAAATTACCGATGGTCGTTTGAAGAAAGAAGGGATGCCTTCTGGGGAATCCCCAACCTTAGTTTCTTGGGAGTCCTTGAATGTTACCTTGGAGTGCCTCGGGCATCCCCAAGCTTAAGCTCTTGTCACTCCTTATTCCATCATCCATCGTGATCTCACCCAAAACATGAAAACTTCAATCACATACAACTCAACAAAACCTCGTGAGATCCGTTAGTATAACAAATCAATCCTTACTTCAAGTATTGTTGAAAACCCATTCATATTTTATTATTCAATTATATCTACTATAACTAACTTTACCATGGCCTATACCCCCCAATACAATCCATAGATTAATCAAAACAAGCACACAACACAACGATAAAAGAATCTGGCAATAACAGAACACTTTGTAATGACACAATTTATAGTCATACTTCTATAACTCTGAAAATTATGAAAAACCAGGACAACATGGGCAATTTGTATATAAATTATTTGTAAAAAACATATAATTTTTCATTCTCCAACAATTGCAGATAATTCTTCTACTGGACGTGGAAGATTCTATTTTTACACCGAATCAAATCAACTATCAACCAAATCATCCTAAAAGTTTTGCTTGGCACAAACACTAATTAAAACACAAAAACAAATCCAAAACAGAGGCATAAATGTGCGTTTATTGACAAACATAAAAGTTCAAAAATAATTTAATATAAATATTGGGTTGCCTCCCAACTAGCGCTACCGTTTTACGCTCATAGCTAGGAGTAACGCAAAGTTTCAAGTATTGCCATCTTTAGTTTTGACCACTGTTCAAGAAATCTTCCGATTCACCGATTAATCTTTCGATTTATCTCTAATCAGGGGGTGACCGATAAGATTATGCCTTATCTTTCCCGTTTATCTTTTGGACCGATTTATCGTTCTGATAAGCGATTTATCGGGAATCTACCGATAAGTCGGACCTGCTTGTAACATTATGTTTGCAAAAACTATGTTTATTTATGTTTTGTGGACCTTGTTCCGGAATCTGTACTATTGTCCTATTTTGTTTGCCATTATACGAGGATTCAAAGGCTAGAAATCAAGGTAACACTTCTGTCAAATATTGTTTTGATGTTGAATATAGCATATTTTAGTGTTGAGAACCTGAGATTTGAAACAAATTATCCAATTAATAGTCGACCGATAAAATCGATTAATCGGCCGATTTCCGATTAATCTCTAATCCTTAGCTGACCGAGATGATAACGATAAGCGATATCCTCAACAATGGTTTTGACTACCTTTGTGGGCGTCTTCTCAAACCCACGAGGTTCTTTATGTTTCTGACAATTCACAAGGAATGAGGCAAGTTTAAGATACAAAATATCCAACCACTTATCGCAAAGGGTAATCAAAGTATTCATGGGATTGAGATTTCCAACAAAATTTTTCAGATGTTCATTAGACTTTTGCAACTCAATCAATTTTTTCTACATATCACCAAATTTAGCTAATAATTTAATCCCCTCTTGAGTAAAAACAAATCCCTTTTGCGGTGGTGGAGCCCCAAATATACCCCCAAATATTTCATCGGTAGTATTAGCATCAATGTCGGTAAAATTCCCTTTCGCGGCAAAATCCAGGAGTTGTCTATGGGGCATGGTTAAAACAATATAAAATTTGTGAAGCAAAACTATTAAATCCCTTTTTATATTGTAAACACAATAAGATTCCATCAACCTATACCAAGCATTCTTCAGATTTTCTCCTTGTTCTATTTGAGGTAGAGAACTTCAAAATCTGGTGACAAAGGAGGGTTAGTTATGCTAGCCATAATGATAAAGCGAGCAAACACAAAAAAGGCGAAGGGAAATATTTTTGTATTTTTGTAAAACTTTTCAGAAGTGGGGGAGATGAAAATGAGAGGCAAATGCAAATAATGTAAATGCAAGAAGATGAAAGTTATGCCTAGGTACTTGATAGATGTTGATGATGTCTCCCCGGCAACGGCGCCAGAAATTCTTCCTTCTACTTGTGAACTGCGTTGGGACTTCCTCGGAGAGGAGAGGATGATCGAGTACATTAGAGATAAGTATTTCCCTCAGTTAAGAACCAAGATTATCAATCCAGCATGAGAACCAAGCAACACCTCATTAGCAGCACCTGCACACAAAAAACAAATCTTTGAAACCCAACGCACACAGGGGTTCTCAATCCCTCGACGGTTACGAGCAAGATTAAATTGTATGGTGTTTGATAGATGGATCAGACAAAAATACAAAATAAAATAAATAAAGTAACAACGTAGAAATGTATTTTTGGTTTTAATATATGATAAAAGGTAGACAAAAGCAAATAATTATGGTGTTTGATAGATGGAGCAGACAAAAATACAAAATAAAATGCATAGTTTTCACTAGAGGCTTCTCTCTTGAAAATATGATACGGTGGGTAAACAAATTACTATTGGCAATTCATACAAAAGCAAATAATTATGATGATGTCCAATGCATTGATTATATATAGGCATCATGTCCGAGACAAGTAGACCGACTCCTACCTGCATCTAATATTATTACTGCACCCATCGACTGCAATCCAGCATGCATCTAGAGTATTAAGTTCATGAAGAACGGAGTAACGCCTTAAGCAAGATGACATAATGTAGACAAGATAAACTCCCGTATGAATAAACCCTATCCTTTTATTCTTAATGGCAATGATACAATATGGGTCATGTCCCCTTCTATCACTGGCATTGAGCACCGCAAGAACGAACCCATAAAAAGCACCTCTCCCACTTCAAGAAAAATTAATCTCGTTGGCCAAACCAAATCTATAGACCAGAGAGAAATACAAAGCTATATTAATCATGCACGAAAGAGTTCAGACAAAACTCAAATAATATGCATGGATAGATCTGATCATAAACTCACAACTCATCGGATCCCAACAAACACACCGCAATAAGTCATTACATCGGATAGAACTCCAAGAACATCAAGGAGAACATTGTATTGAATATCAAATAGAGAGAAGAAGCCATCTAGCTACTAACTATGGAACCGTAGGTCTGTGGCTAACTATTCACGCATCATCGGAAGGGATGCAAGGTTGATGTAGAGCCCCTCAGTGATCGAATCCCCCTTTGTCAGAGTGCTGGAAAAGGCCTCCATATGGGATCTCGTGGTTCTAGAACTTGTTGCAGTGGAAAAAGTATTTCATGGGATCCTCAATTGGTTTCACGATTCTAGAGAATTTATAGAGGCGGAGTGTCACAACCATAGAAATTGTTTTTAAATAGTTGCATAATCATGCATGCTTGATGTGTAATTGAAATGAATTTGAAATGGGGATGATCAAACCACTACAAAAAACACTTCTGTGATAATACGTGTCCACTTCCATGACGATAAGTGGCGCGTCATGGAAGTGCTTTCGTCAAGGGTAACCGACACGTGGCATCCACCATAACGGAATCATATTGGAAGGCTGGATCCTAATTTGGCCCACTAGCTTCATCTAGGCCGTCCAATATGATTCCAGCCTGTTGTAACTTTCGTCCCAAGTATGACCCATGACTTCTTTCGGCCCATATGAGGCCCTTTGTAACTCTTGGCCCATTAATGTCCCGTAGTGAACTTGGCCCATAATGAATAGTATATTGCTTCATACCCATTAATGGCCCATTACTCCATTGAGACAATCCTAGCCCGTGTTATTTTTCGGCCTTTTAAGGGCCCATTTATTCTTGGGCTGATTCGCAGCATTCGGTACCTTACGGTCCATTACTAGCCTTTACCGCTTGTGGGCCAAATTCAGCTCAATCCTAGCCCGTGTTATTTTTCGGCCTTTTAAGAGCCCATTTATTCTTGGGCTGATTCGCAGCATTCGGTACCTTACGGTCCATTACTAGCCTTTACCGCTTGTGGGCCAAATTTAGCTCGTGGTTAAAGTCGGCCCGTTTGTAGCCCGTTGACCCATTGGGCTGTTTTCATAGCATCATCAAATACGACCCATTAACGACCCGTTATGTCTGTTGATGGAATTAATCCTGTTATACTCGTCGGCCTCTCAATGGCCCATTAGGGTCGGCCCATGAACGGACGGTTGCGAGTCTAGCCCATTTACGGCCCATAATGTGGTTCGTTATTGGCCCATGTTTGGCCAATCGACCATACGGCCCATAGAAGGCCCATTGATTCTACGACCCGTAGAAGGCCATGGTGACAACAGTCCGCATGTTGCCCATGGTTATTGTGGCCTAGTTTAAAAAAATAGGTTATTGCAGCCAATAGAAATCCGCGGAAAAAGAATTGCACTGTCCACAAGCACACAAATAAACAAGACAAGAAGGAAATAAATAAGCAAGCAACATATGCTAGGCTATTACGGCAATTACACATATTAAAACCACTAGGCATCAAAGTTCACCACCAGTGTAAATAATGGGAACAAAGCAGCATATTACATACACTGGTTGTCAATGTTGGAGACCAGTGCAAATGAAAGCCATAGCAAAACAAGTCCAGAATTGAAACCACTTCACAAGAGCTCAATAAACAATATCTTGGGTATCCACCATGCTGATAAGACGCTTAGCAAGCTTATTAGCTTTCTCTTATTTGGCGCTTAAATCCTCCAACACTTGCTATTGCACGAGAAAGTATGCATCTGAATTCTGCAGGGACTTCCTCAGTCCTTCGGCTTCATATCACAACACATCTGATCGATGTCTTTAAAATGTAAGTTGAGACTCAAGAAGCCAAACTTATTCTGGCAGTGAGTTTGAAGAGCTTGTGCCAGTAGTAGTGGCTAGTAACTCAAACACTACATCAAGGCACGACTTTGGGGTTGTATCACTATCTACAAGATAGTTTTTATCAGCTTTCTTAGAGACCAACAAGGTTGTCTCACTATCTTGAACCTTATCTGCATTACTTTCTCTACTATTGCATAATGGTGTGCTCTTCGCCAATATTGTGCCGGCATTCTACAAGAGGAACAAGTAGACACATCACATGTTTACCATGTTGTATATGAAACTTATTTTGGTAAACCCGTTCGGTTGTAAGGTGGACAGGATAACAACATGAAACAAACTTATATCTATGTAGTATGGTCACTGCAAGGGCTATATCATTCTAGTTTATGTCGCCAAAGCAAGATAGAGACAATTCAAATCATATATGTTTAAGACAAAGCAGCATAGACAGAATATAAGTGTGGGAAACTACATAACACTAACAACACTTGTAATGTGCATGCCATGAGAACATAACAGTTTATTTAATTGAAACTGAAATCAACATAGAGCAAGTTACAACAGCAAACCAGTTAAAGAAACAGGTTTTAAACATACCTTTTGCACCATTGGAGTTTCAATTGCATCCTTCAAATTTGAAATTAGTTGGTGTGAGTAAATACAGTGATGCTAGAGCAAAGGAGTATGAACCATAGCTACGTAACCTGACCTGAGAAGAACTCTTCTTCTGCTTTCAACATTGACTTGGGGTTCGGAGTGGTGGTCATCGTGCTTTGGGCACTGCACTTGCCTTACTAACTGCTCGTGTTTGGGTGCTCTGTGGTGGAGATGGTGTTGTGTCAACTAGAACCGGGTTATTGTCTGCTAGGGTTGGGGTTAGAAGGGGTGTTGCTGGTTCTATGTCCAACTGGGTAGGGGTACAATCTGCGTGAGTCTGGTTTATGTGTGGTGGGGTTCGTTCTTGGGCAAGTACAACCGCGGTTCTATCTGCATCGACGAGTAGCACGATATTTTCTGAAGACCGTGTTTTTACTCCCATAGATACTGCCATCACCCTCTCCAATTAAAATGGCCGATAAACAAGAAAAGTAATTGAATGTACATACATTGTATGATAGACAGTTGTAATGGATAGTAGGGAAGAAAACAGGGCATGAAATAATTCACATTTATGTTGTCTAACCAAACAGGATAGCATGACACAATTTCACATATATGATAGCTAATTAAACAGGATAGCATGACACAAACTCACATATATGATGGCTAATTAAACAGTATAGAATGGCATACTTTAAAAAATGATGACTATGTAAAAGGATGACATGATATAACTATACAATGTGTCTATTAAAATGGTTGTCATGCCATAATTCACATACATGGATGGAAACATGATGACATGATATAATTCACGGATAGAATGACGTAATTCAAAATATAATGACCATGTAAACATGATGATATGATATAACTATATTATTTTTTTAGAAAATGGGTTGGCATGCCATAATCCAGATACTTGTTCTCTATGTAAACATCATGGCGTGATATAATTCAAATATATGATTTATATACTAAGCAAATGAGCAGAGGGCAATCACATATATGATGTGTCGACTAAGAAGATGGCATTCAATATTGTGTATATGATGTAAAAACTAACCATTGCAAGACAACATATGCATGATATGAGTAATATAACCCTTCCAAGTTTGAGCATACACCTCAAGGGGGAAATAGGACTGGTTATATATCTCTAAATCCTCCTCTGAGGAGCTATCTGTAACTAGCAAGATATCTGCTTGAGCAGGTAGCATTGTCTGCTCTAAGGACCTTGTTTTCAGTCCATATTTTTGCATCACCAATTCAAATGGCTGATGCGCAGGAAGAGTAGTTGAATATAAACATTGTCGGCAAATTGAATATGTAATACAAAAAAAGATGGCATGATATAATTCACATATATGATGCTTGGCTAAATAGCATGGCATTGCATAATTCACATATATAATGCATTGCGACAAGATACCATTGCATAATTCACATATATAATGTCTTGCAACAAGATGGTATCGCATAATTCACATATATAGTAACTAGACACTAAACAGGTGGCATTCACACAAAACATGTCTAAACTAAGCAAATAACATGGCAATGCAAGACACCATATGCACGATATGAGCAATATAACCTAGCCAAGTTAGAGCATGCACCTAGAGGGGAATAGGACTGGTCATCTATCTCTGAATCCTCCTCTGAGGAGCTATCCGTAACCAGTAAGACATGTGCTTCATCAGATAGCATTGTCTGCTCTGAAGACCTTGTTTTCACTCCAGATATTTCCATGACCGTGTCGAATGGCTGATGCACAGGAAGAGTAATTGAATGCACTAACATTGTTGACAAATTTATTAGGTGATAAAAATGGATGGCATGATATAATTCACATATAAGATGACTGGCTAACCAGGATGGCATTGCAAAATTCACATATATGATGTCTAGCTAAACAAGATGGCATTGCATGATTCACATATATGATATAGAAACTAAACTTATGGCATTCACACAATACATGTCTAAACAAAGCAGATGACATATTTTATGTTAAAAAGTAAGCAATGCAAGGCACCATATGGATGATACGGCTAACATCAGCATGCCAAGTTAGAGCAAAAGACCTGAGGGGTTAAATAGGATTGGTCTGCTCCCTCTGAATCACCCTCTAAACATTTATCTTCCTCTTGATTACAGTCTTGAATGGGGGGAGGGGGGTTGCTTTTGCGCCCACCATGGAGCGACGTTTGCATGAAATTTTATTGCCACGCAAGGCTCGTCTCTTTTGCTCTACATGTTCAGTACCATTGTGTACAATAACTGACATGCATAGGAATAAAACATAGAGAGATTATGTAAGGAGTGCATACTGTGGGTAGACCCAAAACAAATGATAGCAGTCAGATAATAGCTTGGGTTAAAAAATACAGATAATGGCTCCTTTAATATTTGTTTCCACCCAACATGAAACTCATAGTAGACACCCGAGATTAATCAAATAGTAGACCGATAGTAGTGATTGCTGCCCCAATATGTACCCCACAACCATTTAAAAACTCAAGTTCGAGCATTAGTTTGGACCTGACTCGGAGTCTAATCGGTGAACAGGACGATAAAGTAGCATGTCATCATGTTAAGCGATGCATAACGTAAGCATACACGAAAGAGTGTGACCTCCCTTGTGGACCCGTGTAGTCCTCAAGGTCCTCTGCTCAGTTGATGATGCTAATGTGGTTGTCGTGGCTGCCGGTAGCGGGGAAGAAGATCTGAGGCGACGAAAGAAAGTCTGGAGGGTGGATCCCTGCTGTGGTGAACCCTTCTGTCATTGGAGCAGCTGAGTTGGGGTGGACCTCAGCACAATAGGAGCGGGACAAACCACACAAGGTTTACTTTGACACATATCTATAACAGAAGTAATTCTGTAAGAGCTTGTTTCAATTAGAGGATACTAACAATGTAGAGATAGGAAATACACAGGAATATGATAGGAATGCACGTGCAAAATAGAGAATTTAAAAACAAAAGATTTCTGTCAATTCGGGTGTTTGGTTCACAAGAATTGGAAGATCACATGAATGCAAAGAAGCATGGTGAAATTACGTCAAACCACAAGAAAATGTACAGTTATAAAGCTATTATGCTACTATCTCATAGTCTTGTGCTTCATGAATAGGAATTTGAAAAGGAGGCCAAGTGGATATTAAAATTCCTACGGTTTTTCTATCAAGAAGACAATAAAGGAACAAATCCTACAATTTTCTTTTGCTCCATTCCTTTGAACCAAATGAATGAATAGTAGTACCATAGGAAACTTTCCAATTCCTATGTTTTCCTTCATTTTTCCTTTCAAGCACTGGCGATTCTAGTAGGCAGGCTTGAACAGGGAAGATCCTACACTCTAACAATGGTTTTGTGCTACTTATACTACTTTGGACCCAAGCCACTGCCCTACAAGCTCAACTCCCAGGCCCATCTAGAAATGCACAGCTCAAACGCGTAGAAATAATGATGGCTTTCAAGAGAGTCCACCACGGATAGCTAGGTTGCCTAGTACCTCACTGCTTGTTATATAGGAGAAACTAATCGTATTTCGCGTTACTACGTGTGCTCAGTGGACAATATATATAACATGTAGAGTAAAAAAGTGATGCAGCAAGTGTACAACCTCTTTGTCAAAGTCATGTCGATCTCAGCATCATTGGGGTGGTCGCTGAGGATGCTGCGGCTGATGTGGCAGTCGGAGGACGGGAAGAAGATCTTAGGCGCCTAGAGATGGAGCCAAGGGTACTGCATGGCTGTGATGGAGGGTTTCGTCATTGGAGTAGCTCTGGTGAGTTATACGATGGCGAGGCTGAAGCAGGATAAGAGAGACAACGTTAACTTGAGTGGAATTCTACTAGCATCTCCAATAGATGATGTAAAATACATAACCACAAAGTGCTAGATGTAAAATATATCAGCCGCCCATCTCTGAACTTATCTGTCGAAACAGAATTTTACTGTCGAAACTGAATTTTACTGACGAAACTGAATTTTGCTGTCGAAACAGAATTTTATTGTTGAAACTGAACGCACTAGTAGCAGAAAAGCAGTAGGAGCAGCAGCAGCGCCCGAAGCAGTAGCGCGCGTGTGAGACGGGGCAACTGGTCATGTAGCAGCATCTCGGGTAGCATCTGCAGGGGCTTGAGCGAGAGCAAGATTTGCTGCTCATGTAGCAGCAGTGCAAGGAAGACTAGAGCAGCAGCGCAAGCAAGAGCAAGATTAAGAGCAAGAGCACAAGCAAGAGAAAGAGTAGACTAGGCAGGGGACAGGAGAGCAAGAGAAGAGTAGCAGCGCGAGAAAGAGCCAAAGCAGTAGCAGCTCCGACTGATGTGGACGTCACCGCCGAGGGAGCGACGCCGTAAAGGAAGTGGCCGGCAACGCCGCTGTAGATGGAGTTGCGCCATGGCTGCTCGGGACTGAGCGTCAGCAGCACTGTGAGATCGAAACAAGAAGAAAGTGCTATGATTACTGTAGAACCTCTTTGGTGGCGCTGATTAGGCCTCAGCTTCATCCGAAGAATCGGTGATGATGCTGCTCTTCCCATGGTGTGGGAATAGAGGTGGTGCGAAAGATGTGGGGAACATCAGGGCAGCTCCTTGGAGGTGGAGAACGAGGTGGCTGAACCAGCGGGACGAGAGATCGACGACGGTTCCTTATCCGGTGCGGTGGATGAGGGAGGTCGAGGTGTTGCGGTGGAGAACATCGTCGGGGAAGAGGCTCTGGCTGGTTGGCGGGCGGAGGAGGGTGTGGGGCGGGTTCTCGCGGCCTCGGTGTTCGAATGTGGGTGGCGGAGGGAATGGGAGGGTAAACCATGGTTTAGGGATGCGCGTGTTTGAAATGTGAGGTAAGTTACGAAAATACCTTCACCGATTTGAACTAGGTGGTTCTTTCGGTTCAAGAAGTATCACGGGAATTTCGCTTGTCGGGATTTCGCAGGAGGTGGGAGTTTTCGCGTCCATTGTAATTTTTGGATGGCAACGCGCAGGTTGAGATGGAGGGAGTTTTCCGAGCACAACGAGACAAAGGGATAGCTTCAAATTTCGGGATAACAAGGCGCGTGTTTATTTTTAGGAGAACGGTACGCTACCAAATCAATTCGCACAACAAAAGAGAGTGTCTTGTCCCATTTTGCTGTATGAATTACTACAAATGCCATTCATTGCTTTGAATCCATGTTATGATTGTATGATGCATGTAACCTACTCGAATGAACATTTTAGGGCATTCCAAATGTATACTATCGGCTACAATTTGAACTAAATTTGAATTTGTTTCTCTATTTGAATATGATCCACAATCATGATTGTTGTCAAGTTAAACCATTTGAATTTGTTTCTCTATTTTAACAAGATCTACAATTATCATTATTGTCAAGTCAAACCATTGTTTGCATATTTTCTTCACAGAACACCACATGATTACTGTTGAGTTAGATATGAACTATGTGTACTATATGAACTTGAACTCGATTACTGTCGAGTTAGATATGAACTACGTGTACTATATGTTTACTGTCGAGTTAGATATGAACTATGTGTAGTATATGAACACAAACTCGATTTTTTGAATCCACTTTTATGTTGATTTCAAATCATAGTGCATTTCAAGCTCTAGCTATACCTTCATAATCTAAACCATGTCTCATATGTATAATGTGCTTATCACATAATGTATGGTGCCCCGCCCCTACTCCTACAAGTATTTAGCAGTCTGTTGCAAACGCCACACATTATCATGAATTCAAATAAAATGTGAGATTGTTTGATATCACATAATGTATGGTTTAGGTTGTTAGATATTTGGTTATGAGCTGCAAGCGCCACACGTTATCACAAATTCAAAAAAGTGTGATATTGTTCGATAAATAGTATGGTTTGGATTGTCCGATATTTAGCTGTGAGTTACAAACGCCACACATTATCACATTATAGTATAACATGTCCAAAACCACACCATGCGTACCACCGCTATATTCATGCATGCATAGGTTTATAACACTATGATATCTTATTCAAATATATGAATCCACTTTCATATCGAATTATGATATTTGTTATTCTCTTACACCCACACAGTCCTCTAAACTTTGTAGCTAGCGCTAACTTTCTCTCAACCATGCACATGCCCTCCTCGCCCTCACCCTCCCTCGGCATTCTATCCATCGCGCACATTCATTTTTTTTTATGTCGTTCTCCCATGATCTTCACAACTCCTTCTTTCCGACACAGACCGATCGATAAACCTCCATAGCGATGTCCCCCTACCACATACACACACACACACACACACACACTTTACATCTCCTCCTTTCTCCGACCATGCATCATGCATGTCTCTCATACAGTCCCACATACGTGTAAACTCTCACCCCTTTTTTCCTCGATCTCACAATCGCACACTCCTCCCCCGATCCCTATATATTAGGCCCATCGCACCACCTCCTAGATCCATCCCTCTCTCTCTCTATCCATCTCTCTCGGCCTTATTTGCCTCTAACAAATAGATGTACACCGACAGATCTCGCACTACACATATAGTTATCTAGGTCGTTTATAACTCGTTTCCCCCACGCGTAGATCGATCTAACTCATTAGTTATGTCTCTCCCTTTCCGCGACACACACTAATTGATCTACTGATATAGTTACGCCTGCTTACCAAACACACATGCCCCCCCCTTCATCATCCATGCATGCATCCCGTTAGATCTATCACGCACACACACACACATAGAAACACATCCCCTCTCTTCTTGATATTGCAGTTGTACCCCCAGTTTGTCTAGTAGCTCCCTTAGGCACTCTACCTCTCTCTGTCCCAACATATTTCCCATCCTTCACGTATGTATGGATGTCGACCGATCTCCCTCAAGACATAGCTAGGTTTCTCCTTCTCAACACATATACGAGTCGATCTACCTCTTTAGTTAGGTCTCTGCCACCCCCACCCACCCACACACACACCGATACATCGAGCGCTCTAGTCATGTCTCCCTGCCTCATTCAACTTGCCCTCTGCCCTCTAACGTTCCGATAGGCCAGCCTCCCTATATCTTTGGCGCGCACACACACAATTTCGGTGGCTCTCTTCATCGATCTCGCACCCACACACTTGATCCTCTCTTCGACTCTATCGATATCTATGACCCCTCCCTCTCTTCTCGTGGATCGCCCCTCTCTATATGATATCGACCCGCCTCTATTTCACACACATTGCATGTGTCACATTTTTGTTTGAGATATCATCGACAAATATTCCCGCAAATACATTCACGAAATCAAACATCCCCCTCCCCCCTAACAAAAACACTCACGAACGCATGCCATCTCTCTAGGTTTGTATCTAGCAGACACACACCCACGTAGGTGGGGGGCGTGCACAAAGAGAAGAGGTGCACGCATAGCACACGTACTGTACTCCCGTCTCTTTCCGCTAGCTCTCTTTCCCAACCACACCCACGTGGGTACACGGTGGAGCTCATTTTATATGAAAAGGCAGCCCACATTGTAATTTAACACGTGTGGTCACACTATGAGTGAACCGTTGCGCAGGGGCTCTGGCGACGGGGCGGGCGACTCGGCGGGCGACGCGGGTCGGCTGTCTCCGGAGTGGCAAGAGGTCCGTTGAGGCCCCTCGCGCTCGCAGGCGGGGCAGGCGACGCGTGCCTGTGGGTGGAGCAGGTCTTGTGCGGCTGGAGGTTCTAGGCCCTCTCCGCGAAGTCCTCGGAGAGCGAGAGTGAGGAGGAGTCGCCGGCGGGGTGTGTCATCCCGGCGCCGGCTGGCCCCAAGGTAAGTGGTGGAGCCATCGTCTGGAGGTGGGCGGCGCCGGAGGTTTGCGCCGGGCAGGGCCGGACCTCGCGCGATGGCGGCCCGTTTCTGGCGCCCACCATCTTCTTCGCCTGTGAGTGGAAACGCGGCGGGGGCGGCGGCCGGCGTGATTCGTGCCCGTGCTGCCGCAGCGCTTGCGGGTCCAAGTGCCCTCGGGGGGGTCTAGGACGAGTGGCCGGCACTCGTGGCCCCTCCCATCGCCGGCTCTGGGACGAAAGCGCCGGCGTCCCCGTCGGAGGCGATCCAGGCGACAGGATCGGGATCTCGGGTGCCAAGGGTTCCTGTGGTGGGGGCTGGGCCTGAGCCGTCTTCGTACAATGGGCTGCGGACGTGCCAGGTTGGGCCGCGGGCCTTGATGGGACCTGGGCCTGCCTTGGTGCTGGCCCCAGTGTCTGGCTCGCGTGGGGCAAGCGACTTGGGCCCAAATGGGCCTAGGGTGGCTCGGGAGCCCAATACTCGTCGCAGCTATTTATGGATGCGCAAGGGCTGCTCCGACCCATCTTTAGGGTTTCCCGCATCGGCAAGAGAGGTGCGGCGCCTTTCCCACTCTGCTCGTCTCCTCCACATTCTTCCCCCTCCTCCTCCCCTTTCCCTATCCTTTGCGGAGGCGGTGATGGGAGATCGGCGGGCTGACAAGCGCCCGATGGTGGCGAGCGAGCAGGAGGCGGAGTCGCGATGGGAGAGGGCCGTTCGGGAGAAGGCAAAGCACAGTCAGAGCAGTCGGCAAGGAGGCCGCGACGGCTGCGAGGAGCATGAGATGCGCAGCTCCATGGCCGCTCAAGGAGGGCTCGAGGGGGATTGGGGTCCTCCTCCCCCTTGGTGGATCCAACAGCAGGAAAGGAAGAGGCTGGAGAAGGAAGGAAGCGGCGCAGAGAGCTGGAGCGGAAGCCACTGCCGCTTCCTTACTACGGCGCGGGTCATGGGAATCCGCTGGCCAAAAAGCCGAGGGGCTACGCGGAGCCGCTCGCGGTGGCTTTCTCGGCACCCTCCAAAGGCACGGACGATGCGCCCATCCAGGTGGAGGAAATCCCGGATGTGGAGTGCTTCAAATGTGGTCGGGCGGGCCACTACCAATCCAAATGCAAATACCAGCCCCTGTGTGTGCTGTGCAAGGAAGAAGGCCATGTCTCGGCGGCCTGCCTGTCGCACGGTAAGGCCCTGAATCTCCAGATCATGGGAAGTGCCGTTGCGGAAGAGGGCTTTTTCTACCTCCAGTTCAAGGAGGAAGAGGAGTCGGACGGTGGGGCAGACATGAAGATTGACAACGTGGTTATTATATCCGTCGACCCGGGCCGTCTCTTTCTCCGCATCCTCAAGCAAGAGCTTAAGCACATGGTGGCTGGAGATTGGGACTGGCAAGTTGCGCAGGTGGGTGACAATGATTTCTCGGTCATTTTCCCCTCTGCTTATCTGCTGCACATGGCGAAGTCTAGTGGGAAGCTTTTTCTCTCAATCAATGATACCACCGCGAGGGTTAGGGAATCCTTGCATGAAGAAGTGATCCCATTGGCTATGCCGGAGGTTTGGGTCCGTCTCCATGGCATCCCCCGGAAGCACCGACGGGTGGACCGGCTGATGGAGGGTTTGAAAATGCTTGGATGGCCCGTTGTGGTGGACGAACTTTCTCTAATCCGGTTGGGGCCGGTGAGAATGAAACTGGCGTGTAAGTCGCCTGAAAAGCTCAACGGCTTTGTGGAGGTGTGGTTCAATGGTGAAGGCTACCAGGTCAAGGTGGAGCTTGAACGCCTGCCGAAGAGGACCGGCGAAGGAGGCCCCAGGGGCGCTGGACCGTCGCACCTCCAACCTCCCCCCCCCCGCCCCTCCCGCTCCTGGAAATGATGGAGGCCCACAGGGAGGGCCCAAACCTGCTGTTGGGGGGCCGCGAGGCTCTGCTCTGCCCTCGGCTAATCTTGGGGGCTCGTCAGGGCCGGCGCAGCCTAAGTACGTGGTGATGGGTGGCCAAGAAAATGAGGTGGAGGAGAGCACGCTTGATACCTCCATCGACACGGAGACCTGCAACAAACTTGGGACTTTAGAGGGGGGAGCCAGGGCCCTGGCTACCCAGGATACCGCTGTGAGCATCCCTCCGCTGGCTCGCACCCTGACTTCCTGCCCAGCGGCTTCCCCCCCTGGCCTCTCTGTCGCTGGGGCTATCTTATGGTGGTTTGGGGACCGAAGCGCCTTGATCCCCGCCGGCTCCGGCCTTGGCTCTTGCGAACGAGGGGTGTATGCTTACTGTTGATCTGTCTCCCTCTCCTGCTCCTAGTCGTGGGTCAGGTGGATCCAGCAGGCCCCCTAAGAAGACGGTGGGCCGAAAGCCGGCAGCCAAGGCGGGCGAGGTGGTGTCATCAGAACTGTTCCAGGGAGACCTAGGTGCTGCTTTGGCCTCTGCGGGAGCGGGCGCCAAGGCCAAGCGCTCCAAGTCAATCCCGGTGCCGCAACGAGCCCCCAGCGCCAGGGCCAAGGCCAAGCTGGGTGACCTATCTTCTCTGGAAAGTGCCAAGCTCCGCACGACGGACAAGAATCTGGAAGTGTCAGGTAACACCCTCCCCTCTTATCGTATTCTGAATGCTTTTTCCGATGCACATCTAGCTAGTATTCTAGACGACAGCGGCGTTATCTCCTCTCAGCCCCACGGGGAACTGGTATCGCTATTTCGCGCGCGTGAAGAGGCCTAGGTGGCCCTAGCAGAAGCCGCGGCTCGGAGTCAGCCTGTGGCAGAGCCTCGGGAGGCACTAACAGGGGATGGTGCCTCCTCCTGCCCCGAAGAGGAAGCATAAGCAAGGGGTGCTTCACAACTTCCTCCTTCCAGCCGTCCCACGGCTCGGAAGCGCGTGGCCAATGCGGTGATCTCGCGTGGGGTTCGCCTTCGGAACCGTATCATCTGATCATGCGCTATCGTTTTTGGAATATCCGCGGGTACAGTCACGAGGGCCGCCGTAATCAGCTTAGAGATTACATGGCCAAAGAAAGTATCGACGTAGTTGCGCTCCAGGAAACTATTAAAGCCGATTTTTCTCACCGATACCTGCTGTCGCTAGACCCCTTAAACCGCTTCGACTGGCACTGGCTGGCCGCATCAGGGCACTCGGGCGGCATTCTCATGGGTTGCAACCGAGATATTTGCGAGGTACTTGTGTGGGAGCAAGGCACCTTTTTTGTAGCTGCTACAATTAGACACAACACATCCAGACTGATCTGGGTGGTGGTCTACGTCTATGGCCCTGCGGACCACGCGTGTTCGCAGCTCTTCCTGGAAGAAATCATTGCTCTGGTCGGGACCAAGCGTGCGGCTAATCTGGCCCTGGTTGTAGGGGGCGATTTCAATCTAATCCGCTCAGGCGCGGACAAAAGTAACAACTGGGTGGACTGGGCAAGGGTGTCTATGTTCAACAACGCCATCGTAGCGGCGGCTCTACGTGAAGCGGCACGCACGGGAGCCAAATTCACGTGGACCAACAAGCAGCTAGCCCCGGTGTGCAGTGTGCTCGACCGGGTTTTCTTTACGCCGGAGTGAGAGTTTATATTTCCCCTGTGCACCTTGCTGGCCGAAACCCGCATTGGCTCCGACCATGTTCCCCAGATTTTCTCATCAGGCGAAGATCGAGCCAAGTGGAGCAAGTGATTCTTCTTTGAATCTGCATGGTTTGAGGCAGAGGGCTTCATCCCCATGGTGAATAATAGCTGGGATTCAATTCTAGCCCAGTTAAGGCCTCAAAGGGGGCCAGTGGAATGCTGGGCTGCTGCTGCTGCGTCTCTTCGTGCTTTTCTGCGAGGGTGGGGTGCAAACCTAGGCAGTGAGTCTAAAAGAGAGCGTGGTAGGCTTACAACTGAGATTGCTCTCCTAGATGCCCAGGCCGACGCTCGTCTGTTCTCAGAAGCTGAGTGGGCCCACCACTATGACCTTGAGCACAAGGTGTTAGCTATCCTTAGGGCCGAAGAGGAATACTGGCGCCGCAGGGGCAGTATCAAGTGGGTAACTAAGGGAGATGCAAATACGGGTTACTTCCACGCTTATGCAAACGGTAGAAAACGTAAGAGCGATATCCTCCATCTGCAGTCAGAGCAGGGCCTCCTGCTCTCACAGGAGGACATCTCCCATCACATTTATGACTATTTCATAGGCCTGCTGGGTTCGACTGAGACGAAAAGTCTTAGTCTCCATGAGGATCTGTGGGACCCTCAGGACAAAGTCTCCCCCCAAGAAAACAAGAGTTTGGCTCTTTCCTTCCTCCCAGAAGAAGTGGACAAGGCTATATGGGGTATGAAGAAAGGCACGGCACCAGGCCCTGACGGCTGGTCGGTTGAGTTCTTCTATAAATTCTAGCCTAGACTGCGCCCTCTTTTCCTAGACATTGTCAACGGGTTTGCCCTGGGAACTGTTGATATTACCCGCCTTAACTACGGTGTTATCAGCCTCGTCCCCAAAGTTAAAGGAGCTGACAATATCAAGCAATTTAGACCTATCACTCGAATTAATGTCCCTTTCAAAATCTGCGCCAAAGCCTATGCAACCCGGTTGGCCCCTGTTGCCTAGAGGATTATCCTCAAAAGTCAAACTGCTTTCCTTAAAGGCCGCAACATTCTTGAGGGACCTATTGCTCTTCACGAGATAGTTCACGAGCTTAAGATCAAAAAGCAGACAGGGGTCCTGCTAAAACTTGATTTCGAAAAAGCATACGACCGGGTAAACTAGGAGTTTATTCGGGAAGTTCTCCTCAAAAAAGGTTTTGAGGCGGGCTTTGTCCACCGTATTATGAGTCTGGTCAACTCTGGACATACGTCTATTTCCATCAATGGGGAGATGGGAAGATTTTTCCGCAACAAAAAGGGCTTAAGCAAGGGGATCCCATCTCTCCTCTTGTGTTTAATTTTGTTGCGGACGCCCTGTCAGCCATGATAGCCAAGGCTTGCTCGACTAGGCACATCCAGGGGCTGGTACCGCATCTAATTCCAGGAGGGGTCACCCACTTGCAATACGCGGGCGACACAATGTTGCTCTTTGAGCCCGATGACAATAGTATAGCCTCAATCAAGCTACTTCTGCTGGCTTTCAAGCTATTATCTGGGCTCAAAATCAACTTCCTTAAAAGCGAGGTCATAACCATGGGGATGGAGGACCAAGAAAGTAACCGAGTGGTCAATCTTCTCAATTGCAAGCTCGGGAGCCTGCCTACCAAGTACCTAGGAATGCCTATCTCACATAGTAGGATCTCCATTATGGAATGGGAACCTCTTTACGGGAAGGTAGCAAGAAGAGTGAGCCGCTGGCGCGGGAGGTTCATGTCCTCAGCGGCTAGACTAATCCTCACAAACTCTAGCCTTTCCTCTCTCCCGATGTTCACTATGGGAATGTTCCTGCTGGCGGATGGGGTGCATATGAAACTTGACACTCCCCGCTCCCGCTTCTTCTAGGAAGGATCGGGCACAAAGCGGAAGTATCACTTAGTCAAATGGGCTACGGTATGCCGCCCGAAGAAGTTTGGCGGACTAGGAATTCTAAACTCCAAACTCATGAACGTCGCCCTTCTATCACGTTGGTGGTGGAGGCTTGCCCAAAACGAATCTGGCTTATGGGCCGAACTTCTCAAAGCTAAATATTTCCCCAACGGAAACGTCTTCTCCGCAACTAGATTGGGCTCCACATTCTGGAACGGGATCCAGGCTATGCGGCCTGCCTTTACTTTAGGCGCGCAGTTCCATGTCCGGGATGGCCAATCTACCCGCTTCTGGCTTGACCACTAGATTGGAGACTCCCCCCTACGGCAAAGCCACCCGGCCGTGTTCCGTGTCGCCTCTAACACTAAGCTACTGGTGTGTGACGCTCTATGCTCCACTCCTCCCTCGGTTTCATTCCTACGAACTTTACTTCCCCATGAGGACCAGGAATGGAACGAGGTGATGCTCCTGATTGGCCAACATCTTCCTCGCTTGGGTACGGACGAGATCTCATGGAAGCTCTATTCTTCTAGAGTTTTCTCTATCAAGTCCGTCTACAGCAAGTTGACCGAGGGTGTCATGCTAGACATAGCTAGGGGGCTATGGAAAGAAGGTCTTCCACTCAAAATAAAAGTTTTCCTGTGGCAGATGTTCCAGAACTGGCTCCCAACGGTGGACAATGTGGCGGCTCGCAATGGCCCCTCAGACGGAACATGTTCTTTGTGTGGTAACATAGAGGATGCTAACCACGCTTTTTTCCAATGCCACCTAGAGAGATTTGCTTGGAGCGCAGTTAGAGCGGCTTTCCAACAGAACTGGAACCCCACTTCGAGTGCTGGGCTTCTACACATACTATGGCTGCAAAAGGGGTCTAGTTCTAGGATTACATGGCGCTGCGTAGGGGCGCTGCTATGGGCGTTGTGGACCACTCGCAATAAGATGACTATTGAGAAGAAATTCGCCTCTCACCCGGCTGACATTCTTTTCAAATGCCACCTTTTCTTGCAGAAATGGACGCCTTTGGGGAAACAACGTGATGAGGAGCGCATGATGGAGACGATTGCTAAGATTCGCAACATTCATACGGAAGCGCGGCATGCATTGACTCAGTGATCCATCATAGTTTTTTTGCATTTTGGCTGCTCATCCGCCTTACCAGCGTGCGTGCTGAAGTGTTCTCCTGCATATGTGCAGCGGTGTCGCCCTTTAATCCATTTACTCTCCACACAGATGTTGGGCCTTATGTGTCCTTTTGTAAGACTACTATGATTGCCGTGAGACTTTATTAATTTAAAGCCGGACGCCCTTGCCGTCTTCGTTCCAAAATTTTTTTTAACACGTGTACTGGTTTTCCACTTTATGGAGGATCGTGTACCATGGGTGAACAAACAAATTGCGACTTGACGTGTTATTTAAAAAAAGAGGCAAACCATGTGGAGCCTACCTTAGAGGCAAGGGTCTATACACTGGAGATGCTCTGTGCTACTTTTAATCTATCCCGTCAACTCGCAGAACAAGGAGAAGCTTGCTTAGTACACCCTCCCCCCCCACGGTCGCGGTGGCTCGCAGAGTCACAGGACGAGGAGAAGCTTGGTTACTACGTCTATGTCTGCTCCCTCCCCCACGCGCGTGGTGGCTCACAGGACAAAAAGAAGCTGGTTGTAATGGGCAGTGTCATATATTTTAGTTCTAGATACATCCCTTTTTGTCCATTTTGATGACAAGTATTTTCGGACGGAGGGAGTACTTGTATCATGATATGATTCCATATCCTGTCTTTCCTCATTTAATTGTGCGCCACATCATCCAAAAAGTCTAGCTGGCATGTATGATACCGCTCGCCTACGCCCGCTCCCTTGCCCACGCGCGCGGTGGCTCGTGGGACCAGAAAATTTTACTACACCCTCCATTAGACGTATATATACTACTCGTGCCTACCTTGGTTAGAGAGATTATCATATTGTTTGAAATATAGGTCTTTTAGCAGATTTCAACATGAAAAACTAGTACATACTCCAAACACGGATGTATATAGACGTATTTTAGAGTGTAGATGCACTCATTTTGCTCCGTATGTAGTTCATATTGAAACGGATGTAGTAGTACGCACTCTCCCTCGTCCCTCACCCACGTGGTGGATGTGCAACAATTCATTAGTAGAAGTGGGTTTTTATTTATATCAGTGAATGATATTTGTACGTCCTGATTGACATGGCTATATTATTAACCATGCCGCGGAGGTAGCAGCAGGTTTTTATTTATTTGCGGAGGTAGCAGCGGATGGATATTCAATGAGGAGTGAAACGATGTCTGCTTCTTCCATCAAACATAGAGAAAGGTGGGCCTCGTGATTTGACATCTCATTAGTCATTATTACTGCCTATACTCATTGCCCATGTAATAACCGCTTGGTAGAGTAGTTGGCTATTTTTGATAACCATGCTCGAAGAGAAGAGGTGCACGCACCAATGCACATAGTACTAGTAGCACTCTTTGCCTCTTCCCCAACCACACACGTGAAATGGTGGAGCTCATTTCTGTATGATGAAGCCCATGTTATAATTAGACGCATCTAGAGTTACTCACTTAATGGAGGGTCGGGAACCACGCATGAGCGGTGCCGCATTATTTCAGATAAACTTTTTTTTCAGTGGCACGTACGCAATATAAATCGGTTCATATGGTGGCACAACGAAACCGCTCCACTATATACATAGCCAGGAGCCTACACGGTTGCTTGCTGGGGTTGCTCTCTTCACACTCTCTCGCACAAGACGACTATGGCCACATCTCTAACATCTAGGTGGATCACGTCCGCCGGGGAGAGGGGTGAATGCTTTGTGTAGATGCGGTCGCCTTCGCCGACAGCGAAAACCTACTGCCGGCGCATCCTAATTAGGGGTGCCCACCGTTCTCTCAAACAAAGCCGGTGCGGTTGCCTTCGTCCGTTGCTCACTGCCGCGACGTGGGCAGTTGCCCCCTCCCACTGCCCTCCTATAGATTCATCCCGACATCCCTCAGGTACAACTTCCTTTACAACCGGCTTGCACCACTGCCCCAGCTGCCCACATTGCTCCATGTGGATATTTCTCTACTTCTTTGCCCCGCACGTACCTCTAATTTCATCTACACTATTTGTGATGAGTTTATGTCTCATCAACTAGTCCCACTAGTCTTATTCTAATCACGCTTCTTCAATTTATTTGCCACAGGGATGTGTAGCTCGTATTTAGTAAAACTACACAAAATGATACGATAGTCAAAGGGTTGCAAACTTCATTTCTTTGGAAGATTCAACGTCGCCAGCAAATTAAAGCCTGGTTAGGTTTAGGGTTCGAGGTCTAGGGACTGCATGGATCATTTTTTCTTTAGTTGTCTCTGTTCCAAAATAAGTGTCAACTTTATAATGACTTTGTGGCATAAAGTCGGGACACTTATTTTGGAACTGAGGGGGTACATGTTGGCTATGATCTGTGAATCACTGAGATCCAATCGCATGCATGTTAGTATACTTTGTATTTGATGGAATGTTGTAACGAGGCAACCTTGGATGCAAGATACATGAAACAGAAGCTGGAAGCTTTATTGCATTGTGCAAATATATCTTGCTGAGAAATTATAGTGTGTACAAATATATCGTGCATCAAAGTAAAGTGTATAGTTCAACAGAGACTCAGCACGGTCGTACCACGTCACTATGAATGGCCAATGAGCCATCAAATCACATAGACCCGGCGTAAGTTGGACGGACGAAGCAACCATCACTCTTGAATCCGCTTCTCCCTTCAATGCATGCGCCAGTGAGAGGTCGTGTCTGCTCTACTCGGGCATGAATGCAGCACTGATTCTCTGGAGCGGCGCTGACCGTTTCGGGCGGGAAGCACATGCCGGCGATTGATGTGCCTTGGATGGGCCACAGTCGTCAGGAGCGGGTGTGGCAGCTGTTGTTCACTTCGGAGGGTCGTGTACCACACGTGAACGATAGTAAGCATGGCCGGGAGGCGTGCAGCGTTAATTGCGAGTTTCCTTCGAGCATTAAATTTTCTTCACGTATTAGCATTCCCTAGTATTCTTCACTACTTCAACTGTATACGTCAAATAAAGAATTGCGTTTCGTGCACAATTTAAAATGAATTTCATGGAGAGAAAAAGAAAACCACTCCAGCTATATACTACCTCCGTCCAAGTGCATAGGGTGTCTAAGAGAATCCATCTTTTCCAAAAGTTTTAGTCGCATAGGTAGTTAAACCAACCTCGTTTTACATAGTCTCTCGTTTGGCTACCCGTGCAACCATTTTCAAAGGTCGTGTGAATGAAAACTGATGACCCGGGGTATGTGTTAGGCCAATGCATGCACAATTAGTTACTCCCTCCATTCCCAAATATAAGTATTTTTAGAGATTCCAACAAATGACTACATACGGAGCAAAATGAGTGAATCTACACTCTAGCATATGTATATATACATCTGTATGTTGTAGTCCATTCGAAATGTCTAAAAAAACTTATATTTAAGAATGGAGGGAGTAGTTGATTATTTGTCAGCCCGAGCAAAGAAATCGGAAGGCAATTAACTAGCACAAGTATTGTTGCATGCATGCGCCCTTCGCCCACTCCCCTCGCGCCTAGATCACACTGCCCTTCCTTAGGCGCCCAACACACCTTGATGGAGGGAGTATGATGCAGCCTCGGTGATTGTTTTCTAGGGTTTGCCTTCTTCACACACTCTCTCCATTGTATATATACACGCTGGAGCCTCAGCGCTTGTAGTTGCTCTCTTCACACTCTCTCACCCTCTCCAGATCTAAACAAGATTGCATTGTCATCTCTCTCTCCCCCTCATTGCTGGTCAAAGAGCTGGCATGATCCCATCTGTCGGGAATTGGAAGGAGGCTTAACACTGTCTCTGTCGGCAAGGGAGGGAATCCACTATCGGTGCCGTTGTTCTCTTTCACCCAGCGGCGGCGCGGGAGGGCCTTCAACCCCTTCTTCCTCGCTGACGTACATAGTGTGGGCAGATCGGCATCTGGCCTCCCACTGAGCCACACCCCGAGAATCTTAAGGAATAATTTACTTAATCCACATGCATTGCTCTAGCTGCATTTGGATTTTTTTTCGCTTCTGCCCTCGAATCTAAGTGTTGGATCAAACAGGACAGTAGTGTGGAAAGTTGTATAGCTTGAATCTAGGCCGTGGTTCAAAGAGGAAAGGAAGGGGGGAAAGTAGTACAGAGTGGCTATCCAGAACCTACGTTGGTCAAAAAGGCAAAACAATGACAAACGCAGTATGCATATCTGTAGCGAGCTGATCTTTCTGTGGGTGGGGGACTAGATTTGCTACCCTCACAAGGGGAAAGGTATCTAAAGATAACAAAACTGGGACCAACACAAATATGCTCCCTTGTTGTTTGTTCTTTGTTGCAACAAACTATGCATCACCCCTTTATACATTGGTAGATGCACATGGTTCTGGTGTGTCCACTGTCCTATACAACTCTTTAGCTATTGTTAATCTAATAATGCCACTGGAAAATTAAAGAAATGCTACAGTTAAAAGCAAATTACATGCTTATCAAACTTTATTGTTAATATATTCTCTCTGATAATATGAATCAATGCCACTATTTGAGAAATGCTACTGTCTTGCTTTCTTTCCCATTTAGATAAGTAAGATGCTTCTTTTTGTAGGCTTCTGTGTCAACCATCATTATTGGCCAATAATTGTTTCCTTTGCACCTATGTAAACAGTGTTATCTACTTCACCTCGTTGCTACTACGACCTTTTGTTGCACTGCACAAAGCACTTTTGCTTTAATAGTGTTTTGTGAAGTTCAACCAAAATGTCACACCGACAATGTTTCTTGATTGCTTGATCTTAGTGGAACTGCAGAAGTTGAGATCTGACTTCCTATGTGTGTTGGCAAGTTTGTTTCAAATCTCCTTCTTGTGAATTGTTTGAATTCCGCCTCATGAGAGGTCAGTAATGGCCTTCTTCCACATGATTGTGCAGTACGCTTTCATATGTTGTGCTAGTTATACGGTAATGTTCCTTGATTTTAGTGAACTTTACAGAAGGAGACCAGACTTCCAATCCGTATGTGCACCATAATATCCCATTGAGGTAAGATAGTGATATTTCACAACTGTTAGCCTGTATTTTGCTACTGTCCTCAGAAAAATAATGTTGTTGTTTAGTGCTATACTTGTGCTCCCTAATTGACACGCCAAATCTTACATTGAAGGCGAAGCTTGTCTGTTATTGAACCAAGTGTTGAAGGGGAAGAAAAAGTGGAAGAAGAACAAAAATCAACTCCCGGTGTTGTAATGAAGCACTGGAACTGTGACGACAGAAGTAATGATATAGTTTTGCATCTTAATTTATTGCTATGGCTGGAACGAGCAATTGTTTTGCCACTGTGATTTGATGCCACTCTTAATGTAATATGTAATTGTCTCTACTTGTGCAAACAGGGATCTTGTTTGAAGATAACATATATTTTAGTGGAACTACACAAGAAGATATTGGAAACATTACACTAATCGAGGAGTTTATAGTAAGCTTGGCAACCACAGTAGATAATAACGGATGGTTCCAGAGAAGTGCTTCATCTGCATGCTCTACATGAAAGCCCCCTGACGAAGGTTGGTACCGGCCCATAGATTTCATCTATATGATTGAGCTTTGTCATCTCTATTGGTGTTGTGCTACTGTTTAGCTACTGTCATGAGGAAGTGGTATTGTTTCGCATGTTAATCTAAGACTGCTAATAAATTGATGCACCGGTTTGCCACCGTTATAGCCACTGATAAAATTAAATAATAATACAATTCAAGTTGAGTTGCTGTGTTTGGTATCATATCATTTCCTATGAGGATAGTGAGGATGCATCTCTTAGTGACTATACGTTTCTTCAGTTGCTCCCTTTGTTAATGTAATGGTTGTTTTAAATATGGGTGTGGCTAGGTCTCAGTCAAGTGACATAGTGTATAAAAGGAAAAAATAAAAGAGAAAAGCAAACTTTGCACGAATATCCATGCAAGATGAAAGGAATATATCATCGATTGAGACTTCGCGAAGTCTCAGTCGACTGAGATTTAGCGGCACTGAAATATTTACTTTCCTTTTTTCGAGCAAACAGGGATGCTACCATTTAGTTGTTCTCTTGTCTTTGCACAAGAGGATCCTCCTTCTGTGAAGAATAATATGGAGTATGTGAAGTGCCTAGTTCCGATTATGCTAGGATGAAGAAGCCCAGTCTATCTTCTAAATAGAAGGAGCAGTTGAAAGATCTCTACATTACTCCCCACAAGACCAAACTAACTTTAGCTCAGAAGGACTCACAGATTTCCATCTTTATTGCTGTGATGGGCAAGTACAATGTTGTTCTAGGATTCTTTCTAGTGAGTTCCATTTTTTTAAATGTGTGTTCTACATGGACCATGTAGGTGCCTGTGTAAACTACAAATTCATAATACTGTTTGCTTTACTAATCACTTTTTTGTATTTATGCAAACAAGGGTGCTCAGCTTGATTTCAATGGGAACTACACAAAATGTTCTGATGGTTCGTGCCCATCATACTTCATCATGCACAATACATTGAATATTTTGGAATCATTCATTCCACCTCTAGCCATAGAATTAGCTACAAGAAAGGAGGTGGCGATATATTCAAGGCGTTGCAACACATAAAGGAGAATTCATACAAGCTACACACGAATTTGGATGATTTTGGTGGAACTGCACAAAAAGAACAACTTGTTTATTTAGCACGAGGTGCCATGTCAATGTTCGAACTGATCGCAAACCCCACCCATTCCACAATCGTAAGCATTTGATATTTTGGAATGGGAAAACCTTGTCAAAGTTTGCTCATTGATGTAAGCGAAAATACACGCATTTGATATTTTGGAATGGGACAACCTTGTCAAATTTTCCACATTGATGTTAGCAAGAAGACATGCGTTCGATATTTTCGAATGGGACGCCCATTTCTATCAGCAGCATCGATCGATTTTTCTTTATTCTTTTGTTGTGAAGTAAATATTTGCTCTGACATGTGAGTCGCTGAGATTCATAATCATCGATTGTTTTGAATGTGCTCTATGAATTGGCGGGCCTGTGAGTTAGATTGCAATGTACAGGCATGCTAAAAAGCTGCTCAAACTTTGTACTCCCTCTGTTCCTTTTTACATTGTGAATCTAAAAATGTACAGTCATGCTAAAAAGCTGCTCAAACTATATATACTATGAAAGTACATTGATTTTACATTTATTTTGCATCGTGAATGTTGATACTTTTTTTGTATAAGACTAGCAAGATGCCCGTGCATTGCACAAAACATCAAAATGCTCCTACATGAGTAGTTTATCTATTGCCTACCTTGCTGACATTGATGGGGCAATTAGGATTGAGGCGAAATGAATCATCTTCGAGTATGATTCCTCAACCCTAATACATGCTTTGAAGAGCAACGAATATGACAAGGAAACCATTTGTGTTTTGGTGAAGGGAGCTAGAAGCCTATGCATTCTAAACTTTGATTCCTATGCTTTTTTTTAACCAACGCACTTGTAACTCTGTATCCCAGGAGCATGCCAAGTTGGGCGTTCCTTCTGGATCTGATGACTCCTTCTGGGAGGCCTGTGCCCCCAATTGCATTGTAAAATTGTTAGCCAGTGACATTGTTGTGCGTGAAGTGTAATGGAGTTTCCATTTTCCCATAAAAAGTTAGTTTATCTTGTGGGAGATAAGGATGAATGGGAGAAGGCCTTATCTGCAAATGTTTATAGGAGTACGGGTATCTTTTTGCAAAATTGTTGTACTTTCCTTCCTATACATTAGATATAGATCGGACGGCCTATATTCCAGGATGGCAGGCACACCATCATCACAAACACTATTTTCTACTCCCTCTGTTCCTAAATATAAGACTTTCTAGAGATTTCACTATGGACTACATACGGATGTATATAGACGTACTTTAGAGTATAGATTCACTCCTTTTGCTCTGTATGTAGTCTTTTATTAGAATCTCTAAAAGGACTTATGTTTAGGAACGGAGGGAGTATAAGAGTAGAGATTTGGGTCAAAGTAGAGATCTTTGACTTCAAACAAAACTTATATGCAGACTAAAAAGGACTAGAGGGAGTACGTGTGAAACTGCTGCGAACGATGTGATCACCGTGCGTCCTGGGAATATTGCTAGTACGTATTGTTTTGAAGGTTAATCCAAGAATTTGAACTAATCAAACTAAATTCATTCATACACGGCCAGATTTCATTACATTTCATACATTCTTCAACTAAAAAGGGTTGTGTTGGAGGTATACTTAATTAACGTAATCTGTAATCATGGGCACCCATTTCTCGTGTCTGGCTGCGCCGAAGTGCCGAACAGAACACTACAAAAAAGACACATCCATGACATTTTGGGCCGAACGAAACTTTTTTCTATAATACTTATGACACTTCTATGATGATAATTGTGACAAAACCCGGTATCATCATAGATGTGGTGGGGTCCTACTTCTATGACAAAAAATCATGACAGAAAATGGGTTTTTTGTCCTGGGCGGGCTGGAGACGCAGCTGCATGACATTCTTTGGGCCGTCCATGACGGAAAAAACCATGGTAGAAGCGAGGGCGAGGAAAATATCGTGGTGTTCCCGGTTACGGTGGGTGGTCCGGGCCGAGCGATGCGCATTTCTCTCTTACACGGACGCGCGTGGGTGAGAGGCGTTGGGCCCTAACTGAACCCGAGCGAGGCATTGTGCTCTAACTGAACCCGAGCGATTGCACTGCAGGCTACGCGTTACTGAACCAGAGCGATCGATCGATGGCTGTTAACTGAACCCGATCGAGGGATTCCTTCGCTACTGCTGCTGACTGGAGCCGATCGATACTGCCTCTGCATGAACAGTGAGTGTTGCTGGGGGGCGGGGGTTGGATGAATAGTTCCCGGTGGAGGTGGCTGAACAGGACCCCGTGGTGTTTCCTCTGGATGAACAAGACCCCGATCGATCGAGCCGATTGGGGCTGCATGAACCGGACCCCGTGGAGGGCTGGATGAACAGGACCACCCCGTGGAGGGCAGGATGAACAGTAGACAGTGGAGGGCTGGATGAATAGTAGCCCGTGGAGGGGTGGTTGAACAGGAGCCCATGGAGAGGGCTGGTTGAACAGTAGTCGGTGGAGTAGCGCGCGGTGGAGGCTGAACAGTCACAGGTGGAGGCAGGAGGAGGACGACGGTGGATGAACAGTAGCCCGTGGAGGCTGGAGGGGGTCGACGGTGGAGATGAACATTATCCCGTGGTGTCACGTTTTGCGGTACGCCACACCCCTCCCAATGAACAAGACCCCTATTTCGACCGTAGCGCTCCAACACAAGTCTGTTTCCTCCGTTTTGCGGTATGCCACACCCCTCCCGATCAACAAGACCCCCGTTTCGACCGTAGGAGGTCCGTTTCTTCTGTTTTGCGGTACGCCAGACCCCTCCCGATGAACAGGATCCCGTTTCGACCGTGGCCGATCGAACACAAGGCCGTTTGCTCCGTTTCTGCGGTACGCCAGGCCTCGTTTCGATCAGTTGTTCGGTCCAAGCCCTCCCGATTAACATGATGACACATTCCATTCCGACCCAGCCGATTGGCTCCCCATGAACACGAGGACGACGCTGTTTAGCCGTTCCGACCCAGCCATGTACACAAGTCCTGGCCGTACGTACGTGCGAGTAGGCATTCGAGACCCCGCCCGTATGTACGTGCGTGGCCATATTTACCTTCTTGCACCCTGGACGCTATACGTACATGTACATGCTACGTGCGCGCCTCTACTACGACACGTGCGCGCATCGACATCGACCAGTATGTACGTACACATTCGTGACCAGAATGACAACGCTACGTACGCTTCGACCAGGTGGGTCCCGACTGTCAGGCACTTCCTTGCGTGCGAAGATGTAGCTGATGGGTCCCAGCAGTCAGGGGGGCAAATCGTTTTTTTTGCCCGGACGCACTTCCTTGTGTGCGAAGATGTAGCTGGTGGGTCCCAGCAGTCAGGGGGAAACGGGTTTTCGTGAAATAGGGTGGCCCGTCCGGTGGGTCCCCGCTGTTAGGTGGAGGAATAATTATTTTGCGCGTAATAAGGAGGCACTTCCTTGCTGCGGCCGTTGACCCAGCTGTCAGCCTCTCCACGTACAGTTCACGTCTGATGCAAGGCCGTTCCTTGACCACGTTGACCACACCGCGTCTAGAGCACCAGGGCGGTGGACGATGACGAGGCCTAGGAAGGGGACGACGCGGAGCCGGGGAAGACGCGGTAGTGGAAGCCCGCGCGGAGAGGAGTACGAAGGTTCGCTGGTTCGGCTGCGGTGTGAGGCTACCATCACCGCAGAATAATAGGGGGTGTGGGTGAGTGGAGGGATGGCCTGGCCAGTGGTGGGAGTAGTAGGGGGCGGTGTGGCCTCCGCGGCAGCATAGCTGGCCATGGGAGGCAGGAGGACGAGGCACGACCGGCGCTGGTTTGCTAGCTGGTTTGGGAGGCTGGAGCAAGAAGACGAGAGGTTGAAGCAGCACTATGACCGTTGGATGGACATCGTACGGTCACTGGAGCTAGAATCATGCATATTGACTAAGTTGAAAAAGCCCTCAGTCCCCGTCAACTTAGTAGGCCCACAAGTCAGCCTGCCACTATACTGGGTCCCAGCTAACAGGGGGAGTATTCATTTTTTGTGCGTAATAAGGAGGCACTTCCTTGCGTGCGAAGATATAGCTGGTGGGTCCGAGCTGTCAGTGGCGATAACGTTTTTTCGCGAAATACAGAGGCCCTTTTTGTGGGTCCCAGAAGTCAGGTGGAGGAATCATTATTTGCGCGTAACAAGGATGCATTTCCTTACGTGCGGTCGTGGACCCATCTGTCAGCCTCTCCACGTACAGTCCACTTCAGATGCATGTCGATCATTGACCACGTTGACCAGGCCGCGCCTAGAGCACCAGGGCGGGGGACGACGGCGAGGCCTAGGAAGGGAATGACACGGAGGCAGGGAAGACTCGGCAGTTGTTTCCCACGCGGAGGGGAGTACGATTGTTCGAGGGTTTACTGGTTCATCTGTCGTCGCTGGAAAATAACAGCACGTGTGGGTGAGTAGAGGGATGGCTTGGCTAGCGATGGGAGTACGGTGGGGCGGTGAGGCCAGCGTGGCAGCACAGCCGGCCGCGGGGTGGAGAGAGCAGGCAGTCCCACCAGTGCTTGTTTGTGCGGCTGGAGGAGGAAGAGCAGAGATTGAAGAAGCACGACGACCGTTGGACGGACATCAAACACTCACTGCTTGTGCGTCAACCTTTTTTTAGGGAAGTCTCAAATCTGTGGAAAACATCATACAACCCATCTGACATTATTAATAATAATTTACAGCCCATTTGCTAATTCGTAAGGTTTTTTTGGAGCCCATATTCTTTTTGTTACCATTACAGCCCATATTGTGGCCATGGTTAAAAAATTATAAGAAATTTTGCATATTTCGGTGCGGTCCGAACTGTTTTAATCTCGAAATTTTGAGTCACATTCAAACTGATTTTAGAAATAAATGTATATCTATATAAAATCCAACAAATTGTCCACCCATAAAAATCAATGTAATTTAAAATCTCTAAATGAAAAAAGGAATTTGAAACTAATTGTCGGTTTGATGTGTTTTAAAAATGTACATCCCATTTCTCATTACTGATAGGCCATTTTGTCAGCCAGCCGAATGAAGCTCCCCTCGTCTTGAAAGATTTGCAGCCCAACAGGCCTGACAAAGCGACTTACCTGGCAAATCACAAAAAAACAGGGTTGTGGCCGTGGACCCAGCTGCGAGCCTTTCCACGTATAGTACTCTCCGATGGAAGTCGGTCGTCGACTACATTGACCACGCCACGCCGAGAGCACCAAGGCGGTGGAAGACGGCGAGGCCTAGGAAGGGGACGACGCGGAGCCGGGGAAGACGCGGCTATGGATGCCCACGTGAACAGGAGTATGAGGGTTCACTGGTTCGGCTGCGGTGTGAGGCTGCCGTCACCGCAGAATAACAGGGGATGCGGGTGAGTGGAGGGATGGCCTGGCCAGTGGTGGGAGTAGTATGGGGGCGGTGAGGCCCCTGCGGCTGCACAGCCGGCTACGGGAGGCAGGAGCAGGCGGCACGACAGACGCTGCTTGAGGCGGTTGGAGCAAGAAGACCATAGGTTGAAGAAGCACTATGGTCGTTGGATGGACATCGTACGGTCACTGGAGCTAGAATCGTTCATATTGACTAACTTGACAAAGCCCTCTGTCCCCGTCAACTTAGTAAGCTCACAAGTCAGCCACCAACTATGGTGGGTCCCAGCTAGCAGGGGGTATTCATTTTTGTGTGCGTCATAAGGAGGCACTTCCTTCCTTCGAAGATATAGCTGGCGGGTCCTACCTGTCAGCGGGGGGTAGGGGGGTACATTTTTTTCGCGAAATAAAGAAACCCTTCCCGTGGGTCCTAGCTATCAGGTGGAGGAATCATTATTTTGCGCGTAATAAGGTGGCAATTCCTTGCATGCGGCCATGGACTTAGCTGTCAGCCTCTCCACGTACAGTCCAATTCCGATGGATGTCGTTCATTAATGATAGGCCATTTTCTCGGCCAGCCGAATGAAGCTCTCCTCGTCTTGAAAGATTTGCAGCTCAACAGGCCTAGCAAAGGGACTTACATGGCAAATTACAAAAAAAACTGGGTTGTGGCCGTGGACCCAGCTGCGGTCGTGGACCCAGCTGCCAGGCTCTCCACGTACAGTACTCTTCCGATGGAAGTCGGTCGTTGACCACATTGACCACGCCGCACCGAGAGCACCAAGGCGGTGGACGACGGCGAGGCCTAGGAAGGGGATGACGCGGAGACGGGGAAGACGCGGCAGTGGATGCCCACGTGGAGATGAGTATGAGGGTTCACTGGTTCGGCTACGGTGTGAGGCTGCCGTCGCCACAGAATAACAGGGGGCGCGGGTGAGTGGAGGGATGGCCTGGCCAGCGGTGGGAGTAGTATGGGGGCGGTGAGGCCTCCGTGGCAGCACAGCCGGCCACGGGAGGCAGCAGTAGGTGGCATGACCGGCGGTGCTTTGGGCGGCTGGAGCAAGAAGACCAGAGGTTGAAGAAGCACTATGGCTGTTGGATTGACATCGTATGGTCAATGGAGCTAGAATCGTTCATATTGACTAACTTGACAAAGCACTCTATCCACGTCAACTTAGTAGGCCCACAAGTCAGCCACCCACTATGGTGGGTCCCAGCTAGCAGGCGGTATTCATTTTTTTGTGCGTCATAAGGAGGCACTTCCTTCCGTGCAAAGATATAGCTGGTGGGTCCGACCTGTTAGTGGGGGGAACATTTTTTGGTGAAATACAGAAGCCCTTCCCGTGGGTCCTAGCTGTTAGGTGGAGGAATCATTATTTTGCGCGTAATAGGGAGGCATTTCCTTGCGTGCGGTCGTGGACCCAGCTATCAGCCTCTCCATGTACAGTCCACTTCCGATGGATGTCGTTCATTGACCACGTTGACCAGGCCGCGCTGAGAGCACCAAGGCGGTGGACGACGGTGAGGCCTAGGAAGGGAACGACACGGAGCCAGGGAAGACTCGGCAATTGTTTCTCACGCGGAGGAGTACGAGGGTTTACTAGTTCGTCTGCAGTCCCCGGAGAATAACAACAGGTGTGGGTGAGTAGAGGGATGGCTAGGCCAGCGATGGGAGTACGATGGGGCGGTGAGGCCTGCGCGACAGCATAGCCGGCCGCGGAAGGACGGAGCAGGCAGTCCCGCTGGCGCTTGTTTGAGCGGCTCGAGCAGGAAGAGCAGAGATTGAAGAAGCACGACGGCCGTTGGATGGACATCCAACAGTCACTGCTTGTGTGTCAACCCTTTTTAGGAAAGCCTCAAATCTATGGAAAACATCATACAACCCATTTGCTAATTCTTAAGGTTTTTTTGTAGCCCATATTCTTTTTGTTAGCATTACAGCCCATATTGTGGCCATGGTTAAAAGATTATACGAATTTTTGCATATTTCGGTGCAGTCCGAACTGTTTTCAATCCCGAAATTTTGAGTCACATTCAAACTGTTTTTAAAAATAAATGTATATCAATATAAAATCCAACAAATCGTCCACGCAAGAAAATCAATACAATTTAAAATCTCGAAATGAAAAAAAAGGAAATTTGAAACTAATTGCCGATTTGATGTGTTTTAAAAATGTACATCCCATTTCTCATTAATGATAGGCCATTTTCTCCGCCAGCCGAATGAAGGTCTCCTCGTCTTGAAAGATTTGCAGCCCAACAGGCCTAGCAAAGGGACTTACATGGCAAATTACAAAAAAACTAGGCTGTGGCCATGGACCCAGCCGTCAGCCTCTCCACGTACAGTACTCTTCCGATGGAAGTTGGTCGTTGACCACATTGACCACGCCGCGCCAACAGCACCAAGGCGGTGGACGACGGCGAGGCCTAGGAAGGGGATGAAGCGTTGCCGGGGAAGACGCGGCAGTGGATGCCCACATGGAGATGAGTATGAGGGTTCACTGGTTCGGCTATGGTGTGAGGTTGTCGTCGCCGCAGAATAACAGGGGGTACGGGAGAGTGGAGGGATGGCGTGGCCAGCGGTGGGAGTAGTATGGGGGCGGTGAGGCCTCCGTGGCAGCACAGCCGGCCACGGGAGGCAGGAGCAGGTGGCATGACCGGTGGTGCTTTGGGCGGCTAGAGCAAGAAGACCAGAGGTTGAAGAAGCACTATGGCTATTGGATGGACATCGTACGGTCAATGGAGCTAGAATCGTTCATATTGACTAACTTGACAAAGCCCTCTATCCACGTCAACTTAGTAGGCCCACAAGTCAGCCACCCACTATGGTGGGTCCCAGCTAGCAGGGGGTATTCATTTTTTTTGTGCGTCATAAGGAGGCACTTCCTTGTGTGCAAAGATATAGCTGGTGGGTCCGACCTGTTAGTGGGGAGAACATTTTTTTCGTGAAATAAAGAAGCCCTTCCCGTGGGTCCTAGCTGTTAGGTGGAGGAATCATTATTTTGCGCGTAATACAGAGGCATTTCCTTGCGTGCGGTCGTGGACCCAGCTGTCAGCCTCTCCACGTACAGTCCACTTCCGATGGATGTCGTTCATTGACCACGTTGACCAGACCGCGCCGAGAGCACCAGGGCGGTGGACGACGGTGAGGCCTAGGAAGGGAATGACACGGAGACAGGGAAGACTAGACAGTTGTTTCCCACGCGGAGGAGTACGAGGGTTTACTAGTTCGTCTGCAGTCCCCGGAGAATAACAACGGGTGTGGGTGAGTCGAGGGATGGCTAGGCCAGCGATGGGAGTACGGTGGGGCGATGAGGCCTGCGCGGCAGCATAGCCGGCCGCGGGAGGACGGAGTAGGCAGTCCCGCTGGCGCTTGTTTGAGCGGCTGGAGCAGGGAAAGCAGAGATTGAAGAAGCACGACAGCCGTTGGATGGACATCCAATAGTCACTGCTCTCGTTTGCATTATTTCTAAAAATGTACAGCCCATTTGCTAATTCTTAAGTTTTTTTGGAGCCCATGTTCTTTTTGTAAGCATTACACCCCATATTGTGGCCACAGTTAAAAAGTATACAATTTTTTCTGCATATTTCGATGCGGTCAACTGTTTTCAATCCCGAAATATCGATTCACATTCAAACTATTTTGAAAAATAATTTATATAAATATAAAATCCAAATAATTTTCCACGCATAAAAATATATGGAATTTAAAATCTTGTTATGAAAAAAAATTGAAACTAATTCCTGGTTTGATGTGTTTTTAAAATGTACAGCTCATTTCTGGGCAAACCGAATGAAACTCTCGTCGTCTTGAAAGATTTGCAGTCCAGCAGGGCTGATAAAGCAATTAGGCCTCGTTTGGGTATTTCTGGTAAAAAAATAGAACTGGGCTAGCCATTTTGAGCAAGAAAAAAACACAACTAGGCTCATGATGTGGTAAACATAAATAAAACCTTGGCTAGACGGGCCACAGCCCCGTTTTTACTATTTACTTGGGTGGATGGGCTGTTTGTCTTGGGCCCAGAGAAACAATTACTACTAGTATAGTGGAGACACTCTACAGCTCCAGAAAAACAATTACTACTAGTACAGTGGATACAATACCGCTTCTGGCTCCTCCTAGGTCATCGAAACGTCTCCCTCTAGTGAATGCCTTTATAATTTTGTTCACCGACATGCGGGCCATGCAGCGCGTGGGCCCAAATGCCATCCACCAAATTAGAAGGCAGTATCCATGCGGAGAGTCACTCCGGTCGTAGCGCGGCAATAACGAGCAGTTGTATCACAAAACCCCACCTCCCCACAGTCTAAGTTTGACGGATGAAGGAACCATCATTTCACTCTTCGCTGAATCCCCTTCTCCCTCATTGTCTTCAAGAAAGGCAACACTCGCATCTGCCACTGTTCTTCTCTCCCAACGAAGGGAAGGTAAGCGGATCTGTGATGTTGGTATATTTTTGTTCAAAGAAAAAAAAGAACTTTTGCAAAGCAGTAACCGATCCTCACTCTCTTTTTTGTTTCATTGTCATTGCGATTGTGTTTTCCTTTCAGTGGTCTCCTAGTATTCGTCAGTTTCATGATGGACCAAGGAGAACCAGGCAAAGATCTGCCGATATTGGAGTAGACGCGGGAGGCTGATCCCCACGAGACAGAGAGCTCCAAGAAGATGGAGGCAACCACCGAGCCGACCCCAGATACGCTCACGGCCACTACTGAGATGGTCAACGCCCCGTTTGAGGTTACAGCCCCGGTGGCACTACAGGAGTATTTTTTTTCCCTTCGAGGATGTGT
>LR738711.1:482592804-482611266 GCA_902687465.1 Secale cereale
TGAGCTGCCCAAGGTGATTTTCTTCTTTGCCGATCTCGATTGTGGTTTTTCATCTAAGTATGTGGTGATGAATAATGCAAAATTTTATTAGCTTCGATGCCATGCTATACATAGTGGTTTTAATAACTTGTGTTTCTTATACTGGAAAGTAATTTAGAATTTGTTTCTATTTCAATTAGAGCCCTGATGCAAACAAGGATTGTCTGGTTGTACATGTCACTCGCTATGAGGCGGATGACCTGAATATACGCACTGGGAAAACAGAGTGTTTAGGCTGTTGGATCCTGGAAGCCATTTGCGCTTATACCAATGAAGAGTTGTATTCCAGCCTCACTATTGTCACGCGTGTTGTCCAGGGTGTACCGAAGCACAAGAAGTTCAAATCTACTCCTTCATTTGTGAGGCATACTGTTCTTGTCAAGCTTACGCAGGAAGATGATGTGGCATGCCTCCACAAACAATTTTATGAGTGGCAAGGTCACAAGGTTGTCTTCATGAAGGTTCACAGGATTGAGCTGCTGCCGGACGTCCTCGATGATGTTCATGGCATGGTCCGCCTTGTGTCCAGCCCAAATTAGACCGAGGCATGAAATACTTGCCCCAGCTAGTGTTTAATAGTAGTTTGGATTCTGTCTAATTATCCGAACCTTGCCTTTTATCGAGCTCTCTAGGGCTAGTACTCTGTCTGAATCCATCTATGGGAACTGCTGCTACTTTTGTGTGCCCGTGAATCATCATAATTGTTGCCGAAACAGATGCGTCCTCACTAGTTTTATCATACGAGGAGTGTGTGCTTTGATGAAATAGAGTACTCGTTTGAGAACTGTGCGCCGATGTACACATAAGTACATGTAAACACTGTTAGTGCTACCCCACTTGTAAGCAGTTGTGCAAAACACGGCACATTGGCTCAGCTCACTTCAACACTAGGCTATAGACCAGCTTACAATCAACAATCTGCTGTCCGACATATAAGCAACTATGTATCTTTTTACAGTGGTTCATGCAGTTAACTGAGGCCACAATGTAAATTCCAAACGTTCACACGCTAGTCCAGCGTTCGTGTGGAACACTCACATTATACTCGGCTTCATAAAAAACTTGAAAAGCATAAGTTAAGCAATTTTATACATCTCAATGAGTCATAGAACATAAAAAACATATACTAGTTCACATCAAAAGACAAAGTTCTGAGAATGTTTACAAATCAGGAAAAAACAAGCAAGGCTTCTCTGAGCAAAGGGCCTCCCGGCATGCTTAAATTTCCCGGAGTTCACTCTGGTTTTTTCTTGTTGCCACCATCCTGGGTTAGGTTCTCTCATTCCAGAATAACCAATTATAATTGTGTTCTCAGCTGGAATGCTGAACTGAACCATGTAGTGTACTGACCAGCTGAAATTCTTGTGCATTCCACTAAATTTAAGCATAGCTATTTGCAGAAATAAGCAGACCACAATGCCTCTTGTCCGCGCACCTGTCCAAAAAACCGCCGTGCAGTCGTGCCAACTAGTCCTCGGTCCATAGATGAACTTGTAGAAAGTGCATTCCGCACTAGGATGCAGTTGTTTTCGCTCGTCCCTAAACTGCAATCAGGAAGTAAAAAGTATGAATCACCTTCTTTTATGTTGCGTTGGTCATGTTGGGGAACGTAGTATTTTAAAATTTTCCTACGATCACACAAGATCTATCTACCAGATGCATAGCAACGAGAGGGGAGAGTGTGTCTATGCACCCTTGTAGACCGTAAGCGGAAGCGTCAAGTGACGCGGTTGATGTAGTCGAACTTCTTCGCGATTCAACCAATCAAGCACCGAACGTACCTCCGCGTTCAGCACACATTCAGCTTGATAACGTCCCATGAGCTCTTGATCCAGTTGAGCTTCACGGGAGAGTTTCGTCAGCACAACGGCATGGTGACGGGTATGATGAAGTTACCAGCGCAGGGCTTCGCCTAAGCATAGCAACGGTATGACCGAGGTGTGTTTCTATGGAGGGGGGCACCGCACACGACTGGAGAGATCAACTTGTATTTCTAGAGGTGCCCCCTGGCCCCGTATATAAAGGACCAAGGGGTGAGGCCGGCCAACCCCTATGGCGCGCCTAGGAGGAGCAATCCTACTAGGAATAGGATTGCAATCCTATTCCTAGTAGGAATCACCAAGAGGGAGAAGGGGGAAGGAAGGAGAAGGAGAGGGAGAAGGAAAGGGGCGCCGGCCCCCTCCTTCCTTGTCCAATTCGGACCAAGGGGGGTGGGCGCGTGGCCCAGCCCTGGCCCTCCTTCTCTCTTTCTCCTATGGCCCATTAAGGCCCATAGCTTCCCCGGGGGGTTCCGGTAACCCCCCGGCACTCCGGTTAATTCCGAGACTTTTCGAAACGCTTCCGCTGTCCGAATATAGTCGTCCAATATATCAATCTTTACTTCTCGGACATTCCGAGACCCCTCGTCATGTCCGTGATCTTATCCGGGACTCCGAACTACCTTCGGTACATCAAAAATCATAAACTCATAATACCGATCGTCATCAAATGTTAAGCGTGTGGACCCTAAGGGTTCGAGAACTATGTAGACATGACCAAGACTCATCTCCGGTCAATAACCAATAGTGGAACCTGGATGCTCATATTGGCTCCTACATATTCTACGAAGATCTTTATTGGTCAAACCGCATAACAACATACATTGTTCCCTTTATCATCGCTATGTTACTTGTCCGAGATTCGATCGTCGGTATCTCAATACCTAGTTCAATCTCGTTACCGGCAAGTCTCTTTACTCGTTCCGTAATACATTATCTCGTGACTAACTCATTAGTCATTTGCTTGCAAGGCTTATTATGATGTGCATTACCGAGAGGGCCTAGAGATACCTCTCCGACACTCAGAGTGACAAATCATGTTATTGATCTTTGCCAACACCACGAACACTTTCGGAGACACCTATAGAGCATCTTTATGATCACCCAGTTACATTGTGATGTTTGATAGCACCCAAGGTGTTCCTCCGGTATTTAGGAGTTGCATAGTCTCATAGTCATAGGAACATGTATAAGTCATGAAGAAAGCAATAGAAGTAAAACTAAATGATCATAGTGCTAAGCTAACGGATGGGTCTTGTCCATCACATCATTCTCCTAATGATGTGATCTCGGTGATCAAATGACAACTCATGTCTATGGCTAGGAAACATAACCATCTTTGATCAATGAGCTAGTCTAGTAGAGGCATACTAGGGACATACTGTTTTGTCTATGTATTCACACATGTACTAAGTTTCCGGTTAATACAATTCTAGCATTAATAAAAGACATTTATCATGATATAAGGAAATACATATAAAATCTTTATTATTGCCTCTAGGGCATATTTCCTTCAGTCTCCCACTTGAACTAGAGTCAATAATCTAGATTACAAAGTAATGATCCTAACACCCATGGAGTATTAGTGTTGATCATGTTTTGCCCGTGGAAGAGGCTTAGTCAACGGGTCTGCAACATTCAAATCCGTATGTACCTTGCAAATCTCTATGTCTCCCTCCTTGACTAGATCGCGGATGGAATTGAAGCGTCTTTTGATGTGCTTTGTTCTCTTGTGAAACCTGGATTCCTTTGCCAAGGCTATTGCTCCAGTGTTGTCACAAAAGATTTTCATTGGACCCGATGCACTAGGTATTACACCTAGTTCGGATATGAACTCCTTCATCCAGACTCCTTCATTTGCTGCTTCCGAAGCAGCTATGTATTCCGCTTCACACGTAGATCCCACCACGACGCTCTGCTTGGAACTGCACCAACTGAAAGCTCCATCGTTTAATAAAAATACATATCCGTTTTGTGACTTAGAGTCATCCGGATCAGTGTCAAAACTAGAATCGACGTAACCGTTTACGACGAGCTCTTTGTCCCCTCCATACACGAGAAACATATCCTTTGTCCTTTTCAGGTATTTAAGGATGTTCTTGACCGCTGTCCAGTGATCCACTCATGGATTACTTTGGTACCTCCCTGCTAGACTTATAGCAAGGCACACATCAGGTCTGGTACACAACATTGCATACATGATAGATCCTATGGCTGAGGCAAAGGGAATGACTTTCATTTTCTCTATATCTTCTGCAGTGGTCGGGCAGTTAGTCTTACTCAACTTCACACCTTGTAACACAGGCAAGAACCCTTTCTTTGACTGGTCCATTTTGAACTTCTTCAAAACTTTATCAAGGTATGTGCTTTGTGAAAGTCCAATTAAGCGTCTTGATCTATCTCTATAGATCTTGATGCCTAATATGTAAGCAGCTTCACCGAGGTCTTTCATTGAAAAATTATTATTCAAGTATCCTTTTATTCTATCCAGAAATTATATATAATTTCCAATCAACAATATGTCATCCACATATAATATTAGAAATGCTACAGAGCTCCCACTCACTTTCTTGTAACTACAGGCTTCTCCAAAAGTCTGTATAAAATCACATGCTTTGATCACCTCATCAAAGCGTATATTCCAACTCCGAGATGCTTGCACCAGTCCATAGATGTATCGCTGGAGCTTGCACACTTTGTTAGCATATTTTGGATCGACAAAACCCTCTAGTTGCATCATATACAACTCTTCTTTGAGATATCCATTCAGGAATGCAGTTTTGACACCCATTTGTCAGATTTCATAATCATAAAATGCGACAATTGCTAACATGATTGGGACAGACTTAAGCATCACTTTGGGTGAGAAAGTCTCATCGTAGTCAACTCCTTGAACTTGTCGAAACCCTTTCGCAACAAATCGAGCTTTGTAAACAGTAACATTACCATCTGCGTCGGTCTTCCTCTTGAAGATCCATTTATTTTCGATGGCTTGCCGATCATCGGGCAGGTCAACCAAAGTCCATACTTTTATCTCATACATGGATCCCATCTCAGATTTCATGGCCTCAAGCCATTTTGCGGAATCTGGGCTCATCCTCGTTTCCCCATAGTTCGTAGGTTCATCATGGTCTAGTAACATGACTTCCAGAACTGGGTTGCCGTACCACTCCGGTGCGGAACGTACTCTGGTTGATCTACGAAGTTCAGCAGAAACTTGATCTGAAGTTTCATGATCATCATCATTAGCTTCCTCACTAATTGGTGTAGGAATCACTGGAACTAGTTTCTGTGATGTACTACTTTCCAATTCGGGAGAAGGTACAATTACCTCATCAAGTTCCACTTTCCTCCCACTCACTTCTTTCGAGAGAAACTCCTTCTCTAGAAAGGATCCATTCTTAGCAACGAATATCTTGCCTTCGGATCTATGATAGAAGGTGTACCCAACAGTCTCCTTTGGGTATCCTATGAAGACACATTTCTCCGACTTGGGTTCGAGCTTATCAGGTTGAAGCTTTTTCACATAAGCATCGCAGCCCCAAACTTTAAGAAACGACAACTTTGGTTTCTTGCCAAACCATAGTTCATAAGGTGTCGTCTCAACGGATTTAGATGGTGCCCTATTTAACCCCAAAATAAAGTACGGTTACGACGTTCGGACACACCATTACGATGTGGTGTACCGGGTGGTGTGAGTTGTGAAACTATTCCACATTGTTTCAAATGAAGACCAAACTCGTAACTCAAATATTCACCTCCACGATCAGATCGTAGAAACTTTATTTTCTTGTTACGATGATTCTCTACTTCACTCTGGAATTCTTTGAACTTTTCAAATGTTTCAGACTTGTGTTTCATCAAGTAGATATACCCATATCTGCTCAAATCATCAGTGAAGGTCAGGAAATAATGATACCCGCCGCGAGCTTCAACACTCATTGGTCCACATACATCTGTATGTATGATCTCCAACAAATCTGTTGCTCGCTCCATTGTTCCGGAGAATGGAGTTTTAGTCATCTTGCCCATGAGGCATGGTTCGCAAGCACCAAGTGATTCATAATCAAGTGATTCCAAAAGTCCATCACTATGGAGTTTCTTCATGCACTTTACACCAATTTGACCTAAACGGCAGTGCCACAAATAAGTTGCACTATCATTATTATCCTTGCAACTTTTGGCTTCAATATTATGAATATGTGTAGCACTACAATCGAGATCCAACAAGAATAGACCACTCTTCAAGGGTGCATGACTATAAAAGATATTATTCATAAAAATAGAACAACCATTATTGTCTTATTTAAATGAATAACCGTCTCACAACAAACAAGATCCAAATATAATGTTCATGCTTAACGCTGGCACCAAATAACAATTATTTAGGTATAAAACTAATCCTGAAGGTAGATGTAGAGGTAGCGTGCCGACGGCGATCACATCGACTTTGGAACCATTTCCCACGCGCATCGTCACCTCGTCCTTAGCCAATATTCGTTTAATCCGCAGTCCCTGTTTCGAGTTACAAATATTAGCAACCGAACCGGTATCAAATACCCAGGTACTACTACGAGCATTAGTAAGGTACACATCAATAACATGTATATCACATATACCTTTGTTCACCTTTCCATCCTTCTTATCCGCCAAATACTTGGGGCAGTTCCGCTTCCAGTGTCCAGTCCCTTTGCAGTCGAAGCACTCAGTTTCAGGCTTGGCTCCAGACTTGGGTTTCTTCGCGGGAGTAGCAACTGTCTTGCTATTTTTTCTTGAAGTTCCCCTTCTTTCCCTTGCCCTTTTTATTGAAACTAGTGGTCTTGTTAACCATCAACACTTGATGCTCCTTTTTGATTTCTACCTCCGGAGCCTTGAGCATAGCGAAGAGCTCGGGAATTGTCTTATGCATCCCTTGCATAATATAGTTCATCACGAAGCCTTTATAGCTTGGTGGTAGTGATTGAAGAACTCTATCAATAACACTATCCTCGTCAACTTTGCAACCATGTTGAGTCGTATGATTGTAGTACCCAGACATTCTGAGCAAGTGTTCACTGATTGAACTATTCTCCTCCATCTTGCAGCAATAGAACTTATTGGAAATCTCATATTTCTCAATCCGGGCATTTGCTTGAAATATTAACTTCAACTCCTGGAACATCTCATATGGTCCATGACGTTCAAAATGTCGTTGAGTCCCGGTTCTAAGCCGTAGAGCATGGCACACTGAACTATCGTGCAGTCATCAGACCGCGTCTACCAGACATTCATAGCGTCTACATTAGCGGGAGGGCCTTGTCACCTAAAGGTCCTTGAAGGACATAATTCTTCTGTGCAGCAATGAGGATAATCCTCAAGTTATGGACCCAATCCATGTAATTGCTACCATCATCTTCCAACTTAGCTTTCTCTAGGAATGCATTAAAATTCAAAGGAACGGTAGCACGGGCCATTGATCTACAACAACATAGATATGCAAAAACTATCAGGACTAAGTTCATGATAAATTAAAGTTCAATTAATCATATTATTTAAATAACTCCCACTTAGATAGACATCCCTCCGGTCATCTAAATGATCACGTGATCCAAATCAACTAAACCATGTTCGATTATCACGTGAGATGGAGTAGTTTCAATGGTGAACATCTTATGTTGATCATATCTACTATATGATTCACGCTCGACCTTTCGGTCTCCAGTGTTCCGAGGCCATATCTGCATATGCTAGGCTCATCAAGTTTAACCCGAGTGTTCTGTGTGTGCAAAACTGGCTTACACCCGTTGTATTTGAACGTAGAGCTTATCACACCCGATCATCACGTGGTGTCTTGGCACAACGAACTTTCGCAATGGTGCATTCTCATGGAGAACACTTATACTTTGAAATTTTGTAAGGGATCATCTTATAATGCTACCGTCGTACTAAGCAAAATAAGAAGCATAATAAGATAAACATCACATGCAATCAAAATATGTGACATGATATGGCCATGATCATCTTGTGCTTTTGATCTCCATCTTCAAAGCACCGTCATGATCACCTTCGTCACCGGCGCGACACCTTGATCTCCATCGTAGCATCGTTGTCGTCTCGCCAACTATTGCTTCCATGACTATCGCTACTTCTTAGTGATAAAGTAAAGCAATTACATGGAGACTGTATTTCGTACAATAAAGCGACAACCATATGGCTCATGCCAGTTACCGATAACTTTACAAAACATGATCATCTCATACAATAACGTATAACTCATCATGTCTTGACCGTATCACATCACAACATGCCCTGCAAAAACAAGTTAGACGTCCTCTACTTTGTTGTTGCAAGTTTTATGTGGCTGCTATGGGCTTAGCAAGAACCGTTCTTACCTACGCATACAAAACCACAACGATGTTTCGTCAAGTATGTGTTGTTTTAACCTTCACAAGGACCGGGCGTAGCAACACTCGATTCAGCCTTTAAGCAACGAGTGCTCATAACGGTGAAACCAGTCTCGCGTAAGCGTACGCGTAATGTCGGTCCGGGATGCTTCATCTCACAATACCGCCGAACCAAAGTATGACATGCTGGTAAGCATTATGACTAGTATTGTCCACAACTCACTTGTGTTCTACTCGTGCATATCATCTACGCATAGACCTGGCTCATGATGCCACTGTTGGGGAACGTAGTGTTTTAAATTTTTCCTATGATCACGCAAGATCTATCTACTAGATGCATAGCAACGAGAGGAGAGAGTGTGTCTATGTACCCTTGTAGACCGTAAGCGGAAGCGTCAAGTGACGCGGTAGATGTAGTCGAACTTCTTCGCGATTCAACCGATCGTGCACCGAACGTACGGCACCTCCACGTTCAGCACACGTTCAGCTTGATGATGTCCCACGAGCTCTTGATCCAGTTGAGCTTCACGGGAGAGTTTCGTCAGCACGATGGCGTGGCGACGGATATGATGAAGTTACCGGCGTAGGGCCTAAGCACTGCAATGGTATGACCGAGGTGTGTTTCTGTGGAGGGGGGTACCGCACACGACTGGAGAGATCAACTTGTGTGTCTAGAGGTGCCCCCTGCCCCTGTATATAAAGGAGCAAGGGGGTAGGCTGGCCAGCCCCTATGGAACACCTAGGAGGAGCAATCCTACTAGGAATAGGATTGCAATCATATTCCTTGTAGGAATCACAAAGAGGGAGAAGGGGGGAAGGAAGGAGAGGGAGAGGGAGAAGGAAAGGGGCGCCGGCCCCCCTCCTTCCTTGTCCAATTCAGACCAAGGGGTGGGGGGCGCATGGCCCAGCCCTGGCCCTCCTTCTCTCTTTATCCTATGGCCAATTAAGGCCCATAGCTTCCCCGGGGGGTTCCGGTAACCCCCCGGCACTCCGGTTAATTCCGAAACATTACGGAACGCTTCCGGTGTCCGAATATAGTCGTCCAATATATCAATCTTTACATCTCGGACATTCTGAGACTCCTCGTCATGTCCGTGATCTTATCTGGGACTCCGAACTACCTTTGGTACATCAAAACTCATAAACTCATAATACTGATCCTCATCAAACGTTAAGCGTACGGACCCTACGGGGTCGAGAACTATGTAGACATGACCGAGACTCATCTCCGGTCAATAACCAATAGCGGAACCTGGATGCTCATATTGGCTCCTACATATTCTAGGAAGATCTTTATGGGTCAAACCGCATAACAACATACGTTGTTCCCTTTGTCATCGGTATGTTACTTGCCTGAGATTCGATCGTCGGTATCTCAATACCTAGTTCAATATCGTTACCGGCAAGTCTCTTTACTCGTTTCGTAATACATCATCTCGTGACTAACTCATTAGTCATTTGCTTGCAAGGCTTATTATGATGTGCATTACTGAGAGGGCCCAGAGATACCTCTCCGACACTCAGAGCGACAAATCCTATTTTTGATCTATGCCAACACCATGAACACTTTCGGAGACACCTGTAGAGCATCTTTATGATCACCTAGTTACGTTGTGACGTTTGATAGCACACAAGGTGTTCCTCCGGTATTTGGGAGTTGCATAGTCTCATAGTCATAGGAACATGTATAAGTCATGAAGGAAGCAATAGCGGTAAAACTGAACGATCATAGTGCTAAGTTAACGGATGGGTCTTGTCCATCACATCATTCTCCTAATGATGTGATCCCGTTGATCAAATGACAACTCATGTCTATGGTGAGGAAACATAACCATCTTTGATGAATGAGCTAGTCTAGTAGAGGCATACTAGGGACATACTGTTTTGTCTATGTATTCACACATGTACTAAGTTTCCGGTTAATACAATTCTAGCATGAATAAAAGACATTTATAATGATATAAGGAAATACAAATAACATCTTTATTATTGCCTCTAGGGCATATTTCCTTCAGGTCATTCTACCTAGTAACTACCAATGTAGGAATACCTGGAAGACGGGTGGTTAGAGGACGACAACGAGGGATAGCCATCTCATTTTGCGCAGTTCTACTAAAATTGAGGTGTGTGGTTTTGATTGGGTGGATAGAAACGATACGGAGACACACATCCCAAAACGGTATGGAGACAGACATCCCTGTTTGCGCAGATACGAAATACGATTATTTAAACAGTGAGAGATATTTAAAGTGGCGTATGATTAACATCAGAATCTATTGTGTTATAATTGGCACTAGATTGATAGTATGAAAGTGTCCTTAAGTAAGTAGCATCACATCACATCAACACTGCCACTAGATTAACATGCAGAACAATAGCATTAGTATTACTGTCATGAGAGTAGCACATGGTCAGTAAATGTGCATATCCAATTTGTGCAGTTCCACTGGGATGAAGCAATGTTAGCGGTGTGAGATTTAAGTGTAACTGCAAAAACACAATTCATGGGAAATAAAGCAAGATGGAAGCACTTCATAAAATGGTGGTGGCATTGCTTCAATTTATCGACGGCACTAGACCATTACTTATAGTGACATTAGGTGGCATTGCTTAATGCTTCATCTGATTTTACATTAACAGTAGCGATATGGGCGTAGGGACAACAGAGGCATAAAGTGGTGATGCAGATGTGGTTGCCGAGAGTGGCAAACACTCAGGCAGGATGTCTGCATTTGTCCCATTTTTTTCTCCTCGGCGACATTTTCCTATGTGAGCACAGGAAATCTAGACGTGCTCATTCTCATTTGCGTTGTCCTCCAACACCCGTCACTTTCTTTCCTTTTTCAACCAAGAGATAGGTCCACTTCCCCCCACCCTTCGTCATCCACCATGCTTTCTTCGTCTTTTCAACCAAGAGAATGGTTGGGTAGCCAGTATCTACTACTTTCCCCCGTTTCCTCTTAGAACCAAGTCCTAGATTCATGCTACAACTTTGCCACTTTCTTCCCTGTTTGAACCAACTCTTAGAGTAGACTGTATGATCTAGCTTTACCTCTAATAATAGTAAAAGTCTAGGTGGCTTTGGAACAGCGGACGGAAGTAGAAAAAGATCCACACGAAGCCAAGTGGGGAGCTGGGGCAGTAGAGCAAGGCAGGTTTCAAAGGAATATATACCTGAGGGCCGTCGGCATGGGGCAAAGACGGCGTCGGTAGGCCGCATCTTGGCCACAATACCGCAGGGAGGAAGAAGGGGTCGAAGGCCCTCCGGAGCCGGCGCTCTCTCGGAGAGAACGGCACGGCCGCCGATCGGGACTCACCGACGACAGCGTGAACGATGTACCTACACCCCTGCCCCGGTCGAGGTTATCTGGCCAAATTTGTGACCAGCCGTGAGCTAAGAGAGAGTGTGGCCACCTATGTCTTGCTTAGGTCTGGAGATCATGAGAGAGTGAATGAGAGGAACCCTAGTAAAGCAAGCGCTAAGGCTCCTGCTTATATATATAGTGGAGTGATTTTGTTGTACCACCTTCAAAAAAAATGCACTCCTACGTGTACCCGCGAGTGGGTGTGAGAGAACTAGTGCATGCGTGCACCGCTTCTCTTCGTGAGAGTACAATATACTATGCCCAAAGAATGTTCGCCACAAGAGTAATAGTATAAGTGTGTGATGTGTGAGCTAAAGCAAAATGTGCGCGACGTCTTTTGTTTTTTAGAAGTTCTGAGGGTAGGGCGTGAAGAGAACATATGTGTGTGACGTCTACCTGTAGATAGGCGGTGGGTGCGAGAGGACTCAGGAGGGTGCGTGTGCATGAGAGAGAGGGGGGCACGTATCAATGCAATGGATGTGTTCGTAAATCATTATCCGACAAACGTTCGCCACAAGCCTTTTCATGACGAACGCCGTAAGAACCATTAGATAGGCATCCGACAGTGTCAGTTTTGCCATGTCATTTAACAGAACAGCCACTCCTCCTACACACAAATCTTCCACGTGAGTGTAAGCAGCTACCGTATGCTCCCTCCATTCCAAAATGGTGTGCATATAGCTTTATTAAAAATTCGAACCTCGCAAACTTTTGCCGAGTTTTCGTGTACCAAATTGCACATGTAGAATACCATGTATATAACATTTCATTCATCTTCGAGAGGTAACTATAAAGATGGGGGAGGAGTCTACAAAGAAAGACCATCATATCACCTGCAGCAATTTCAACCATCCTTTGGTGTGGAGAAATATCATAGGAACTCTATATGATATGATTTTTATAGGATTTTTTCCTTTAGAGCCAGTTGGTTCATAGGAATAGATTCATATACTCCACATTTCAAAGGAAATAAACATGATATCATTTCTATAGCTTCAAAGCCACTTGGTTCATATGAATGGATTCCTATACTCCCATAATTTCAAAGGAAAATAAACATTAGCATATATTCAATAGAAAAGTTCCTATGATATGAACCAAATTACATCTCTTTTCTAATCCCTCCTCATGGGAATTGAGATGCATGTCATCTCTAGATTCAATAGAAAAGTTCCTATGATGTCAACCAAATGACATCTCTTTTCCAATCCCTACTCATAGGAATTGAGATACTCCATGTCATATCTTTACCTACAACTTCCATGTATACATCTTCTATTCCTAAATAGCTAGTACAACCCACTAGTAGCTTTTTTCCAAGACATGCACCTACAACACAAGAACTATATAGTGTGCGAATAACTTGAAACATGGTCGCTGGATGAAACTAATCCGATAGTGCAGAGATGGAAAATCCGAGCACTACTGGCCGTTGGATATCATCAACATTCCACCAGATCTGCCACATGTACAATTTAGAAGACTCCATGGCTGAACTTAAGCATAATGTAAAAACCTCAAAACACAAGCACTTCTCCTTTGTTCTAGAATATTCCGTATCATAATTGATTTTTTTTCTAAATGAATTGCCATTATTTGTTTTTTACTTTGTGCTTTACAATGCACAACCCCATGAATCTTATCATTTTTATAAAACTAATTGATTTTGAATGAGATGAACTATAAGAACTAAACGAACATCTACATCATGCATATATGACTCAAAGCTTTACATGCTATAGTGTGTATTTATTCATAATTTGGTTTCGAAATCTCATGCGTTCAACGCATGTGTACCTTACTAGTTTTGAGTAGAGTAGCAAATTTCACGCGGCCTCGGGTATATCAAAATGCAGGGCCCATGCATCATTGCCTTTCGGTCGAACCTACGTCCACAATTTTTTGTACGTACTATATCTCCACTGGTCCCCGAACCCAAAATGCTGCCTCGTTCCCCTAAAACCAAGCGGCCCACACATATTTAAGGCGTCGACTCGAACTCAATCGCTCTCCTGTTTACTACAACGTGGCCCCGCACACCCTAGTAGTACTCCTACAAACTCTACCCCCGCATGCATCATTGGTTTTCTTCAAGAGGACGAGGGAGAAGCTGATTTGTAGTGGAGGCGTTTAAAAAATGATTTGTAGTGGAGACCCCTACCCTAGGGTGCCCTAGGTAGCTGCCGCACGCATCATTGGTTTTCTCTTTTCTTTATGCTCTTGCGCCCTAGAGTGAAATGATGGTTGCTTCGTCCGTCCAGCTTAATGCATGAAAGGTGGGGCTTTGTGATTTGACCCCTCATCGCTCATTTTCTACTACTGTGCCGCTACGACCGGGGTACCTCCAATTCCAACCGCTGCTCCGAACTGTACGTGGAACAAGATGGTGGATGAGCCACATGTCGGCCAAAGGGGTCCTGTTAAGTGTGTTGCATTTCATGTGCAGACTGACCCAGCTTGAGTCGCTACGCCTACACGACAGGTGCAGCCTACCACTTGGTTTTGTTCCTTTGTGAATCCCGACTATATTGATCTAAAAAGATACATACTCAACTACCCTCTCCGTCTCGTTATTTTAGAGGTCTCGGTTTATAGGGCGTGCACGTAGTTCTAGGTCATCCATTTGACTAACTAAATCTGAGTTACTATGTCACAAAAAGTGTATCATTGGATTATTAAGCGGATGTAGTTTCTAAACATATAATGTTCATCACATATATAGCCAGTTAAATTCTCAACCTAGAACGATGTGCATGCCATGTAAATCGATACAGAGGAAGTATAGTAGTAAAAATGAGGTGATTTTACCGAGCGATCGGTGGGGGGGCATGGCATATCATGCGGTCCCACGTGTCATGATGTACCAAGGCGATGCGCGTGTCCCTCTTGAGGCAGAAGCAATACTACGTGGTTTGAGATGATGGCGAACTGAAGTGTGAAATAATGGTTGCTTTGTCCATCTGGGAAGGTGCGGCATTGTGATTTGACGTCTCATTGCTCATTACTACTACTACTACTACTACTACTACTACTACTACTACTACTACTACTACTACTACTGGGGCGGTACGACTGGGGTGCATCCCCCTGCTGTTCTACATTGTTATTTGGTGCTTGACACGTTGACCCGGTTGCTATATGTCCCACATGTCGACAACAGGAAGTACCGAATTCATGAAAGCGAGCATCGACAGAGGAGTACAAGACACGGCTTGGGTTTTTTCTCTTCGCGCTTGATACAAACCCAGACTAAAAAAAGGCGAGGGCGGGTCTTTTCCCATGCGGCAGGCAAGGGAGTTTGGCACAGTCTGTTCGAGGCAAGGAGGCAGGAAGGGAAACAACCAAATAATGGTTGAGCGACTTAGTTTTGGAAAAATCTGATTTTACGGAGTACGTACCCACCAGGGTTTACAGGGCTCATCTAAAAACCATTCGTTATTCCGTTTTATAAGTCTCAATTCTACTACTAGTAGTAGTACCATCACATGTTGGATTTCGAGGTGCGTTAGATCACCCGATGCAAGCAGTGTCAAGAGAAAACTGTCTAACCAAGGTAGTAGGGACGAGGAGTAAACCGAGGGAGTAGTAAAATTTTCTCTCTAACGAAGGTAGACTGACATGTATTTTTTATAGTGGCCTTGTATAAGTAAATGGAGGGAGTACTAAAGGACATATATATTCCAAACAATATGATAATATCTCTAACCAAGGTATTAGGGACGAGGAGTAAACAGAGGGAGTAGAAAAAAATTCTCCTCGTCCTGCGAGCCACCGGGCGTGTGGGCGAGGGAGCGGGCGTAAGGCGTAGTAAGCAAGCTTCACCTCATCCCGCAAGCCACCGCCCGTGGGTGGGGCAGACGGCATACTAAGCAAGCTTCTCCTCGTTCTGCGAGTTGACGGGACACATCAAAAGTACTCAAGTGTATAGAGCCTTGCCTCTAAGGTAGGTCCCACATGGTTTGCCTCTTTTATAACATAACGCGTCAAGTCGCAATTTGTTTCTTCACCCATGGTAGACGATCCTTCCTCCATCTAGTCAACAACCAATACATGTGTCAAGTTACCACGTGGGCTGCCTTTTCGTACAGAAATGAGCTCCACCGTGTACCCACTTGGGTGTGGTTGGGAAAGAGACGGGAGTACGTGCGTCGTGCGTGCACCTCTTCTCTTCGTGCACGTCCCCCACCTACGTGTGTGTGTGTGAGAGGGACTATAGAGATACAAACCTAGACATAATGCGCCGTCCATCCCCATGCCTCCGCCTAGTCCGACCACCAGTCACCACCACGCCCAACTCCTCCTCACCTTATCTCTCATCTTTCTCCCACAATTTTTATATACAAGGCCACTATCAAAATTACAATTTGCAGATATACAAGAACACTAACACTAATCGATGCAATATTAATGGTGTTTGCCTCGTAGTACTACTAGCAAAGCAGGACATTAATTATCCCTTGCATGCTTGCAGGAGTGTGAGCATTGGCTTGATGTGCATGAAAGAGAATACACATTAATTTACAGGGCAAACAAGGAAACAAGGTGGCTTGCAACACGTAGTTAAAAGACATTAATTTTTGCCTTGGTACTTATAATACGGGTTTGTGGCCTTGTATACAAAAATGGAGTCCGATAAAATTCTCGAGATACCATTTATCCGATAAAATTCTCGAGCAATCATTAGTTTTTACAAAATGGGATTACTCCCGCATGGGTCAATCACAACATGTGTTTTGTAAAAAATGCATCTTGATGTTTCGTGCAATGCACGGGCATCTTGCTAGTCCATGAAAACAACACATGGCAAAATTCCACGGAGAACAAGGGATTTGAATCTGTTGGGAGGGGCTATTTGGATCTTGCTCGGGGTAGCCAAAATATTGGCGACCGTTTTGTCCATCGGTGCCTTTGCCACTGATGAACAAGGAATGGCTCGGGGTCTCATGCATCCTCCAGCGCGCACGTTGGAGACGAGCTCGCACGAGTTGTGTTATTTTTGTCCCACCACACCGCCCGAGCCGCCCGCGGACCGACCGGCGAACCGCAAATTATGCCATCCAACCGTAGCCACACACATTATGACAGCAAGTCAACCAACCGGACGAAATTCATGCAAACACGGTGATATTTCATATAAACAATGATAGAAATCATATAAGATTCGAATTTTCATACAAACATGACAGATTTCATTACATTCAAATGAACTACGCGGTGCTAGTTCTAGACAACACATGTAAATAATAAATGGCCTAAGTGGTCGCCGGTCGATCGATTTGTGTTCCTCATGTCCGGCAGCACGATCACCAGACTGCTGGGAGCCTCGGAGGTATATGCAGGGTCAACGAAGGTCCTCGCAACAAAAGGATCCGGCAAGACAACAACTATTTACGCCGGCGTCACCTCCGTGGTGGCCTTCATGGGACCCAAGCGGCGACGGCCTCCCGTGTTCTACTTCTCCTTCATGATGGCGGCGAACGCGGAGACGCTGGCAACCAACTCTTCGCTCTCCGTGCACCCGACTTCTGTCGCTGCTTGCATGGCGCGGCCGCCGGCATTGGAGTCTCGGCCACAGAAACGGGAGACGCGGTACAAGGCGGTGGTGTGGATGGAAGCAACGACGCCCGTGCGCCGCTCCTCGTCGAGCTGGCCTGGAGCGACGAGTTGTCGAACCACGCGCCAGCTTGGGGCAACAACAGGCTCCGTCGGGCAAGGGGAGGGAGGTGGATCAGCGAGCTGCACAGCTCGTATCCGGCGGGCTCGGCGGGCCACCTAGCCGGCTTGGATGCGGAATAACTACTCTTCGTAAGCCATTGTAAGAGTGGACAAAATGGTGAAGGAGGACATAGGGGAGCGGCGGAGGTGTGCGATTCTTGGCCGGCGTTTGGCCTCGTTTAAATAGGAGATTAAATAGACGGTGGACGGGAGGAGCTCGGCCGAGGTTGAGTTTAATGCCGGCCCGGTCATGAACGGACGTGTGTCCAGAGTGGGTTTCTCGGCTTCCGCACGGGCGGGTTTCATGGAGCCATTTGAATGCGGCGAGGAGGTGTGTTCAGCCGGGCGTGCAGTGAGTGGCGCCCTCGACTCTGATGTAGGACAGCGCACTGTTCTTCCACTGAAGTGTGGGCTCTTTGGGTACATGGCCTGCATGTTAGTGACCCAACGCAGGAAGCGCACAGCAGAGGAACCTTTGGTGGGCCAAGGCGGCCAGAAGCGGGCATTTCATAAACCGATGATTGTTCATTGAGTGTGACATCATCCTTTTCATGTTGATAGCCCGTTCGATACGTTGTGATTCATAAAGACCGCTACAAACATAAATTTTCTGCTGATCACCGATAAGATTGATTAATACCCGTCACAATCCATGTCCTTAACAAAGGGTGCATGCACATATAGGTTGAGCGTGTGTCTTGCGTTGTGTGTTGTGTGCATGCAGGCGTGCGAGTGTGCGTGCAAGGATACGTTTCAGTGTTGCATGCATGTGTGCGTACGTGCGTGTGTTCATGAGTGCATGTGTACGCATCAGTGTCGCACACCTGCATGCGTGCGTGTGTTCGTTATGTGTACGTGTCAGTGTTGCACGCCTGCATGCGTGCGTGTCTTGCGTGCGTGCATGTGTACGTGCGCGGTGAGGCTACACGTCAGTCGATTGACTTTTTCATCTCTGGTCATTAGATTTTCCAGCCGTTGGATACGAAATCAAGGGCCTGCAGTTTATCATCAAACTCCACCCCCCTTAGCCGCCAGCCACCACCGGCCGAACCGCCGGCACCCGCCGCCCGCGGCCGACCCGCACCGCCACGCCGCCCCGAAACCACTCCTCACGGCCGGTCCGCCGCCGCACCGGCCATCCCT
>LR738711.1:482611344-482634096 GCA_902687465.1 Secale cereale
CCCCCCCCCGTGCGGAGCTTTTTTTCCGGCGATCCCCACCCCACCGCCCAATCAACGCGCCCCCATTGCCGGCGACTGGCAACCAGAGGTCTCACGACTTCGAGTACCCACCGACCACTAATTTATTACCATTTCTGCCCTTCATGTACGCGCTGATGGGTGGGCCCTATGGTAATGTGCGCTGCTGAATGTGGACCGTTTGACTGGTCAATTGATCGTGTCATCAACAAATTAAGGAGTTGTATGGTGATCCAGTGACCGTATGATCACCCTAAAATGTATTTTATTAACACAGTACAGACTCAAACTACCATTTCTTTCTTTCATATACGGGCTGACAGGTGGGCCCCACGGTTATGCACCCCGATGATGCAACACTAGTTGCGCCACATGGAACGTTTGACTGGTCAATTGATTGTGTCATCAACAAAATACAGAGTTGTACGGGTGAACCAGTGACCGTATAGTCATGACATGTATTTTTTTAACACGGTATAGATGCATGGGCTCATATATACGTGCAAGCACTCACCGCTATAAGCGCACACAAGCATACCCTACCCCTATCAGCACCTTCGAGAGAGTGGGCCAGCATATGATTTTGAGATTCCTTGTAGTCGAGTGGAACATCTCCTCCCACTGAACGCACATCGCCAAAAAATACTGAAATTAACCCAGGATAAATGCAAGCACCGGGAATTTAACCCTGGTGGGATCGAGAAACCACTGTCCTCCTAACCATCCAACCACATGTTGGTTAGCACAACAAAATGTATGTGGTGACCGTGATGAGCTTATTTTGAAGTCCAGTGACCATATCGTGGTTTCGCTTCAAATACAATGACCGTAAGTGTCGTCACAAAAATACGGAGCATGCATCAAATGCAAAGTCCGTCAGTGTCATCAAGAAAATACGGAGACATATCGTGAGCTAGATACCGTATGATCAGCACGAGAATGTATGCGGTGACCGTAATGAGCATATTCTGAACTCGAGTGACCGTATAGTGCTTTAGCTTGAAATACAGTGGCCATCATGCGTGAATGTGTCGTGGGCATGCATACTTTTAGAGGGCCAAGAGATAGTTTGTGTGCGTACGTGAAAGTGGTGTAGAAAGAGGGGATGTCCGGTGGCGACAAGGAGAGATATGCCCTTCGTTTCTCTTTCCCGTGACTAATATTTTACGAGAATATATAAACATTCACAATCTAGAACAAATATTTTTGGATGCACATTGCAATTAAGTTTCATGTATAACATTGTACTATTGTATATGCTTATTTTCTTAGTGGCCGATTGCATGTGTGGTGTGGTGGGCACATCATTTCTAGTTGTGGTGGGTCAACATGAGGACTCATGGGTCGGTTCCATCCTGCGCCACATAGGTTGGATCGAGACGCTTTATACGAAGACCCATGTGGAGAAATCGGCGTACAACATGAAGATAGCTACCAGAGTCGCGGAGGACTCTATCCCCACTGGTGATAAGCCGACTATATATGATTTGTAACCCTAGGCCCCCAGTATGTTATAGAAGCTTGGGGGCTAGTTCGTCGATAGTATACACACACGCGCAATGCCTGGTATTCACGTGTACCTTGTACACACCCCTATCACTAATATACAGTACCAGGAGTAGGCATTTTCCTCAACTGCAAGGGTCCGAACTAGGGTAAAACTTTGCCTCATATTACCATCCAGCCTAACAGTGAGGGATATCCTACCGAATGATATGATGGAATCATATCTGCCAACTACTAAGAGAGAGGTCTGTCTGGGGGGCAATGTGTGCGTGAGAGGCCTAAAGATAATGTGCGTGCTGGAGAGACGTAGGCACATATATGTGCGTATAGAGGGCTAGTAGAGACCGTGCGTGTGTATATATGCATGTGAGAGAAATAGTGTTTTCCAACTGAGATTAGTGAAAAGAGTGGTACATAGTAGTTAGAAAGAGAGAGAGAGAGAGATACAGAGAGAGCATGTGCGTGAGACTCCCCAACACCCCGAGAGAGATTGTGAGCATGTGTGAAAGAGAAATGCTGATGCATATAAAGTGTGTGCACTTATGTGGTAGATAGAGAGATATATAGCGCATTTGTGATAACGGGCCGATGCATAGTGCATCTACGTGTAAAAGGCGGTTCTACGCATTAAATTAAAATATAAATGACATTATTATTTTTGGATGAGATCATGAATTTTGCAAATTGCGTATGGACGAAAATCGGTCTATCAGACACCCATACTCTATTGAATTCTAGCATGTGCATGTGTTTATTTCATATTATCAATCCATAGAGTGAGAGCGGTTTGAAATACATGCAATGGATGCTTTTGCAATTCATATATAAACATTAATTAGTGCACTCCATGTTGTTAGTGTGAAGCACTTTATACATTTCTCACTTGCATGGATACATTCCAAATTGCTAGCTATGAAATAGAATACATGTCGAATTTAACATAAAGGGGGTTTCAAAGATTCGAATTCATAGGGAGTGCATTCATCTAGTTGAACCCAAGATAATGGCATTTGTAAATCAGATGTAAAAGGGGGCATCAATCTTTGTTGTGCGTTTGAACATGCTATATATATATATATATATATATTCATACGCATGTCTAACTTTTTTGCAACCAAGGAGATTATATCTGGAACCATGCATGAACTGAGGTAAGTTGCATATTTTTTAATATATACTCGTGTACAATGTATATTCAAATGTACCACCTCCATTCTAAAATAATCGTAGCTTTAGGATTTTCAAGAGTAAAGATTTTTGAAGTTTGACAAATCCTGAATGTTCAATTCAAAAGAACCAAAATCGTTAATGCTTCTGCTCCCAAATAATGAACGAAGCACCAAATAGGCCTCTGGTCACCCGAAACCGCGCGAGACTAATGTTTGGTGGTAGGAAATTACTGTCCTGGCTCTGGCCCATGTAGCCTATCGACCCGATGTCCAAAGGTCTAAACCTGGGTAAGTTTGTAACTTCACCAAGACGCCAGTCTGAACCGCCTCCGAGAAGCATTCATACGCCGTGGGCGCCTAAACACCCATGCGCTCGGCCGAAATCTATCCCGCCCACATTTGGGACACCTGAGATTACTGTCCTACCCACAACCCGCAATATGTCCGAAATTTTAGATGGGGGCAAAGTTTGTAACTTTCACCAAATTTCAAACAAGCGTGTCCCAAACCGAAACATTGGTCCCCCTCAGTTCCCTGCCTCCCTCCGTTTCCCCATTCATACTCCGTGGGCGCCAAAGCGCCCTTTCCACCAGCCGCGAAACCCTAGCCTCCTCCGCCCTCCACCCCATACTCCCAATCCACAGCCGCCCAACTCCATCACGCCAGAGCCGGTACCCCGACGTCGTCGTCCAACGCAACCGCAACCGCAATGCCCTCAAGGACTTAGCAACTGAAGCCGAGGTAGAGCTGCTTCCACGACACCGACGCCGACGTGCACCGTATCAGAACCACTCCGACCACGCCGTCCTGCGCCTCACTGTTGCCGCTCCACTTTCGCAACCGTCCACTGCACCAAAGGTGTTCCCGCTACGTCGTCGTTCACCGCCTCGGATCTGCTTCCCCGCCGCCGACAGACAGCCACTGCACCACACTCAACAACTTTGCCATGGGTTCATCCAAGGCTGCACCGTCCTCCACAACTTCTCGTTTCCAGCGAACCACAAGAAGATCGTTGGAAAAATAGAAGGAGGACACAACACTACCAGTAGAAAGAGGTACTCCTCTTCCCTTATTCGTGCAAACTTTACGTCTCTGCTCACACCACGAAAGAAACTAGTTGAGCGCTTCTTATTGCATCTTCTTCGTGATACTAAATGCACAAGGTTTCCAGTCCTTTACTATTTCACCTTTGCTAGAGGTCAGTAGCCCACCTAGATTTCAATTCAGGGTCAGTCGAACTGCAATTAAAAGAAGCAGCACCCGCTTAGGTGCGCGGAGCACCTAGTCCGCATGTTCACCGGGGAAGCGGCGCATCGGTGTCTATCATAGGGTTGTGCGGTGCAGGAGCTGCTTGCGCCCGATTTGGAGGTCGGCGGGGCTTGAATGGATTGCCGGGGGGCGGTGCCAAGCACGGCGTTGCGGTGAGGTCGAGGGGAGGGCGCAGGCAGGGGACTGGGCCGGTGGTCGCTGCCGTTTCGAGGAAGATCATCAACACTGACTGGCTGGAGGTAGATGAAGGCGATCTGCCCGTTCTTTGTACATCGGATGGTGCAGAAAAAATGGAATTGACCTATTTGTTTTCAGTCGAATGTTATTTCCATATAATCCTGTAGTAATTTAGTGTGCCATCATGTTGTAGAGCTATCATATGTCTCCCGTCATTTATTTCTCACCGACCTGCTTTCTCCTACCTTTACCGTGTACTAATTGTGCACACACTTCACCCATACTCACACTATTGATTTTTTATACATGGGTATTTCAGACTCTGACGCAGTGTTGATGAATGCTGAAAAGAAAAGATAGAAGTCGCTCTAGTGTAATTCAAAGATAAGCACTAAGCGTTTCAGTGCTTTAAAGGATGTAGTGTCAGCAGTTGGAGACAGTAAACGTAGCTCTGCAGTTGATGATCTCAATTGCCACACACACAACCATCCCAGGTGCTTGCTTTAACTTCGCGCTGTCAAATGTGGTTGCATGTGGCATATGGTGTCTAGCTTGTATTGCTTCCAATTTGGTTAAATTGCATCTGCTTACTTTACACATTATACCTTTGATAATGACATGCCTTCCTATTTTTGAAACATACTACATATGTCTATTAACCATGTTCGTACATCAAACTAATGCTCTTTTATATCCCTCGTCAATCACTTATGATGATACATTCACCCGGGTGGGTTATTGTGAGACACCATACTCATTTAAAGAGTGCAGTGTCATCCTCCCCACATGATTCTCAAGAAACAACAAGGCTAAAGGAAGATAGTCAACGTAGCTCTCTAGTTGATGACCGCAATGCCCCCACACCACCATCACAGGTGCTTGCTCTAACTTTGCAGTGTGAAATGTGGTTGCATGTTGCATACGGTGTCTAGCTTGTCATGCTTCTAATTAGGGTAAATTGCATCTGCTTAGTTTACACATTATACCTGTGAATATGACATGCCTTCTTATTTTTTGTACACACTACATATATGTGTTAACCTTGTTCTTACATGAAACTACCTCTCTTCTGTATCCTGCATCAATCACTTACGATGAGTCACCTTTATTCGTTGCATATTGCATATTATTTCTAGCCTACTGCCATGTATTACATCTAATTTGGTCAAATACATTTGTTAGGGCACCCTTTTAATTTGGCAGAGTGATATTGGTTTCATCTTTCATATGGTTTCTAGCTTGCATTGATTCTAACAAGTTCAAGCACCTTGTGCTTAGTTTACACTTTATACATCATACATGTCAATATGTCACGGCGTCCTGTTTTTCATACATATTTTGTCCTCCTATCATGCGGCTGCCTTACATGAAAGGAGTGTTTGTTAGTATCATGCATCAATGAGTTCTGAAGAGCAAATTTTATTCCCTTTTCTTGTGGGTTTGACTTGACAAGGCAAAATCAAGAAAGAGGAAGGAAAATAGTAAGGAAGGTGATGATGGTGGTCCTCAGCAGCAACGTAAATGGAGCATTTGTACCGATTCTCCTTGTACTGATAGTGCATTACAAGGTCCAAGTCTCCGCTCCCCTACTCCACCATCCAAGGTGCTTGCTCTAACTTGGCAGTGTGATATCTGGTTGCATGTTGCATATGGTGTCTAGCTTGTATTGCTCCTAATTAGATTAAACTGCATTTGCTTAGCTTACACATGATACGTGTGAATATGACACGCTTTCTTGTTTTTGGTACATACTATATCTGTCTATCACACCATGTTCTTACATGAAACTACTCTTCTTGTGTATCCTGCATCTGTCACTTATGATGGAACACCTTTAAGTTGGCAGTGTGATATTGGTTTCCGTCTTGAATATGATTTCTAGCATTTATTGCTTCTAGTTTGATGAACGCCACCTATGACGAGACAGTTTTAACTTGGGAGAGTGATATTGATTGCACCTTTCATATCGTTTCTAGTTTGCAGTGCTTCTAATTTGTTGAAGTGCCTTCTGCTTAGTTACCACATCATATGTGTGAATAAGTCAAGCCGTCCATTTTTTCGTACATACTCCATCCTCGTATCATGACTTTGCCTTTCATTAGAGTAGTCTTCATCAGTATCATGCATGAATGAGTTCTGAAGAGCGAATTATATTCTTTTTTCTTGTCGGGTTGACCTCACAATGCAAAATCAATAAAGCTGAAGGAAATTGGCAAGGCATTGTATGATGGTGGTCCTTCCGAGCAACTGAAATAGAGGTTCTCTATAGATTCTACTCCGCCATCCTGCCTACAAGATTCGCAAGACAACGCAAGGCTAGACAGTCAATGTAGCTGTGTAGACGATGAGAACGTCTCCCCTACTCCACCATCACAGGTGCTTGCTCTAACTTGGCACTATTATATGTGGTTGCATGTTGCGTATGATGTCTAGCTTGTATTGCTTCTTACTTTGTTGAATTGAATCTGCTTACTTTACACATAATGCATGTGAATATGACACGTGTTCTTGTTTCTAGAACATACGTGTACATGATGAGCACATCTCCCCTACTCCACCATCACAGGTGCTTGCTCTAACTTGGCACTATTATATGTGGTTGCATGTTGCGTATGATGTCTAGCTTGTATTGCTTCTAACTTTGTTGAATTGCATCTGCTTACTTTACACATAATGCCTATGAATATGACACGTGTTCCTATTTCTAGAACATACGTGTACATGATGAGCACATCTCCCCTACTCCACCATCACAGGTGCTTGCTCTAACTTGGAACTGTTATATGTGGTTGTGTTTTTCGTATGATGTCTAGTTTGTATTGCTTCTGATTATGTTGAATCGCATATGCGTAGCTTACAACTTATACCTGCAGCGATCACTTACTCATAAGACACATTTAACTTGGGACTGTGATGTAGGTTGCATCTTGCATTGCCTTCTAGCTTGTACGGCTTCTAATTTCTTGAAATGGCACTTACGACGAGACACTTTTTACCTGATAGAGTGATATTGGTTGCATGTTCATATGGTGCCTAGCTTTTATTTCTTCTAATTTTGTTGAAATGCCTTCTCCTTACTATTTTTCATACATATTCCATCCTCCTATCGTACGTGTGAATATGAAATGCTGTATTTTTTGTATATATTCCATCCTCCTATCCTGCGCTTGCCTTACATCAAAGTAGTGTTTGTCTGTATCATGCATCAACCAGTTATGCAGAGCTAATTTTATTCATCTTATTGTGGTTTTGACTTCATAAGGAAATATCAGAAAATAGGAAGGAAAAGGGTAAGTTAGGGGTTATTGGTGGTCCTCCACACCAACGCAAATAGAGACTCTCTAGATTTGCCACTTCTACTGCTAATGAAGTTGAAGTCCCAAGTCTACATGATGAGTTTATCTCCCGTACTCCACCATCGCAGGTGCTTGCTCTAAGTTGACAGTGTGATAATTGGTTTCATGTTGCATATGTTGTCTAGCCTGTATTTCTTCTATTTTGATTAAATTGCACGTGCTGAGTTCATACGTTATACATGTGCATATGACATGGCGTTCTGTGTCTAGAATACACTGCATATATCTATCATACCATGTTCTTACACCAAAGTACTGCTGTTGTGTATCCCGCATCAGTCACTCATGATTGGACACTTTTAACATGGCAGTTTGATAGTGGTTGCATCTTGCATTGATTTCTACAGATGTAGTGCTTCTAATTTTTTGAATTGCCACTTATGACAAGACACTTTTAACTTGGCAGAGTAATATTGGTTGCATCTTTCATATGGTGTCTAGCTTGCATTACTTCTATTTTCTTGAAAATCCTAATGCTTAGTTTACACATCGTAGTTGTGAATATGTCATGCCATACTATTTTTCTTACATATTCCATCCTCATACGGTTGTCTTACATCAAAGTATTGCTTGTATGTATCATGCATCAATTCGTTCCGAAGAGCAATTTTATTCTTTTGTGTTGCGGGTATGGCTTGACATGGCAAAGTCAAAAAAGAGCAAGGAAAATAATATAGTAGGGAGTGGTGTTACTCGTCGGGTGAAACGGAAAAGGATCTGTCGTCTAGATTCTGCTGGTACTTATAGTGCAGTAGAAGGTCCAAGTCGACCGGCTAAATCTACAAACACGGTATCACCTGCTCCACCAGCTGCAACATCCGCTTCAACGGTACCAGCATCTCAACGAGTTACTCGTTTGTTTGCTCTGGAATTGGCCAGTTCCCAAGCTGCCTTCACACATAACACTACTTCCGAAGCACTGCTGACACAACAGGACTTGGCAAGATCAGATGAATCTCATGAGCATCAACACCAAGACGGTACCTGACCGAGTCAAGTTGCAGTTGCATGCTCCTTTATATGTACTCTCACAGTTTGATGTACACTAACACTTTCCATATTCATTGTTGAACTAGCACCATGACGCAAGCAGAAATAGACATCAGGGATAATGCTTGACAGATTAACAAAATCTAAAGGAGGAAGAATGGAGATCCATTTTGAGGCAGGTTTAAAAAGGCCACGTGATGCTACAGAGTCAGCCAAGTTAGTATCAGAGGCAGCCGTTGTTGTTAGGTGTCATGCACGTATCCTCCCAACGTGGATCCAGTACAGGAATGAGAAAGACAATACCCAGTTTAACACCTTCCTTGACCATTTATCCGTAAGTAATGTTATTCATCGCAATTAGTAATATTGTCTTGCTCTGTCCCATACTTTCTAGATTCCTCCTAATAAGACTCACATTCTTTGTTCAACACATGAGGTTCAAGTTGGATCCAAAAGATGATGCAACTAAACAAGCATGCACTCATGTTTTTCAATCTGCTCTGCGACAGTATCTGTACCACCTGAGAAAATCTCACTTTGAAGGCAAGGCTAACAATGAAATCGCCCAAACATCTCTAGTGGAATATATTACAGATGAAGACTGGACAACCCTCGTTAAACACTGGTCTGATCCAAAGTATCAGGTAGGCTATATGTATTTGATCAGACCACATATTGAACTTGTATTTATGTATGTGCCTTACAAGTGTATCTTCTTGTAGGCTAACTGTTTGAAGAACAAGACCAACCGTTCTAAGGTGAAATTCCAACAGACAACAATATCTCGTAGCTATATTGCACACTGTGAGGCTCTTGTAAATAGCTGCTACTTCCTTCTTTTTTCTGTGCCATATTATCGTATCAATATTGACTTGTTCCAAATATAGAGGAAAGCCTATGTGGACCAAAAAGAACCTAAACCGAATGCAGTGTAAATCTTCAAGGATTGCCACACCAGCAAGATGAAGGGCATGAGCACACCAGTTCAAGCCGCTGTTGTAAGTCCTTACTCCTCCTGCCTTTGAACTGATTGGTACTGTGATGTGTTCATTTAACTACTTGGTTTGCAGCCAATGTCAGTTACTCTGTTCACATTTATACACAGTTGTCTTAACGTATCATTTCACCTTACATGGTTTAAAATAGATGAAGGATATTCTTTTTGGTCTTGATATGTATTCTAGTTGTTCTGTTCACGTGCGCACACAATGATAAAATAGCATGTTTGTTTTATATCTATTTGCCCATGATATGAACGATGTCATACTATGTTCATCCTACTTTAAACCATGTCTCTTTATCCTTAGATGTCAACGAATGTGAGGAAATAGACAATACAGTAGGCATGCTACATGGACATATGTTCCGAAAGTGATTTTATTATGTAGCTGGCACTACAATACATGCTAATGTATTACAGTAATTCACCAAAATAAGTTATGTATAAATGTGTAACCTACTTTGTTTGTTTTTGTCCCAGTAATAACTTATCTGGTACACTAATCTACAAGTTCAAACTTTCAGGAAGCTATGGAAAAAATGATTGAACAGCCACAACCACCTGAAGGTGACGAGGCTACCATAGGCACAATGTCACCTCTTGCTGCAGTGCGTCGGTATCTCTCCACTAACATTGAAAAAAGCACCCTCCTGCATAATTCTGGGTTGGTTGTCAAGGTAACCTACTGAACAAAATCTTCCTGCTAGACAGAGTGATATATCTGTGCTCCAGACACAAGTCCAATCCCTAATAGACATCGTTTTGGAAACAAGAATAGAGGTTGAAAAATGTCATCAAGATATGAATGGTTTTGAAACCAGGCTATCAGACATTCGCTTCGTTTTTCAAGAGCAATGGCGGAAAAAAGGTGAAGATCGTGCTGCTCCACCAGATTCTACAGCCTAAAACATTAGCACTCAGGTCAAATGATCTGTGCTTCTATACATCTGATGGTGCTTTAATCTGCAAGGAATGTAAAATTATGCCAACATGCCTTTTGTTGTGATACAACATTTATGATGCTACCAAAGGCTGTAGTAATTACGACGCTATTTTTGTATAGTCTAGGTTTATCCTAGTAATGTATTCGGCCCAAAGCTTCCTAGGAGCCCAACATGCCAACATTCGTCGGGCCCATTCCAATTGGGCTAAAAACGATTATGGGCCAAAATTTGCATGTAGCCCACTAACAATATCTGGGCCTAAATCAGCATAAGGTTTCATATTTTTCTGGTGTGCCTGTGCCCATAGTGGGCCTTTAACAAGCCTAAACATAATTTGGGCCCTTAGTAACAATAGGACGTTTACAGGTGTAAATATATCGAGCCCATAAAAACATGGGCCTTTAAAAGACCGAAAGTGAGATTGGGCCCATTCACGATGCGGATCTTTCACAGGCCGAATTTCGGACAGGCCGTAAATGCGCCGACCTAATACACGGGCCTTTAACATGCCAGACGTTCGGTCGGGCTAGATTATTGTCATTTTTATATGGGACCTTAATGGGCCCGATGTGATGTTGGGCCACATATGGCCCATGGATTTCATCCGACGTTAACAGGCTGAAAATCACAACAGGCCGAAAGTGGCCCAAATCTATAGTGGGCCTCTAACAGGCCGAATGTCAGACATGGCCGAATATGACCCAAATCCTTCACAATCTTTTATGGGCCGAAAGTTTCAATGGCCTGTAAATGGGCCCAAATGAAGCAGGACCTTTAACAGGCCAGAAATACACCGGGCCGTAATTCGGCCCATATACTTAGCGGACTATTAACGGGCCAGAAGTGACCATGGGCCGCGATGATGAAAGGTTTAGGACAGGCCGTTGACGGGCCGATTTGACACTAGCCGTACGGGCCTTAACTGAGAATGTTGGGCCTTTAGCTGGGCCGGCCCATTATGGTCCACAAAATCTCGCGGGCCTCTGGCCCGGCCCATTATGGCCTGCAAAATGTCGTGGGCCTTTAGCTGGGCCAGCCCATTATGATACGCAAAATTTCGTGGGCCATTTGCTGGGCCGGCCCATTATGGACCGCAAAATCTCGTGGGCTTTTTGCTAGGCTGGCCCATTATGGACCGCACAATCTTGTGGGCCTTTAGTTGGGCCGGCTCATTTAAACTTTATGGGCCACTTTTGGGCCGGTCCACGTGTCAACATATCATAGGCGCATCTCGCCCATTGGATGAGTGAGACCTGTGCCAACGCGGAGCAGACACGTGTTTCCGTCAGCCAATCAGAATTTTACACATGGAAAATCCCCATTGGTCCGGGCTGTTAACGGGTTATCGGATCCAAAACTGGACCCGATAGCTTAACGATGTTCCATTACGGTGGATGCTGTGTGTCGGTCTCCCTTGACGAAAGAACTTCTGTGACGCGCGATTTATCGTCATGGAAGTGGACACTTCCGTGATGATAATTTTGGTAATGTCATTAAACACTTCTACGACAACACAGGTATGACTATCTTGATTCTTTCATAAAATTGTCGTGGATGTACATGCATGACAGAAAACGTGACCTACTGTGACAACCATGTATCATCACGGAAGCGTATTTTTTTTGTAGTGGAAGCTTATTCTCCAAAACAGCTCTCTGACTCCACGTCGCCGCCAAGAAGCTAATCGACCGTCAATGTTCAACACGCCGAGCTTGGCTTCAACCGGAGGGTAGCAGCGGCATCCTTACTAGGACCCGAGCGGTGATGACATACCGTCTTCGACTCTTCCTCGTTTTCCGTGTGGCACGACATCGTTGCCGGCTGGGCGGGGCCTCGACGGAGCCACCGATGTCCTCTTTCTGTTTGGCGGCAGGGCGGCTCCTCGGTGGAGCGGGGCCTCGGAGGTGCCGACAATGTCCTCTGCAACCTTGCCAGCGGGGCGGGGCCTCGGTAGAGCCTGCGGAGTCTGCCGGCTTATTGCTAGCTTGGAGGGGCCTCGGCGGAGCCGGCGATGTTCTCTGCCTCGTTCCCAACGGGGCGGGGTACCGGTGGAGCTGGCGAAATCCTCCGGCTTGTTGCGGGTTTGGCCTTGCCTCAGCGGAGCCGACGAAGTCCTCCGCCTCATCGTCGGTGTCGCGAAACAGCATCTCGCGAGCTTCATCGTCCTCCTTATAGGCGACCGCAACCTCCGCCACCCGCCGGTACCGTTGATGTACTGGGTCATGATTTCCCAGAAGGGTTTAAACACGTGAACATCGAAGCGTACAATGGAATGACGGATCCTGCCGTCTGGATAGAAGATTTTATTCTTCACATCCACATGGCTCGAGGAGATGATCTCCACGCCATCAAATATTTACCCCTCAAGCTGAAAGGACCAGCTCGGCACTGGCTAAACAGTCTCCCAGAAAACTCCATTGGGACTTGGGAAGAACCTGAGGACGCTTTTCTGGCCAATTTTCAAGGGACTTATGTCTAGCCTCCGGATGCTGATGATTTGAGTCACATCATACAACAACCCGGGGAGTCAGCCTGCGAGCTTTGGAACATGTTTCTCACTAAGAACCAGATCGTCGACTGTCCGGACGCTGAAGCCTTAGCGGCATTCAGACACAGTATCCGGGACGAATGGCTAGCTAGACACCTTGGACAGGAAAACCCGAGGACAATGGCAGCCCTAACTACACTCATGACTCCCTTTTGCGCGGGTGAGGATAGCTTGTTAGCTCGTAGCAGCACCAGCGACCCTGGAACATCTGAAGTCAGGGCCAACAATGGAAAGCCACGGCGCAATAAAAACAAGCGTCGAAACAATCCTGGAAGCCTAGATGATACAGCGGTTAACGCCGGATTCAGCGGCTCCAGAACCGGTCAATGGAAGAAGCAATTTAAAGGCAACAAAGATGGTCCATCAAGTTTGGACAAGAAATTAGACAGGCCCTGCCAAATCCATGGCACCCCAGAAAAACCTGCCAATCACACAAACCATAACTGATGGGTTTTCAAGCAGGCCGGCAAGCTAAACATTGAACACAAGGGGAAGGAGCCTCAGAGCAAATATGAGGATGAAGCTCGCCAGCCGAATATAGGGTGACAGAATAAATTTCCACCGGAGGTCAAAACAGTGAACATGCTATATGCCACTCATATCCCAAAGAGGGAGCGCAAGCGCGCACTCCGAAACGTCTATGCCGTTGAGCCTGTTGCCCCAAAATTCAACCCATGGTCAGCCTGTCCGATCACTTTCGATCGTAGGGATCATCCGACTAGTATTCGGCACGGGGGTTCGGCTGCCTTAGTGCTCGACCCAATAATAGATGGATACCATCTAACCCGAGTCCTTATGGATGGCGGCAGTAGTCTCAATCTAATATATCAGGTCATTGTCCGCATGATGGGGATCGACCCATCAAGAATCAAGCCAAGCAGCACGACCTTTAAAGGAGTGATACCGGGCGTTGAAGATCACTGCATAGGCTCCTTAACATTGGAGGTTGTATTCGGTTCTCCCGACAACTTTTGAAGCGAAGAACTGCTCTTCGACATAGCTCCATTCCGAAGTGGCTATCACGCCCTACTCGAAAGAACGGCCTTCACCCGCTTTAATGCAGTCCCACATTATGCCTAGTTAAAGCTCAAGATGTATGGACCACGTGGCATTATCACGGTCAATGGAAATACGGAGCGCTCTCTCCGTACAGAGGAAGATACTGTAGCATTAGGAGCCGAAGTACAAAGCAGCCTATTCAAGCCAGATAATGAATCAATAGCAGAGACAGCTAAATGTGTCCGGCACACGCCTCAGTGAAGCACCTCAGATGAACCTGAGCAAGATTGACAGCTATGCCCCCGTCGACTGCCCCATAAGGTAATAGCATATGTGCCTCGAGTACATAATTATGCCCTAAAAATTCCTTGGGCGGCGATGAGGGTCACCCACATACAGTCCGTAGTTCGGCTGTCGGGGTTTTGGTGCGACATATGCCAAAGGATGGCTTATCATGCATGGGGACAATAGAACATTGCTAAGCCCTGGAAGCAGGATAAAGCGATACTTATGATGCCTACGAGTCTTACCCAGGTACAGGGCTCTCCGTGGAGATAACACCCCTAGTCCTGCTCTGCGGGGACTCCGTGTCATGACTAATGTCAATATGGAAGCTACAAGGTTGCTCCTTGAGCTGTGTCATCTAGAGGAAGAAGAAGGGCAAGGCTAGCTCTCTATCTTCTCTCTAGGGAATGCGGAGTGTCGCTAGGGTTTGTCCCTATCTCTCTTTGTGTCTCTCTTCCTGCTCTTAGGGTCCAACCCCTCCATATGGAGGACCCTGGGGGTTTATATAGGCCTACCCCCAGGGGTACAATAGTAATCTAGGCGGAACGGCCCCTAGTTGTCAGCGTCTTCGGGTGCTGGCCTTCCCGCCTGCTTGCTGGGGCCCGCCGTCTCCGGGCCCTCGTGATTGCTCTTCACTGTGGGCGCTCTTCTTCTGACGGTAGCATCGTCAGGAGGGGAATGGCTACAGTGTCGCCGCTTCCTGCCGTATGCTGCCACCATGCCCTGTCTTATCATCTTGATGGTGTTCAGACTCCTAGGGCACAGTGAGCCGCATGCTACCAGGCGGCTCGTCCCCCAGGCCGCCTGCCAGGAGCCGCTTGCTTCTTGTTCACCCACTGGCAGGTGGGGCCGGCCGCCTGCTGGCCCTCCCACCTGTGGGTAGTGGGATCATGGCTTCCTTTGACCGAGGCTAGGTCATTGGCAACATGGCTACAGTGATACGCCGCTTAAGGAGCATGCGTAAGATACGCCCTTACTGTAGCTACACCATTGTTGATTCTCTAAGGACACGTTCGACTGTAGCCATGCCTTAGCCTTGTCGTGGTTCCCTAGCACGCATCCCGAGGGGGAGTCATGGGGCCGTCTTCTGGATGCTGGCCATGAGGCTGCCGCCTGTTCAGGCCTAGCCGCCTGCTGGTAGCCGGCTCCTGGGCGTTGCTTCCCCAGGAGGGGGCCTGATGAGCATTCGTCCGGGGGTGACAGGCGGCCCCCAATTGTCTTGAAATACCATGGGTGGTCGATGAGGACCCCGTGGTCAATATCTCCGACAGTAGTCCTCGAAGCTGGTGGAACTCTATGGTTGCGATCGGGGCTACGGGGTTCCAGTAGCTTCCCACTCCAAGTAAGGTTTGGTGTTTCTTGTCCGTCTCCTGGAAAGGGCCGACTTCTAGCAGTCGGGCCTCTGGAAAGGGCCGGCTTCTGGCAGCCGGGCCTCTAGAAAGGGTCGGCTTCTAGCAGCTGGGCTTCTGTCTTCTAATCTTCGGGAAGAAGATGCCGTCCGGACGGTAGGCTGTGGTGTGGGCCTGCCGCCCATTGGCGACATTCCACGCGTCATTGCCCTGTCGCGTCAGCCTGCTAGCCAACGCACGCGACGGGACGTAGCACCAGGCCGGGGCCCTCCACTACCAGGCCTTGATCCGCGTGCGGATCTAATGCGGCAGAGGCAATCGATTGCCGTCCCCACGTGCATTTAATGCACGTGGATGAGGCGCGAAAAAGGTGGGAATCGTGCGGGGCATGGAGCAGTTAATCCCACGCCCTCGCCCCCTCGGCTTCATCGCCCCAAGCCGGTAAGTAGGCTCGGGAGGGGGAGGGGTCAGTGCCACTCGCGCGCAGACCCCTGCTCCATTCTCTTCTTCCTCATCGCGCTCCCTTACGCTCCTTTCCACCGCCACTCGCAGCGCTCTGTCAGAGCGAGCCTTTGCCTTGAGCCATGGCTGCAGCGGCGCAGGCCCGCCACTCCGGCGAGTGGGACGGCAGCGAGGTCCTTGAGGAGCACATCTTCTACCTCCGCCGCGCGCGGAAGCTACCCTCCGAAGACAAGGTCGCCGTGCGCCTGGCGCCGGCGGCGGAAATCAGGCCGGCGCCGCGGTTCGGCGAGCGGGTCGTCTTCCGCTCGCCCTTCCCTTGAGGATTCGGGCTCCCTGCCAGTGGCTTCTTCCGCTCCTTCCTCGAGTTCTTCAACATACAACCCCACCACCTCACGCCAAACACGGTGGTGACACTGTCCGCCTTCGTCATCCTATGTGAGGCGTACTTCGGGATACTCCCCACAATGGAGCTGTGGACTGAGCTCTTCTACATGAAGCTCGGTATGGCGGTTCAGGGCGTGGAGGCCTAGTGCGGTGGGTGCATCGCGGTGAAGCGCAGCGGGACTAAGAACTACTTCCCGCCGCCTACGCTCGTGTAGTCGGTGAAGCTGTGGCAAAAGACGTATTTCTATGTCTCCAATGTCGACCCCGCGCACGACTGCATCGCCCTGCCAGACTGGGCACCCGGCCCGCTTGCCGAACCCCGCGCCTCTTGGAAGACCCGACCCGTCTCCCTCACACAAGGGGCCTCCATCGCAGTGCGGCACCTCTGGGAGATGAGGGACAACGAGGGCCTAGTGTTCTCGGACCTTCTGCTCACTTTTGCGGAGTGCCGGGTGCTGCCGCTGCAGTCCCGCTCGCATCTAATCTCCGACATGAGCGGGCGCCAGGACCCAAGCTAGACCTGCACCAAGCAGATGCCATAGAAGGAGGTGGCCCTTTTGGTGAATTCCGTCTCCAACTACAAGCTCTCCGACTCGGGCTGGGTGTTCGAGAAGCCGTTGTACAGCCGTAATAATCCACCGCCTGTGGTGAGCTCCCTCTTTCCTTCTTCTTCTTTCCTTCCTCCGCCTGTCCCAGCCGCCTGACCCTTATGCCGCCTGTAGATCTTCCCCGGCCAGCCAGAGCCGGGCTCCGACCAGCCGGGCCGTCCTCTGCAACCAGACCGCTCCCAGAGCGATACGAGCGACCCCGATCTAGGGGCTGCCACCATGGAGGAAGAGGAGGTGACAGGCGGCGGGGGCCAGCCAGCAGGCGGCCCATCAGGAGGCGGCGTCGAGGACTGGCCAGACAATGACGAGGAAGAGGAGGAAGCGCCTCTTCGTGTCCGTGAGGCAAACCCGCCTGAACGCAGCAGCTATCAGGTGGGGCCGTCGACGGCAGCCGGCAGCGCGAAACGCTGGTACTCTGCTGGGCCGTCTGGCAGCAGGCCCAAGAAGCTCAAGCTCTCAGCCGCCGCCACCAAACGCCAGGAGGCGGCCACCAAAGCAGCCCTTCCTAGGGTGCCCAAGCCTAGGCCAGCCGTGTGTGCGTAAGTGCTGCATTCTTTTTTCTTTTTGCATTCATTCTATTTTTTTGCGCCCTTCGTGGCTGATTTTGTTGTCTTCTTGGGAATGCCCGAACAGCGCTCCGCTTTCTCTCTCGCGGGCGCCTGTGGGCTCTGTGGTTGGGGGCATGGATGCCCCTCCTGCGCCGCGCCGCGTGGACCCTGCCGCCTCGCTCCGGGAGGCGACGGAGAGGAACGCCCGTGAGGCGCGTGAGGAGCAGGAGGCCGCGTCCCTTGAGCAGGCGAAGGCCGACGTCGCTGCCAAGGCGGAGGCCGAGGCAGCCACGAAGGCCTAGGCGGATGCCGCCGCCCAAGTCCAGGAACCGGAGGCGGGCCTCCAGCAGCCGGCGAACCGCGCCAACCCCTAGGACATGGGCTCTCTGGAGTCGTCCGTCCAAGTGTTGGCTGCTGGCGAGAGGCCGGCTCTTGACGGGGAGAAGGACAACCGCGCCGCCATGGAGACAGAAGCGATACCTCCTGCGCCGCCTGCTGGGACGCAGGACAGCCATCCCGCGGGAGCGGAGGTGCCGCCGACAGAAGGCATGCTGGTGGCAGGCCCGCAGCCGACCCCCCGAGCCCCCGTCCGTCCGTGTCCTACGAGGGCGGCCTCAGTGCCGTGGCGAGTAGAGGCCGGCACCGCCAGCTCGTCATCGCCGGATAACGAGGCCACCAGTGCAGCGCCACCAGGCTGGACGCCCGGAGGTGGCGGAGCGTTGATCGTCGCGTCGCTAGACGTCCACGACCGCTTCAATTCTCTGGGGGAGGTCGTGCAGACGGTTTTGCGGGAGTTTCTAGCTACGCGAACCTCTGTCCTGGTATGTTGACTCCTTGCATTTTTTTATTTCTTCAATTTCTTCTGTGGGGGCGTGTCAGCGCACCCACTGGGTGTAGTCCCCGAGTTCTGAGCCGGCTGCTGAGCAGGTGGCTTGGAACTTCAAGGCGTTACTTTGTGGGCTGACTTGTTTCTCGTTGGAGGATTACCACAATCTTCGGGTGGCGGCCTTCCACTCCCAGCGTCAGGAGCTGGCGCAACTAAGGGCTGGTCTGGCCGAAAGCCAGGGTAAGTGTCTTCTTTTCCTCCTTGCGGGGGCGTGTCAGCGCACCCGCTGGGTGTAGTCCCCGAGTTCCGAGCCGGCTGTTGAGCAGGCGGCTTGGAACTCCAAGGTTGTCTTGTCTACCTCCGCAATCAGCTGGGCGGGGTCCAGGCCGAACTCGCCGCCAAAGAGCAGGAGCACAGCCTAGCCGCCCAGGACCGTGACCACCTGGCCAAGGAACTGGCAGACCAGGCGGCAACGCACAAGGTGGAGCTTGGGAAGCTGGCGGACGCTGAGGTGCTCCTTCGAAACGCGGTTTGGCTAAGCTAGAAGCCGGTTGGCCGGCTGCTCAGCAGCCGACCAACTTGTATGAAAGGTTGTCTTGCCCTATGTTTATATTTTTTAGCCATTTTTCATGTGGGCACCACCTCCTGCCTTCGACTCCCACCAGTCAGACAACCACGTTATGTGAGTCTATGACCGTTGGTGGAAGAGGGCTTGGATGCGGGCACACTACTTGTCCGACTGTTGAAGAAAAGGCTGTAAACATAGGGCCAGGCGGCAAGCCCCCGGGCCGTTTGCTTGGTCCCAGTGCCGGGCGAAGGAATGGAAATACTCATTCATAGGCATAAATCTTATCATATAGATAAAGTGTTGGACAGTCCCCGAGAACTCCTCGCGGGTCCCAATGTTTCTCAAAATAAAGTAGATAGCACGACACATACTGTCTTTAGCTATAAAAGCGGCGAAGTAGGTTTGCGTTCCACGGGCGCTCCGACTCCTTTCCTGAGTCATCTTTTTTGCGTGCTTTTGGCTTCTACGCATCGATGAGGTAGTAGGCATCATTGCCTAGTACCTTGCTGACGATGAATGGTCCTTACCAAGGGGCCGAGAGCTTGTGTTGGCCGGCTGTTCGCTGGATCAGCTGGAGCACAAGATCCCCCTCGCGGATGGAGCGTGGCCTGACTCGCTGGCTGTGGTAGCGACGGAGACCTTGCTGGTAGATGGCGGACCGGTGGAGTGCTACCAGCCAGGCCTCCTCCAGTAGGTCCATGCCGTCTTCTCGTGCTTCTTTTGCTTCGGCTTCTGTGTAAATGGTGACACGATGCGAGTCAAACTCAAGATCTGTTGGGATGGCGGCCTCAGCCCCATAGACGAGGAAAAAGGGGGTGAAGCCGGTTGATTTGTTCGGAGTTGTCCCAAGGCTCCAGAGGACACACAGAAACCCTTCGATCCAGCAGCCGGCTGATCGTTCCAAAGGCTCGACCAGCCGGGGCTTGATGCAGGACAAGATAAGGACGTTGGGACGCTCAACTTGGTCGTTTGACTGTGGGTGGGGAACGGACGCTAAGTCCAGTCGGATGCCCTGTGTTGCACAAAAATGGGCCAATGCGTGTTTGGCAAAGTTTGTGCCGTTGTCGGTGATGATGCTGCGTGGTATGCCATACCGGACTATAGAGATACAAACCTAGACATAAGGCGCCGTCCATCCCCATGCCTCCGCCTAGTCCGACCACCAGTCACCACCACGCCCAACTCCTCCTCACCTTATCTCTCATCTTTCTCCCACAATTTTTATATACAAGGCCACTATCAAAATTACAATTTGCAGATATACAAGAACACTAACACTAATCGATGCAATATTAATGGTGTTTGCCTCGTAGTACTACTAGCAAAGCAGGACATTAATTATCCCTTGCATGCTTGCAGGAGTGTGAGCATTGGCTTGATGTGCATGAAAGAGAATACACATTAATTTACAGGGCAAACAAGGAAACAAGGTGGCTTGCAACACGTAGTTAAAAGACATTAATTTTTGCCTTGGTACTTATAATACGGGTTTGTGGCCTTGTATACAAAAATGTAGTCCGATAAAATTCTCGAGATACCATTTATCCGATAAAATTCTCGAGCAATCATTAGTTTTTACAAAATGGGATTACTCCCGCATGGGTCAATCACAACATGTGTTTTGTAAAAAATGCATCTTGATGTTTCGTGCAATGCACGGGCATCTTGCTAGTCCATGAAAACAACACATGGCAAAATTCCACGGAGAACAAGGGATTTGAATCTGTTGGGAGGGGCTATTTGGATCTTGCTCGGGGTAGCCAAAATATTGGCGACCGTTTTGTCCATCGGTGCCTTTGCCACTGATGAACAAGGAATGGCTCGGGGTCTCATGCATCCTCCAGCGCGCACGTTGGAGACGAGCTCGCACGAGTTGTGTTATTTTTGTCCCACCACACCGCCCGAGCCGCCCGCGGACCGACCGGCGAACCGCAAATTATGCCATCCAACCGTAGCCACACACATTATGACAGCAAGTCAACCAACCGGACGAAATTCATGCAAACACGGTGATATTTCATATAAACAATGATAGAAATCATATAAGATTCGAATTTTCATACAAACATGACAGATTTCATTACATTCAAATGAACTACGCGGTGCTAGTTCTAGACAACACATGTAAATAATAAATGGCCTAAGTGGTCGCCGGTCGATCGATTTGTGTTCCTCATGTCCGGCAGCATGATCACCAGACTGCTGGGAGCCTCGGAGGTATATGCAGGGTCGACGAAGGTCCTCGCAACAAAAGGATCCGGCAAGACACCTACTATTTACGCCGGCGTCACCTCCGTGGTGGCCTTCATGGGACCCAAGCGGCGATGGCCTCCCGTGTTCTACTTCTCCTTCATGATGGTGGCGAACGCGGAGACGCTGGCAACCAACTCTTCGCTCTCCGTGCACCCGACTTCTGTCGCTGCTTGCATGGCGCGGCCGCCGGCATTGGAGTCTCGGCCACAGAAACGGGAGACGCGGTACAAGGCGGTGGTGTGGATGGAAGCAACGACGCCCGTGCGCCGCTCCTCGTCGAGCTGGCCTGGAGCGACGAGTTGTCGAACCACGCGCCTGCTTGGGGCAACAACAGGCTCCGTCGGGCAAGGGGAGGGAGGTGGATCAGCGAGCTGCATAGCTCGTATCCGGCGGGCTCGGCGGGCCACCTAGCCGGCTTGGATGCGGAATAACTACTCTTCGTAAGCCATTGTAAGAGTGGACAAAATGGTGAAGGAGGACATAGGGGAGCGGCGGAGGTGTGCGATTCTTGGCCGGCGTTTGGCCTCATTTAAATAGGAGATTAAATAGACGGCGGACGGGAGGAGCTCGGCCGAGGTTGAGTTTAATGCCGGCCCGATCATGAACGGACGTGTGTCCAGAGTGGGTTTCTCGGCTTCCGCACGGGCGGGTTTCATGGAGCCATTTGAATGCGGCGAGGAGGTGTGTTCAGCCGGGCGTGCAGTGAGTGGCGCCCTCGACTCTGATGTAGGACAGCGCACTGTTCTTCCACTGAAGTGTGGGCTCTTTGGGTACATGGCCTGCATGTTAGTGACCCAACGCAGGAAGCGCACAGCAGAGGAACCTTTGGTGGGCCAAGGCGGCCAGAAGCGGGCATTTCATAAACCGATGATTGTTCATTGAGTGTGACGTCATCCTTTTCATGTTGATAGCCCGTTCGATACGTTATGATTCATAAAGACCGCTACAAACATAAATTTTCTGCTGATCACCGATAAGATTGATTAATACCCGTCACAATCCATGTCCTTAACAAAGGGTGCATGCACATATAGGTTGAGCGTGTGTCTTGCGTTGTGTGTTGTGTGCATGCAGGCGTGCGAGTGTGCGTGCAAGGATACGTTTCAGTGTTGCATGCATGTGTGCGTACGTGCGTGTGTTCATGAGTGCATGTGTACGCATCAGTGTCGCACACCTGCATGCGTGCGTGTGTTCGTTATGTGTACGTGTCAGTGTTGCACGCCTGCATGCGTGCGTGTCTTGCGTGCGTGCATGTGTACGTGCGCGGTGAGGCTACACGTCAGTCGATTGACTTTTTCATCTCTGGTCATTAGATTTTCCAGCCGTTGGATACGAAATCAAGGGCCTGCAGTTTATCATCAAACTCCACCCCCCTTAGCCGCCAGCCACCACCGGCCGAACCGCCGGCACCCGCCGCCCGCGGCCGACCCGCACCGCCACGCCGCCCCGAAACCACTCCTCACGGCCGGTCCGCCGCCGCACCGGCCATCCCT
>LR738711.1:482634134-482703435 GCA_902687465.1 Secale cereale
AGCTTTTTTTCCGGCGATCCCCACCCACCGCCCAATCAACGCGCCCCCATTGCCGGCGACTGGCAACCAGAGGTCTCACGACTTCGAGTACCCACCGACCACTAATTTATTACCATTTCTGCCCTTCATGTACGCGTTGATGGGTGGGCCCTATGGTAATGTGCGCTGCTGAATGTGGACCGTTTGACTGGTCAATTGATCGTGTCATCAACAAATTATGGAGTTGTATGGTGATCCAGTGACCGTATGATCACCCTAAAATGTATTTTATTAACACAGTACAGACTCAAACTACCATTTCTTTCTTTCATATACGGGCTGACAGGTGGGCCCCACGGTTATGCACCCCGATGGTGCAACACTAGTTGCGCCACATGGAACGTTTGACTGGTCAATTGATTGTGTCATCAACAAAATACAGAGTTGTACGGGTGAACCAGTGACCGTATAGTCATGACATGTATTTTTTTAACACGGTATAGATGCATGGGCTCATATATACGTGCAAGCACTCACCGCTATAAGCGCACACAAGCATACCCTACCCCTATCAGCACCTTCGAGAGAGTGGGCCAGCATATGATTTTGAGATTCCTTGTAGTCGAGTGGAACATCTCCTCCCACTGAACGCACATCGCCAAAAAATACTGAAATTAACCCAGGATAAATGCAAGCACCGGGAATTTAACCCTGGTGGGCTCGAGAAACCACTGTCCTCCTAACCATCCAACCACATGTTGGTTAGCACAACAAAATGTATGTGGTGACCGTGATGAGCTTATTTTGAAGTCCAGTGACCATATCGTGGTTTCTCTTCAAATACAATGACCGTAAGTGTCGTCACAAAAATACGGAGCATGCATCAAATGCAAAGTCCGTCAGTGTCATCAAGAAAATATGGAGACATATCGTGAGCTAGATACCGTATGATCAGCACGAGAATGTATGCGGTGACCGTAATGAGCATATTCTGAACTCGAGTGACCGTATAGTGCTTTAGCTTGAAATACAGTGGCCGTCAAGCGTGAATGTGTCATGGGCATGCATACTTTTAGAGGGCCAAGAGATAGTTTGTGTGCGTACGTGAAAGTGGTGTAGAAAGAGGGGATGTCCGGTGGCGACAAGGAGAGATATGCCCTTCGTTTCTCTTTCCCGTGACTAATATTTTACGAGAATATATAAACATTCACAATCTAGAACAAATATTTTTGGATGCACCATGCAATTAAGTTTCATGTATAACATTGTACTATTGTATATGCTTATTTTCTTAGTGGCCGATTGCATGTGTGGTGTGGTGGGCACATCATTTCTAGTTGTGGTGGGTCAACATGAGGACTCATGGGTCGGTTCCATCCTGCGCCACATAGGTTGGATCGAGACGCTTTATACGAAGACCCATGTGGAGAAATCGGCGTACAACATGAAGATAGCTACCAGAGTCGCGGAGGACTCTATCCCCACTGGTGATAAGCCGACTATATATGATTTGTAACCCTAGGCCCCCAGTATGTTATAGAAGCTTGGGGGCTAGTTCGTCGATAGTATACACACACGCGCAATGCCTGGTATTCACGTGTACCTTGTACACACCCCTATCACTAATATACAGTACCAGGAGTAGGCATTTTCCTCAACTGCAAGGGTCCGAACTAGGGTAAAACTTTGCCTCGTATTACCATCCAGCCTAACAGTGAGGGATATCCTACCGAATGATATGATGGAATCATATCTGCCAACTACTAAGAGAGAGGTGTGTCTGGGGGGCAATGTGTGCGTGAGAGGCCTAAAGATAATGTGCGTGCGGGAGAGACGTAGGCACATATATGTGCGTATAGAGGGCTAGTAGAGACCGTGCGTGTGTATATATGCATGTGAGAGAAATAGTGTTTTCCAACTGAGATTAGTGAAAAGAGTGGTACATAGTAGTTAGAAAGAGGGAGAGAGAGATACAGAGAGAGCATGTGCGTGAGACTCCCCAACACCCCGAGAGAGATTGTGAGCATGTGTGAAAGAGAAATGCTGATGCATATAAAGTGTGTGCACTTATGTGGTAGATAGAGAGATATATAGCGCATTTGTGATAACGGGCCGATGCATAGTGCATCTATGTGTAAAAGGCGGTTCTACTCATTAAATTAAAATATAAATGACATTATTATTTTTGGATGAGATCATGAATTTTGCAAATTGCGTATGGACGAAAATCGGTCTATCAGACACCCATACTCTATTGAATTCTAGCATGTGCATGTGTTTATTTCATATTATCAATCCATAGAGTGAGAGCGGTTTGAAATACATGCAATGGATGCTTTTGCAATTCATATATAAACATTAATTAGTGCACTCCATGTTGTTAGTGTGAAGCACTTTATACATTTCTCACTTGCATGGATACATTCCAAATTGCTAGCTATGAAATAGAATACATGTCGAATTTAACATAAAGGGGGTTTCAAAGATTCGAATTCATAGGGAGTGCATTCATCTAGTTGAACCCAAGATAATGGCATTTGTAAATCAGATGTAAAAGGGGGCATCAATCTTTGTTGTGCGTTTGAACATGCTATATATATATATATATTCATACGCATGTCTAACTTTTTTGCCACCAACGAGATTATATCTGGAACCATGCATGAACTGAGGTAAGTTGCATATTTTTTAATATATACTCGTGTACAATGTATATTCAAATGTACCACCTCCATTCTAAAATAATCGTAGCTTTAGGATTTTCAAGAGTAAAGATTTTTGAAGTTTGACAAATCCTGAATGTTCAATTCAAAAGAACCAAAATCGTTAATGCTTCTGCTCCCAAATAATGAACGAAGCACCAAATAGGCCTCTGGTCACCCGAAACCGCGCGAGACTAATGTTTGGTGGTAGGAAATTACTGTCCTGACTCTGGCCCATGTAGCCTATCGACCCGATGTCCAAAGGTCTAAACCTGGGTAGGTTTGTAACTTCACCAAGATGCCAGTCTGAACCGCCTCCGAGAAGCATTCATACGCCGTGGGCGCCTAAACACCCATGCGCTCGGCCGAAATCTATCCCGCCCACATTTGGGACACCTGAGATTACTGTCCTACCCCCAACCCGCAATATGTCCGAAATTTTAGATGGGGGCAAAGTTTGTAACTTTCACCAAATTTCAAACAAGCGTGTCCCAAACCGAAACATTGGTCCCCCTCAGTTCCCTGCCTCCCTCCGTTTCCCCATTCATACTCCGTGGGCGCCAAAACGCCCTTTCCACCAGCCGCGAAACCCTAGCCTCCTCCGCCCTCCACCCCATACTCCCAATCCACAGCCGCCCAACTCCATCACGCCAGAGCCGGTACCCCGACGTCGTCGTCCAACGCAACCGCAACCGCAATGCCCTCAAGGACTTAGCAACTGAAGCCGAGGTAGAGCTGCTTCCACGACACCGACGCCGACGTGCACAGTATCAGAACCACTCCGACCACGCCGTCCTGCGCCTCACTGTTGCCTCTCCACTTTCGCAACCGTCCACCGCACCAAAGGTGTTCCCGCCACGTCATCGTTCACCGCCTCGGATCTGCTTCCCCGCCGCCGACAGACAGCCACTGCACCACACTCAACAACTTTGCCATGGGTTCATCCAAGGCTGCACCGTCCTCCACAACTTCTCGTTTCCAGCGAACCACAAGAAGATCGTTGGAAAAATAGAAGGAGGACACAACACTACCAGTAGAAAGAGGTACTCCTCTTCCCTTATTCGTGCAAACTTTACGTCTCTGCTCACACCACGAAAGAAACTAGTTGAGCGCTTCTTATTGCATCTTCTTCGTGATACAAAATGCACAAGGTTTCCAGTCCTTTACTATTTCACCTTTGCTAGAGGTCAGTAGCCCACCTAGATTTCAATTCAGGGTCAGTCGAACTGCAATTAAAAGAAGCAGCAACCGCTTAGGTGCGTGGAGCACCTAGTCCGCATGTTCACCGGGGAAGCGGCGCATCGGTGTCTATCATAGGGTTGTGCGGTGCAGGAGCTGCTTGCGCCCGATTTGGAGGTCGGCGGGGCTTGAATGGATTGCCGGGGGGCGGTGCCAAGCACGGCGTTGCGGTGAGGTCGAGGGGAGGGCGCAGGCAGGGGACTGGGCCGGTGGTCGCTGCCGTTTCGAGGAAGATCATCAACACTGACTGGCTGGAGGTAGATGAAGGCGATCTGCCCGTTCTTTGTACATCAGATGGTGCAGAAAAAATGGACTGACCTATTTGTTTTCAGTCGAATGTTATTTCCATATAATCCAGTAGTAATTTAGTGTGCCATCATGTTGTAGAGCTATCATATGTCTCCCGTCATTTATTTCTCACCGACCTGCTTTCTCCTACCTTTACCGTGTACTAATTGTGCACACACTTCACCCATACTCACACTATTGATTTTTTATACATGGGTATTTCAGACTCTGACGCAGTGTTGATGAATGCTGAAAAGAAAAGATAGAAGTCGCTCCAGTGTAATTCGAAGATAAGCACTAAGCGTTTCAGTGCTTTAAAGGATGTAGTGTCAGCAGTTGGAGACAGTAAACGTAGCTCTGCAGTTGATGATCTCAATTGCCACACACACAACCATCCCAGGTGCTTGCTTTAACTTCGCGCTGTCAAATGTGGTTGCATGTGGCATATGGTGTCTAGCTTGTATTGCTTCCAATTTGGTTAAATTGCATCTGCTTACTTTACACATTATACCTTTGATAATGACATGCCTTCCTATTTTTGAAACATACTACATATGTCTATTAACCATGTTCGTACATCAAACTAATGCTCTTTTATATCCCTCGTCAATCACTTATGATGATACATTCACCCGGGTGGGTTATTGTGAGACACCATACTCATTTAAAGAGTGCAGTGTCATCCTCCCCACATGATTCTCAAGAAACAACAAGGCTAAAGGAAGATAGTCAACGTAGCTCTCTAGTTGATGACCGCAATGCCCCCACACCACCATCACAGGTGCTTGCTCTAACTTTGCAGTGTGAAATGTGGTTGCATGTTGCATACGGTATCTAGCTTGTAATGCTTCTAATTAGGGTAAATTGCATCTGCTTAGTTTACACATTATACCTGTGAATATGACATGCCTTCTTATTTTTTGTACACACTACATATATGTGTTAACCTTGTTCTTACATGAAACTACCTCTCTTCTGTATCCTGCATCAATCACTTACGATGAGTCACCTTTATTCGTTGCATATTGCATATTATTTCTAGCCTACTGCCGTGTATTACATCTAATTTGGTCAAATACATTTGTTAGGGCACCCTTTTAATTTGGCAGAGTGATATTGGTTTCATCTTTCATATGGTTTCTAGCTTGCATTGATTCTAACAAGTTCAAGCACCTTGTGCTTAGTTTACACTTTATACATCATACATGTCAATATGTCACGGCGTCCTGTTTTTCATACATATTCTGTCCTCCTATCATGCGGCTGCCTTACATGAAAGGAGTGTTTGTTAGTATCATGCATCAATGAGTTCTGAAGAGCAAATTTTATTCCCTTTTCTTGTGGGTTTGACTTGACAAGGCAAAATCAAGAAAGAGGAAGGAAAATAGTAAGGAAGGTGATGATGGTGGTCCTCAGCAGCAACGTAAATGGAGCATTTGTACCGATTCTCCTTGTACTGATAGTGCATTACAAGGTCCAAGTCTCCGCTCCCCTACTCCACCATCCAAGGTGCTTGCTCTAACTTGGCAGTGTGATATCTGGTTGCATGTTGCATATGGTGTCTAGCTTGTATTGCTCCTAATTAGATTAAACTGCATTTGCTTAGCTTACACATGATACGTGTGAATATGACACGCTTTCTTGTTTTTGGTACATACTATATCTGTCTATCACACCATGTTCTTACATGAAACTACTCTTCTTGTGTATCCTGCATCTGTCACTTATGATGGAACACCTTTAAGTTGGCAGTGTGATATTGGTTTCCGTCTTGAATATGATTTCTAGCATTTATTGCTTCTAGTTTGATGAACGCCACCTATGACGAGACAGTTTTAACTTGGGAGAGTGATATTGATTGCACCTTTCATATCGTGTCTAGTTTGCAGTGCTTCTAATTTGTTGAAGTGCCTTCTGCTTAGTTACCACATCATATGTGTGAATAAGTCAAGCCGTCCATTTTTTCGTACATACTACATCCTCGTATCATGACTTTGCCTTTCATTAGAGTAGTCTTCATCAGTATCATGCATGAATGAGTTCTGAAGAGTGAATTATATTCTTTTTTCTTGTCGGGTTGACCTCACAATGCAAAATCAATAAAGCTGAAGGAAATTGGCAAGGCATTGTATGATGGTGGTCCTTCCGAGCAACTGAAATAGAGGTTCTCTACAGATTCTACTCCGCCATCCTGCCTACAAGATTCGCAAGACAACGCAAGGCTAGACAGTCAATGTAGCTGTGTAGACGATGAGAACGTCTCCCCTACTCCACCATCACAGGTGCTTGCTCTAACTGGGCACTATTATATGTGGTTGCATGTTGCGTATGATGTCTAGCTTGTATTTCTTCTTACTTTGTTGAATTGAATCTGCTTACTTTACACATAATGCATGTGAATATGACACGTGTTCTTGTTTCTAGAACATACGTGTACATGATGAGCACATCTCCCCTACTCCACCATCACAGGTGCTTGCTCTAACTTGGCACTATTATATGTGGTTGCATGTTGCGTATGATGTCTAGCTTGTATTGCTTCTAACTTTGTTGAATTGCATCTGCTTACTTTACACATAATGCCTATGAATATGACACGTGTTCCTATTTCTAGAACATACGTGTACATGATGAGCACATCTCCCCTACTCCACCATCACAGGTGCTTGCTCTAACTTGGAACTGTTATATGTGGTTGCGTTTTTCGTATGATGTCTAGTTTGTATTGCTTCTGATTATGTTGAATCGCATATGCGTAGCTTACAACTTATACCTGCAGCGATCACTTACTCATAAGACACATTTAACTTGGGACTGTGATGTAGGTTGCATCTTGCATTGCCTTCTAGCTTGTACGGCTTCTAATTTCTTGAAATGGCACTTACGACGAGACACTTTTTACCTGATAGAGTGATATTGGTTGCATGTTCATATGGTGCCTAGCTTTTATTTCTTCTAATTTTTTTGAAATGCCTTCTCCTTACTATTTTTCATACATATTCCATCCTCCTATCGTACGTGTGAATATGAAATGCTGTCTTTTTTGTATATATTCCATCCTCCTATCCTGCGCTTGCCTTACATCAAAGTAGTGTTTGTCTGTATCATGCATCAACCAGTTATGCAGAGCTAATTTTATTCATCTTCTTGTGGTTTTGACTTCATAAGGAAATATCAGAAAATAGGAAGGAAAAGGGTAAGTTAGGGGATATTGGTGGTCCTCCACACCAACGCAAATAGAGACTCTCTAGATTTGCCACTTCTACTGCTAATGAAGTTGAAGTCCCAAGTCTACATGATGAGTTTATCTCCCGTACTCCACCATCGCAGGTGCTTGCTCTAAGTTGACAGTGTGATAATTGGTTTCATGTTGCATATGTTGTCTAGCCTGTATTTCTTCTATTTTGATTAAATTGCACGTGCTGAGTTCATACGTTATACATGTGCATATGACATGGCGTTCTGTGTCTAGAATACACTGCATATATCTATCATACCATGTTCTTACACCAAAGTACTGCTGTTGTGTATCCCGCATCAGTCACTCATGATTGGACACTTTTAACATGGCAGTTTGATATTGGTTGCATCTTGCATTGATTTCTCCGGATGTACTGCTTCTAATTTTTTGAATTGCCACTTATGACAAGACACTTTTAACTTGGCAGAGTAATATTGGTTGCATCTTTCATATGGTGTCTAGCTTGCATTACTTCTATTTTCTTGAAAATCCTAATGCTTAGTTTACACATCGTAGTTGTGAATATGTCATGCCATACTATTTTTCTTACATATTCCATCTTCATACGGTTGTCTTACATCAAAGTATTGCTTGTATGTATCATGCATTAATTCGTTCCGAAGAGCAATTTTATTCTGTTGTGTTGCGGGTATGGCTTGACATGGCAAAGTCAAAAAAGAGCAAGGAAAATAATATAGTAGGGAGTGGTGTTACTCGTCGGGTGAAACGGAAAAGGATCTGTCGTCTAGATTCTGCTGGTACTTATAGTGCAGTAGATGGTCCAAGTCGACCGGCTAAATCTACAAACACGGTATCACCTGCTCCACCAGCTGCAACATCCGCTTCAACGGTACCAGCATCTCAACGAGTTACTCGTTTGTTTGCTCTGGAATTGGCCAGTTCCCAAGCTGCCTTCACACATAACACTACTTCCGAAGCACTGCTGACACAACAGGACTTGGCAAGATCAGATGAATCTCATGAGCATCAACACCAAGACGGTACCTGACCGAGTCAAGTTGCAGTTGCATGCGCCTTTATATGTACTCTCACAGTTTGATGTACACTAACACTTTCCATATTCATTGTTGAACTAGCACCATGACGCAAGCAGAAATAGACATCAGGGATAATGCTTGACAGATTAACAAAATCTAAAGGAGGAAGAATGGAGATCCATTTTGAGGCAGGTTTAAAAAGGCCACGTGATGCTACAGAGTCAGCCAAGTTAGTATCAGAGGCAGCCGTTGTTGTTAGGTGTCATGCACGTATCCTCCCAACGTGGATCCAGTACAGGAATGAGAAAGACAATACCCAGTTTAACACCTTCCTTGACCATTTATCCGTAAGTAATGTTATTCATCGCAATTAGTAATATTGTCTTGCTCTGTCCCACACTTTCTAGATTCCTCCTAATAAGACTCACATTCTTTGTTCAACACATGAGGTTCAAGTTGGATCCAAAAGATGATGCAACTAAACAAGCATGCACTCATGTTTTTCAATCTGCTCTGCGACAGTATCTGTACCACCTGAGAAAATCTCACTTTGAAGGCAAGGCTAACAATGAAATCGCCCAAACATCTCTAGTGGAATATATTACAGATGAAGACTGGACAACCCTCGTTAAACACTGGTCTGATCCAAAGTATCAGGTAGGCTATATGTATTTGATCAGACCACATATTGAACTTGTATTTATGTATGTGCCTTACAAGTGTATCTTCTTGTAGGCTAAATGTTTGAAGAACAAGACCAACCGTTCTAAGGTGAAATTCCAACAGTCAACAATATCTCGTAGCTATATTGCACACTGTGAGGCTCTTGTAAATAGCTGCTACTTCCTTCTTTTTTCTGTGCCATATTATCGTATCTATATTGACTTGTTCCAAATATAGAGGAAAGCCTATGTGGACCAAAAAGAACCTAAACCGAATGCAGTGTAAATCTTCAAGGATTGCCACACCAGCAAGATGAAGGGCATGAGCACACCAGTTCAAGCCGCTGTTGTAAGTCCTTACTCCTCCTGCCTTTGAACTGATTGGTACTGTGATGTGTTCATTTAACTACTTGGTTTGCAGCCAATGTCAGTTACTCTGTTCACATTTATACACAGTTGTCTTAACGTATCATTTCACCTTACATGGTTTAAAATAGATGAAGGATATTCTTTTTGGTCTTGATATGTATTCTAGTTGTTCTGTTCACGTGCGCACACAATGATAAAATAGCATGTTTGTTTTATATCTATTTGCCCATGATATGAACGATGTCATACTATGTTCATCCTACTTTAAACCATGTCTCTTTATCCTTAGATGTCAACGAATGTGAGGAAATAGACAATACAGTAGGCATGCTACATGGACATATGTTCCGAAAGTGATTTTATTATGTAGCTGGCACTACAATACATGCTAATGTATTACAGTAATTCACCAAAATAAGTTATGTATAAATGTGTAACCTACTTTGTTTGTTTTTGTCCCAGTAATAACTTATCTGGTACACTAATCTACAAGTTCAAACTTTCAGGAAGCTATGGAAAAAATGATTGAACAGCCACAACCACCTGAAGGTGACGAGGCTACCATAGGCACAATGTCACCTCTTGCTGTAGTGCGTCGGTATCTCTCCACTAACATTGAAAAAAGCACCCTCCTGCATAATTCTGGGTTGGTTGTCAAGGTAACCTCCTCCAAATCGCCTACTGAACAAAATCTTCCTGCTAAACAGAGTGATATATCTGTGCTCCAGACACAAGTCCAATCCCTAATAGACGTCGTTTTGGAAACAAGAATAGAGGTTGAAAAATGTCATCAAGATATGAATGGTTTTGAAACCAGGCTATCAGACATTCGCTTCGTTTTTCAAGAGCAATGGCGGAAAAAAGGTGAAGATCGTGCTGCTCCACCAGATTCTACAGCCTAAAACATTAGCACTCAGGTCAAATGATCTGTGCTTCTATACATCTGATGGTGCTTTAATCTGCAAGGAATGTAAAATTATGCCAACATGCCTTTTGTTGTGATACAACATTTATGATGCTACCAAAGGCTGTAGTAATTACGACGCTATTTTTGTATAGTCTAGGTTTATCCTAGTAATGTATTCGGCCCAAAGCTTCGTAGGAGCCCAACATGCCAACATTCGTCGGGCCCATTCCAATTGGGCTAAAAACGATTATGGGCCAAAATTTGCATGTAGCCCACTAACAATATCTGGGCCTAAATCAGCATAAGGTTTCATATTTTTCTGGTGTGCCTGTGCCCATAGTGGGCCTTTAACAAGCCTAAACATAATTTGGGCCCTTAGTAACAATAGGACGTTTACAAGTGTAAATATATCGAGCCCATAAAAACATGGGCCTTTAAAAGACCGAAAGTGAGATTGGGCCCATTCACGATGCGGATCTTTCACAGGCCGAATTTCGGACAGGCCGTAAATGCGCCGACCTAATACACGGGCCTTTAACATGCCAGACGTTCGGTCGGGCTAGATTATCGTCATTTTTATATGGGACCTTAATGGGCCCGATGTGATGTTGGGCCACATATGGCCCATGGATTTCATCCGACGTTAACAGGCTGAAAATCACAACAGGCCGAAAGTGGCCCAAATCTATAGTGGGCCTCTAACAGGCCGAATGTCAGACATGGCCGAATATGACCCAAATCCTTCACAATCTTTTATGGGCCGAAAGTTTCAATGGCCTGTAAATGGGCCCAAATGAAGCAGGACCTTTAACAGGCCAGAAATACACCGGGCCGTAATTCGGCCCATATACTTAGCGGACTATTAACGGGCCAGAAGTGACCATGGGCCGCGATGATGAAAGGTTTAGGACAGGCCGTTGACGGGCCGATTTGACACTAGCCGTACGGGCCTTAACTGAGAATGTTGGGCCTTTAGCTGGGCCGGCCCATTATGGTCCACAAAATCTCGCGGGCCTCTGGCCCGGCCCATTATGGCCTGCAAAATGTCATGGGCCTTTAGCTGGGCCAGCCCATTATGATACGCAAAATTTCGTGGGCCATTTGCTGGGCCGGCCCATTATGGACCGCAAAATCTCGTGGGCTTTTTGCTAGGCTGGCCCATTATGGACCGCACAATCTTGTGGGCCTTTAGTTGGGCCGGCTCATTTAAACTTTATGGGCCACTTTTGGGCCGGTCCACGTGTCAACATATCATAGGCGCATCTCGCCCATTGGATGAGTGAGACCTGTGCCAACGCGGAGCAGACACGTGTTTCCGTCAGCCAATCAAAATTTTACACATGGAAAATCCCCATTGGTCCGGGCTGTTAACGGGTTATCGGATCCAAAACTGGACCCGATAGCTTAACGATGTTCCATTACGGTGGATGCTGTGTGTCGGTCTCCCTTGACGAAAGAACTTCTGTGACGCGTTATTTATCGTCATGGAAGTGGACACTTCCGTGCTGATAATTTTGGTAATGTCATTAAACACTTCTACGACAGCACAGGTATGACTATCTTGATTCTTTCATAAAATTGTCGTGGATGTACATGCATGACAGAAAACGTGACCTACTGTGACAACCATGTATCATCACGGAAGCGTATTTTTTTTGTAGTGGAAGCTTATTCTCCAAAACAGCTCTCTGACTCCACGTCGCCGCCAAGAAGCTAATCGACCGTCAATGTTCAACACGCCAAGCTTGGCTTCAACCGGAGGGTAGCAGCGGCATCCTTACTAGGACCCGAGCGGTGATGACATACCGTCTTCGACTCTTCCTCGTTTTCCGTGTGGCACGACATCGTTGCCGGCTGGGCGGGGCCTCGACGGAGCCACCGATGTCCTCTTTCTGTTTGGCGGCAGGGCGGCTCCTCGGTGGAGCGGGGCCTCGGAGGTGCCGACAATGTCCTCTGCAACCTTGCCAGCGGGGCGGGGCCTCGGTAGAGCCTGCGGAGTCTGCCGGCTTATTGCTAGCTTGGAGGGGCCTCGGCGGAGCCGGCGATGTTCTCTGCCTCGTTCCCAACGGGGCGGGGTACCGGTGGAGCTGGCGAAATCCTCCGGCTTGTTGCGGGTTTGGCCTTGCCTCAGCGGAGCCGACGAAGTCCTCCGCCTCATCGTCGGTGTCGCGAAACAGCATCTCGCGAGCTTCATCGTCCTCCTTATAGGCGACCGCAACCTCCGCCACCCGCCGGTACCGTTGATGTACTGGGTCATGATTTCCCAGAAGGGTTTAAACACGTGAACATCGAAGCGTACAATGGAATGACGGATCCTGCCGTCTGGATAGAAGATTTTATTCTTCACATCCACATGGCTCGAGGAGATGATCTCCACGCCATCAAATATTTACCCCTCAAGCTGAAAGGACCAGCTCGGCACTGGCTAAACAGTCTCCCAGAAAACTCCATTGGGACTTGGGAAGAACTTGAGGACGCTTTTCTGGCCAATTTTCAAGGGACTTATGTCTAGCCTCCGGATGCTGATGATTTGAGTCACATCATACAACAACCCGGGGAGTCAGCCTGCGAGCTTTGGAACCTGTTTCTCACTAAGAACCAGATCGTCGACTGTCCGGACGCTGAAGCCTTAGCGGCATTCAGACACAGTATCCGGGACGAATGGCTAGCTAGACACCTTGGACAGGAAAACCCGAGGACAATGGCAGCCCTAACTACACTCATGACTCCCTTTTGCGCGGGTGAGGATAGCTTGTTAGCTCGTAGCAGCACCAGCGACCCTGGAACATCTGAAGTCAGGGCCAACAATGGAAAGCCACGGCGCAATAAAAACAAGCGTCGAAACAATCCTGGAAGCCTAGATGATACAGCGGTTAACGCCGGATTCAGCGGCTCCAGACCCGGTCAATGGAAGAAGCAATTTAAAGGCAACAAAGATGGTCCATCAAGTTTGGACAAGAAATTAGACAGGCCCTGCCAAATCCATGGCACCCCAGAAAAACCTGCCAATCACACAAACCATAACTGATGGGTTTTCAAGCAGGCCGACAAGCTAAACATTGAACACAAGGGGAAGGAGCCTCAGAGCAAATATGAGGATGAAGCTCGCCAGCCGAATATAGGGTGACAGAATAAATTTCCACCGGAGGTCAAAACAGTGAACATGCTATATGCCACTCATATCCCAAAGAGGGAGCGCAAGCGCGCACTCCGAAACGTCTATGCCGTTGAGCCTGTTGCCCCAAAATTCAACCCATGGTCAGCCTGTCCGATCACTTTCGATCGTAGGGATCATCCGACTAGTATTCGGCACGGGGGTTCGGCTGCCTTAGTGCTCGACCCAATAATAGATGGATACCATCTAACCCGAGTCCTTATGGATGGCGGCAGTAGTCTCAATCTAATATATCAGGTCATTGTCCGCATGATGGGGATCGACCCATCAAGAATCAAGCCAAGCAGCACGACCTTTAAAGGAGTGATACCGGGCGTTGAAGATCACTGCACAGGCTCCTTAACATTGGAGGTTGTATTCGGTTCTCCCGACAACTTTTGAAGCGAAGAACTGCTCTTCGACATAGCTCCATTCCGAAGTGGCTATCACGCCCTACTCGAAAGAACGGCCTTCGCCCGCTTTAATGCAGTCCCACATTATGCCTAGTTAAAGCTCAAGATGTATGGACCACGTGGCGTTATCACGGTCAATGGAAATACGGAGCGCTCTCTCCGTACAGAGGAAGATACTGTAGCCTTAGGAGCCGAAGTACAAAGCAGCCTATTCAAGCCAGATAATGAATCAATAGCAGAGACAGCTAAATGTGTCCGGCACACGCCTCAGTGAAGCACCTCAGATGAACCTGAGCAAGATTGACAGCTATGCCCCCGTCGACTGCCCCATAAGGTAATAGCATATGTGCCTCGAGTACATAATTATGCCCTAAAAATTCCTTGGGCGGCGATGAGGGTCACCCACATACAGTCCGTAGTTCGGCTGTCGGGGTTTTGGTGCGACATATGCCAAAGGATGGCTTATCATGCATGGGGACAATAGAACATTGCTAAGCCCTGGAAGCAGGATAAAGCGATACTTATGATGCCTACGAGTCTTACCCAGGTACAGGGCTCTCCGTGGAGATAACACCCCTAGTCCTGCTCTGCGGGGACTCCGTGTCATGACTAATGTCAATATGGAAGCTACAAGGTTGCTCCTTGAGCTGTGTCATCTAGAGGAAGAAGAAGGGCAAGGCTAGCTCTCTATCTTCTCTCTAGGGAATGCGGAGTGTCGCTAGGGTTTGTCCCTATCTCTCTTTGTGTCTCTCTTCCTGCTCTTAGGGTCCAACCCCTCCATATGGAGGACCCTGGGGGTTTATATAGGCCTACCCCCAGGGGTACAATAGTAATCTAGGCGGAACGGCCCCTAGTTGTCAGCGTCTTCGGGTGCTGGCCTTCCCGCCTGCTTGCTAGGGCCCGCCGTCTCCGGGCCCTCGTGATTGCTTTTCACTGTGGGCGCTCTTCTGCTGACGGTAGCATCGTCAGGAGGGGAATGGCTACAGTGTCGCCGCTTCCTGCCGTATGCTGCCACCATGCCCTGTCTTGTCATCTTGATGGTGTTCAGACTCCTAGGGCACAGTGAGCCGCATGCTACCAGGCGGCTCGTCCCCCAGGCCGCCTGCCAGGAGCCGCTTGCTTCTTGTTCACCCACTGGCAGGTGGGGCCGGCCGCCTGCTGGCCCTCCCGCCTGTGGGTAGTGGGATCATGGCTTCCTTTGACCGAGGCTAGGTCATTGGCAACATGGCTACAGTGATACGCCGCTTAAGGAGCATGCGTAAGATACGCCCTTACTGTAGCTACACCATCGTTGATTCTCTAAGGACACGTTCGACTGTAGCCATGCCTTAGCCTTGTCGTGGTTCCCTAGCACGCATCCCGAGGGGGAGTCATGGGGCCGTCTTCTGGATGCTGGCCATGAGGCTGCCGCCTGTTCAGGCCTAGCCGCCTGCTGGTAGCCGGCTCCTGGGCATTGCTTCCCCAGGAGGGGGCCTGATGAGCATTCAGTCCGGGGGTGACAGGCGGCCCCCAATTGTCTTGAAATACCATGGGTGGTCGATGAGGACCCCGTGGTCAATATCTCCGACAGTAGTCCTCGAAGCTGGTGGAACTCTATGGTTGCGATCGGGGCTACGGGGTTCCAGTAGCTTCCCACTCCAAGTAAGGTTTGGTGTTTCTTGTCCGTCTCCTGGAAAGGGCCGACTTCTAGCAGTCGGGCCTCTGGAAAGGGCCGGCTTCTGGCAGCCGGGCCTCTGGAAAGGGTCGGCTTCTAGCAGCTGGGCTTCTGTCTTCTAATCTTCGGGAAGAAGATGCCGTCCGGACGGCAGGCTGTGGTGTGGGCCTGCCGCCCGTTGGCGACATTCCACGCGTCATTGCCCTGTCGCGTCAGCCTGCTAGCCAACGCACGCGACGGGACGTAGCACCAGGCCGGGGCCCTCCACTACCAGGCCTTGATCCGCGTGCGGATCTAATGCGGCAGAGGCAATCGATTGCCGTCCCCACGTGCATTTAATGCACGCGGATGAGGCGCGAAAAAGGTGGGAATCGTGCGGGGCATGGAGCAGTTAATCCCACGCCCTCGCCCCCTCGGCTTCATCGCCCCAAGCCGATAAGTAGGCTCGGGAGGGGGAGGGGGCAGTGCCACTCGCGCGCAGACCCCTGCTCCATTCTCTTCTTCCTCATCGCGCTCCCTTACGCTCCTTTCCACCGCCACTCGCAGCGCTCTGTCAGAGCGAGCCTTTGCCTTGAGCCATGGCTGCAGCGGCGCAGGCCCGCCACTCCGGCGAGTGGGACGGCAGCGAGGTCCTTGAGGAGCACATCTTCTACCTCCGCCGCGCGCGGAAGCTACCCTCCGAAGACAAGGTCGCCGTCCACCTGGCGCCGGCGGCGGAAATCAGGCCGGCGCCGCGGTTCGGCGAGCGGGTCGTCTTCCGCTCGCCCTTCCCTTGAGGCTTCGGGCTCCCTGCCAGTGGCTTCTTCCGCTCCTTCCTCGAGTTCTTCAACATACAACCCCACCACCTCACGCCAAACACGGTGGTGACACTGTCCGCCTTCGTCATCCTATGTGAGGCGTACTTCGGGATACTCCCCACAATGGAGCTGTGGACTGAGCTCTTCTACATGAAGCTCGGTATGGCGGTTCAGGGCGTGGAGGCCTAGTGCGGTGGGTGCATCGCGGTGAAGCGCAGCGGGACTAAGAACTACTTCCCGCCGCCTACGCTCGTGTAGTCGGTGAAGCTGTGGCAAAAGACGTATTTCTATGTCTCCAATGTCGACCCCGCGCATGACTGCATCGCCCTGCCGGACTGGGCACCCGGCCCGCTTGCCGAACCCCGCGCCTCTTGGAAGACCCGACCCGTCTCCCTCACACAAGGGGCCTCCATCGCAGTGCGGTACCTCCGGGAGATGAGGGACAACGAGGGCCTAGTGTTCTCGGACCTTCTGCTCACTTTTGCGGAGTGCCGGGTGCTGCCGCTGCAGTCCCGCTCGCATCTAATCTCCGACATGAGCGGGCGCCAGGACCCAAGCTAGACCTGCACCAAGCAGATGCCATAGAAGGAGGTGGCCCTTTTGGTGAATTCCGTCTCCAACTACAAGCTCTCCGACTCGGGCTGGGTGTTCGAGAAGCCGATGTACAGCCGTAATAATCCACCGCCTGTGGTGAGCTCCCTCTTTCCTTCTTCTTCTTTCCTTCCTCCGCCTGTCCCAGCCGCCTGACCCTTATGCCGCCTGTAGATCTTCCCCGGCCAGCCAGAGCCGGGCTCCGACCAGCCGGGCCGTCCTCTGCAACCAGACCGCTCCCAGAGCGATACGAGCGACCCCGATCTAGGGGCTGCCACCATGGAGGAAGAGGAGGTGACAGGCGGCGGGGGCCAGCCAGCAGGCGGCCCGTCAGGAGGCGGCGTCGAGGACTGGCCAGACGATGACGAGGAAGAGGAGGAAGCGCCTCTTCGTGTCCGTGAGGCAAACCCGCCTGAACGCAGCAGCTATCAGGTGGGGCCGTCGACGGCAGCCGGCAGCGCGAAACGCTGGTACTCTGCTGGGCCGTCTGGCAGCAGGCCCAAGAAGCTCAAGCTCTCAGCCGCCGCCACCAAACGCCAGGAGGCGGCCGCCAAAGCAGCCCTTCCTAGGGTGCCCAAGCCTAGGCCAGCCGTGTGTGCGTAAGTGCTGCATTCTTTTTTCTTTTTGCATTCATTCTATTTTTTTGCGCCCTTCGTGGCTGATTTTGTTGTCTTCTTGGGAATGCCCGAACAGTGCTCCGCTTTCTCTCTCGCGGGCGCCTGTGGGCTCTGTGGTTGGGGGCATGGATGCCCCTCCTGCGCCGCGCCGCATGGACCCTGCCGCCTCGCTCCGGGAGGCGACGGAGAGGAACGCCCGTGAGGCGCGTGAGGAGCAGGAGGCCGCGTCCCTTGAGCAGGCGAAGGCCAACGTCGCTGCCAAGGCGGAGGCCGAGGCAGCCACGAAGGCCTAGGCGGATGCCGCCGCCCAAGTCCAGGAACCGGAGGCGGGCCTCCAGCAGCCGGCGGACCGCGCCAACCCCTAGGACATGGGCTCTCTGGAGCCGTCCGTCCAAGTGTTGGCTGCTGGCGAGCGGCCGGCTCTTGACGGGGAGAAGGACAACCGCGCCGCCATGGAGACAGAAGCGATACCTCCCGCGCCGCCTGCTGGGACGCAGGACAGCCATCCCGCGGGAGCGGAGGTGCCGCCGACAGAAGGCATGCTGGTGGCAGGCCCGCAGCCGACCCCCCGAGCCCCCGTCCGTCCGTGTCCTACAAGGGCGGCCTCAGTGCCGTGGCGAGTAGAGGCCGGCACCGCCAGCTCGTCATCGCCGGATAACGAGGCCACCAGTGCAGCGCCACCAGGCTGGACGCCCGGAGGTGGCGGAGCGTTGATCGTCGCGTCGCGAGACGTCCACGACCGCTTCAATTCTCTGGGGGAGGTCGTGCAGACGGTTTTGCGGGAGTTTCTAGCTACGCGAACCTCTGTCCTGGTATGTTGACTCCTTGCATTTTTTTTATTTCTTCAATTTCTTCTGTGGGGGCGTGTCAGCGCACCCACTGGGTGTAGTCCCCGAGTTCTGAGCCGGCTGCTGAGCAGGTGGCTTGGAACTTCAAGGCGTTACTTTGTGGGCTGACTTGTTTCTCGTTGGAGGATTACCACAATCTTCGGGTGGCGGCCTTCAACTCCCAGCGTCAGGAGCTGGCGCAACTAAGGGCTGCTCTGGCCGAAAGCCAGGGTAAGTGTCTTCTTTTCCTCCTTGCGGGGGCGTGTCAGCGCACCCGCTGGGTGTAGTCCCCGAGTTCCGAGCCGGCTGTTGAGCAGGCGGCTTGGAACTCCAAGGTTGTCTTGTCTACCTCCGCAATCAGCTGGGCGGGGTCCAGGCCGAACTCGCGGCCAAAGAGCAGGAGCACAGCCTAGCCACCCAGGACCGTGACCACCTGGCCAAGAAACTGGCAGACCAGGCGGCAACGCACAAGGTGGAGCTTGGGAAGCTGGCGGACGCTGAGGTGCTCCTTCGAAACGCGGTTTGGCTAAGCTAGAAGCCGGTTGGCCGGCTGCTCAGCAGCCGACCAACTTGTATGAAAGGTTGTCTTGCCCTATGTTTATATTTTTTAGCCATTTTTCATGTGGGCACCACCTCCTGCCTTCGACTCCCACCAGTCAGACAACCACGTTATGTGAGTCTATGACCGTTGGTGGAAGAGGGCTTGGATGCGGGCACACTACTTGTCCGACTGTTGAAGAAAAGCCTGTAAACATAGGGCCAGGCGGCAAGCCCCCGGGCCGTTTGCTTGGTCCCAGTGCCGGGCGAAGGAATGGAAATACTCATTCATAGGCATAAATCTTATCATATAGATAAAGTGTTGGACAGTCCCCGAGAACTCCTCGCGGGTCCCATTGTTTCTCAAAATAAAGTAGATAGCACGACACATACTGTCTTTAGCTATAAAAGCGGCGAAGTAGGTTTGCGTTCCACGGGCGCTCCGACTCCTTTCCTGAGTCATCTTTTTTGCGTGCTTTTGGCTTCTACGCATCGATGAGGTAGTAGGCATCATTGCCTAGTACCTTGCTGACGATGAATGGTCCTTACCAAGGGGCCGAGAGCTTGTGTTGGCCGGCTGTTCGCTGGATCAGCTGGAGCACAAGATCCCCCTCGCGGATGGAGCGTGGCCTGACTCGCTGGCTGTGGTAGCGACGGAGACCTTGCTGGTAGATGGCGGACCGGCGGAGTGCTACCAGCCAGGCCTCCTCCAGTAGGTCCATGCCGTCTTCTCGTGCTTCTTTTGCTTCGGCTTCTGTGTAAATGGTGACACGATGCGAGTCAAACTCAAGATCTGTTGGGATGGCGGCCTCAGCCCCATAGACGAGGAAAAAGGGAGTGAAGCCGGTTGATTTGTTCGGAGTTGTCCCGAGGCTCCAGAGGACACACAGAAACCCTTCGATCCAGCAGCCGGCTGATCGTTCCAAAGGCTCGACCAGCCGGGGCTTGATGCAGGACAAGATAAGGACGTTGGCACGCTCAACTTGGTCGTTTGACTGTGGGTGGGGAACGGACGCTAAGTCCAGTCGGATGCCCTGTGTTGCACAAAAATGGGCCAATGCGTGTTTGGCAAAGTTTGTGCCGTTGTCGGTGATGATGCTGCGTGGTATGCCATACCGGACTGTAATGTCTACGATGAAGGTCACAACTGTTGGTCCATTGAGTTTCTTGATTGGCTTCGCCTCGGTCCACTTGGTGAACTTGTCCACGGCCACAAGAAAATGGGTCAAACCGCCTCGGGCTGTCTTGAAAGGACCCACCATGTCCAGTCCCCAGACTGCAAACGGCCAAGTGATCGGAATGGTCTTGAGTGCAGAAGCCGGTAAGTGTTGTTTGGAACTGAAGCGTTGGCAGCCATTGCACTTCTTGACTAAATCTTTGGCGTCATCCAAAGCAGTCGTCCAGAAGAAACCATTGGGGAAGGCTTTGGCAACGAGGGATCTTGAGGCCGCGTGGTAGCCGCACTCCCCCTGATGAATATCTCTCAAAATGGTCAGACCCTTTTCTGCTTCCACGCAGCACTAGAAGACGCCTGTTGCACTTCTTGTGACAAGCTCTCTGTTAACTATTGTATATGCTGAAGCTCGGCGTTGAACTTGCTGTGCCATGGTTTCATCTGTTGGCAGCTCTCTTCTGAGCAGGAAATTGAGGATTGCCTGTGCCCAAGACGGCACTGAGACTCCTGTTATTTCTGCCACAGAGACCAGGGCGGTTGGGCTGGGAGGCGGAGGGCTGGGGTGAGCCGCCTGCTGTGCTTCTGAAGTCCCCACGTCGGCTGCAGCAGTCCCTGGGCCGTCTGCTAGAGCTGACGGTTCTTGGCCGCCTACTGGAGCAGTCCTCGGGCTAGTCGCAGCAGTCCCTGGGCCAAGTGCCGGTGCAGCAGTCCCTGAGCCATCTGCTGGAGTTGACTCTTCTTGGCCGCCTGTTGGAGCAGTCCCTGGGCCAGCTGCTGAGGTTATTGGGTCGTCTGCCCCAGGATCGGCTGGCATGAAGATTGACTCTGACTCCAGTGACGGCTTGATAGACGGCTTGCACAAGCATTGGAGGGACATGCCGGCTGGTATTGCTTGGCGTGTGGAGCCAATTCGTTCTAAGGCGCCGGCTTGCATGTTGTCAGCTCGTGGTACATGGAGGAACTCGCGGCCATCAAAGTGCCCACTGATCTGTCGGACAAGGAAACGGTAACTTGCCATGTTTGAGTCCTTGTCGTCCCAGTCCCTAGAGGACTGCTGGATAACCAAATCTGAGTCACCATAGCACAGCACCCGGCGGATTCAAATCTCCTTGGCAATCCGGAGCCCGTGAATGAGTGCCTCATACTCGGCCACATTGTTGGAGGCGGCAAAGTGGATTTGCAGGTTGTACATGAGCTTTTCTCCCTTGGGAGAGGTGAGGACGACGCCGTCTCCCAAGCCAGTGCGCATCTTTGTTCCGTCAAAGTGTATCCGCCAATGGGTTGAATCTGGAGCAGGCAACAGGTATTGGGTTTCGGCCCAGTCGACGAGGAAGTCGGGCAACGCTTGTGATTTGATGGTGGTGTGGAGCTGGTAGAACATGGCAAAGGGGGGCAGCTCAATGGCCCACTTCGCCACTCTGCCTGAAGGATCTCTGTTGCCCATGATCTCAGCAAGCGGCGCCGTGCATACGACCGTGATCGGATGCTCTTGGAAGTACTGCTTGAGTTTCTTGGCGGCAAAGTACACGCCATAGCACATCTTCTGGTAATGGGGGTAGTTCTTCTTGGAGATTGACATCACCTCGCTTAAGTAGTAGACCGGCCTCTGGACAGGCAAGGCCCTGCCGTCTTCTGGGCGCTCGACCACAATCACAATGATGACCACCCGGCTGGTGGCGGCTATGCAAAGGAACATGGGTTCCTTGTCTGTTGGCGTCGCCAGGACAGGCGGCGTGGATAGCACTTTCTTGAGCTGCTGGAAGGATTCATCCGCCTTGTCGCTCCACTCAATGCAAGTGGTCTTCTTCATACAAAGGAAGTGCCTTTTTGCCTAGTCGGCTGATGAATCGGCCTAGCGACGCCAGGCACGCGGTGAACTTCTGGACGTCCCGTATGCGAGTTGGCCTCTCCATCCTCTCAATGGCCTTGATCTTTGCGGGGTTGCACTCGATGCCGCGTTCAGATACCAGGAAACCAAGGAGCTGGCCTGCTGGTACCCCGAAGACGCATTTCTCTGGGTTTAGCTTGATCTGAAAGCGGTGTAGGTTTTTGAAGGTCTCTTGGAGGTCCTCCAAGAGAGTTCCCCTCTTTTCTGTCTTCACCACGATATCGTCCACGTAAACGTGGGCGTTTCTGCCATGTTGCTTGGGGAGACACTTCTGCATGCAACGCTGAAAGGTGGCGCCAGCTTTCCTCAAGCTGAACGTCATAGTCAGGTAGCAGAAGGCCCCAAATGGCGTGAGGAAGGCGGTCTTCAGGTGGTCGGCAGGATCAAGTTTGATCTGGTGGTATCCGGAATAGGCATCAAGGAATGACATCAGCTCACATCCGGCTGTGGAGTCAATCACTTGGTCTATTCGCGGCAGAGCAAACGGATCTTTAGGGCAAGCTTTGTTGAGGCTGGCGTAATCAATGCACATGCGCCATTTGTTGTTCTTCTTTAGCACTAGGACCGGTTTGGAGAGCCACCCAGGATAGAACACTTCCATAATGAAGCCGGCTGCTAGTAGGCGGGCGACCTCTTCTCCAATAACTCTTCTTTTCTCTTCGGACAGGTGGCGGAGCGGTTGCCTGACAGGCTTTGCATCTTATCTCACATGTAGCTTGTGCTCGGCGAAGTCCGTCGGGACACCCGGCATGTCTTTGGGGGACCATGCGAAGATGTCCCGATTCTCACGGAGGAAATCGACGAGCTCGCTTTCCTATTTGCTGCCTAGGTTTGACCCTATGACAACAAATTGCCTTGGGTGAGATGGGTCCAACGCAATCTTCTTTGTCTCCTTGGCTGGCTGAAACGAGCCTTGCGGCTCCGCCTCCCTTGGATCGGCTGGTATGGCTGGCAGCTCGCCAGCCATTGCCACCAACCATTCCAGGCGGCGCTTCTCTTCAGCCATGACAAGGGACTCGGCCAGCCGGCTGCTGTCAGTTGCACATGCGACGGACTTCTCATAGTACACGACTATGGTGATTATTCCTTTGGGACTCGACATCTTCATCTTCAGGTAGGCGTAATGGGGTACTGCCATGAACTTCACCACTTCAAACCAGACCGGCTCCCGCCCGAAATGCTTCTTGTCACCAAACAGGACATCAATCCTGGCCTTGCCGATTGGTGAGAAAGAGAGGCCCGGAATGATGCCTTGGAACACGGTCCTGGTAGGCTGAAGTTGTTTCTCTTTGATGCCCAACTTCTCCATGGTGTCACGGTGCATGATGTTGATGCTGCTGCCGCCGTCTACCAGCACTCGGGAGAAATGATAGGCCCGCCTATAGGTGGAGAGAGTTGCATCAAGAACCAAGGCGTAAGCTCCTAGTAAAAGCATGACAGCTAGGTGATCTTCATGGCTCCAGCTGATGGGCCGTTCAGACCAGTGCATGAATTCTGGGGCTTCGACGACAACGGTGTTGACTTCTCTGAGCTGCTGGCGCCGGCTGTGTCTATCGTCCGCCTGGCTTGTGAAGACGATGTAGGCTTGATTCTCTTCTGGGAATTTGTCCTAGACCTGACCGCCTCGGCGAGCAGCCGGTGGTTTGGGAGGCAAAGCCGCCTGCCCAGCAGGTGGCGGTGGCAGAGCTTCCCCTCTGGCAATCCGGGTGAGCCAGTGACACTTTCGGGTGGTGTGATTGGAGGGCTTCGCACCTCTATGAAACTTGCAGGGAGCATCCAGAGCTTGATTGAAGGAGAAGGCGGGCTGCCAGGCTGGCTTGCCACCCTTCTGGCGTTTGGGACCTGCTTGAGCTTCTAGCTGCTGGCCATCATCTGCTGCCACCAGCCGGCTATTGGAAGCCGGCGGGTGGGCCTTGCGCTTGTGATCAGTCTGCTGTTGGCGCCGACTGGACTCTCCAGTCGACGTTCAAGGAGCTAGGGGAGCCATCTTTCCGGCGGCATCCACTTGCCGCTCGGACTTCATGGAGGAATCAGCAGTGGCAGACTGCTTAGCAGCTCGTCCAGCGTGGCGGGCTCGTCACAGAGGAGTTTGTGCTTGACCCAGGTGCCCTCTCTACACCCGGCCGTGAAATACTCGATGGCTTGTACCTCGTGCACTCCCTTGCAAGAGTTGCACAACTCCGCCCAATGCGTTAGGTAATCACGAGCGGACTCGTTCGGTCCTTGGACACATAAGGAGATCTGGCGCGGCTTGGGAGGACGCTTGTAGGTGCTGGTGAAGTTGCTAGAGAAGGCGTCGGCGAAGTCCAACCAGCCATTGATGCTGTTCGGCTTGAGGCTTTTCAACCACGTCCGGGCCGTGCCCTGGAGCATGAGTGGCACATACTCGACCGCAACGCGCCTGTTGCAGGTTGCTATGCTGACAGCCCTGGAGTAATCCACCAGCTAGTGTTCCGGCTTCACCAATCCATTGTACTTGGGGGTGTCTCTGGGGAGTGAGAAACCCTTGGGAAAAGGCTTGTCACGGATGTGGGGGCCAAAGTAGGCTGGGCCGAGGGCATCTTCTTCTTCGACCGCCTGGGAACGAGCCAGTCGGTCGAGGCGGTGGCGGGCGTCATTCTCCCCAACTCCCTCGCGGCGGCCCAAGCAGCCTGCGAGAGAAGGATGGTCAACAGGCGGCGGAGACACACGCCTCTCCCGGTGAGGAGGAGGTGGACGCTCCTCTCGCCGCTCTACAACCCTTGGGCGGCCGTCTTGATCGCACTCGATGGTGATGCGAATCTGTCTACTACGACTAGCAGCCGGCTCTGAGTCACGCCGGTTGCGAGTGCCAGCTGTTTGAGAGCGGGACGTGGCCCCTTGCTCCCACCGAAGAGGGCGGTCATCCACCTGCGTGCCGGCCTCTGAGGCCCGGCGACGGGCTTCCTGCTGCGCCGCAGCCACATCGAGGAGCTGCCGGACGCACTGAGTCATGCAGCAAAGCTCGTCTCCCTCCAAGTGGCCTAGCTCATCAACTGCCGCATGGCCAACCCTTAGGTTTTCTGACGAGGTGGGGTACATTGGCCGTGGGGCCCCCAGCATGTCGGCCAGCACTCCGCCACGATTACGAATGGCACTGGCTCGGCTGGGCTCGCCAGCAGCCGGCGTGCCGCCTATGGCACGGTCCATCTCACGGCGGTAGGCTTCGGTGAGGCGCCGGGAGGCGGCCAGCTTGTTGGCGTTGTCGAGGAGCAAGACGCGGAGTGCCTACAGCGCCACACCGTCCGTTCCCGCGGCGATGGGGGCGGAGAGGCTCTGCATGGCTGCCTACAGCGGGTCTTGGCCCGACCCGCCGGAAGGCTCGTCATGGCTGGCGGCCAGCACCTCCGTGACGGTGCTGACGCCACTGCCACAGGCCGCAGTGGGGAGGGGATCATCGATTATCACCACATGCTCGGGGAAGGAATCGGCGGACGCTGCGTCGAGGTCGATGATCATGTCGATTGGTGGATCAGAGGAGCCCACGGACTCCATGTCGGAGGCGCGCTCGTCGACGATGTGGAGCTTGTTGAGGAGCTCGACGAGGCAGCTCTCCGAGGCAACTGGCTCTGTAGCCGGAGAGGGCTCGTCATGAATGTGGACGCCGACGAGAAGGTCGGCGAGTCCGCTCGCGGCGCATGCGGCCTCAACGCCGCGTAGCATCCCGGCATCCACGCCTGCGGGCGTGCCGGGCTGGCTGTGCTCACCAGGGAGGAACAAAGTTCCCGTCCAGAACATGTCTCCGGACGACGGTGTACCTTGCCCCACGGTGGGCGCCAAATGTCGGGGTTTTGGTGCGACATATGCTTAAGGATGGCTTATCATGCATGGGGACAATAGAACGTCGCCGGGCCCTGGAAGCGGGATAAGGCAATACTTAGGACGCCTACGAATCTTACCCAGGTTAGGAGATCTCCGTGGAGATAACACCCCTAGTCCTACTCTACGGGGACTCCGCATCATGACTAATGTCAATATGGAAGCTACAAGGTTGCTCCTTGAGCTATGTCGTCTAGAGGAAGAAGAAGGGCAAGGCTAGCTCTCTATGTTCTCTCTAGGGAATGAGGAGTGTCGCTAGGGTTTCTCCCTATCTCTCTTTGTGTCTCTCTTCTTGTTCTTAGGGTCCAACCCCTCCATATGGAGGACCCTGGGGGGTTTATATAGGCCTACCCCCCTGGGGTACAATAATAACCTAGGCGGAACGCCCCCCAACTGTCAGCATCTTCGCGTGTCGGCCTTCCCGCCTGCTTGCTGGGCCCCGCCGTCTGTGGGCCCTCGTGTTTCACAGTGGGCGTTCTTCTACTGACGACAGCATCGTCAGGAGGGGAATTATTCAGTGCCGTCGCCTCCTGCCGTACACTGCCAGCACACCCTGTCTTGTCATCTTGATGGGTCTCAGACTCCTAGGGCACGGTGAGCCGCCTGCTACCAGGCGGCTCGTCCCCCAGGCTGCCTGCCAAGAGCCGCTTGCTTCTTGTTGACCCACACGAGGTGGGGCGGCCGCCTGCTGGCCCTGCCGCCTGTGGGTGGTGGGATCATGGCTTCCTTTGACCTGGGCTAGGTCACTGGCAACATGGCTATAGTGATACGCCGCTTAAGGAGCATGCGTAAGATACGCCCGTACTATAGCCACGTCCTCGTTGATTCTCTAAGGACACGTTCAACTGTAGCCATGCCTTAGCCTTGTCGTGGTTCCCTAGCACGCGTCCCGAGGGGGAGGCATGGGGCCGTCTTCTGGATGTTGGCCATGAGGCTGCCGCATGTTCAGGCCTAGCCGGCTGCTAGTAGCCGGCTCCTAGGCGTTGCTGCCGCAGGACGCGGCCTGATGAGCAGGCGGCCCGGGGTGACAGGCGGCCCCCAATTTTCTTGAAATACCATGGGTGGTCGATGAGGACACCCGTGGTCAATATCTCCGACATCGGCTAGACCCTATTCGGACGTTAAACTTATCTTCTCTTGGTTCATTGAAACGAACCAGACTTACTTTGGCCACACCGAATTGACTTCTTCGTTTCCAGGTTTATTTCTTTTTTTTACAGATGGCCATCATACTCAGACCTTCAATGACACATTTGAGAGGAGAAAACGACGTAGACGTGCAACAGGGACCCGCACTAAGGTTTCTAATCTAGATTAAAACCCTGTGTAAACCCTTTTTCTCTTTCTTGTTATATACCTTTTTGGCATGTAAAATGTCCAAAAAAGGTCATCGGCATTATCTGTAAAGTTTGCGGCTCGCCGTACTATAGAGAGATATTAATAGAACAATTTTATTCATATCATATCCAGAGTTTTATTCACTCACCATGGAATGTTCTCTTCTCGCACTAAGATTGCCATATGTGCCTTGTCAAGAAATGTTTATTACCAGGGGCTGTATTCTGCCCCGGTATATGTTAAAAATACCGAACAACTATAGGGAGTGTTTGGCGTCCTGGATGTTTCCATTATATGCATCAGTTTCAAATCATGTCTTTGGTGAATAGTTGGGTTGCCCGGCTCCTGTGCTTACCCCTACGTTCCCGATTGTTCGGCTATGGTAAAGGGAAAACTACTGTGATAGTACTTTTGGCTAGTCCAGTCAAGTACCTCAGTAGAGAAATCCAAAAACTGTTTTTCATGATAAGCGAGAACCTGTTCTGCAATCCGGTGACTTAGTTTTATACTACGACTGATAGAGATCTACCCTGTGTTATACGAAGGATTGGTTTTTCGCCCAACCAAGTGCAATTGGATACTTCATCCACACTAGGGGCTAGTACCTAGCCCAGTTGTCAAACTCCTACGACTAAGTGAAAGAAATAACGCCGCATAGTCTGATTGCCTGGTTCGTTCCACATACACCTCCTATACGGACCAAGACGTTGAATAAATAGTGTATTTGCATATGACCAAACACCCCAGTACTATGTACCTGGGGGCAGAAGCCAATGAGTACAAACTTTTGTATTTAAGATAAACAGTCACACAGGAGGAAAAAAGACACTGATATGATAAATAGCCCAACAATTATATACACTGGATTCATAAGCATAGTCTTTACATCCGGATATAATTAATCAAAAACAACATCTTTTGAACACTGGCCTTCTACAAGGCGGGTGCCCTCGATGACGTCCTGGAAGTACTTCTCCGGATTGCGGTGCTCCTTGCCTGCGGGCGGGCTTGCAGTTGCTATATGCACTGCGTTCATCTTTGCCCAGTGCACTTTGACGCGCGCGAAGGCCATCCGAGCCCTTTCTATGCAAGCCGACCGTGTTAATGCGTCGACCCGCGGACTCGCCTCGACAAGCCGCTTCAGCAATCCAAAGTAACTACTTGGGTTTGGCTCAGCGGGCCATAGCCGGACTATCAAGTCCTTCATGGCCGAACTCGCCATGTTGTCCAGCTCGACCAGCTGCTTCATCTGGTCAGTGAGGGGCATCGGATGTTCTGGCGCCTCGAACTGCGACCAAAACATCTTCTTTGTGTTGTTACCCTCATGGGCTTGGAAGTATTGAGCGGCATCTGCGCTACTCCTCGGAAGATCAGCAAACACGCTTGGAGAACTCCACAATCATGTCAGCCCAATATACTTCCGCCCGCCGAAGATGCTCTGTAAGAGAAATATCTTACCAGATGCTATCTATCGCGCTTGTTTGATTTCCTCACAGGCGCTGCGCGCCTCGACTCGTGCGTCCTGGGCAGACTTGACTGCCGCAGAAAGCTCGGTCGCCTGTTACGAAGCATTTTTCTCCGATGCCTCACACTTACGGATGGCATCTTGGAGCTCGACGTCGACTTCGGACACCCGAGACTTGTGCTTCTCGCACTCTGCATTTTCGGCCTCTAAATCAGCACCCGCTTTATTAGTGGCCGCCTTTTTGCCTTGGCCTCCTCCTTGTCCATGGCAACCTCGCCCTTGACGGCCTCGAGCTCAGTGGTGCCAACTATGTAATACATAATACAATGTTAGAGTTTGTACTCATACACAATCAATCAAGTCTTATCGACATTTAAATAAAAATCTGCATACCTTGCGTTTCATCAAAACGTCGGTTGATGTGGTTGAGGTCCACATTCTCCACCTCGAGCTTCCGATTTAGTTCGGCGACCTCTGCATCTCGCGCAGTCACCATAACTAAAGAAGCATGCACGACAGTTCAGCCATGTAAATATGCTACTCTATGGATACTTTGTCTGATTCTTTACAGAATCACACAAAGCATCAGGGGCTACTGGTTATATATGTGCACTTAAAACAAATAAAATTACCTAAAAGCATTACATGGCTCACCTCAAAGCCTGTTAGAAGGCTGTTGAAGGCTTCATTCAGTCTTCCCTTGATGGACTGAATCTTCTTCATCACCGCACCCATCACGGTGCGTTGTTCTTCAATGATGAGAGCACTTTGTAGTGCTCCCTTCATAGAATTCGGTGCCTCCAGATTAACTCCGGGCGCCGCCGTATCCTCCTCCGCTTGAGGAGCGGGATCTTCAAACCGCGGAGCCACACTAGGCTCCGGGACGGTGTTCGGTGGGACCCCGAACTGTGCGGGCTCCACATCTTCGGTCTCCATGGGGGCTGTTTCCCCATGGTCAGCGGCCGCCGAGGTATTACCCTCGGGCGCCCTGTCTCCTGCCCCGCCCTCATCTCCTTAGGTGGAGAGAACCCGCTGGGATGACACTTCGGTGTCCCCGCCGATTACGGGTGATGGAGCCCGGACTGGCGGGTCACTCTCCGTCTCCCCAGGCGCCTGAGAGTTCCCCTCCGATGATGTAACATCGGGGTTTACACTGGGAGGATTGTAGCTCAGCAGGAGAAGAATGTTAAGTAGGTATCATAAATACCGAATACACAAAGGTGAAATATCCAATCCGGATAAATTTACGATTCAAGCAGGGGTTTCTCCCTGGGCTTCACCATGAAGCTATGTTCGGACGAATCCAAACTATCTCCGAGCTTCAGCTTCCTCTTCCTCCGGGGCACGGCCGTACCCGCGTCAGCATCGACCCCCCTCTTCCTCCCCCTGCCTTGCGCAGGAGGCATTTCTTCTTCCTCCTCTTCCTCCTCATCATCTTCCTCGGCCTCGCCGGAGGAGAGAATGTGGAGGTCCTCGGGCTGCTTGTCCGCTGGACGAGGGCTGTCTCCGCCCCCTTGCCCTTTGTTTTCTTGGGCTTCTTGGTCGGTGCCTTGTACGACGCCGGAATCGGCATTCCCGTCAATAGAGGCAATGCTAGTTCTTCGGTCAGAGGTGCCGGACACTTGATCCCGGTTGCCTTCTTCATCCAAGCCTGTATATCATGCAAAAATTCCAAACTCCTATTATCATTAAATAAGGGAAAGGGTATGTGTTCGACAAAGATCGTTATTACCTCTATGGCAGAAACTTCAGTGATGAAGCCCGCATCCTCATTCTCTTCGGGCCATTCCTCCTGGCTCTTGAAGAGGTTCTTCTAGATCTCTTTGTGCGTAGAGCCAAAGAGATGCTTCAGCGGCTTGTCTCCTGCCGGATCGAACTCCCATAGGGAGGAATCCCGGCTTTGGAAAGGGAGAACAAGCCGAGTCAGCATCACCTGGACCACGGAGGAGAGCAGGTGCCCCTTGGGAATCATGTCGGACACACGGCTCACAAGAGTCGTCACCTCAGTGTGCGACCCCCAGTCCAGACCCTTTTTGGTCCAGGAGGTTAGCCTCTCTGGGGGTCCGAATCTGAAAGCAGGCTCCGCCCCCAGTTGGTGTCGCGGGGTTCGATGATATACAACCACTCCTGCTGCCAGACCTTGTTCGTCTCCACTAACGAGCCCTTGGGCCAAGTTGTGTTCAGGAGCTTACTAATCATACCACCCCCTTACTCTGTGTGTTCCCCATTCACCACCTTCGGCTTCACGTTGAAGGTCTTAAGCCACATGCCGAAGTGTGGGGGGGCGCGGAGAAAGGCTTCAGACATCATTATGAATGCGGATATATGAAGGATTGAGTTCGGGGCTAGGTCGTGGAAATCTAGCCCGTCAAAGAACAAAAGACCCCGAACAAACGGGTGGAGTGGAAACCCTAGCCCCCTAACAAAATGAGAGGTGAAAAAAACCCCTCATCCGCCTTAGGGACGGGAGTCACCTGGCCCTTAGGGGGGACTCGGTGTGCGATGTCGTGGGCGAGATACACTGCACTCCGTAGATCCTTCACGGTCTATTCGGTGACCGTGGAAGCCTCCCACTTGCCTCTGTCACCAGATCCAGCCATTGCTGGGAAAGGGAGTAGTGGTTGAGGAACGAAGAGTTGTAGGCGCAGGAGACGAGAGTACGGGGGCAAGGAAGATTTGGGAGCTCGAGCTTGAGGAAGGTGTGGGGTTGATGAAAGGGATTGGTGTCTTTTTATAACGCTGCGAATATAGAGCGTCCCCCACCTTAGCCATAAAACTCGTCTATTCCCAAAGAAGTCGTGCGTAATGCGCGGCGTGGGTGCTCACGTCATAATGCTAAGAATCCCACAATAAGCGGGCACGATCTCTATTCTGACGGGACGTTTCAATGAGGATACGCCTCAAAACGCGAAACTAGGACCAAATAAAACGGCTCGATGTATTAGTGGGTTGGACGTGACGCTTCACCTAAAAGTTGTCAGTAAAGACACATTATTCATTTTCTTTAAAAGCCTTGCCTTCGAGGCTAAGGGTTGTACTAATCTTGCAGAGCCGAACACAATCCATCAATTTGCAGAAGATATATTCGCAGGAGGAACCTGCCTTGCAATGCCGAAAACAATACGGAAGCCGAACTTGTCGTTATCGAAGATAGGTTCAGGGGTGATAACCCACAAGTGTAGGGGATCGCAACAGTTTTCGAGGGTAAGTATTCAACCCAAATTTATTGATTCGACACAAGGGGAGCCAAAGAATACTCTTAAGTATTAGCAGCTGAGTTGTCAATTTAACCACACCTGGAAACTTAGTATCTGCAGCAAGGTAGTTTAGTAGCAAGGTAATATGCAAATAGTGGTAACAGCAATGAAAGTAACGGTAGTGTTTTTGTAGTTTTTGTAACAGTAGCAACAGAAAAGTAAATAAGCAACAAGCAATATGTGAAAAGCTCGTAGGCATTGGATCGGTGATGGAGAGTTATGTCGAATGCGATTCCTCAATTAATAGTTATAACCTAGGGTGACACAGAACTAGCTCCAGTTCATCAATGTAATGTAGGTATGTATTCCGAATATAGTCATACGTGCTTATGGAAAAGAACTTGCATGCCAACTTTTGTCCTACCCTCCCGTGGCAACGGGGTCCTAGTGGAAACTAAGGGATATTATGGCCTCCTTTTAATAGAGTACCAGACTAATGCATTAACACATAGTGAATACATGAACTCCTCATACTACGGTCATCATCGGGAGTGGTCCCGATTGTTGTCACTTCGGGGTTGCCGGATCATAACACATAGTAGGTGACTACTGACTTGCAAGATAGGATCAAGAACACACATATATTCATGAAAACATAAGAGGTTCAGATCTGAAATCATGGCACTCGGGCCCTAGTGACAAGCATTAAGCATGGCAAAGTCATAGCAACATCAATCTTATAACATAGTGGATACTAGGGATCAAACCCTAACAAAACTAACTCGATTACGTGGTAAATGTCATCCAACACATCACCGTCCAGCAAGCCTACGATGGGATTACTCATGCACGGCGGTGAGCATCATGGAATTGGTGATGGAGGAAGGTTGATGATGATGGCGATGATCTCCCCTCTCCGGAGCCCCGAACATACTCCAGATCAGCCCCCCGAGAGAGATTAGGGCTAGGCGGTGGCTCCATATCGTAAAACGCGATAATTCTTCCTCTCTGATTTTTTCTCCTCAAAAGTGAATATATGGAGTCGGGATAGACATCGGTGGAGCAACAGGGGGCCCATGAGGCAGGGTGTGGGCCCCCTGGCTTGGTTCTTTCCGCATATATTTTTTATATATTCCGAAATGATTCTCCGTTCAATTTCAGGTCATTTCGAGAACTTTTATTTCTGCACAAAAATAACACCATGGCAATTCTGCTGAAAACAGCGTCAGTCCGGGTTAGTTCCATTCAAATCATGCAAGTTAGAGTCCAAAACAAGGGCAAAAGTGTTTGGAAAAGTAGATACGTTGGAGACGTATCAACTCCCCCAAGCTTAAACCTTTGCTTGTCCTCAAGCAATTCAGTTGATAAACTGAAAGTGATAAAGAAAAACTTTGACAAACTATGTTTGCTCTTGTTGTTATAAATATGTAAAGCCAGCATTCAAGTTTTCAGCAAAGATCATGAACTAACCACATCCACAATAATTTTCAAGTCTCATGTCTACTCATATCAATGGCATAATCAACTAGCGAGCAATAATAATAAACCTCGGATGACAACACTTCCTCAAAACAATCATATTATGATATAACAAGATGGTATCTCGCTAGCCCTTTTGGAGACCGCAAAGCATAAATGCAGAGCACCTTTAAAGATCAAGGACGGTCTAGACATTGTAATTCATGGTAAAAGAGATCTAGTCACAATCATACTCAATGCAAATTAATAGCAATACATGCAAATGACATAGGTGCTCTCCAACTGGTGCTCTTTTAATAAGAGGATGATGACTCAACATAAAAGTAAATAGATAGGCCCTTCGCAAAGGGAAGCAGGGATTTGTAGAGGTGCCAGAGCTCGAGTTTTAAATAGAGATGAATAATGTTTTGAGCGGTATACTCTCATTGTCAACATAACAACCAAGAATCTTGATATCTTCCATGCTACACACATTATAGGTGGTTCCCAAACAGAATGGTAAAGTTTATACTCCCCCAACCACCAGCAAGCACACTCCACGGCTAGCCTGAAACAACGGGTACCGTCCAAACCAGCAACCGCCTGGGGGGTGTTTTGTTTAATTATTAAGATTTGAGCATGGGACTGGGCATCCCGGTTACCAGCCATTTTCTCATGAATGAAGAGCGGAGTCCACTCATCGTGAGAATAACCCTCCTAGCATGGAAGATGTAGACAACCCTAGTTGATACATGAGATGTTCGAGCATACAAAACAGAGTTTCATTTGAAGGTTTAGAGTTTGGCACATACAAATTTACTTGGAACGGCAGGTAGATACCACATATAGGAAGGTATGGTGGACTCATATGGAATAACTTTGGGGTTTATGGAAGTGGATTCACAAGCAGTATTCCCGCTTAGTACATGTGAAGGCTAGAAAGAGACTGGGAAGTGACCAGCTAGAAAGCGACAACAGTCATGAACATGCATTAAAATTAATCAACAATGAATGCAAGCATGAGTAGGATATAAATCACCATGAACATAAATATCGTGTGGGCTATGTTGATTTTGTTACAACTACATGCGTGAACATGTGGCAAGTCAGACCACTTAAATCGTTCAAAGGAGGATACCACCCTATCATACCACATCACAACCATTTTAATATCATGTTGGCACGCAAGAAAGACCATTATAAACTCTTAGCTAATTAAGCATGGCATGAGAAACTATCATCTCTAATTGTCATTGCAAGCATGTTTCATTCATAATAGGCTGAATCAGGAACGATGAACCATCATATTTACAAAAACAAGAGAGGTCGAGTTCATACCGGCTTTTCTCATCTCAATTAGTTCATCATATATCGTCATTATTGCCTTTCACTCCCACGACGGAACGGTGTGGATAATAATAATAGTGCACGTGCTTTGGACTAAGATGGAATCTGCAAGCATTTCATACAAGAGAGAAGACAAAGTAATATGGCTCATGGTTAAATTAACAATAAAGCATCTGAGAGCCACTAAACATTTTCATCATGGTCTTCTACTCTTGACACCTAAAGAAAAGAAAATAAACTATTTACACGGGAAAGCTCCCAACAAGCAAAAGAAAAATGAGAAATATTTTTGGATTTTCTTTTAATTACTACCACTACAGGCATGGAAAGTAAACTAGCTAAAAGCTACAACTATTTATTTTTTGTTTTTCTTAAGGTTTTTCTAACACACAAGAAAACTATAGAGAAAAGAATTGAAACTAGCATGGATAGTACAATGAAAGAGAGTGAGCACCGACAACTAGAATAAGTGTGTGAACATGAAGGAAATGTCGGTGAGAAACACATACTCCCCCAAGCTTAGGCTTTTGGCCTAAGTTGGTCTATTGCCATAGATCGAAGCTACTCTCTCCGGTGTACTGAGGATCGTCCTATGGGTGCCACTGGTTGGCCATCTCATCCGGATCCCACTGATAAACAGACTTCCGGTTTGGTCAAGTGGTGGCTCCGGCTCCGGCTTTGAAGCTTGTGTCTGGCTCTGGTACTTGTAGAAGGCCTCTGACGAAACGAGGTATATGCTTGAAAACAGATCAAACAGAGATGGTGCAGGAAAGGTAATAATCTCACAATATTTTTCATCAAACCTCAATTTATACTTAAGCAACTTCTCCTTGTCGTTAACAATAAAAACATGTGTTATCATACTATTATAATGTAGATAAACTGGGGCCAACAATTTTTCTTCCTTCTCATGATGCCTAATAGGTATTCTAAAGTGTTCAGCAAGCCGGGAAGCAAAGATGCCTCCAAAAACAGGGTCTTTTATGCGGTTCAAACTTAATCGTTTAGCAACGACGGCACCCAAGCTAAAGGTTGTGTCTTGAAACAAAGCATGGCGCAAAATGAAAATATCAGGGGCACTAAGATTCCCACTGTTCGCACGACCAATTAAACATCTACTAGCAAATATAGCAAAGTAGCGTAGAACAGGAAAATGTATACTAGTAATTTTTGCCCCAGAAACTTGCCTAGTTTCCCCTACAGCTATCATATCAATAAACGCCTCAACACCCTTGCGATGGGGTTCTTCAAGACTACCAGCAAAGGGTATCTTGCATACTTCACAAAATTCAAAGAATGACATCTCCTTAACCTCATCATATAAACGAAACTCCACTAAAGGTGGTGATTTCTTAGCATGAAAGTGAAAGTTTTGCGTGAAAATATTAGTGAGTAAGAGATACTGTTCACGCTTGTCGTGGAGGAAGTTGGGGATGCCTGCATTATTTGCCAAATAATAAAAGTCTTCGTAAATCCCTGCAGCTTCAAAGAACTCATTACAAAGCCATTCACACGGCCGAACTTCCGCAGTGCGAGGAAGATTATATTTGGGCTTCTTATTCTCTTCCTTCTTCTTATCCTCTGAACTTTTACTGGAAGAGCCTCTCAACAATCTCCTCATCATTTTCTCTCTCTGAAAATTTCTAAAAATTTTAGTAACTCAAGATAAAAGTTAAACCAAACTCAACAAGATTGATAGCAACAACTCCTACAAGTGCCTAGAAACTATATCATGCATTAGAACTACTTGGGACCAAAGAATTTTGACATGCAAGCTCAAGAACAAGGTCACCACAGCAGCAAAAATTTGCAATAAATAAATCACTAGAACAAAACCTAATTGGACCAATGGAGGAGTCACATACCAAGGAACAATCTCCCGAAACAGTTTTGTGAATGGAGCTTTGAGCAAGGAGATCGAAAATGGCAGCAATATGAGCTAGAACTCGTGCTTGAGCTGGATAGTGATTTTTTTGGGAGGAAGAAGGTGTGTGTGGGTGCAGGAACAAGTGGAGGGTGGCCACGTGGGGCACACGATGCAGGGGGGCGCGCCCAGTGAGGGTGAGCATGCCCTGGACCCTCGTGGCCAGGTGCTGGCTCCCCTTGCCGTGTTCTATGTGCCAAATATTCTCAAATATTCTAGAAAAAATCATATTTCATTTTCAGGGCATTTGTTGAACTTTTATTTTTGGGGTATTTTTTATTGCACGACTAAGTCTGGAAACAGACAGAAAATACTATTTTTGCTTTTATCCTAATTAACAGAAAGTAAAAGGAGATACAGAAAGTTGTGCTATCTAAATTCACCCATCTCATGCAGAAAGTAAAAGGAGGATACAAAAAGTCCATTAACAAGGTTGATCAAGTCTTGTTAATAAAATCTTTCCGAATAACATGAAACCGGAGAATTTCTGAATAACACTAGGTTACCTCAATGGGGATATGTATGTCCCCAACAATAGGAATATCATATGTCTTCTTGACAATAGGAAGAGGAAATTCAAAACCTCCAATAGTAATAGTTGAAATTTTCCTAATAGAATTGGCATTGTGGACCTGAGGTTGTTTCCTCGGAAAGTGTACCGTATGCTCATTACCATTGACATGAAAAGTGGCATTGCCCTTGTTGTAATTGATAACAGCCCCTGCAGTATTCAAAAAGGGCCTACCAAGGATAATAGACATACTATCGTCCTCGGGAATATCAAGGATAACAAAGTCTGTTAGAATAGTAACATTTGCAACCACAACAGCCACATCCTCACAAATACCGACTGGTATAGCAGTTGATTTATCGACCATTTGCAAAGATATCTCAGTAGGTGTCAACTTACTCAAGTCAAGTCTAGGATATAAAGAAAGAGGCATAACACTAACACTGGCTCCAAGATCACATAAAGCAGTTTTAACATAGTTTCTTTAAATGGAGCAAGGTATAGTAGGTACTCCTGGATCTCCTAGTTTCTTATGTATTCCACCCTTAAAAGTGTAATTGGCAAGCAAGGTGGAAATTTCTACTTCAGGTATCTTTCTTTTACTAGTAATAATATCTTTCATATACTTAGCATAAGGATTTGTTTTAAGCATATCAGTCAAACGCAAACACAAAAAGATAGGTCTAATCATTTTAGTAAAGCAGTCAAAATCCTCATCATCTTTTTTCTTAGATGGTTTAGGAGGAAAAGGCATGGGTTTCTGAACCATGGTTCTCTTTCCTTACCGTGCTTCCTAGCAACAAAGTCTCTCTTATCATAACGTTGATTCTTTGATTGTGGGTTATGAAGATCAAAAGCAGGTTCAATTTCTACATCATTACAATTGCTAGATTGAGCATCATCATGAACATCATCATTAACATTATCACTAGGTTCATGTTCAGTACCAGATTGTGTCTCAGCACCAGAAACAGAGATACCATTAGGATTCTCGGATGTGTCAGCTATAGGTTCAGTAGAAGCATGCAAAGTCCTATCATTTTTCTTTTTCTTCTTCTTAGAAGAACTAGGTGCATCTAAATTAGCTCTCTAAGAATCTTGCTCAATTCTCTTAGGGTGACCTTCAGGATACAAAGGTTCCTGAGTCACTTTACCCCCTCTAGTTGCAACTCTAACATCATAGTCATTATTCTTACTATTTAATTCATTGAGAATATCATTCTGAGCCATAAGTCCTTGTTCTACTTGAGTGGTCACCATAGAAGCATGTTTACTAATGAGTTTCAATTCACCTTTAACTCTAGACATATAATCACTCAAGCGTTCAATCATATAAGCATTAAGTTGCAATTGTCTACCAACATAAGCATTAAAGTTTTCTTGTTTCACAGTAAAATTGCCAAACTCATCTAAGCATTGGCTAGCAGACTTATAACAAGGAATATCACCTTCATCAAATCTATAAAGAGAATTTAACTTTACTACGTGTGTCGAGTTATCAAGACCATGTATTTCTTCAATAGGTGGTAAATTCTAAACATCTTCAGCTTTATTACCTTTTTCTTTCATAGTTTTCTTTGCCTCTAGCATATCTTCAGGACTGAGAAATAGAACTCCCCTTTTCTTCAGAGTTGGCTTAGGTGCTGGTTCAGGAAGTGTCCAATTGTTTTCACTGGCCAGCATATTATTCAATAGGAATTCAGCTTGATCAACTGTTCTTTCCCTGAAAACACAACTAGCACAACTATCCAGGTGGTCTCTGGAAGCATCGGTTAGTCCATTATAAAAGACATCAATATTTCATTCCTCTGAAGAGGATGATCAGGCAAAGCATTAAGTAATTGGAGAAGCGTCCCCCAAGCTTGTGGGAGACTCTCTTCTTCAATTTGCACAAAATTATATATTTCCAGTAAGGCAGCTTGTTTGTTATGAGCTGGAAAATATTTAGCAGGGAAGTAATAAATCATATCCTAGGGACTATGCACACAACCAAGATCAAGAGAATTAAACCATGTCTTAGCATCACCCTTTAACGTGAAAAGAAATAACTTAAGGATATAGTAATAATGAATCTTTTCATCATTGGTGAACATGATGGATATATTGTTCAACTTAGTAAGATGTGCCACAACAGTTTTAGATTCATAGCCATGGAAAAGATCAGATTGAACCAAAGTAATTAACTCAGGATCAACAGAGAAATCATAATCCTTATCCGTAACAAAGATATGTGAAGTAGCAAAAGCCGGGTCATATTTCATTCTAGCATTCAAAGACTTTTCTTTCAGCTTAGCTAATAATTTCTTAAGATCATATCTATCGTTGCAAGCAAGAAAATCTCTAGCAGTTTCTACATCCATAACATAACCCTGAGGAATAACAGGCAATTCATATCTAGGGGGAGAATCTTCATCATCACTTTCATAAATATTATCAGTTTCAATATTTGCATTCTCCCTAACCTTAGCAATTTGTTCATCTAGAAATTCACCTAGTGGCACAGTATTATCAATCATAGAAGTAGTTTCATCATACATAGTAGAAGTAGCATCATCAAGAATATGCGACATATCAGATTCAATAGCAGGAGTAGGTGTCACAAATTTACTCATAACAGATGGTGAATCAAGTGCAGAGCTAGATGGGAGTTCCTTACCTCCCCTCGTAGTTGAGGGAAAGATCTTGGTTTTTGAGTCCTTCAAATTCTTCATACTGATCAACAGATATAAATCCCAAGTGACTTACAGAATATAGCTATGCTCCCCGGCAACGGCGCCAGAAAATAGTCTTGCTAACCCACAAGTGTAAGGGATCGCAACAGTTTTCGAGGGTAAAGTATTCAACCCAAATTTATTGATTCGACACAAGGGGAGCCAAAGAATTCTCTTATGTATTAGCAGCTGAGTTGTCAATTCAACTACACATGGAAACTTAGTATCTGCAGCAAGGTATTTTAGTAGCAAGGTAATATGGAAATAGTGGTAACAGCAATAAAAGTAATGGTAGTGTTTTTGTAACAGTAAGAGCGGAAAAGTAAATAAGCAACAAGCAATATGTGAAAAGCTCGTATGCATTGGATCCGTGTAATATCCCGGATGTAATACTTTCCCTTTTGGGTATATAATAAATCTCTGGCTTCATCTATTTCCATTCCGGGTTCTTTGTCTTTCGGGTTTTCGTCGTTTTGTTGTGTGAGTGTGTGGCATTCATTCATATCATGTAGTCATGTGCATTGCATTGCATTTGTGTTGTCGGTTGCATCCGGTTCGTCGTGTTTCTTCCCGTTGTCCGTTTCGCGTTCCGGAGCTCCCTCATGTGTCCGTGACGTCCCGTAGGCCTACTTTGTTGTTCGGGCGTTTTACGTTACCGGTGTGCCGCGAGGTTGTGTTGTGTGTTGTTGTTTTGTTGTGTGCAACCCGCCTCTCAAATCTCGTCTCGTTTGGACTCCGTTGACTTTTCCATCCGCTGTCCGTGTGGGTCCGAAGTGCCTTCGCTTCGTGTCCCGGAAACACCCCTACCGCAGTCTGTTATCTCCTCCTAGGCCTTCTAAATCTGTCCCCGTGATCGGATCCATCGGATCGCGATCGGAGGGCTCCTAGCGCCCCTAGACTCCCTCCTAACCCTAAAAACTGCTATTTATAGCCCCCTCTAAGTCTATTTTGGCTTCCCCTTCTTCTTCCCCTTCTCCACTATTTTTTTCCCTTTCTTTCAGATCCACCAGATCCCCAAATCCTCCGGATCCCGAGGGAACCAGATCCCTCGAGAGAGTCGCCGTCGCGCTCGGGATCGCCCGATCCGTTCGAACAGGCCAGGTCAACGCAGCACCGCGCCTCGAGCCTTCCTTCGACCGGCGACCGATCGCGCCGGGCCGTACGCAGATCGCCTGCGCGGACCACATCGCCGTGGCCTTCCCCGTCCCGCGAGGCAACGGCCTCCGGATCCAGCCCAGCCACGGGCCACCGCAACGCCGCCGCCAGGCCAGGCCTCGCTTCGCCTCCCGCCCCGGGTGGGCCTCGCCTCGCGCCTCGGACCAGCCGCCCCGTGCCACCGCAGGGTGCACCGCGCCTGGGCCGCCGGGCCGCATCCCACCGCATCGCGCCGCGCCTCCCGCGGGCCTCGCCACCGCGCCAGCCAGGCGGCCTGGCTGGGCCGCCCCTTCGCCAGGTGGCCCGCACCGCCACTTCTTCCTCCGCCGGGCCCGAGGCACCGGGCCTCTCCAGCGCCGGGCCAGATCGGGCCGCCGCCTCTGCCTCCAGCCGGGCCGCACCGGACCGGCCCGTCTCTCTTTTCCCAGATCTGGATCTGACTTGGTTGAACCCTAAAATCCTTCTAAGTCCCTTTTAATTCTGTTCTGTGATGCTATGTTTGACCTTGCATAACTTTTACTGTGATGCTCCGTTTTGCGCGTGTAATATGTCCAGACGTTCGTGGAGATGTGCTCTACGTTTTACCTGTTGTTGACATGCATGTTAGATGTCATATAGGTGCTTGTTTTGCTGTTGCAAGAGTGCATCATGATATAAACTGCTGCTATGTGTTATTTTCATGCCACCTTTGCCATGTGATATCTTTTAGCTCGTTTGTCCAAATGATGCAAATGACATGTCCACGTGTTCGTCTTGCCACGAACTACGTGTTGCTTGTGATAGGTTGCATGGTAGATTTATTATTGCCTTGTTATCATCGTTGCGAAGTGCCATGTTCATATGTTGTGTTTTCACTTGTTATGAAATTCCATCTTGATGAGCTCGTTGCAATCGTTGTGTTCACCTCAATGATGCATGCTTGTGTGTTTCGGGATCACCGTCATGTGCACTTTGATGAGGTGATTACCCTTTGCCATGTTTAGTTTCGAGGTGACTTAAACATGCTCTTTTAGTTGCCATGATGTTATTGCTGTTTTAGGACTTAGTGAATTTTCACTAAGTCTGAAATCTGTAACGTTCCGATGCCATGTTCGTGTGATGTTCTAGGACAAAGCATGTTAGTTTTGGGGTGGATTTTGATTGTTCCTTGTAGTATATATTGTTGTCTTTCCATCCATGTCCTCACATGTCCATTTGAGTAGCTGTAGCATGTTTATCTTTTGCTCTAAAGTTTCAATAAAATTCTGCTGCCAGAATTTTATTGTAAAGTTCAATATGTCCAAGATCATTGCTATTGATCCGTGACTCTGTTGGGGGTGCACTTTGGACTTAGTTGCTGTACTATATGTCTAGTTTGTGTTCATGTCCTTTGCCATGCTTTTTGGGTGCTGTAGCTTAATTATTTTGAGCTCCAAAGATGCTATGTTGCTGTAATTTTCAGCTTTCGCTCAAATCTTGTTTCGGGCATAACTTTTAGCCCGTAACTCCGATTTCAGCGAATCTTATATCAAACTTGGTTGTTTTTCTGTGTAGATTAATAATATCAGATTGTTATCATGTTTTGAGGTGTTTTTCTTGAGTGATATTTTCCGTGCTCCGTGTGCATCCTTAGTGCATCCATCATGCATTCATCTTTTTCGAGTGCGCATTGCATCTTGTTGATTGGTGCTTGGTGTGATTGTCTTGTTTAGAGCCGGAAGCTGAGACCGAGTACGAGGTTGAGCACGAGGTTTCCAACGAGGTTGAGCACGAGGACCCTTCTTACGATCCGAACGACTTCTCTTCAGGCAAGATGACCGAACCCCGATAACATTACTATCTTTGCCTATTGCTAGTAGTCTCGATCTATAGTTTTGCCTCGATGCCCATGATCTTCTTGTCAGCCTCCTATTTGTAACCAATTGCCATGTTTAACCAACCTACCTATGCAAACCGTTGCTTGGCTAAGTACGCTTCGCTCAGCCCTTCTTATAGCGTTGCTAGTTGCAGGTGAAGTGAAGATGCTTGCTTCATGTTGAAGTTTGGTTGGGTTATATCACACTATATAAATGCTTTAATTGAAATCATCTATATATTGGCAAGGGTGGAAGGCTAAGCCTTTTGCTTGGTGATTTGTTCCACTCATGTCGTTAGGATCCGTATAAGCCGGTATTATGTTCCTTGATTATGTGTTCCTAACACGGTTGGGGTGTATGGGACCCCCTCGATAAACCGCTAAGTGTTAAGTCTTTTCCAGCAAATCCCAACATTGGTACTATTTGCCTAATAACAAACTAAACATGCATAGGGAGTAATTAATCCTCTTTCTTAATCAACAATCCCGGGCCAGTGCTCCACATGAGTGTTAGTCCGAAACGGGGAGTCTGCGGGGCCACCTCAAGGAAACTCGAGGTTTGGTAAAAACCTGTAGAATCGCCCATCCGGTCGTGTCCCGAGACTTAGATACGCGCGGCTACTATCAGGGTGTCGACACGCCGGGAGGATTTGCTGGATTAGCCTTACCTTAGCTCAGTATATCTTGAGCACGGGATTCCGAGGATACTCGGGTCTTCCCACTTTGGAGTTGCGACTCCGCGGATCGTGGGCTTGTAATGGGTCAAGTTGGAACACCCCTGCAGGGTTTGAACTTTCGAAAGCCGTGCCCGCGGTTATGTGGCAGATGGGAGCTTGTTAATTCCGGTTGTAGATAACTTGACACAATGTTACTAATACACTACCAGCGTGTGTTCCGTGACTGTCAATTTCCGAATAGGGATTCGGGAGTTGAACACGGAGGGGTTATGTTTGTGAGCTTGTAGCTAGGATCACTTCGTGATCACTTCTCGCCGAGGCCTTCTCTTCTCGCTCTCACTTACGTAAGCTAGATGCTAGTTGCTGCTGCAGACTTGTTCTTTTCTTCAGCCTTATCCTCACCTAAAGGCTTTGATAGTCTTGTTACCCGGAGACGGGATTGCTGAGTCCTCTGTGGCTCACAGTTACTTCACACACCAGATGCAGGTCCAGCTGTGAGCTATCCAGGTGATGGCACCGAGCTGGATTGGGAGTACGACGAGGAGCGTAGTCGGTACTACGTACGCTACCCGGACGATCAGTAGTGGAGACTCTTACTAGGATTCGATCCGCCTGTGGTTTATTTATCTGAGTTTGGTACTTTGACATTTGGCTTTTGCCCTTAGAGGGTTGTGATGTTCTTAATGTATGATGTTTGAGACTTGTACTGTAATTCTATGACGTGGCGAGTGTAAGCCAACTATTTTCCGTTTATTATCCCCTCTTTTACATGAGTTGTGCAAAGATTACCAAACTTGAGATCATTCTAGGATGGATTTATGCCTTTAAGTCGTGCCTCGACACGTAGGAGGTATAACTCCATCCAGGGCATTACAAGTTGGTATCAGAGCCTTCTCCGACCTAGGAGCCCCCACTGTTTGATCGAATCGTTGACGGTCGAGTCTAGGCACACACTGAAAACTTTTTGAGTCCTATATTATATCGGAGAGTAGGATTTCTTTGCTTCTCATCCCCTTTCTCTCTGGTGAGGACTCCTGACGTCTACTCTTGTCTCTCATATCTTCAAAATTTGCACAAATTTTTTTTTAGGAATCCCGCGAGTATTCTGGGATTGTTTCGATGTTCTTGTGACAAGGATATTGTTCTCGATGCCTCCTGTTACCGAGGAGTTGAGCTTCGGGGTATCATTGTAACAAGCATATCGTGGCAGTACTAAATACTTAAGACGGCCGACATCGAAAATCTCCCCTATACGGCCAGTGGCAAGATAACCCCGACATCACCCAGTACTGGGGAGGTAGTTCGGGAGTATTGCCATAGCTTGTTATAGTGGATGCTTTTCGAAGGTCCGAGGTACATAGTTTCCGAGAAAGACTGGTTATGTGTTGAAGGATGGATACACCTGGATGTAGGTTAGAGTTGATTGCGCGGTGCTTCCCGTGTATCCCCAACACCTGATTGCATAACTGGAATCTTTCGGAAATCTATAGGTGGGTTTTATCCAGTAGATCGTAGGCATTCTTCCAACGAATGCAGGTTAGTGAGTTCGGGGTTCGACATTGAGTGAAGGGGTTATATGACCGATGTTACTATCAGGAGTTGCATCTTAAAGGGTCCTTGGCTATGCTGATCCGGGGATTGCAAAACCTTTTCGTAACGCGTTCATATGCTTTCAGCACAAAGATGTTAGAACGAAACTCCTCTCTTGTGTTTGTTCCTTTCCGTACCTTGTTGTTTACTTATTTTATCCTTTTGATCCCTATGTGGCTTCTCGTGAAGACTGATGTTATCAATTAACTGAGAAACTCATTCGTTCCTCTTGTTCGGATGATTTCATTCGTTCTTATTGTTCGAATGATTATTGTGAAGACTTGTTGCAATCCATTCCATTGATTCAGCTTATTCCTTTTGTCAATCAATTGCTGATTCGTGGTCATCTCTTACAGGATGGCTCCGAAAAGGGTTCCGAACGCTAACCCAGAGGGGGAAGAGGTTCCAGAACATCCTCCTTCCCCTCCTCCTCCGCCTGAGGCTTGGAGAGCAATTATGCAGACTACTGCTCAGAACACTCTGTTGATGATGCAGATGATGCAGCAGATGCAAACTATGCAAGCTAATCAGGGTGTTCCAGTGAACCAAGGCAACTTCTTCCAGCAGCACCATGCTACCCTCAATCAGTTCTTGGCCAACAATCCTAAAGCTTTCAGTTACTGTGTCGACCCTCTTGATGCTGAGGATTGGTTGACCGACATAAAGAAGCATTTTGAGTGCAGTAACGTGAAAGAAGATGACTATGTGAAGTTTGCAGCCTTCCAACTGAAAGATTAAGCAGCTGACTGGTGGCAGCAGTACAAAGACTCAAGGCCGGGTCAAGTGATCTCTTGGGAGAATTTCTGCAAGGATTTCCGCTCGCATCACATTCCTACAAGTGTCATCGAGGGTATGCGTGAGCAATTCCGCAACCTCAAGCAGGGCTCCATGACAGTCTATCAGTATAATGTCAAGTTCCAAAACCTCGCTCGCTATGCAAAGCAAGACATTCCTGATGCAAAGAGTAAAATCTATCAGTTCCGTGGAGGTCTCAAAGATGAACTTCAGCTTGCTCTCACTTTGTTCGAGCCAGATGAATTCGACAAGTTCTATAACATGGCTTTGAAACAAGAAGCAGCTCAGCTTAAGATGGAGGCTTCTAAGAAGAGAATTCGAGATGCTGTTCACTCTTCCTCATCGTCTCAGTTGGCTGCAAAACAACAGAAATTCTGGCTTCCTCCTCCTCCAGTGATTCGAGCTCCATACAACAACTTCAGCAACTCCAACAACAAGAACTCTAGTGGTCGTGGTTTCTCCCACCCACCCAACCCGAGCAACCAGTCGAAGAAGCAGTTTCAGTCTCAAGGCTCCAAGTCCAGTGGCTCTCATTTCCGTCCTCTCTCAGAAGTGACTTGCAACAAATGCACTCAGAAAGGTCACTATGCCAACAGATGTCCGAATCCGAAGCGTCTTCCACCTCCTCCACCTGTGAGTTCAGCTATTGTCAGGCATGATCCAAAGGCAGCAAGGGTCAATCTGATGAATGCAGCACAAGCGGAGGCTTCTTCTGATGTCATTTTGGGTAACCTTCCAGTTAACTCTTTTCCAGCTAAAGTGTTATTTGATTCGGGTGCTTCATGCTCTTTCATGTCTCAACCATTTGCATCCAAGCACAATATTGCCACTTCAAATTTGCCTCAGAAGTTGCAAGTTGTTTCTCCGGGCAAGCTTATGACTTCTAGTGTTTATGCTCCGGATGTTTCTATTCGCATGGGAGATTATCGTTTTCTGGCTAAACCGGTGATTCTTGGTCATTCTGACATCGACCTCATCCTCGGAATGGATTGGCTTTCTCAGCACGATGCTCACATTGATTGTGCTCAAAAGGAAGTCAAGTTGACTCATTCTGATGAAGATGTGATTATCTTCGCCTCCAGGGATAATACTATTCAGCTTTTCTCTCTTAATGATAAGGGCGAAATTAATGCCATAGAGCAAATTCCAGTGGTGAACGAATATCAAGACGTCTTTCCAGAAGATCTTCCAGGCATGCCTCCACACCGTCAGGTGGAGTTTGTCATTGAACTCGAGCCGGGCACCGAGCCTGCTTGCCGGCGTCCATACAAGCTCTCTCCGGATGAATTGAAGGAATTGAAGAAGCAACTTGATAAGCAGGAGAGTATGGGTCTCATCAGACCGAGTACATCTCCGTGGGGCTGTGGTGTCTTATTTGTCAAGAAGAAAGATGGCACGGAGCGTCTCTGTGTTGACTACCGGCCATTGAGCAAGAAGACGATTAAGAACAAGTATCCGCTCCCCAACATCAACGAACTCTTTGAGCAGCTCAAAGGAGCTAAAGTGTTCTCTAAGCTTGACCTCCGAATGGGCTACCATCAAATTCGCATTCGCGAGGAAGACATTCCCAAGATGGCCTTCAGAACGAGCTACGGTTCATACGAGTATACTGTCATGTCCTTCGGTCTCGCCAATGCTCCTCCTACCTTTTCAAGGATGATGCATTACATCTTCAACCCCTATACGGGCGAGTTCGTGCTTGTGTATCTGGACGATATTCTCGTGTTTTCCAAGAATGAAGAAGATCACGAAAAGCACTTGCGTCTGGTTCTTGATCGACTCCGAGAGCATAAATTCTATGCCAAGTTCTCAAAGTGCGAGTTCTGGCTCGATAAGGTTTTGTACCTGGGCCACATCATCTCAGCTGACGGTATTGCGGTTAATCCCGAGAAAGTTGAAGCAATTGTCAACTGGGAAGCTCCTCAGAACGTCAAGCAGCTCCGCAGTTTTCTGGGTCTTGCCAGCTATTGCAGAAGGTTTGTGGAGAACTTCTCCAAGATTGCCAAGCCTCTTTCCAACCTGCTTCAGAAGAATGTCAAATACTTTTGGTCTCCCGAGTGTGAATTGGCATTCAAAACCCTCAAAGAGAAGCTTGTCTCTGCTCCAGTTCTGACTCCTCCGGATGAAACCAAGCCCTATGAAGTGTTCTGTGACGCTTCTCTTCAAGGTCTTGGTGGTGTGCTTATGCAAGATAAGAGAATTGTGGCATATACTTCTCGGCAGCTCAAGCCAAGTGAGAAGAACTATCCCACACATGATCTCGAGCTAGCAGCTGTGGTACATGCTCTGATTACGTGGAGACATCTGTTGTTGGGCAGAAAGGTCGACATCTTCACTGATCACAAGAGCTTGAAGTACATCTTCACACAGCCGCATCTGAACCTCCGCCAGACTCGTTGGGTTGAGATGATCCAAGAGTACAACCCCAGCATTGAATACACTCCAGGCAAGGCGAATGTGATTGCAGATGCTTTGAGCAGAAAGGCATATTGCAACAGCCTTCTTATCAAGCCGTACCAGCCTGAGCTTTGTGAAGCATTCAGGAAGCTCAACCTCCAAGTTGTTCCGCAGGGTTTTCTTGCAAATCTCCAAATTGCTCCTACCTTGGAAGATCAAGTCCGTGAGGCCCAACTCAGTGATACCATGGTGAAGAAGGTGAAACATGGGATTGCAAAGGGCACTCCAAAATACAAGTGCTTCCGTGTTGATGAGAGAGATACCTTGTTCTTCGAGGACAGACTCGTTGTTCCCAAAGGTGATCTCAGGAAGCTCATAATGGAAGAAGCTCATGATTCTCTCCTTTCCATTCATCCTGGCAGTTCCAAGATGTACCAAGATCTCAAGCAGTCTTACTGGTGGACACGCATGAAAAGGGAGATTGCCCAATTCGTGAATGAATGTGATGTATGCAGAAGAGTGAAAGCAGAACATCAACGTCCAGCTGGTCTTCTCCAACCTCTTCCTATTCCCGAGTGGAAGTTCGACCACATTGAAATGGACTTCGTCACTGGTTTTCCTAAATCCAAGCGAGGAAATGATGCTATCTTTGTGGTGATTGACAAGCTTACCAAAGTCGCTCACTTTCTTCCAGTCAAAGAATCAATCAATGCAGCTCAACTTGCAGAGCTGTACACTTCCAGAATTGTGTCCCTACATGGCATTCCTCAAGTGATATCCTCAGACCGTGGCAGCTTGTTCACATCAAGGTTCTGGGACTCCTTTCAGTCCGCCATGGGCACGAAGATCAGGTTCAGCACTGCCTTTCACCCTCAGACTAGTGGTCAAGTCGAGCGTGTGAATCAGATTCTAGAAGACATGCTCAGAGCCTGTGTCATCTCCTTCGGCATGAAATGGGAAGACTGCCTTCCATTTGCCGAGTTCTCTTACAACAACAGCTTTCAAGCAAGTGCAGGCAAAGCACCATTTGAAATTCTCTATGGCAGAAAGTGCCGTACCCCTCTCAACTGGTCTGAAACTGGCGAACGCCAACTTCTTGGCAATGACTTGATCTCAGAAGCCGAAGAAATGTGCAAAGTCATACGTGAGAATCTCAAGGCCGCTCAGTCGCGTCAGAAGAGCTACTATGACGGAAAGCATCGTGATTTGGCTTTCGACATCGGTGATCATGTCTATCTCCGAGTTTCTCCGATGAAAGGAACCCAAAGATTCGGTATCAAAGGAAAACTTGCTCCTAGATACGTCGGGCCTTTCAAGATTCTTGGCAAAAGAGGCGATCTAGCCTATCAGCTCGAGCTCCCTTCCAACTTTGCAAATGTTCATGATGTCTTCCATGTGTCTCAACTTCGCAAATGCTTCAAGGCACCTGAGCGCATGATTCCGTTTGAGGAGATTGATCTTCAACAAGACCTTTCCTACCGAGAGCATCCAGTTGCAATTCTGGAAGAAACCGAACGCAAGACTCGCAACAAGTCCATCAAATTTCTGAAAGTCAAGTGGTCACATCACACCGACCGAGAAGCTACCTGGGAACGAGAAGATCATCTTCGTTCCGAGTACCCTTCCTTTTTCCAGTCCTAGATCTCGGGACGAGATCTTTTTTGTAGTAGAGAAGAGTTTGTAATGCCCCGGATGTAATACTTTCCCTTTTGGGTATATAATAAATCTCCGGCTTCATCTATTTCCATTCCGGGTTCTTTGTCTTTCGGGTTTTCATCATTTTGTTGTGTGAGTGTGTGGCATTCATTCATATCATGTAGTCATGTGCATTGCATTGCATTTGTGTTGTCGGTTGCATCCGGTTCGTCGTGTTTCTTCCCGTTGTCCGTTTCGCGTTCCGGAGCTCCCTCACGTGTCCGTGACGTCTCGTAGGCCTACTTTGTTGTTCGGGCGTTTTACGTTACCTGTGTGCCGCGAGGTTGTGTTGTGTGTTGTTGTTTTGTTGTGTGCAACCCGCCTCTCAAATCTCGTCTCGTTTGGACTCCGTTGACTTTTCCATCCGTTGTCCGTGTGGGTCCGAAGTGCCTTCGCTTCGTGTCCCGGAAACACCCCTACCGCAGTCTGTTATCTCCTCCTAGGCCTTCTAAATCTGTCCCCGCGATCGGATCCGTCGGATCGCGATCGGAGGGCTCCTAGCACCCCTAGACTCCCTCCTAACCCTAAAAACTGCTATTTATAGCCCCCTCTAAGTCTATTTTGGCTTCCCCTTCTTCTTCCCCTTCTCCACTATTTTTTTTCCCTTTCTTTCAGATCCACCAGATCCCCAAATCCTCCGGATCCCGAGGGAACCAGATCCCTCGAGAGAGTCGCCGTCGCGCTCGGGATCGCCCGATCCGTTGGAACAGGCCAGGTCAACGCAGCACCGCGCCTCGAGCCTTCCTTCGACCGGCGACCGATCACGCCGGTCCGTACGCAGATCGCCTGCGCGGACCACATCGCCGTGGCCTTCCCCGTCCCGCGAGGCAACGGCCTCCGGATCCAGCCCAGCCACGGGCCACCGCAACGCCGCCGCCAGGCCAGGCCTCGCTTCGCCTCCCGCCCCAGGTGGGTCTCGCCTCGCCGACCGGCCCGCCTCGCGCCTCGGACCAGCCGCCCCGTGCCACCGTAGGGTGCACCGCGCCTGGGCCGCCGGGCCGCATCCCACCGCATCGCGCCGCGCCTCCCGCGGGCCTCGCCACCGCGCTAGCCATGCGGCCTGGCTGGGCCGCCCCTTCGCCAGATGGCGCGCACCGCCACTTCTTCCTCCGCCGGGCCCGAGGCACCGGGCCTCTCCAGCGCCGGGCCAGATCGGGCCGCCGCCTCTGCCTCCAGCCGGGCCGCACCGGACCGGCCCGTCTCTCTTTTCCCAGATCTGGATCTGACTAGGTTGAACCCTAAAATCCTTCTAAGTCCCTTTTAATTCTTTTCTGTGATGCTATGTTTGACCTTTCATAACTTTTACTGTGATGCTCCGTTTTGCGCGTGTAATATGTCCAGACGTTCGTGGAGATGTGCTCTATGTTTTACCTGTTGTTGTCATGCATGTTAGATGTCATCTAGGTGCTTGTTTTTCTGTTGCAAGAGTGCATCATGATATAAACTGCTGCTATGTGTTATTTTCATGCCACCTTTGCCATGTGATATCTTTTAGCTCGTTTCTCCAAATGATGCAAATGACATGTCCACGTGTTCGTCTTGCCACGAACTACGTGTTGCTTGTGATAGGTTGCATGGTAGATTTATTATTGCCTTGTTATCATCGTTGCAAAGTGCCATGTTCATATGTTGTGTTTTCACTTGTTATGAAATGCCATCTTGATGAGCTCGTTGCAATCGTTGTGTTCACCTCAATGATGCATGCTTGTGTGTTTCGGGATCACCGTCATGTGCACTTTGATGAGGTGATTACCCTTTGCCATGTTTAGTTTAGAGGTGACTTAAACATGCTCTTTTAGTTGCCATGATGTTATTGCTGTTTTAGGACTTAGTGATTTTTCACTAAGTCTGAAATCTGTAACGTTCCGATGCCATGTTCGTGTGATGTTCTAGGACAAAGCATGTTAGTTTTGGGGTGGATTTTGATTGTTCCTTGTAGTATATATTGTTGTCTTTCCATTCATGTCCTCACATGTCCATTTGAGTGGCGGTAGCATGTTTATCTTTTACTCTAAAGTTTCAATAAAATTCTGCTGCCAGAATTTTATTGTAAAGTTCAATATGTCCAAGATCATTGCTATTGATCCGTGACTCCGTTGGGGGTGCACTTTGGACTTAGTTGCTGTACTATATGTCTAGTTTGTGTTCATGTCCTTTGCCATGCTTTTTGGGTGCTGTAGCTTAATTATTTTGAGCTCCAAAGATGCTATGTTGCTGTAATTTTCAGCTTTCGCTCAAATCTTGTTTCGGGCATAACTTTTAGCCCGTAACTCCGATTTCAGCGAATCTTATATCAAACTTGGTTGTTTTTCTGTGTAGATTAATAATATCAGATTGTTATCATGTTTTGAGGTGTTTTGCTTGAGTGATATTTTTCGTGCTCCGTGTGCATCCTTAGTGCATCCATCATGCATTCATCTTTTTCGAGTGCGCATTGCATCTTGTTGATTGGTGCTTGGTGTGATTGTCTTGTTTAGAGCCGGAAGCTGAGACCGAGTACGAGGTTGAGCACGAGGTTTCCAACGAGGTTGAGCACGAGGACCCTTCTTACGATCCGAACGACTTCTCTTCAGGCAAGATGACCGAACCCCGATAACATTACTATCTTTGCCTATTGCTAGTAGTCTCGATCTATAGTTTTGCCTCGATGCCCATGATCTTCTTGTCAGCCTCCTATTTGTAACCAATTGCCATGTTTAACCAACCTACCTATGCAAACCGTTGCTTGGCTAAGTACGCTTCGCTCAGCCCTTCTTATAGCGTTGCTAGTTGCAGGTGAAGTGAAGATGCTTGCTTCATGTTGAAGTTTGGTTAGGTTATATCACACTATATAAATGCTTTAATTGAAATCATCTATATATTGGCAAGGGTGGAAGGCTAAGCCTTTTGCTTGGTGATTTGTTCCACTCATGCCATTAGGATCCGTATAAGCCGGTATTATGTTCCTTGATTATGTGTTCCTAACACGGTTGGGGTGTATGGGACCCCCTCGATAAACCGCTAAGTGTTAAGTCTTTTCCAGCAAATCCCAACATTGGTACTATTTGCCTAATAACAAACTAAACATGCATAGGGAGTAATTAACCCTCTTTCTTAATCAACAATCCCGGGACAGTGCTCCACATGAGTGTTGGTCCGAAACGGGGAGTCTGCGGGGCCACCTCAAGGAAACTCGAGGTTTGGTAAAAACCTGTAGAATCGCCCATCCGGTCGTGTCCTGAGACTTAGATACGCGCGGCTACTATCAGGGTGTCGACACGCCGGGAGGATTTGCTGGATTAGCCTTACCTTAGCTCGGTATATCTTGAGCACGGGATTCCGAGGATACTCGGGTCTTCCCACTTTGGAGTTGCGACTCCGCGGATCGTGGGCTTGTAATGGGTCAAGTTGGAACACCCCTGCAGGGTTTGAACTTTCGAAAGCCGTGCCCGCGGTTATGTGGCAGATGGGAGCTTGTTAATTCCGGTTGTAGATAACTTGACACAATGTTACTAATACACTACCAGCGTGTGTTCCGTGACTGTCAATTTCCGAATATGGATTCGGGAGTTGAACACGGAGGGGTTATGTTTGTGAGCTTGTAGCTAGGATCACTTCGTGATCACTTCTCGTCGAGGCCTTCTCTTCTCGCTCTCACTTACGTAAGCTAGATGCTAGTTGCTGCCGCAGACTTGTTCTTTTCTTCAGCCTTATCCTCACCTAAAGGCTTTGATAGTCTTGTTACCCGGAGACGGGATTGCTGAGTCCTCTGTGGCTCACAGTTACTTCACACACCAGATGCAGGTCCAGCTGTGAGCTATCCAGGTGATGGCACCGAGCTGGATTGGGAGTACGACGAGGAGCGTAGTCGGTACTACGTACGCTACCCGGACGATCAGTAGTGGAGACTCTTACTAGGATTCGATCCGCCTGTGGTTTATTTATCTGAGTTTGGTACTTTGACATTTCGCTTTTGCCCTTAGAGGGTTGTGATGTTCTTAATGTATGATGTTTGAGACTTGTACTGTAATTCTGTGACGTGGCGAGTGTAAGCCAACTATTTTCCGTTTACTATCCCCTCTTTTAAATGATTTGTGCAAAGATTACCAAACTTGAGATCATTCTAGGATGGATTTATGCCTTTAAGTCGTGCCTCGACACGTAGGAGGTATAACTCCATCCTGGGCATTACAAGTTGGTATCAGAGCCTTCTCCGACCTAGGAGCCCCCACTGTTTGATCGAATCGTTGATGGTCGAGTCTAGGCACACACTGAAAACTTTTTGAGTCCTATATTATATCGGAGAGTAGGATTTCTTTGCTTCTCATCCCCTTTCTCTCTGGTGAGGACTCCTGACGTCTACTCTTGTCTCTCATATCTTCAAAATTTGCACAAATTTTTTTTTAGTAATCCCGCGAGTATTCTGGGATTGTTTCGATGTTCTTGTGACAAGGATATTGTTCTCGATGCCTCCTGTTACCGAGGAGTTGAGCTTCGGGGTATCATTGTAACAAGCATATCGCGGCAGTACTAAATACTTAAGACGGCCGACATCGAAAATCTCCCCTATACGGCCAGTGGCAAGATAACCCCGACATCACCCAGTACTGGGGAGGTAGTTCGGGAGTATTGCCATAGCTTGTTATAGTGGATGCTTTTCGAAGGTCCGAGGTACACAGTTTCCGAGAAAGACTGGTTATGTGTTGAAGGATGGATACACCTGGATGTAGGTTAGAGTTGATTGCGCGGTGCTTCTCGTGTATCCCCAACACCTGATTGCATAACTGGAATCTTTCGGAAATCTATAGGTGGGTTTTATCCAGTAGATCGTAGGCATTCTTCCAACGAATGCAGGTTAGTGAGTTCGGGGTTCGACATTGAGTGAAGGGGTTATATGACCGATGTTACTATCAGGAGTTGCATCTTAAAGGGTCCTTGGCTATGCTGATCCGGGGATTGCAAAACCTTTTCGTAACGCGTTCATATGCTTTCAGCACAAAGATGTTAGAACGAAACTCCTCTCTTGTGTTTGTTCCTTTCCGTACCTTGTTGTTTACTTATTTTATCCTTTTGATCCCTATGTGGCTTCTCGTGAAGACTGATGTTATCAATTAACTGAGAAACTCATTCGTTCCTCTTGTTCGGATGATTTCATTCGTTCTTATTGTTCGAATGATTATTGTGAAGACTTGTTGCAATCCATTCCATTGATTCAGCTTATTCCTTTTGTCAATCAATTGCTGATTCGTGGTCATATCTTACAGGATGGCTCCGAAAAGGGTTCCGAACGCTAACCCAGAGGGGGAAGAGGTTCTAGAACATCCTCCTTCCCCTCCTCCTCCGCCTGAGGCTTGGAGAGCAATTATGCAGACTACTGCTCAGAACACTCAGTTGATGATGCAGATGATGCAGCAGATGCAAACTATGCAAGCTAATCAGGGTGTTCCAGTGAACCAAGGCAACTTCTTCCAGCAGCACCATGCTACCCTCAATCAGTTCTTGGCCAACAATCCTAAAGCTTTCAGTTACTGTGTCGACCCTCTTGATGCTGAGGATTGGTTGACCGACATAAAGAAGCATTTTGAGTGCAGTAACGTGAAAGAAGATGACTATGTGAAGTTTGCAGCCTTCCAACTGAAAGATCAAGCAGCTGACTGGTGGCAGCAGTACAAAGACTCAAGGCCGGGTCAAGTGATCTCTTGGGAGAATTTCTGCAAGGATTTCCGCTCGCATCACATTCCTACAAGTGTCATCGAGGGTATGCGTGAGCAATTCCGCAACCTCAAGCAGGGCTCCATGACAGTCTATCAGTATAATGTCAAGTTCCAAAACCTCGCTCGCTATGCAAAGCAAGACATTCCTGATGCAAAGAGTAAAATCTATCAGTTCCGTGGAGGTCTCAAAGATGAACTTCAGCTTGCTCTCACTTTATTCGAGCCAGATGAATTCGACAAGTTCTATAACATGGCTTTGAAACAAGAAGCAGCTCAGCTTAAGATGGAGGCTTCTAAGAAGAGAATTCGAGATGCTGTTCACTCTTCCTCATCGTCTCAGTTGGCTGCAAAACAGCAGAAATTCTGGCTTCCTCCTCCTCCAGTGATTCGAGCTCCATACAACAACTTCAACAACTCCAACAACAAGAACTCTAGTGGTCGTGGTTTCTCCCACCCAACCATCCTGAGCAACCAGTCGAAGAAGCAGTTTCAGTCTCAAGGCTCCAAGTCCAGTGGCTCTCATTTCCGTCCTCTCTCAGAAGTGACTTGCAACAAATGCACTCAGAAAGGTCACTATGCCAACAGATGTCCGAAGCGTCTTCCACCTCCTCCACCTGTGAGTTCAGCTATTGTCAGGCATGATCCAAAGGCAGCAAGGGTCAATCTGATGAATGCAGCACAAGCGGAGGCTTCTTCTGATGTCATTTTGGGTAACCTTCCAGTGAACTCTTTTCCAGCTAAAGTGTTATTTGATTCGGGTGCTTCATGCTCTTTCATGTCTCAACCATTTGCATCCAAGCACAATATTGCCACTTCAAATTTGCCTCAGAAGTTGCAAGTTGTTTCTCCGGGCAAGCTTATGACTTCTAGTGTTTATGCTCCGGATGTTTCTATTCGCATGGGAGATTATCGTTTTCTGGCTAAACCGGTGATTCTTGGTCATTCTGACATCGACCTCATCCTCGGAATGGATTGGCTTTCTCAGCACGATGCTCACATTGATTGTGCTCAAAAGGAAGTCAAGTTGACTCATTCTGATGAAGATGTGATTATCTTCGCCTCCAGGGATAATACTATTCGGCTTTTCTCTCTTAATGATAAGGGCGAAATTAATGCCATAGAGCAAATTCCAGTGGTGAACGAATATCAAGACGTCTTTCCAGAAAATCTTCCAGGCATGCCTCCACACTGTCAGGTGGAGTTTGTCATTGAACTCGAGCCGGGCACCGAGCCTGCTTGCCGGCGTCCATACAAGCTCTCTCCGAATGAATTGAAGGAATTGAAGAAGAAGCTTGATAAGCAGGAGAGTATGGGTCTCATCAGACCGAGTACATCTCTGTGGGGCTGTGGTGTCTTATTTGTCAAGAAGAAAGATGGCACGGAGCGTCTCTGTGTTGACTACCGGCCATTGAACAAGAAGACGATTAAGAACAAGTATCCGCTCCCCAACATCAACGAACTCTTTGAGCAGCTCAAAGGAGCTAAAGTGTTCTCTAAGCTTGACCTCCGAATGGGCTACCATCAAATTCGCATTCGCGAGGAAGACATTCCCAAGACGGCCTTCAGAACGAGCTACGGTTCATACGAGTATACCGTCATGTCCTTCGGTCTCGCCAATGCTCCTCCTACCTTTTCAAGGATGATGCATTACATCTTCAACCCCTATACGGGCGAGTTCGTGCTTGTGTATCTGGACGATATTCTGGTGTTTTCCAAGAATGAAGAAGATCACGAAAAGCACTTGCGTCTGGTTCTTGATCGACTCCGAGAGCATAAATTCTATGCCAAGTTCTCAAAGTGCGAGTTCTGGCTCGATAAGGTTTTGTACCTGGGCCACATCATCTCAGCTGACGGTATTGCGGTTAATCCCGAGAAAGTTGAAGCAATTGTCAACTGGGAAGCTCCTCAGAACGTCAAGCAGCTCCGCAGTTTTCTGGGTCTTGCCAGCTATTGCAGAAGGTTTGTGGAGAACTTCTCCAAGATTGCCAAGCCTCTTTCCAACCTGCTTCAGAAGAATGTCAAATACTTTTGGTCTCCCGAGTGTGAATTGGCATTCAAAACCCTCAAAGAGAAGCTTGTCTCTGCTCCAGTTCTGACTCCTCCGGATGAAACCAAGCCCTATGAAGTGTTCTGTGACGCTTCTCTTCAAGGTCCTGGTGGTGTGCTTATGCAAGATAAGAGAATTGTGGCATATACTTCTCGGCAGCTCAAGCCAAGTGAGAAGAACTATCCCACACATGATCTCGAGCTAGCAGTTGTGGTACATGCTCTGATTACGTGGAGACATCTGTTGTTGGGCAAAAAGGTCGACATCTTCACTGATCACAAGAGCTTAAAGTACATCTTCACACAGCCGCATCTGAACCTCCGCCAGACTCGTTGGGTTGAGATGATCCAAGAGTACAACCCCAGCATTGAATACACTCCAGGCAAGGCGAATGTGATTGCAGATGCTTTGAGCAGAAAGGCATATTGCAACAGCCTTCTTATCAAGCCGTACCAGCCTGAGCTTTGTGAAGCATTCAGGAAGCTCAACCTCCAAGTTGTTCCGCAGGGTTTTCTTGCAAATCTCCAAATTGCTCCTACCTTGGAAGATCAAGTCCGTGAGGCCCAGCTCAGTGATACCATGGTGAAGAAGGTGAAACATGGGATTGCAAAGGGCACTCCAAAATACAAGTGCTTCCGTGTTGATGAGAGAGATACCTTATTCTTCGAGGACAGACTCGTTGTTCCCAAAGGTGATCTCAGGAAGCTCATAATGGAAGAAGCTCATGATTCTCTCCTTTCCGTTCATCCTGGCAGTTCCAAGATGTACCAAGATCTCAAGCAGTCTTACTGGTGGACACGCATGAAAAGGGAGATTGCCCAATTCGTGAATGAATGTGATGTATGCAGAAGAGTGAAAGCAGAACATCAACGTCCAGCCGGTCTTCTCCAACCTCTTCCTATTCCCGAGTGGAAGTTCGACCACATTGAAATGGACTTCGTCACTGGTTTTCCTAAATCCAAGCGAGGAAATGATGCTATCTTTGTGGTGATTGACAAGCTTACCAAACTCGCTCACTTTCTTCCAGTCAAAGAATCAATCAATGCAGCTCAACTTGCAGAGCTGTACACTTCCAGAATTGTGTCCCTACATGGCATTCCTCAAGTGTTATCCTCAGACCGTGGCAGCTTGTTCACATCAAGGTTCTGGGACTCCTTTCAGTCCGCCATGGGCACGAAGATCAGGTTCAGCACTGCCTTTCACCCTTAGACTAGTGGTCAAGTCGAGCGTGTGAATCAGATTCTAGAAGACATGCTCAGAGCCTGTGTCATCTCCTTCGGCATGAAATGGGAAGACTGCCTTCCATTTGCCGAGTTCTCTTACAACAACAGCTTTCAAGCAAGTGCAGGCAAAGCACCATTTGAAATTCTCTATGGCAGAAAGTGTCGTACCCCTCTCAACTGGTCTGAAACTGGCGAACGCCAACTTCTTGGCAATGACTTGATCTCAGAAGCCGAAGAAATGTGCAAAGTCATACGTGAGAATCTCAAGGCCGCTCAGAAGCGTCAGAAGAGCTACTATGACGGAAAGCATCGTGATTTGGCTTTCGACATCGGTGATCATGTCTATCTCCGTGTTTCTCCGATGAAAGGAACCCAAAGATTCAGTATCAAAGGAAAACTTGCTCCTAGATACGTCGAGCCTTTCAAGATTCTTGGCAAAAGAGGCGATCTAGCCTATCAGCTCGAGCTCCCTTCCAACTTTGCAAATGTTCATGATGTCTTCCATGAGTCTCAACTTCGCAAATGCTTCAAGGCACCTGAGCGCATGATTCCGTTTGAGGAGATTGATCTTCAACAAGACCTTTCCTACCGAGAGCATCCAGTTGCAATTCTCGAAGAAACCGAACGCAAGACTCGCAACAAGTCCATCAAATTTCTGAAAGTCAAGTGGTCACATCACACCGACCGAGAAGCTACCTGGGAACGAGAAGATCATCTTCATTCCGAGTACCCTTCCTTTTTCCAGTCCTAGATCTCGGGACGAGATCTTTTTTGTAGTAGAGAAGAGATTGTAATGCCCCGGATGTAATACTTTCCCTTTTGGGTATATAATAAATCTCCGGCTTCATCTATTTCCATTCCGGGTTCTTTTTCTTTCGGGTTTTCATCGTTTTGTTGTGTGAGTGTGTGGCATTCATTCATATCATGTAGTCATGTGCATTGCATTGCATTTGTGTTGTCGGTTGCATCCGGTTCGTCGTGTTTCTTCCCGTTGTCTGTTTCGCGTTCCGGAGCTCCCTCACGTGTCTGTGACGTCTCGTAAGCCTACTTTGTTGTTCGGGCGTTTTACGTTACCGGTGTGCCGCGAGGTTGTGTTGTGTGTTGTTGTTTTGTTGTGTGCAACCCGCCTCTCAAATCTCGTCTCGTTTGGACTCCGTTGACTTTTCCATCTGTTGTCCGTGTGGGTCCGAAGTGCCTTCGCTTCGTGTCCCGGAAACACCCCTACCGCAGTCTGTTATCTCCTCCTAGGCCTTCTAAATCTGTCCCCGCGATCGGATCCGTCGGATCGCGATCGGAGGGCTCCTAGCGCCCCTAGACTCCCTCCTAACCCTAAAAACTGCTATTTATAGCCCCCTCTAAGTCTATTTTGGCTTCCCCTTCTTCTTCCCCTTCTCCACTATTTTTTTCCCTTTCTTTCAGATCCACCAGATCCCCAAATCCTCCGGATCCCGAGGGAACCAGATCCCTCGAGAGAGTCGCCGTCGCGCTCGGGATCGCCCGATCCGTTCGAACAGGCCAGGTCAACGCAGCACCGCGCCTCGACCTTCCTTCGACCGGCGACCGATCACGCCGGGCCGTACGCAGATCGCCTGCGCGGACCACATCGTCGTGGCCTTCCCCGTCCCGCGAGGCAATAGCCTCCGGATCCAGCCCAGCCACGGGCCACCGCAACGCCGCCGCCAGGCCAGGCCTCGCTTCGCCTCCCGCCCCGGGTGGGCCACGCCTCGCCGACCGGCCCGCCTCGCGCCTTGGACCAGCCGCCCCGTGCCACCGCAGGGTGCACCGCGCCTGGGCCGCCGGGCCGCATCCCACCGCATCGCGCCGCGCCTCCCGCGGGCCTCGCCACCGCGCCAGCCAGGCGGCCTGGCTGGGCCGCCCCTTCGCCAGATGGCCCGCACCGCCACTTCTTCCTCCGCCGGGCCCGAGGCACCGGGCCTCTCCAGCGCCGGGCCAGATCGGGCCGCCGCCTCTGCCTCCAGCCGGGCCGCACCGGACCGGCCCGTCTCTCTTTTCCCAGATCTGGATCTGACTAGGTTGAACCCTAAAATCCTTCTAAGTCCCTTTTAATTCTGTTATGTGATGCTATGTTTGACCTTTCATAACTTTTACTGTGATGCTCCGTTTTGCGCGTGTAATATGTCCAGACGTTCGTGGAGATGTGCTCTACGTTTTACCTGTTGTTGTCATGCATGTTAGATGTCATCTAGGTGCTTGTTTTGCTGTTGCAAGAGTGCATCATGATATAAACTGCTGCTATGTGTTATTTTCATGCCACCTTTGCCATGTGATATCTTTTAGCTCGTTTGTCCAAATGATGCAAATGTCATGTCCACGTGTTCGTCTTGCCACGAACTACGTGTTGCTTGTGATAGGTTGCATGGTAGATTTATTATTGCCTTGTTATCATCGTTGCAAAGTGCCATGTTCATATGTTGTGTTTTCACTTGTTATGAAATGCCATCTTGATGAGCTCGTTGCAATTGTTGTGTTCACCTCAATGATGCATGCTTGTGTGTTTCGGGATCACCGTCATGTGCACTTTGATGAGGTGATTACCCTTTGCCATGTTTAGTTTCGAGGTGACTTAAACATGCTCTTTTAGTTGCCATGATGTTATTGCTGTTTTAGGACTTAGTGATTTTTCACTAAGTCTGAAATCTGTAACGTTCCGATGCCATGTTCGTGTGATGTTCTAGGACAAAGCATGTTAGTTTTGGGGTGGATTTTGATTGTTCCTTGTAGTATATATTGTTGTATTTCCATCCATGTCCTCACATGTCCATTTGAGTGGCTGTAGCATGTTTATCTTTTGCTCTAAAGTTTCAATAAAATTCTGCTGCCAGAATTTTATTGTAAAGTTCAATATGTCCAAGATCATTGCTATTGATCCGTGACTCCGTTGGGGGTGCACTTTTGACTTAGTTGCTGTACTATATGTCTAGTTTGTGTTCATGTCCTTTGCCATGCTTTTTGGGTGCTGTAGCTTAATTATTTTGAGCTCCAAAGATGCTATGTTGCTGTAATTTTCAGCTTTCGCTCAAATCTTGTTTCGGGCATAACATTTAGCCCGTAACTCCGATTTCAGCGAATCTTCTATCAAACCTGGTTGTTTTTCTGTGTAGATTAATAATATCAGATTGTTATCATGTTTTGAGGTGTTTTGCTTGAGTGATATTTTCCGTGCTCCGTGTGCATCCTTAGTGCATCCATCATGCATTCATCTTTTTCGAGTGCGCATTGCATCTTGTTGATTGGTGCTTGGTGTGATTGTCTTGTTTAGAGCCGGAAGCTGAGACCGAGTACGAGGTTGAGCACGAGGACCCTTCTTACGATCCGAACGACTTCTCTTCAGGCAAGATGACCGAACCCCGATAACATTACTATCTTTGCCTATTGCTAGTAGACTCGATCTATAGTTTTGCCTCGATGCCCATGATCTTCTTGTCAGCCTCCTATTTGTAACCAATTGCCATGTTTAACCAACCTACCTATGCAAACCGTTGCTTGGCTAAGTACGCTTCGCTCAGCCCTTCTTATAGCGTTGCTAGTTGCAGGTGAAGTGAAGATGCTTGCTTCATGTTGAAGTTTGGTTGGGTTATATCACACTATATAAATGCTTTAATTGAAATCATCTATATATTGGCAAGGGTGGAAGGCTAAGCCTTTTGCTTGGTGATTTGTTCCACTCATGCCGTTAGGATCCGTATAAGCCGGTATTATGTTCCTTGATTATGCGTTCCTAACACGGTTGGGGTGTATGGGACCCCCTCGATAAACCGCTAAGTGTTAAGTCTTTTCCAGCAAATCCCAACATTGGTACTATTTGCCTAATAACAAACTAAACATGCATAGGGAGTAATTAACCCTCTTTCTTAATCAACAACCCCGGGCCAGTGCTCCACATGAGTGTTGGTCCGAAACGGGGAGTCTGCGGGGCCACCTCAAGGAAACTCGAGGTTTGGTAAAAACCTGTAGAACCGCCCATCCGGTCGTGTCCTGAGACTTAGATACGCGCGGCTACTATCAGGGTGTCGACACGCCGGGAGGATTTGCTGGATTAGCCTTACCTTAGCTCGGTATATCTTGAGCACGGGATTCCGAGGATACTCGGGTCTTCCCACTTTGGAGTTGCGACTCCGCGGATCGTGGGCTTGTAATGGGTCAAGTTGGAACACCCCTGCAGGGTTTGAACTTTCGAAAGCCGTGCCCGCGGTTATGTGGCAGATGGGAGCTTGTTAATTCCGGTTGTAGATAACTTGACACAATGTTACTAATACACTACCAGCGTGTGTTCCGTGACTGTCAATTTCCGAATAGGGATTCGGGAGTTGAACACGGAGGGGTTATGTTTGTGAGCTTGTAGCTAGGATCACTTCGTGATCACTTCTCGCCGAGGCCTTCTCTTCTCGCTCTCACTTACGTAAGCTAGATGCTAGTTGCTGCTGCAGACTTGTTCTTTTCTTCAGCCTTATCCTCACCTAAAGGCTTTGATAGTCTTGTTACCCGGAGATGGGATTGCTGAGTCCTCTGTGGCTCACAGTTACTTCACACACCAGATGCAGGTCCAGCTGTGAGCTATCCAGGTGATGGCACCGAGCTGGATTGGGAGTACGACGAGGAGCGTAGTCGGTACTACGTACGCTACCCGGACGATCAGTAGTGGAGACTCTTACTAGGATTCGATCCGCCTGTGGTTTATTTATCTGAGTTTGGTACTTTGACATTTGGCTTTTGCCCTTAGAGGGTTGTGATGTTCTTAATGTATGATGTTTGAGACTTGTACTGTAATTCTGTGACGTGGCGAGTGTAAGCCAACTATTTTCCGTTTACTATCCCCTCTTTTACATGAGTTGTGCAAAGATTACCAAACTTGAGATCATTCTAGGATGGATTTATGCCTTTAAGTCGTGCCTCGACACGTAGGAGGTATAACTCCATCCTGGGCATTACAATCGGTGATGGAGAATTATGTCGAATGTGATTCCTCTTGTAATAGTTATAACCTAGGGTGACACAGAACTAGCTCTAGTTCATCAATGTAATGTAGGCATGTATTCCGAATATAGTCATACGTGCTTATAGAAAAGAACTTGCATGCCATCTTTTGTCCTACCCTCCCGTGGTAGTGGGGTCCTAGTGGAAACTAAGGGATATTAAGGCCTCCTTTTAATAGAGTACCAGACCAAAGCATTAACACATAGTGAATACATGAACTCCTCAAACTATGGTCATCACCGGGAGTGGTCCCGATTGTTCTCACTTCGGGGTTGGCGGATAATAACACATAGTAGGTGACTATTGATTTGCAAGATAGGATCAAGAACACACATATATTCCTGAAAACATAATAGGTTCAGATCTGCAATCATGGCACTCGGGCCCTAGTGACAAGCATTAAGCATGGCAAAGTCATAGCACATCAATCTTAGAACATAGTGGATACTAGGGATCAAACCCTAACAAAACTAACTCGATTACATGGTAAATCTCATCCAACCCATCATAGTCCAGCAAGCCTACGATGGGATTACTCACACACGGTAGTGAGCATCATGGAATTGGTGATGGAGGAAGGTTGATGATGACGATGGCGACGATCTCCCGTCTCTAGCGCCCCGAACGGACTTCAGATCAGCCCTCCCGAGAGAGATTAGGGCTTGGCGGCGGCTCTGTATCGTAAAACGTGATAATTCTTCCTCTCTGATTTTTTTCTCCCCGAAAATGAATATATGGAGTCAGGGTAGACGTTAGTGGAGCAACAGGGGGCCCACAAGGCAGTGGGGCGCGCCGAGGGGGAGGGGGCGCGCGCCGACTCTCGTGGACAGGGTGTGTGCCCCTGGCTTGGTTCTTTGCGCAGATATTTTTTATATATTCCGAAATAATTCTCCGTTGAATTTCAGGTCATTCCGAGAACTTTTATTTCTGCACGAAAATAACACCATGGCAATTCTGCTGAAAAAAAGCGTTAGTCCGGGTTAGCTCCATTCAAATCATGCAAGTTAGAGTCCAAAACAAGGGCAAAAGTGTTTGGAAAAGTAGATACGTTGGAGACGTATCAAGGGGCTACTAAGGGAGTCCTAGATCGGGGGGTCCACAGGCGGCCCGATAAACTCCTGGTGGGCCTGACTGGTGGGCCATGAATATTACTTTAGAAGATCATCTCTTGTATCCGGATGGGACTCCTGGATTCTTGTAATGGTTAGTTTAGGCTCGGGTGATGATTTTCCTTCCTCTATAGGATAGTATGTACAAACCCTAGCCCCTCCGGTGTGTATATAAACCGGAGGGTTTAGTCCGTAGAGGCTAGAGAATCATTCAATCCTCATAGGCTAAGACTTAGGGTTTTAGCCTTTACAATCTCGAGGTAGATCAACTCTTGTACACATGTTCATCCATACTAATAGCAGGAAGTAGGGTTTTACCTCGATCGAGAGGGCCAGAACCTGGGTAAACATCGTGTCCCCTGCCTCCTGTTAACATCAATCCTCAGACGCATAGTTTGGGACCCCCTACCCGAGATCCACCGGTTTTGACACCGATAGCGGCTCTCGCGTGCGGAGCGGTACGACTCGAGGAGTGCCTCCTGCTCCGTGGCGATCTGCTTCTCCGACACAGGTGCTCCTGGAGGAGATGGTGGTTGCAGGCGGTGTTGGCCTGCGCCTCCCTGAACAGCTCCTCACACTGTTGCCTCACCGAGTCCATGTATTGGGTACGAGCCTCGCCGATGGTCATGGTGCAATGGACCGGTGAGGATGGCACGGAGGACGGGGTTGTCGCCGGATTGTCGACTACCACGTTCTCCATTGGGATGTCGTCGTCCTCCGGCTGCCTGTCGACAGAAATGGCTGCCATATCCTTCTGGTCTGTCATCCACCCATCTCGAAGAGTGCTGGAGCGCGAGGAAGCCATGGTGGGACTGGTGTGGATAGGATAAAGGGAACAGAGGCACATGACTGCGGCTCTGGCCGGCACAACAGTTTATATAGCAATGGTGGGCAGCAGAGGGACGGATGGGTTGGCGCCGGAATAGCCGCCTCGGCAATCGTGTACCATTAATGTGAGCGGCAGACGGATGGACGGACATCACTTGTGTCATTTGAACGCGGAGCAATCGCCTGCATTGGGATGCGGCGCGGGCGGCGCGGCCCCTTTCAGTCGGAAAGCGCGCGCAGGCGAGGGAGGTGGTCTGGGTGGGCTAGGGTGGTCAGGCTCGTGCTTCGTAGCGGTCCGGTCTAGCATTTGGACATGCTGGCTCGCCAGGGATCTCGTCGAGATGAGCGATGACAATCACACGATGAATGTGGCTTCAGACCATGAGCCGGCACCACGGCCCAAGCCGTTCATTCTTTCTTCACCATACAGCAGGTGCGGCCGCACTTCGACGCCCTAATGGCAGAAGATCTACCAGTGCATGAGGACCTGTGCTGCAACCTCTGTATCCTCAACGATCACCGGCTCGCGAAAGGACGAATCGCGGGCGAACAAGTGAATGACAATGTCATCGCAGACATGTGGCCCTATGTTCTTGGCTTCCTGAATGAGAAGCGGGCGTTGTAAAAGACCATCTGAACGGCCCGCGAGGCCCTCTCCGTCCTTCCAGTTGTTGCGCTCACCGTGGCGCCACCATCTCGCGTTGTCAACATGGTCAACGAACATGAGGAATCAGGAGATGAATTTAATTGGAGACGATGACAATGTGTGATGGCCAGGCTTATTAGGAATGATAGACTACTCATATCAATAAGGAATTCCTTCTTTTTTGGGAGCCCATTCGGAAAGAACTCCAAAGTTAAGCGTGCTCAGCTTGGAGTAGTTTCAGGATGGGTGACCGACCGAGAAGTTGGTCCCGGGTGCGCATGAGTGAGGACAAAGTGCGTAGAAAAGACTAGTATTGATATGTGGGGCTAGTCTAGATCCCGCGAGGAGTCAAGACCACCGGCGAGTGTGTCCGGGCGTTACAAGTTGGTATCAGAGCCGACCCACACGGTTACACGGATGTTTGCGGAAAGGTGCTCAGTCATGATGTTCATGACGTTTGTGACCCGTCGTGGTACACGGCATGGCACATGTATCGGACTGGATGGACAGACATTTGTGCCAAGAGGGAACGTTCTTGTGGCCCGACGAGGACATCGGATCCTCTAAGTGGGGGTGTATGTGATGGCCTGGCTTATTAGGGATGATACACTACTCATATCAATAAGGAATTCCTTCATTTACGGGAGCCCATTCGGAAAGAACTCCAAAGTTAAGCATGCTCAGCTTGGAGTAGTTTCAGGATGTGTGACCGACCGGGAAGTTGGTCCCGGGCGCACACGAGTGAGGACAAAGTACGCAGAAAAGACTAGTATTGGTATGGGGCTAGTCTAGATGCCGCCAGGAGTAACGACCACCGGCGGGTGTGTCCGGGGCGTTACACAGTGGGGACCCACCAGGGCCATAGCCGCACGTACGCAAGTGCCTCGTTATTATATACAACTATTTTTTTTGCTTCCTCCTCGTTTCCTGACATCACGGTCCCACACCATCGTCAACCTATGTAGTCAATAAATGAGAGAATTCTACAAGGAGCGGCCGACAATAGGGACCCAGCAGCTCGAGCAGTATTTGTGTTTTTGAGGTGTGAGCAAAGTTTTTCTTGAGCAATGTTTTTCTTGTTGTTCAGATGAGCTGGTATCAACTGAGCGGGCTGTGGCTGGTTTAGCCCAAGCTATTATTTTATGTTGTTCAAATATCCAGCCTAGATATTATTATTTTTCAAGCTGAAAATGGCTAGCCCAGCTATACTTTTTTTTGAGGAATACCCAGCCCAGGACAACCTGTTATTCTCCATCCCGCTGGGCTGCAAATCTTTACTAGGAGGGATGCATTAGGCTTAACAACAAAATGGGCTTGAAGAAATAATAAATGGGATGTAATTTTAAAAACTGGACCGTAACTTTAAAAGAAAGCACCAAACACGTAATTAGTTAAAAATATATGTTATTTTAGGATTTTGAAAATTTTAATTTCATTACTTATTGCGCGTGCAATATTTCGTTGGATTTTTACGTAATACAAATTTATTTTGAAATTATATTTAAGCTAACTTGAAATTTCGGGATAAAAATATTTCGAATCCGATCAAAATGTGGGAAATTTTATTAAATTCTGTTTTGAGCGGTTGGTTGTAATTATTAATCATTGTCCAAGCTAGAAAATGATGTGTGATTTTAATAAACCGTAAATGGGCTTTAGTAAATTCCATTATAATTAAAAAATGGGATGTACATTCTTACAAATTGCAAATGGGCTATATATTCTCCTCCATACACTTATGGGCCTACTAAGTTGACACATATGCAAGGCTTTGTCAACTTATAGTCAACGCACGGCTCTAGCAATTGTGGCCGTTGGATGCCCATCCAACGGATGTCGTGCTTCTTCTTCATTCTCAGATATTTTTGCTTCAGCAGCCCAAACCACCGCCGGTGGTATCGCCTGCTACCGCCTCCCGTGGCCGGCTGTGCTGCCGCGTAGGACTCACCGGCCCACCTGTGACACCCCGAGACCGATGCGCCAGGTGTCAGCCAGTTATTCGTCATCATTGCCATGTCATCTACTTGCGTGTTGCATTTTGCCATGTCATCGTGTGCATTGCATCGGCATGTTTTCAAAACTTGCATCCGTGCGAGTTCGCCCGTCCTTTCCGTTGTCCGTTCTGAGCCCAGACACAATTGCACGTTCCCGCGGCACCTCCGAATATTTATTTTATAAATGGCCGGGAAATGTTCTAGGAATGGGATGAAACTTGGCGTGTGTTCTTATTATGGTGTAGACAGACCGCCTGCCAAATTTCATCACATTCGCAGCTCGTTTGATAGCCCAACCGTTAAACTCGTAGCGGCACCGTTGCCTGTATTTCCGTCGAACGTTTCGGACTCTGAAACACTGTGCCGGGCTGCACTTCTCTTCTCTCCCATCGGCCCAAGTCATCCTACACAGCCTCTAAACCAGCCCACTAGGCTTGCCAAATCCCCCCTCGCGATCGGATCCGTTGGATCGCGATCGGAGGTTCCCGAAGCACCCGAAAACTCCCCAAACCCTAGTCCTAGCCCCCTACCTTATATAAACCCCCCTAGTCTATTTTTGGACACCCCTAAGCTAACCCTAGTCTTCTCCCACCTCCAGTCGCAGCCTCCTCCTCGCAATCCATGCCTCCCCGCTCTGTCCTCGCCACTTGGCAGTGCCCCACGGGCCAGCCGCCATCGCATCGCCGACCTCCAGCCAGTCCCGCGGAGCCACGTCACCCCCCTGGTTCCCCTTCGTGTGAGGCCTGCCAGGCTCAGGACAAGCCCGCTCCGCCGCCCAACCCGGCCCGAGCCGCCCGT
>LR738711.1:482703594-482757072 GCA_902687465.1 Secale cereale
CCCTCCCCCGCGCCCAGGGCCTCCTCCGCTACCTCTGGGCGCCCGTCGCCCCGCCTCCTCTGCTCCCGAGCGCCGCCGCCATTCCGCCGCTTCGGCAGGGGCTCGCCGGAGCCAGCGCCCGCTCGCTCGCCGCTGTGGCCCCTCAGGCAGATCTGGGGCGGAGCTGCCTGGATCCGACCGCCGCCGCACCGTTCCCGACCAACCCCGCAGCGCCCGTCGTCGACAGACTTCGTCTCCGCCGACATCTCCATCGTGCCACCGGCCCTGCAGCTTGCCGTCCGCGGCCACCTCTGGCCCGGATCCGGCGGGATCCGGCCGAGGTCCTCCCAACACCGCCGTCTCCATCCTTCTCCGGTCGCCTCATGGTCCGATCCGCCGCCGGTGCCATCCACCGCGGTACGAGCATCCCGCTCATTCCCGTGGGCCCACGCGCCAGCCTCCCCGCCGCCGGACATGTCCGGAGGAGCCCGGACATGTCCGATGTCCTCCTCAAGCCATGCCACTGCCAGGTGGGCCCGCACGCTCGGGGCCCGGACACGTCCGCTCCCCTTCGGACACGTCCGCCCCTCTGAGGTTGTTTTTTTGTCCAAGTCCTAAAAAACTCATATCATGATGCATTCTTGTGTGGTTAATTACTTTGTGCACGTCTATCCAAATGAAGCATATGATATATCAAAATGTTAGTCTCGTGATGCTCTACACGTTAGTTGCATTTGCATGCACGTTACTGTTCATCTTGATGTCTTAATCTTCGTTGCAAAACTGCTATGTGATGTTAGTGTCAAGTCCTTGTTGTTTGTCATCAATATGTTACCATCTTTGTGAGGTTGTAACTTTGTGCATGTTGGTCCAAATGGAGTGTATGATATGTCAAAATGTTCATTGTGAAGTTCTCTACATGATGGTGGTTGTTGCATTCATGTTAGGTGCCATACTGCCATGTTTATCTCTGTTGCAAAAGTGCATGTGGCTGTTAAGTGCTGAAACTTGTTATGAGATGCTGATTTGTCTTTTTCATCTCTTTATGTGCGATTTTTGTTTGAGCAACATGTCAATATGTTTTAGAAGCACAATCATGCCATCTTTGCTCTGGTGCAATCCAATTTTCATGATATGCCTTGTGGTGTTTGCAACAAGCTTGTAAATGGACCTACTCGCTGTTGTTATTTTCTGAAACTGTTATCACCTGATGCCATGTTTGCTTGATGCCCCACTCAAATCCATGCACATTTGGAGATGTCCAATGTAATGCCCAGGATGGGACTATACCTCCTACGTGTCGAGGCACGACTTAAAGGTATAAGCCCATACTGGAATGATCTCAAGTTTGGTATCTTTGCACGACTCATGTAAAAATAGGGATGAAATTGCAAAAGGAGATAGTTGGCTTACACTCGCCACTTCACACAATACATTACATAAGCAAAACATCATTCAAAACATCACAACCCGACTACGGGCGAAGATCCAAAAGAAAGATACCAAAACAAAAAGCCACAGGTCTGAATCACCCCTAGTAGAAACCACCACTAATCGTCGAAAACGTCACAAGCATACGGCCACTCTCTTCATCGAGCTCCCAGTGAAGTACTTGAACCAGCTCCTGCATCATTCTCGGCTGAACCTGCATCTGGTGTTGTAGTATCTGTGAGCCACGAGGAGTCAGCAATCCCATAACCACGGGTATCAAGACTAGCAAAGCTTTATGGGTAGGAGGAGGTAAGGTGGTGAGGTTGCAGCAGCGGCTAAGCAAAATATGGTGGCTAACTTACGACTACAAGAATAAGATGAGCATCTACGCAAACGGTCGCAAAATAGTGATCGCTAAAGATCCTGAACTACATACGAGTCAAACATAACCCCACCGTGTTCTCTTCTCAAAGTGAAAAGAGATAATCACGGTTACTCACACAGTTGTGTGTTTTACTTTGGATCCTCTGTCAAGTTTTCTACAACCGGACATTAACAAATTCCAATCTGCCACATAACCGCGGGCACGGCTTTCGAAAGATCATAACCCTGCAGGGGTGTCCCAACTTAGCCCATCACAAGCTCTCACGATTAGCTGAAGTGATAAATATAATATCATCACCCCTTATCTTAGGGAAATCCGATCAGGCTCGGCATCCCGGTGCACAAGACATTTCGACAATGGTAAAACAAGTCCAGCAAGACCTCCAGGTGTGTCGACACCCTGATAGTAGCCGCGCGTATCTCGTCTCAGGCCACGACCGGATGGGCAAAGCTACGAGTAAAACCAAACCTCGAGTTTCCCCGTGGTGGCCCCGCAGGCTCCCCGTTTGGGACCAACACCATCAGCACTGGCCCCCCTGCTATGTAGAAAGAATCCTCGGGTAGCGCTAACTCCCTGTGCAATTTAATTAATTAATTAATTTGTTATTATGAGCAAATTAAAACCAATGTTGGTCCTTGCTGGAGGAGTTTTATTCAAAGTCGAACTGTCAAGGGGTCCCCATCCACCCATCGTGTAAGGAACGCAAAATCAAGGAACATAATGCCGGTTTATCGGTGCCTAAGGTGGCATGAGTGGAACAAAACACCGAGCAAAAGGCCAAGCCTTCCACCCATGCCCAGTATATAGGTGTGTTAATAATAATATAACATATTGTGATATTCCAACATAAAGTTCCCTCCTGGAACGATCTTCATCTTCACCTGCAACTAACAACGCTATAAGAGGGGCTGAGCAAGCGGGTAACATAGCCAAACAGTGGTTTTGCTAGGAAGGTTTCAAAGGTTAGAGGTTTCATGGCAACAAGGAGAGGCTGACATAAAAGATGGGTAGCGCGACATGTAACGATAGCATCGAGACAACTAATCATGGCAATGGTAGTAAAGGTATCCAAGGGTATGATCATCTTGCCTGGGATTCTGCAAGGGAGAAGAACAGATCCATGAAGTAGACGGAGCAACATAGTCGAGCGAATCCTCACAACTCCGGAACGAAACCGAAGCTAACAAGAGAAGCAACCGGAAAGAAGCTAACAACACGGTAAACACACAAGCATAAACATGGCATACGATGCACATCCAAGTATGATGCATGTCCGGTTTAATTATGCATGGCATGGCAATGTGCACAAACAAAATTACAAGTTAAGTGGAGCTCAATATGCAATGAGTTGCATATTGACGAAACACCACATGTTATTTATTTAGTTGACTCTCGTTTATTTACAAGACAAGATTAAATGTTTTTAACATAGCAAGATGTGAAACAAAAGTAAACTACCTATCTAGGCAATTTAAATGAGGCCGGAAATACCAACAACAATTCCGGAAAATCCCCATGAGCATGTTTAGCAATTTGAAGCAAACAACAATTCACATATTATAATGTTGTTAACATGATGCGGATGACATGATCAAGTTTATGCAATTTTTATTAAAAGGGAACATGAAGAGATATGAAGTATTGTCACCGTGCTGGAAGGAAAGGGTGCCACTACAACGATCCAAAAATGATGCAAAGGCAACATCTCGGTTCCGGTAACTCGTTGAGAGTCCGGTGCAAAAGAAAGGTGGCGTGAACGAGCCGAACAAGATGGAAGGTGGGGTGACTCCGTCACCGGGTTCCCACGGGTCGGCGACGAGGCAACCGAGGAGCACGACAAAAGAGAGGCACAACGGGCACGACGCAAACAAGGGAAACATCTCATACAACACATGCATTCGTCCACGGGTCATCGTCTCGGGGTTATACCTTTGAAGCGTTTGTTCTCGAAGCGGTTCGAGTCGTCGAGGGACGCAGTGGAAGTAGTGGAAGTAGACGTTCACGGTCATCGGTAGGGGTACTTGTCGCATCGCCGAGCGTAGTGGTACTCGTTCGTAGATGTACACATTCCGTAGATGTTCGTGTCGCAAGAAGAGGTACTTGGCGCATCCGATAGTCATGGTACTTGCGGTTCCCGTGTGTAGCCGTACTTGAGTGTCGTGGAAGGAAGTAGTCGTCGCGACGGTAGTGAAACTTTGCGCTCGGGCTGCCATCGTTATTCGTTATGTAGATGAACTTGACGGTTCCGATGGCTCCGGGCGTCATGGTACTCATGTTGGTGTAGTGGAACTTGACGCATCGGAGAGGAACTTGCCAAAAACAACCTCGGATGTAGTTGTACACACATGTAGATGAACTTGACGGGTCCGATGCTTGAGGTCACCATCGGTCTTGCCGGTTACATGTTGATGTAGTGTTAGTTGCGGTCTCGACGATCCGGCGAGATGACGTGGTTGGGGCGGTCTCGGTCTTGCCGGTGGGGTTTTGGCGAAAACCAGGAAGGGGTACGGCCACGGAGAAGACCCTGTCGCGAGAGGTGCATGGGCTGGCCTTGGTCTTGGAGCAGAGGAGACGAAGCAGCAAGTAGGGGCGCGCTGAAGCAGGGCACACCAGAGGTCGAAGGCGGCGTGGAGGATGGAGAAGGACGGCCGCTGGGCTTTGGGGAGGCGCCGGACTTGTTGGATCTGACGGTGTCCTGGAGAAGAGGCCTCGGTGCTGTGGCCTTGGCGACGGAGGGGGCGGCTCCTAGCCGGCGTTGGAGAGGCGCGGAGGAGGGAGGCCGCGGGCGCCGGCGCTTGGCGAGGCAGGGACCTCGAGGAGGAGGCCTGCGCGGCGCCGCGACTTGTTGGCGGGAGGCTGAGGCCGGGCGGCGAGGAGCTGGAGAGGAGGACGAGGCACTGGGCCTTGGCTCTGCGCGGGGAGAAGTGCTAGGGAGCGAGAGGGAGTGGGAGATCGAGAGGAAGAGGGAGCACGGGGTCGAGGGGAGATGGTATGCTGGCGGCGCACGGGAGAGCGAGGGGAGAGACCTGGGTCGCTAGGGTTAGGGAGACCTGGGCCTTGGGCCGGCTAAGGCTGGGATGATGGCCTGGTGGCTGGGCCAAGAGGCCAGATGGGCCGACTGGGAGCCCAGATAGCCAGGGAGGCCGGCTCTTCCCTTCTTTCTCTTTTTAGCAGAAAACAATAAAGAGAAAGAAGAAAGAAAGAGAGGGGTTAGGGAAAAAATGCACAAGAGGTTATTTTTCTCGGGCTCATAACAATAAGCGCGGTCCGAGAAAAATAGAGAAGACAAGATCGAGATATAATTCAAACATATTTGAATATAATTCAAATGGGTTTGAACTAAGACTTGATTTTTGAAGTGTCCAAAAATGTTGAGGTTTTGGAGGAACCTCGATAAACGAGAAAAGAAATATAGGGAAGGTTTTGACGGTGAAACTTGAAGTAAAGAGGCACGGAGAATATTTGCAAGTGTGTTTGGGTTAATTCCAAACAAATGGAATATTTATAATATAGCTCCCTAAATATTGGGAGGATATGTTATAAAGAGAAGTCATCCTTCCCTCGATTTAAATGGATCGAAGATCCACACGATTTATTTAAGTTGAGATGCAAAGAAATATGACATGATGGCATGATGACATGATGCAATGCAAAAAATAAATAACACAAGCACAAAGAAACACGCGGGAGAACAAGGAACATCTGAAATCTCTGGAATCTTCTGGAATCTTCTGGGACGTCGGTCTTCGGGCGTCACAACTCTCCCACACTAACAGAGGATCTCGACCCGAGATCCTAGAGATGGCACCGGTAAAAAACGGAAGAGGAAGAGGTAAAACAAAGTTGCTTCTTCGACAAACGAGCGAAACCACGAACCTGAGAGGTTGAACAATCTTGAAGGAAAGAATGCAACAGAAATGAACGAAGTTAGGAGCACTCCCGTAAAAGGAGGAACAATGAACATTATGAGAACCTTGTAGGTTGAACGACGTGAAACAAGAGCTTACGAACCAAAAGAATATGAAACCACAACGGTATAGCCAAGGAATAAGAATGACATGATTCGGACAGCACTCCGACTGAAAATGGAAGGAAAACATGAGCTTGAGAAGATTGGATGATCTTGATGAAATCAACAGCATATTGCCTCCGAAACAATTGAAAGAATGGCACAAGGGGTAAGAAAGATTTTAGACAGCACTCCGGTTGAAAAGATAGGAAAAACTAGATGAGATGAGAGAATTAGAGTGGAGGACACCACACTCCTGTTAAATGGACAAGCAAAGGAAAGAACATGATCTCGTAAAACGATATGATGGTTAAAGAGAGCAATATCACAAAGCCTCCGGAACGAAAGAATAGATGCAAGATCGTTGGGAAGAAAGAACGGAGAAGAAAAACACAACTTCTCCGACAAATGAATTTGAAAATCATCCTTACGAAGAAGGGTTGAATAGAGTTGTTGGAAATTCAACAACGAAAGAATAAGCTTGATGTGGGCTTATGGAAAACATCTCAAAATTAAGAGGTGACAACCAGCCACTGAAGAAAACATTTGATTGGATTGAGATCAACAAGGAGACGAAAAACTTATTTCACCAGAATGATAATGTAGAACTTGGGTCATTTATAAGCACCATAAATAGCAACAATTCTTAGGGAAAGCTTTTAGGTGAAATACAACCCAAGATAACTCCAATGAATAATTGAAGAGTTGGAAAAGATCTCCACTATCTCAAAGAATAAGGTAGAAAGAATTGCACTTGGAAAGCATGATGAAGAATGCTTGAGCTCCAACAAGAATCTTGATGAAGACTTCGAGGATGAATTAAAACATGGTGAACCACCATGAAGAACTCCGGTAATGAAAAGCATGAGGAGCGAAAGATGAAAAGAATAAGATTCAAGGCTCGCGATGAATTAGATGGAGCTTTGAAATGATATAATAGAAATAACTTGAAGCTCCGGAAAACAAGATGAACAACTTAGGACCGAGAATATGATATGATGAACAAACTCTGGAAAAGAGATTAATCACTTTGAAGGAATAAGAATTAGAATTATGTCATGCATCTCCTTCACCAATTTAAATTGATGACAACCAAAGGATTTGGCATACTACTTATTCTCGTTGGGAAGAATTAAGAGAGATCTCGCACAAGCTTGGGTAATTTTCAACAAAGCACCGGTAGGATTATGAAAAGAACGAGTGAATTAATACGATAACAAGGAAGAGAAAACTTGAACGAACCACCGTAAGAATATGGAGACAAACGAAGAGACATCAATGAAGAATATTTGGAGGGCAAAGTTGAAAACTGAGAACGAAGAATCTTCTGGAATGATGGCCTTCGGAGGATCACAATAGGAAGAATTCATGAAGAATCTTGAGAGAACGGGCCAAGATTTAAGAGAAACACTTCTCCGGTCCTCAAATGTTGAGAATGAAGACGAGAAATGCCATGAAGAATTTCGAGATACTCCAGACGAATGACAAGAGGAAAGGTGGAGCCGAAGATGGAAATAATTGAAAACAAGCTTGGAGAAGGCATGTGACTGATGGAAATCATTCTTACGTCACACTTTGAAAAGAATTTGAGTGTAACTCCAGAAAAATAGAAGAGTCGGGTAAGATCCTGGAAAAAGACCTGTGGGTTAGGGCCCACTAAAGAAATCACCGTTGAAAAAGATTGCTTAAGAGATATTGCACCGGTTGAATTAAATGGCTTGAATAAGATGATAGTCCTCAAAATAGCTTGAACGGATTAAGAATTGAAACACGAATCTTCTGAGATATCTTCAACACTCCGGATATGAATAAAGAGATGAGAATGATTAATTGGTGCACCGGAATAAGAAAGCATTGTGAAAATAGGAAAATGATAAGATCAACACCGAAATCTTGAATTACATCCACCGGTAGAATTTGAGAACAAAAGAATGATGAACTTGGAGTTTCCTGAGCATCTTCCTCAGAATCACCGGATAAGAACATTGAAGGAAATGAATGAAGAAATATCACAAGAATAAAAAGGACACTTGATTAAGAATTCCAGCTCCATAAGAAAAGGGGTGGGAGGGTGGGGAAAAACAAGACAACTTGGCATGAATGAAACAGACAAATCGTTAGATCTCTCAACGGCGTCTGTATGGAGTAACTTGAAGAGAAGGCACACCGGTTGAAAAGAATTAATATGAAAATCTCGATGGTCAAGAAGAATTAGCACTCCCATAGAAATATGAGAACATCGATTAGGAAAGGTATGGAATCAACATTTGACATCGAAGCAACTCGAATACCAGAACCGAAACAAAACAAAGGATAGATATGTTGCAACATAATCTTCACAATATCATTCGAACAGGGAATGAACGAATGAATTCCGCAGGTACATCAACTTGTCGAGAAGCCACTTGGAAGAACAAAAGGTAAATAAAAACAACAAGGAGCAGATAGAACAAATACAAGATAGAAGTTTCGTTCGACATATTCGTGCTGAAAGCTCATGGAACATGTTACAAAAGGGTTTTGCAATCCCCGGATCAGCATAGCCAAGGACCCTTTAAGATGCAACTCCCGATCGGAACAAGCCCATAAAACCACTTCACTCAATGTAGAACCCCGAACTCCATATCATGCACTCGTTGAAAGAATGCCTAGAACTACTAGATGAACCCACCTATTAATTTCCGAAAGTTTCCAGTTATGGAATCAGGTGTTGGGGATACAGGGGAAGCATCGCGCAATCAACTCTAATCCTACATCCAGCTGTATCCATCCTTCAACATATAACCAGTTGTTTCCGGAAACCGTTTACCTCGGACCTTCGAAGCGCATCTACTATTCAAGCTATGGCAATACTCCCGAACTACCTCCCCAGTACTGGGTGATGTCGGGGTTATCTTGCCACTAACCGCATAGGAGAGTTTTCGATGTCGGCCGTCTTAAGTATTCTAGAACTGATGCGATATATTTGTGACGACAACACCTCGGACCTCAACTCCCCGGGACACTGCCACAACCCCTAATGACTGGAGGCATCAAGAACAATGTTCTCGTCACAAAGACATCGGAACAATCCAAACAATACTCGCGTGATCCTAAAAAAATTTGGTGCATTTTTGAGAGTAGAAGAGATAAGAGTAATCGTCAGGAGTCCTCACCAGAGTGAAAAGAGATGAGAAGCAAAAGAAATCCTACTCTCCGATATATATATAGGACTCAAAACATTTCAAGTGTGTGCCTAGACTCAACCGTCAACGATTCGATCAATCAGTGGGGGCTTCTAGGTCGGAGAAGGCTCTGAATACCAACTTGTAATGCCCAGGATGGGACTATACCTCCTACGTGGCGAGGCACGACTTAAAGGTATAAGCCCATACTGGAATGATCTCAAGTTTGGTATCTTTGCATGACTCATGTAAAAATAGGGATGAAATTGCAAAAGGAGATAGTTGGCTTACACTCGGCACTTCACACAATACATTACATAAGCAAAACATCATTCAAAACATCACAACCCGACTACGGGCGAAGATCCAAAAGAAAGATACCAAAACATAAAGCCACAGGTCCGAATCGCCCCTAGTAGAAACCACTACTGATCGTCGAAAACGTCACAAGCATACGGCCACTCTCTTCATCGAGCTCCAAGTGAAGTACTTGAACCAGCTCCTGCATCATTCTCGGCTGAACCTGCATCTGGTGTTGTAGTATCTGTGAGCCACGAGGACTCAGCAATCCCATAACCATGGGTATCAAGACTAGCAAAGCTTTATGGGTAGGAGGAGGTAAGGTGGTGAGGTTGCAGCAGCAGCTAAGCAAAATATGGTGGCTAACTTACGAGTACAAGAATAAGATGAGCATCTACGCAAACGGTCGCAAAATAGTGATCTCTAAAGATCCTGAACTACATACGGGTCAAACATAACCCCACCGTGTTCTCTTCCCAAAGTGAAAAGAGACAGTCACTGTTACTCACAAAGTTGTGTGTTTTACTTTGGATCCTCTGTCAAGTTTTCTACAACCGGACATTAACAAATTCCAATCTGCCACATAACCGCGGGCACGTCTTTCGAAAGATCATAACCCTACAGGGGTGTCCCAACTTAGCCCATCACAAGCTCTCACGATTAGCTGAAGTGATAAATATAATATCATCACCCCTTATCTTAGGGAAATCCGATTAGGCTCGGCATCCCGGTGCACAAGACATTTCGACAATGGTAAAACAAGTCCAGCAAGACCTCTCGGTGTGTCGACACCCTGATAGTAGCCGCGCGTATCTCGTCTCAGGCCACGACCGGATGGGCGAAGCTACGAGTAAAACCAAACCTCGAGTTTCCCCATGGTGGCCCCGCAGGCTCCCCGTTTGGGACCAACACCATCAGCACTGGCCCCCCTGCTATGTAGAAAGAATCCTCGGGTAGCGCTAACTCCCTATGCAATTTAATTAATTAATTAAGTTGTTATTATGAGCAAATTAAAACCAATGTTGGGCCTTGCTGGAGGAGTTTTATTCAAAGTCGAACTGTCAAGGGGTCCCCATCCACCCATCGTGTAAGGAACGCAAAATCAAGGAAAATAATGCCGGTTTATCGGCGCCTAAGGTGGCATGAGTGGAACAAAACACCGAGCAAAAGGCCAAGCCTTCCACCCATGCCCAGTATATAGGTGTGTTAATAATAATATAACATATTGTGATATTCCAACATAAAGTTCCCTCCTGGAACGATCTTCATCTTCACCTGCAACTAACAACGCTATAAGAGGGGCTGAGCAAGCGGGTAACATAGCCAAACAGTGGTTTTGCTAGGAAGGTTTCAAAGGTTAGAGGTTTCATGGCAACAAGGAGATGCTGACATAAAAGATGGGTAGCGCGACATGTAACGATAGCATCAAGACAACTAAGCATGGCAATGGTAGTAAAGGTATCCAAGGGTATGATCATCTTGCCTGGGATTCCGCAAGGGAGAAGAACAGAACCATGAAGTAGACGGAGCAACATAGTCGAGCGAATCCTCAAAACTCTGGAATGAAACCGAAGCTAACAAGAGAAGCAACCGGAAAGAAGCAAACAACACGGTAAACACACAAGCATAAACATGGCATACGATGCACATCCAAGTATGATGCATGTCCGGTTTAATTGTGCATGGCATGGCAATGTGCACAAACAAAACTACAAGTTAAGTGGAGCTCAATATGCAACGAGTTGCATATTGACGAAACACCACATGTTATTTATTTAGTTGACTCTCGTTTATTTACAAGACAAGATTAAATGTTTTTAACATAGCAAGAGGTGAAACAAAAGTAAACAACCTATCTAGGCAATTTAAATGAGGCTGGAAATACCAACAACAATTCCGGAAAATCCCCATGAGCATGTTTAGCAATTTTAAGCAAACAACAATTCACACATTTTAATGTTCTTAACATGATGCGGATGACATGATCTAGTTTATGCAATTTTTATTAAAAGGGAACATGAAGAGATATGAAGTATTGTCACCGTGATGGAAGGAAAGGGTGCCACGGCAACGATCCGAAAATGATGCAAAGGCAACATCTCGGTTCCGGTAACTCGTTGAGAGTCCGGTGCAAAAGAAAGGTGGCGTGAACGAGCCGAACAAGATGGAAGGTGGGGTGACTCCATCACCGGGTTCCCACGGGTCGGCGACGAGGCAACCGAGGAGCACGACAAAAGAGAGGCACACCAGGCACGGCGCAAACAAGGGAAACATCTCATACAACACATGCATTCGTCCACGGGTCATCGTCTCGGGTCGAAGCGTTCGTTCTCGAAGCGGTTCGAGTCGTCGAGGGACGCAGTGGAAGTAGTGGAAGTAGACGTTCACGGTCATCGGTAGGGGTACTTGTCGCATCGCCGAGCGTAGTGGTACTCGTTCGTAGATGTACACATTTCGTAGATGTTCGTGTCGCAAGAAGAGGTACTTGGCGCATTCGGTAGTCGTGGTACTTGCGGTTCTCGTGTGTAGCCGTACTTGAGTGTCGTGGAAGGAAGTAGTCGTCGCGACGGTAGTGGAACTTGGCGCCCGGGCTGCCATCGTTATTCGTTATGTAGATGAACTTGACGGTTCCGATGGCTCCGGGCGTCGTGGTACTCATGTTGGTGTAGTGGAACTTGACGCATCGGAGAGGAACTTGCCAAAAACAACCTCGGATGTAGTCGTACACACATGTAGATGAACTTGACGGGTCTGATGCTTGAGGTCACCATCGGTCTTGCCGGTTACATGTTGATGTAGTGTTACTTACGGTCTCGACGATCCGGCGAGATGACGTGGTTGGGGCGGTCTCGGTCTTGCCGGTGGGGTCTTGGCGAAAACCAGGAAGGGGTACGGCCACGGAGAAGACCCTGTCGCGAGAGGTGCAGGGGCTGGCCTTGGTCTTGGAGCAGAGGAGACGAAGTAGCAAGTAGGGGCACGCTGAAGCAGGGCACACCAGAGGTCGAAGGCGGCGTGGAGGATGGAGAAGGACGGCCGCTGGGCTTTGGGGAGGCGCCGGACTTGTTGGATCTGACGGGGTCCTAGAGAAGAGGCCTCGGTGCTGTGGCCTTGGCGATGGAGGGGGCGGCTCCTGGCCAGCGCTGGAGAAGCGCGGAGGAGGGAGGCCGCGGGCGTCGGCGCTTGGCGAGGAAGGGACCTCGAGGAGGAGGCCTGCGCGGCGCGGCGACTTGCCGGCGGGAGGCTGAGGCCGGGCGGCGAGGAGCTGGAGAGGAGGACGAGGCGCTGGGCCTTGGCTCTGCGCGGAGAGAAGTGCTAGGGAGCGAGAGGGAGAGGGAGATCGAGAGGAAGAGGGAGCACGGGGTCGAGGGGAGATGGGATGCTGGCGGCGCACGAGAGAGCAAGGGGAGAGACCTGGGTCGCTAGGGTTAGGGACACCTGGGCCTTGGGCCGGCTAAGGCTGGGATGGCCTGGTGGCTGGGCCAAGAGGCCAGATGGGCCGGCTGGGAGCCCAGATGGCCAGGGAGGCCGGCTCTTCCCTTCTTTCTCTTTTTAGCAGCAAACAATAAAGAGAAAGAAGAAAGAAAGAGAGGGGTTAGGAAAAAATGCACAAGAGGTTATTTTTCTCGGGCTCATAACAATAAGCGCGGTCCGAGAAAAATTGAAAAGACAAGATCGAGATATAATTCAGACATATTTGAATTTAATTCAAACGGGTTTGAAATAAGACTTGATTTTTGAAGTGTCCAAAAATGTTGAGGTTTTGGAGGAACCTCGATAAACGAGAAAAGAAATATAGGGAAGGTTTTGACGGTGAAACTTGAAGTAAAGAGGCATGGAGATTATTTCCAAGTGTGTTTGGGTTAATTCCAAACAAATGGAATATTTATAATATAGCTCCCTAAATATTGGGAGGATATGTTATAAAGAGAAGTCATCCTTCCCTCGATTTAAATGGATCGAAGATCCACACTATTTATTTAAGTTGAGATGCAAAGAAATATGACATGATGGCATGATGACATGATGCAATGCAAAAAATAAATAACACAAGCACAAAGAAACACGCGGGAGAACCCGGAACATCTGAAATCTCTGGAATCTTCTGGAATCTTCTGGGACGTCGGTCTTCGGGTGTCACATCCAATGATCATGTCTTGTTGTCCATGTTATGATCTATCCATACAGGCCCTTGTTTGCATATATGGCCTGCTGTAGCTTGTTGGTTTCATGCTCTCAAGTTTCTGTAAAATGTTTCTGTTAGCCTATTATCAGCAAGTTCAGTTTTGCCATGTGAAAAATCTAGTGTTCTATGCATCCTATGACCATGTTCTTGCCATGAGTAGCTTCATAAACATGTCCTCTTGCTGTTGGTTACATTCACGTGCCATGATATGCTCTGAGATGAGTTGCACAAGCTTGCAAACATGCCTACTTGTCCTCGTTGCTGCCATGTCTAGTTTATTTTCACTAAGTCTGTGAACTGTTATCTTTTGCAATCTTGCCATAATGTTTTGAGCATGTTCTAGTGGTGTTTTGTAGTAGCTAAGTGATCATGCTTGTAGTGATGGACATGTACATGCTTGCCATGCTCTTTGTTTCCATGAAATGTTATTGTATCATGTTGTTTTGCTGTCAACTAAGTTCCATGTTGCTGTTTTGGACAGCTTGTTGTTATATCTTGTTTCATGTGTATGTGTTGAACCGTTGCTCCGTTTTGAGCATGTCCTATATGAAACTTGTGTGTTCTTGCATGTAGATGTATATTAAAATGTTGAATACCTTCTTTGGAGTGTGTTTTCTTGATGTTTGGATGTGTTTTGCATTGATGACATGCTTGACTTGTTTTGCTCATATCTTCTAGGCCGTAGCTCCGATTTAGAAGAACTTTATATGACACTTGACTAGAATTTCAAGTAGATCATCATGGTGCATGTTTACTTGCTGTTTAACAACTCGAACTTAAGGTTTGTTAAGATCTGGGCCAATTTTGAAATGTGCATATGAGGACTTACCGGAATTGCTCTATGTTGTTTCCGGCCTCATTTAAACTTGTTGGGTTGTGTTGTTCTTGCATGCATCATCCCTTGACATGTTTTGCATCATATAGACTTGTCTTGCATCATACTTGGTTGAGCATCTTGTCATGTTCTTGAGTGGTGTGTTTACCATGTTGTGTGCCTCTTCTCGCTAGTTAATTATCTGTTGCATTCGTGAGGATTCGTTCGACTACACTTGGTTCGTCTTCGAGGCTTCTTCCTCGTCTACTTCATGGACTCGTTCTTCTTCCTTGCGGGATCTCACGCAAGATGACCGTCACCTTGGATACCTTTACTATCATTGCCATGCTAGTTGTCTCGATACTATCGTTATATGTCGCGCTACCCATCATTTATTGTCAGCCTCTCTCCTTGTCGCCATGAAACCCTCTAACATTTGTCACCATCCCAGCACACCGTTGTTTGGCTATGTTACCTGCTTGCTCAGCCCCTCTTATAGTGTTGTTAGTTGCAGGTGAAGATGAAGATTGCTCCATGTTGGATCTTGGTTGTTGGAATATCACAATATCTATTATTATTATTAACACACCTATATACTTGCCAATGAGTGGAAGGCTTGGCCTTTTGCTCCGTGTTTTGTTCCACTCATGCCGCCTTAAGAACCAATAAACCGGCGTTATCTTCCTTGATTTTGCGTTCCTAATGCGATTGGGTATATGGGGACCCCTTGACAGTTCGTCTTTGAATAAAACTCCTCTAGCAAGGCCCGACATTGGTTTTAATTTGCAACATAATAAGAACTTAATTAATTAATTAAATTGCATAGGGAGTTAGCGCTACCTGAGGATTCTTTTCCACATACAGGGGGGCCAGTGCTAATGGTGTTGGTCCAAAACTAGAGCCACTTGCGTTTCCACCCAGTTATCTGGGGTCTTCGGTTGCTGTACGTAGTGCTCATCCGGTCGTGGCCTGAGACGAGATACGAGCGGCTACTATCAGGGTGTCGGCACGCCGGGAGGTCTTGCTGGACTTGTTTTACCATTGTCGAAATGTCTTGTGCACCGGGATTCCGAGTTTGATCGGGCTGTCCCTAAGATAAGGGGTATTATTATTTTTTACCTCTGCTAATCGTGAGAGCTTGTGATGGGCTAAGTTGGGACACCCCTGCAGGGTTATGATCTTTCGAAAACCGTCCCTTGGTTATGTGGCAAATTGGAATGTGTTAATGTACGGTTGTAGAAAACTTGACAGATGATCCTAGATAAAATACATGAACCGCATGAGTACCCATGACGGTCTCTTTTCATTTTGAGAAAAGAACACGTTGGGGTTATGTTTGACTCATAGGTAGTTCAGGATCTTTAGCGATCATTACTAGTGTGCAACCGTTTGCGTAGATGCTTATCTTATTCTTGTACTCGTAAGTTAGGCACCATATTATGCTTAGTCGTTGCCGCAACCTCATCACTTAACCTCTGCATACACATTAAGCTTTGCTAGTCTTGATACCCATGGTTATGGGATGGCTGAGTCCTCGTGGCTCACAGATACTACAAAAACAGTTGCAGGTGCCGGTTTCCGATGACTTGACGTGAGAGCAATGTACTTGTGTTGGAGTCATTTCTTCTTCTTCTTCGTCAGTCTTGGGTTAGGTTCCTGGTCAGCAGCCTGGGATAGCTGGATGGATGTCATTGTGCTTTTCATGTTTGCATCCATAGTCGGATGTCTTGTATTGATGTTGTTGTATTCATGTGACTTGTATGAATTGTTGTGTGCCCCATGTATGTATGTAATGGTACGATGTAATGATATCCATCTTGCTAAGCGCCCGAAATGCGGTTGTGCCCCAATCACGAGTGTATCACGTGATCGGGATAGAATCGCATCTTGGGCTTGACAAGTTCGTATCAGAGCCTTGACCGACCATAGGAGCCCCCTTAGTTGATCGTAGTTTGGTCGTTGTTTAGTCTAGAATAAAACTATTTTGGAGTCTAGTTATAGGAATTATTTTTACTCCTCAGCCCCTTAGTCGCTCTAGTGAGGAATCTTGACTTAGCTGTTTTGAATTGCTCCTCTTCTCCTTCAAAAATTTCTAGGATCACGCAGTTAGTTTTTCGTTCGTTGCAATGTCTGCTCTTTTCACTCTCGTCAAGTTGATTTGACCCTCTTTGTCTTTTACAAGTTCAACCCTTAGTTATTTCCAACCAACGTTGTTTCCCCGTTCCGAAGTTGTCTTTCTTTTTCCCACTCGCCAACCCTTTTTCTTCTCAGACCAGAGTCCTTAATTGAGTATCCATCCTACTCGTTCCAATCCTTTGCGTTCTTTCCTCAATTATTTCAACTGGTGAGTTCTCATCTAGGTCGACATTCTTCATCTCTTTTATTTTCTGGTGTTTCCAATTCAATTTGTATTCGGTGTTCATCATATATTTTTCCCTCGGCTCAGATGTTTCCCCTTTGTCGTTCGCCTCTCACCATTTAATTATTCTGGAGTTCCGAAGACATCTCAGGATATTCGTCTGTGTTCCAATTAATTCGAGGTGGTCACCTCATTTGAGTGATTCAATCATTCCGGTGCATCATCTCTTTTGCAATACTTTCCAACGGCGTTTCTCTTCGGTGGGCTCATAACCCACATGTGTTTTCCTAGGATCTTACCTGACACTTCTAATTTCCCGGAGTATTTCCAAATTATTTTTAAAGTATGACGTAAGTATGGATTCCCATAGTCATAGCCCTTCTTCAAGATCTCATTCAAAATCTTTCGTGTTTATTCAACCTTCCTTCTTTCTTTTCCGGAGTATCTCAACAATTTTGGTTGCGTTTCTCGTCGACATTTGAAGACCGAAGAAGCTTTCTCCTCTAAATCTTGTCCGTTCTCTCGGAGATTTGTGCTTCTAGCTTAATGCTATCCTCTTGAATTTTTCCGTTTGTCATAAATTCTTTTTCTAACCATCCGGAGCTTTTCATGAATTCTTTCCATTGTGTTCCTCCAAAGGCCATCATTTCAGAAGATTTCTTCGTTCTCAGTTTTCAAATTCGCCCTACAGATATTCTTCATTGATGCCTCTTCATTAGTCTGCACATTCTTCCGGTGCTTCGTTCGAGCATTCTATAATCAGTTCACCGTCTCTTCGTTCTTTTCTTTGTTCGTATTCTAATTATTTTTGGTGATGCATTCTCTTTTCTTCGTTCAATTTCAATTCTTCCCGGTGGTTTGTCCTCTTTCATCACTCGGTTTCAATTCATACGGTGGTTGGTTCAAAATTCTTTTTCCGGTGCTTCACGAAGTCTTTCTCAAATTTGAGCTATATCCCTCTTAATCAATGTCAACGCGAATGAGTGATATGCAAATCCATTGCTTCACATCAATTTAATTGGTGGAGGATAAGCATAACATAATTCTTATTCTTTCTAGTCCAATTGATTAACCCTTTCCCTCGGAATTTGTTCTTGATGAATAAATTCTACTCCCAAATGTCTTCATCTTTTTCTTTCTGGAGTGCAAGTTTCTTGGCTATCTCATCGGAACCCCCATCTAAATAATCGCAAGGCTTTAATCTTATTCTTTTAATCATTTATCCCGGAGCTCTTCACGATGGCTCATCATGATTCAATTCTTTCTACAAGTGCTCATCAACTTCTTGCGGAGAAGATCAAGTATTCTTTTTCTTGCTTCTCGAAGTGCAAATAATTCTCCCTATTCTTTTGAAGTGGAGTTTTGCATTTCTTCATTTTGAGCTAATCAATTGTTTTCCGTTCCGGTAGAATTTCACCTGAAGTTTCGGGATGATTTCCATAAGTCCACATCAAGCTAAGTCTTTTGTTGTTGATTTTCTCAACTCTTCGTTTAAGCCTTTTTCTTGAAGATGCTCTTTCGTGGTGGAAGTTGTCATCTTCTTCTCCGTTCTTTTCATTTCACTCGTTCAATTCTTCCGGAGGCATTGTGTTGTCATCTCATCAAGTAGTATTCCATCTTCTCAAGTTCAAGTCCTATTCCTTCAATGCTCAACCCGGAGTGCTGCCCGAATTGCTTTTCTATCTCTTTTGGCCGGAGTGGTTTAGAATTCATTCTTGCTCCTTCAACTCGTGCTTCATATCCTTCAACCTTTTGGTTCTCGTCATATCACTTGTTCTTCTTTGTCTAACAAAGTGTTTGCTACTTCGTTCTCCTCCGTCGTGTTCATTATTTCAAATTGTTCTACCTCTCAAGGTTCTTTGGCTTCACTCTTTTGTTCGGGAAGAACTTTGTTCTTCTTTTCCTCTCCCGTCTTGTTCCTAAGATCTCGGGACGAGATCTCTTGTTAGTAGGGGAGTGTTGTGACACCCCGAGACCGATGCGCCATGTGTCAGCCAGTTATTCGTCATCATTGCCATGTCATCTCCTTGTGTGTTGCATTTTTCCATGTCATAGCGTGCATTGCATCGCCATGTTTTTAAAACTTGCATCCGTCCGAGTTCGTCCGTCCTTTCTGTTGTCCGTTCTAAGCCCAGACACACTTGCACGCGCCCGCGGCACCTCCGAATATTTATTTTATAAGTGGCCAGGAAATGTTCTTGGAATGGGATGAAACTTGGCGTGTGGTCTTATTATGGTGTTGACAGACTGCCAGCCAAGTTTGATCGCATTCGGAACTCGTTTGATAGCCCAACCGTTAAACTCGTAGCGGCACCATTGTCGGTATTTCCATCGGACGTTTCAGACTCTGAAACGTTGTGCCGGGCTGCACTTCTCTTCTCCCCCCTCGGCTCAAGTCATCCTACACAGCATCTAAACCAGCCCACTAGGCCTGCCTAATCCCCCCTCCCGATCGGATCCGTTGGATCGCGATCGGCGGCTCCCGAAGCACCCGAAAACTCCCCAAACCCTAGTCCTAGCCCCCCACCTTATATAAACCCCCCTAGTCTATTTTTGGACACCCCTAAGCTAACCCTAGTCTTCTCCCACCTCCAGCCGCAGCTTCCTCCTCGCAATCCGTGCCTCCCCACTCCCTCCTCGCCACTTGGCAGCACCCCACGGGCCGGCTGCCATCGCGCCGCCGGCCTCCAGCAGTCCAGCGGAGCCACGTCACCCCCTGGTTCCCCCACCGCGCGAGGCTCGCCAGGCCCGGGCCAGGCTTGCTCCACCGCCCGACCAGGCCCGAGCCGCCCGTCTGCCCCCCGCGCCCAGCGCCTCCTCCGCTCCCTCCCCGCGCCCGTCGCCCCGCCTCCTCTGCTCCCGAGCGCAGCCGCCTTCCCGCCACTCTGGCAGGGGCTCGCCAGAGCCGGTGCCCGCTCGCTTGCCGCCGTGGCCCCTCAGGCAAATCCGGGGCGGAGCTGCCCGGATCTGGCCGCCGCCGCCCCATTCCCAACAAACCCCGCAGCGCACATGGTCGCCGGACTTCGTCTCCGCCGACATCTCCATCGCGCCGTCGGCCCTGGCACGCCGTCCACGGCCACCTCTGGCCCGAATCCGGCGGGATCCGGCTGAGGTCCTACCAACAACGCTGTCTCCGTCCTTCTCCAGCCACGTCGTGGTCCGATCCGCCGCCGGCGCCATCCGTCGCCGTACGAGCATCCCGCTCCTTCCCGTGGGCCCACGCGCCAGCCTCCCCACCGCCGGACATGTCCGGAGGAGCCCGGACATGTCCGACGTCCTCCTCAAGATGTGCCACTGCCAGGTGAGCCCGCACGCTTAGGGCCCGGACACGTTCGCTCCCCTTCGGACATGTCAGCCCCTCCGAGGTTGTTTTTTTGTCTAAATCCTGAAAAACTCATATCATGATGCATTCTTGTGTGGTTAATAACTTTGTGCACGTTTATCAAAATGAAGCATATGATATATCAAAATATTTGTCTCGTGATTATCTACATGCTTGTTGCATTTCCATGCATGTTACTGTTCATCTTGATGTCTTATCCTTTGTTGCAAAACTGCTATGTAATGTTAGTGTCAAGTCCTTGTTGTCTGTCATCAATAGGTTACCATGTTTGTGAGGTTGTAACTTTGTGCAAGTTGGTCCAAATGGAGTGTATGATATGTCAAAATGTTCACTGTGAAGTCCTCTACACGATGGTGGCTGTTGGATTCATGTTAGGTGCCATATTGCCATGTTTATCTCTGTTGCAAAAGTGCATGTGGCTGTTAAGTGCTGAAACTTGTTATGAGATGCTGATTTGTCTTTTTCAAGTCTTTATGTGTGATTTTTGTTTAAGCAACATGTCAATATGTTTTAGAAGTACAATCATGCCATCTTTGCTGTGATGCAATCAAATTTTCATGATATGCCTTGTGGTGTTCGCAAAAATCTTGTAAAGTGGCCTACTCGTTGTTTTTATTTTCTGAGACTTGTTGAATACTGCTAAGTCTAAAACTGTTATAACTTGATGCCATGTTTGCTTGATGCCCCACTCAAATCCATGCACATTTAGGGATGTCCAATGATCATGTCTTTTTGTCCATGTTATGCTCTATCCATCCATGCCCTTGTTTGCATATATGGCCTGCTGTAGCTTGTTGTTTTCATGCTCTCAAGTTGCTATAAAATGTTTCTGTCAGCCTGTTATCAGCAGGTTCAGTTTTGCCATGTGAATAGCTAGTGTTCTATGCATCATATGTCCATGTTCTTGCCATGAGTAGCTTCATAAACATGTCATCTTGCTGTTGGTTACATTCGCATGCCATGATATGCTCTGAGATGAGTTGCACAAGCTTGCAAACATGCCTACTTGTCGTTGTTGCTGCTATGTCTAGTTTATGTTCACTAAGTCTGTGAACTGTTATCTTTTGCAATCTTGCCATGATGTTTTGAGCATGTTCTACTGGTGTCTTGTAGTAGCTCAGTGATCATGCTTGTAGTGCTGGACATGTACATACTTTCCATGCCATTTGTTGCCATGAAATGTTATTGTATCATGTTGTTTTGCCGTCAACTAAGTATGATGTTGCTGTTTTGGACAACTTGTTATTATATCTTGTTTCATGTGTATGTGTTGAACCGTTGCTCCGTTTTGAGCATATCATATACGAAACTTGTGTGTTTTAGCATGTAGATGCATATTAACATGTTGAATACCTGTTTGGAGTGAGTTTGATTGATGTTTTGATGTGTTTTGCATCGATGACATGCTTGACTTGTTTTGCTCATATCTTCTAGGCCGTAGCTCCGATTTAAATGAACTTTATATGAAACTTGACTAGAATTTCGAGTAGATCATCATGCTGCATGTTAACTTGCTGTTTAACAACTTGAACTTAATGTTTGTTCAGATCTGCACCAATTTCGAAATGTGCATATGAGGACTTACCGGAATTGTTATATGTTGTTTCCGGCCTCATTTAAACTTGTTGAGTTGTGTTGTTCTTGTATGCATCATCCCTTGCCATGTTTTGCATCATATAGACTTGTCTTGCATCATACTTGGTCGAGCATCTTGTCTTGTTCTTGATTAGTGTGTTTACCATGTTGTGTGCTTCTTCTCGCTAGTTCATTATCCGTTGCGTTCGTGAGGATTCGTTCCACTACACTTGGTTCGTCTTCGTGGCTTCTTCCTCGTCTACTTCATGGACTCATTCTTCTTCCTTGCGGGATCTCAGGCAAGATGACCATCACCTTGGATTCCTTTACTATCATTGCCATGCTAGTTGTCTCGATGCTATCGTTATATGCCGCACTACCCATCATTTATTGTTAGCCTCTCTCCTTGTCGCCATGAAACCCTCTAACATTTGTCACCATCCTAGCACACCGTTGTTTGGCTATGTTACCCACTTGCTCAGCCCCTCTTATAGCGTTGTTACTTGCAGGTGAAGATGAAGATTGCTCCATGTTGGATCTTGGTTGTTGGAAGATCACAATATCTATTATTATTATTAACACACCTATATACATGGCAATGAGTGGAAGGCTTGGCCTTTTGCTCAGTGTTTTGTTCTACTCATACCGCCTTAAGAATGGATTAATCGGTGTCATGTTCCTTGATTTTGCGTTCCTAACGTGGTTGGGTATATGGGGACCCCTTGACAGTTTGTCTTTGAATAAAATTCCTCCAGCAAGGCCCAACATTGGTTTAAATTTGCAACATAATAAAAACTTAATTAATTAATTAAATTGCGTAGGGAGTTAGCGCTACCCGAGAATTCTTTACCACATACAGGTGGGGCCAGTGCTGATGGTGTTGGTCCCAAACTAGAGCCACTTGCGGTGCCACACAGTTATCTGGGGTCTTCGGTTGCTGTACGTAGTGCTCATACGGACATGGCCAGAGAGGAGATATGCATGGCTACTATTAGGGTGTCGGCATGCCGGGAGGTCTTGCTGGACTTGTTTTACTATTGTCAAAATGTCTTGCGCACCATGATTCCGAGTTTGATTGGGCTATCCCTAAGATAAGGGGTATTATTATTTTTTACATCTACTGATCATGAGAGCTTGTGATAGGCAAAGTTAGGACACCCCTGCAGGGCTATGATCTTTCGAAAGTCGTGCCTGTGGTTATGTGGCAGATTGAAATTTGTTAATGTCCGGTTGTAGAAAAATTGATGGAGGATCCAGAGATAAAATACACGAACCGCATGAGTAACCATGACCGTCTCTTTTCATTTTGAGAAGAGAACACGGTGGGGTTATGTTTGCCTCGTAGGTAGTTCGGGATCTTTAGCGATCATTACTAGTGTGCGACCGTTTGCGTAGATGCTCATCTTATTCTTGTACTCGTAAGTTAGCCACCATATTATGCTTAGCCGCTGCTGCAACCTCACCACTTAACCTCTCCATACCCATTAAGCTTTGCTAGTCTTGATACCCATGGTTATGGGATTGCTGAGTCCTCGTGGCTCATAGGTACTACAACAACAGTTGCAGGTGCAGGTTTCCGATGACTTGGCGTGAGAGCGATTTACTTGTGTTGGAGTCCTTTCTTCTTCTTCTTCGTCAGTCTTGGGTTAGGTTTCTGGTCGGCAGCCTGGGATAGCAGGATGGATGTCGTTGTGCTTCTCATGTTTGCATCCGTAGTCGGATGTCTTGTATTGATGTTATTGTATTCATGTGACTTGTATGAATTGTTGTATCCCCCATGTATATATGTAATGGTGCAATGTAATGATATCCATCTTGCTAATGGCTCGAAATGTGGTTGTGCCCCAATCACGAGTGTATCACGCGACCGGGATATAATCGCATCTTGGGCATGATGCCACCCTACTCCCATCGCTGTCCAGGCCATTCCACTACTCACCAACACCTCCTGTTATTCTCCGACGACGACAACCTCACACCACAGCCGAACCAGTGAACCATCATACTCCCCTTCGCGTGGGCATCCACCTGGCTTGTCTTCCCTGGCTCTGCGTCGTTCCCTTCCTAGGCCTCGCCTTCGTCCACCACCTGGGTGTTGTCCGCGCGGTGTGGTCAATATGGTCAAAGAACGACAGCCATCGGAAGAGCACTCTATGCGGTGAGGCTGACAGATGGACCCACCAGCTACATCTTCGCACGCAAGGAAGTGCATCCATATTCCGTGCAAAATAAATTATTCTGCCCCATGACCGCTGGGAACCACCATCAATAACTTCCCACGTAAGGAAGTGCCTCCTTATCCTCCCTGATAGTCGAGACCCACCGGGTCGAAGCATGCGTAGCGTTGTCATTCTGGCCGCGAACGTGTACGTAGATATTGGTCGATTGGTCTCTCTGCAACGATTAACCGTGGCCAAGCAAGCAGCGGCACGTGTAGTAGTAGAGCCCCCCACGTAGCAATTCAGGAAGTCTAGTCTAAACCGTGTACACGTACGTACAACCAGGTGCTAACAAATATGGCCACATACGTACATACAGGCGAGGTCTCGAACGCCTAGTTACTCGCGCATACGCACGTCCAGGGCACGTGCACATGGAGAGGCAACGGGTGGCAACAACCGCGTCCTGTTCATCGGCAGCCAAGCGGTTGGGTCGGAATGGAGAAACAACATCCTGTTCATCCAGAGCAAAGCCACTGGTTGGAACGCGTCGTGTTCAACGGGAGCCAGCTGGCTTGGATGGAACAGCCGGAACGGGGTCTGGTGTACCATGAAACGGAGGAAAACGGCCTTCTGTTCAAGCACGTACGGTCAAAATGGCGTCCTGTTCATCGGGAAGGGTTTGGAATACCGCAGAACAGAGGAAACGGACTTGTGTTTGAGCTCCTACTGTTGAAACAGGGTCCTATTGATCAGGAGGGGCGTGGCGTACCGCAAAACAGAGGAAACATATTTCTCTTCGACCTCCTAAAGTCGAAAGGAGGGTCATGTTCATCAGGAGGGGTGTGGCGTACAACAAAATGGGACTCCATGGGCTACTACTCATCCTCCTTCTACTGCCTCGCTCCAGCCTCCACTGGCTACTTTTCATCCACCGTCGACTTCCTCCAGCATCCACCAACTACTATTCATCAACCATCGACTAGCTCCCGCCTACACCAGCTCTTGCTCACCACAGTGTCCTGCTCATCCAGCCTCCACCGGCTATTGTTCAACCAGCCCTCCACACGGGGGGATCTTTTTCAACCAGCCCTCCATGGGGTCCTCTTCATCCACCCCAAACTGGCTTGGGTGTGTAGTGGCCTCCTCTCGATCGGGGTCTTGTTCATCCAGCGGCAATGACCTCTACTACCATGGGATCCTGTTCATCCAACCCCCACCGGGAACTGTTCATTCTACCACAACAACAACCACTTTTCATCAAGAGGCAGCAACAGGGTTCGATCGGCTTCAGTTAGCAGGAGTAGCGAAGGAAACGCTCAAGTTCAGTTAACAGCCAGGGATCGATCGCTCGGGTTTAGTAACTTGGCTAGTGCAATCGCTCGGGTTCAGTAAGCGAACGCCTCGCTCGGGTTCAGTTAGAGCCCAACTCCTCGCACATCCACGCGATGTGTACGAGAGAAACACACAAACCTCCGTGCATCGCTCTACCCCGACCACCCACCGTAACCGGGAACTCACCAAAATTTTCCTTGCCCTCGCTTCTACCATGATTTCTTTCGTCATGGACGGCCCAAAGAATGTCATGCAGGTGCGTCCCCGGCCCGCCTAGGACGAAAAGTCCATTTCTGTGATGATTTTTTGTCATAGAATTAGGAGCCCACCACATTTATGATGATACGGATTTTTATCACAATTATCGTCATAGAAGTGTCATAAGCATGACACGAAAAAAAATGTTCGGGCCAAAATGTCATGGATGTGTCTTTTTTTGTAGTGAACCCTAACATCACAATAACTCAACTAGGTTCAGGTTAAAAATATGTTCAATGAACCCAAAATGCCCTCCAAAAATGAACATTATTTATGGGAAAAGGTTAAAACATTAACCAGAGGTCGTGTACATTTTTTCAAGGCATTTATGGTTTTTGGATTAAAACATATTGTACTTGAATTGCGGCTTTAAATGTTATAAAATAATTCACATCTCCAATAATTCTGAAACTTTATGTGGGGATTCAGAATAATCTGTATTGCATCCACAACAAATTTCAGAAGCTACAAAAATGATTTGGTTAGCAAACAAAATCCAAAACAACTATAAAAAAAATATAAAAAAGATATAAAAAAAGGAGAGATGGAGGAACTACCTTGGTCATCTTACATGGCAGCCCAACAAACCAGCCCAACCCACCGGGGGCATAGCTGTCTTCCTCCTCTCGCCAGTAGGCAGAGGGGAAGCAGTGCACGGCACCCGCACGCAGATGCCTACCTTGCCTTCCCCGGGTTTTGTTTGTTCACCGCTGAGATGCCTCAAACCCCTCATCCATTCGCCTCTCCCTCTAGACACACTTCCCCTCCTCTGCTCTATCCCCGGGCGGAGCTCGCTGACGCCGATAACCGTACCAGCGCCCACAAGCCACCTCTCACCCCACTAGTGTCTTCCCTAACTCCGTCATGTCGCCTCCGTGCCCTCCATCGACACACACGAGCCTGGACGCCATGTGCAGCCGCCATCGTCTTCGTCTTCCTCCTCGGGCACCGGAGATCGCCACCGCCGTCAAGACCGCACCAGGCCTTCCCCATGCCCGCTGAGCCACCCGTTTGACTCGATGTAAGCACCTGCTCCAGACCCCATTCTTCTCTACGTGGTTTTTCCACCATGGCCACCGATTCCATTGAGGTCATGAGCTTCTTGCCGTCGGCCATGACGTGACCGTCGGCCACAAACGCTTCCGGTCCCGTATGGGTCCGCCAATGTGCTTAGCATGTTCCCAGGAGACGAACGCGCTACCTAGTTCTGCACGCTGTGGTCTATAGTGCCGAACTCATCCATGTCCGTAGTGTGGCCGCTGCGAAGAGCTCGCTTCCAGCGAGCTCCAACCATCTCGTGCCCTCTCGTCGGCTCACCTGGATGCAGGCGAGCACGGGCCGGTGTCTAGTGCCCTCAGGGCGCCCTTCTGCTGCCCCTAGCGCTACTCCGGCGTGCGGCCGTCATTAAGTCGCCGGCTAACCAAGCCATTAGGGCCCAATTAACCCACTAAGTACACCCCTAGTGACACTGACAAGTGGGCCCACGCGCCCAAATGAACTTAGTTAAAATTAGTTAAATCACTGCTATGAGTCATTGACACGTAGGACCCGCACGCCAGGTTTGACCTGGACGACCCCGTTGACTTGCTAACGTAACAGTGATGCTATGCTGACGCAATAATGTTTTCTGGAATTAATTTAAATCATAAATGATTTATAAATTCCATAAAATGTATAAAACTTCTAAAAATCGTATAAAATCAACCGTAGCTCACATGAAAAAGATTTATATATGAAAAATTATCCGAAAAATCCAGTCTATCCATTTATGCTACTTTCATGCATGTTTAACCAAGTTATACCTACTTTATAAGTGAAAACACTAATTGTCATTTAAAGTGCTTAATATGGGGGTTTGCAGTCGAACCCTTGGGTCAAATGGACCTCACTTGAAGTGCTGCTAGATGCACTAGCACACCCCATAGAATTCTTGCCATGTCATCTTCATGCATCATATTGTTGCATATGTTGTGTAATGATTGCGGTCATCGTCCTTCTCGATAGGTCCTGCTTCGGAGAGTGTTCCAGAGTACATGTCTAAGGAGCAGTGCTACCGTGTCGAAATACCTGGCAAGCAACCCCCCCTTGATAACTCAGATACAATTCCACTCTCTCACTCCTGCCCTCTTTTACTGCATTAGGACAACAATCATTCAACTGTTACATATTGCGGTAGTTGAACCCATTCCTCTGCATGACCTGTCTTTGCACAATAAATAGTTGAAACCCAATAGCATGAGTAGGAGTTATTTGAGCCATGTTGTGCCTACTCATTCATGCGTGCTTGTTATGCCTGCTACGCTTAGAGTTGTGTCAGGTCTGATTCATCTGGGATGGATTGGTATGAAGGTGAACATGTCCTACTATTGAGAGCTAAGTGTGTGAACACTTAGGTAAAGGTAGCAATGAGAGGCCAGGTAGGAGTACATGGTGGATTGTATCATTGAAACCGTCCTCACGAACTGAGTTCCGTGTTCGTGGTCCAAGATAGTTACTTCCACACATTGGGTTCCGGTAACTCGATCCCTCTCAACTTCTTAATCGCCTTGTCCTCTGTCCAAGAGTTGCAACTAGTTTCTGGTGTTTGTAGGTTGTGATAGTAGTCTACCAAGTGGCACCCGGTACAGGTGGGCTTGGTACACACTAGGAATCGTGGCATGGTGTACCAATTGGCACCTAGATGGTGGGCTTGAGAACCTTGCTCGGATCGTTTGGGGCTGTAGTGGAAGCCTCGGCCGGACTTCCTTGCGGATGGAACTCAAATAGGCGATAAACCTGGACTAGAGACTTGTGTGGTTAGTCAGGTCGTGGTCGACACCCTCACCGGGCTTCCGCTTCAAGGTTGCCGAGTACATGTCGTGTAAACATCGATAAGTGGTGAGAGTGTGTGTGAAGAAGTACACCCCTGCAGGGTTAATGATCTATTCGAATAGCCGCGTCCGCGGATATGGACTACTTGGAAAGCTTATATTGTTCATAGATAACTGGAAGTGGATGGTCTAAATGCGCAAGATATGTGTGAGTGCTATGGATGGACTTCTCGTAGGGAGACGGGAGGGGATCCATAGTGGGGTATTGATATGGTGAATATGTAGACTCGTGTGTGCTTTCTCACCTCAAAAGAAAGTGCTCGTAGTCGTAGTATAGGATAGCCATTGAGTCAAAGCTGGCATGCTGTAGTTAAACTGCACCACCCCTTTATTGATACTGATGCATTCGTAGCTAGTTCTGATGTAAGTCTTGTTGGGTACATTTGTACTCACGTTTGCTTAATTTATGTTTTTCAAGAGAGACTTCCGTCTCACTAGTAGTTCTACGTGGGCTTCGACAATTAACTAGGGAATCCCAGAGAGGGCTATGGTTCCTTTGGAGGGTCTTGTAGAAAGACAGGCTTTCTAGCCTTATTTCTTTTTAGCTGTTTGTACTCAGACATGATAAGCTTCCGCATGTGCTTGTTGATTGTGTGACTCTGTATGTTAGGTCATGAGACCCATGTTCGTAATATCATGTAATGTATGGCTCTTCAGAGCCTTTCAAATAAATACTCTGAGTCATAGAGTCTTGTTGTGATGACATGTTGTGTTTACATATCGAGCATATTATGTGTATGTTATTGAAATGCTTGGTATGTGTGGGATCCGACACCTAGTTGGTTATTCTTGGTAGCTTCTCTTATGGGGAAATGCCTCCTAGTGCTTCCACTAAGCCTTGGTAGGTTGCTACTGCTCCGGAACACATGGATTGATCGGCATGTGTCCTTCCTTGATCTTGTGGTTGTCCCTTCGAGGAAATGTCACGCGGTGTTTTAATTGAGTCCTTGTAGCTTGGTATAACTCGATTACACTCGCTGCTGACTAACACATGCATTGTTGGGTCATGTATGTATGTCCCTGTAAGTTTGTGCCACCTTGGGTTTACAACTAGTCATGTCAGCCCGGGTTCTCTGTCATATGGATGCCTGCGACACAATCATATTCGTGAGCCAGAAGACGCAAACGGTCCTGGTCAAGGTAAGGCTGCAGTGGTGGGAATACCATGTGTGAGGCTGCAAAGTGATATGATGTGTAACATGCTAGGTCGGTGTGACTTAGGATCTGGGTCCCGACAGCCTTGGTATTAGAGCTTGACTGCCTGTAGGATTACTAAGCCAAACTGGTCGCAGTTGAGTCTAAAAATTCTTTAGTTATAGAAGGGAATTGATTGCGGAATGGAACACAATGCTCTTATTACTCCTTTATCTTATGTCCTTCTAATCTGAGTCACCCTCTTCATTTCTACGGTGATTAATAAGTAGGCTTGTCTTCTATCTATCAAGGTCACATGTTACTAATCCCTTGACTCACATGAATGATGGATTCAAGTCTCAGTTCAGTTTCAAGTACTTCGGTTTGTTAAATAGTTGGTCTCAGAACCTTGTCATTATGATGTTGAGTGGTTATGCTACCTTTTTGCATGAATCTCAAAATCTTTTGACCAATTGCAGTTGTTATGTTGTGTGAGTTACCCAGGATCTCTAAACAATCTGATGGATTTGCAAATCCTTTCTTCCCATTCCCGATGTCCTTTTCGTCCAGATTAACCACTCTAATCGGTGTGTTGAGTACTTTGTCGCCTCGACATATATGTTGAAGTTATTAGGACACTATGGTATCTTAGAGTACCACCTAGAAATCTAGCTATGCTTTTAGTGTGATGATTCTGTCCATCAATCTCGAAGGCATCTCGAGATGTTATTTAGTTAGTAGGTCTTCCATTTCGGGGCCTCGAACCCATGATTCATTCTGTTTATTCCTAGTGATAGTGTTTGCTCGTTCCTTTACGATATTGGTAACCTTTGTGATAGCCCTCGAGGTCCGTGGTATATCATTCTTCCAATACCATGAACCAAACTTGGCAGAAGTTCTCCCGAACTAAAAGATCACAACAATAGTGTTCTTGATGAGTTCTCCATTCAATAATTGTGACATTGTCAATCCCTTCCTTCTGCATGTGTTATCCAGAAGAAATATGTTGAGACTTGTTCGACATGCTAACATATGCGTCCACAACTCATGAATTCAGATGTGCTTTTGAGTTGTCCCTCATCAATTGTATTCTGACCATCGTCTATCAATTGATAGTCAATAGTATGTGTGCATTCGTGTTCATCGATGCCTATTATTCTTGTGGTTCGTCGAGCCATTCTATTTCAGAATGTCTAGGAGAAACAAACTCCGGTACCTCATCCATATCTAGGATTGGGTCAAAGCAGTTGTATTCCACAGATTAAAATGCCAATCCAGCTTTTGTTATGTTCTACCTTGGAGTATTACCATCTTTATGTCAAGAATGTCATGGGAATTGCACCACCTCCCATGAACTCTTGATACAGTGATACTTCTCGCCATCATTATTCATTTCTTGATCTTCATGTTGGTTGTAACCAGAATGCCGACAAGTGAACAGCGATGTGTGAAATCAATACTCCTAGCAACACTGTTTCTTGGTAGTTAATGGACAATAATATCATTCATAGCGTGTTGGTTATTGAATCACCATTCTAAGATTGGTCGTGCTACCTAGTCCTTATTTCAGATGCACTCTTCGATCAATGAGTTTGTATTGTATTAATCCCTTGCTCTTTTGATCCTATCATGTTGCCTGGAAAAGCAAGATTGTTCTCGACCTTAGTAACATATCGGTGGTTTGTCATTTTCCGAATATCTTCTCGGAAGTATCACCTGGTTGTTCCCTTACCGTTAAGTAGAGCTCGTGATCGAGTTGGTTTTCCTATGAACCACCCCTTCTCCAAGAGTCTATGTTGGATACCCTGAACTAGTGGGCTAAGCTAAAACAACAACTTGGAGAGTTGGAAGATAAAAGATTTGCTTAACTTAGTTCGTTACAAAGGGATATCTTGTGTTGTGTGTGTTGAAGAAAGATGATATCATCATTGATTGATCGTCGTGATCAATTGTTGGAGCTATTGTCTTATCGAATCTTTGATTTTGTCAGATTCAGGGCTCCACGGAACCGAGAAAGGTTCGAACTCTAGGGCGTGTGTGAAGAACTCAGCTCCCCTAGCTAACCAGCTCGTTGCTCCCACGGCCTAGCTCGATGAACAAGGAAGAAGATGAACACGGTAGTTTACCCATGTTCGGGCCACCTTGATTTTAAGACCCCACTACTCCTTTGTGGTGTATTTGCCTCGCGAGGGGTCGTGGATGAACTAGTACAAGGGAAGAACGGCCTCGCAAGGTCTGCTCCAATGTGGGTGTAAGCTGGTGAAGTTTTCGATCCCCTCTCTTGGTGGTGGCTAGACTATTCTTATCGTGGCCTTGGTCCTCTTCCCCCAAAATGTAGGTGGGAAGGGATCCCATAATGGCCCAATTTGAAAGGGGACAAGTTGTACAACTTATCCTGACAAAAGGTAGTGTTCGCCTGCAAATCTTCTGGTCGTGACGCTGCGGTGGGCTCGACAATGACATCCGTCCTGCCGTCCTGGCGGTCTTGGTCTTGTTGCACGGGAATGGAAACCTTTGGCTGATTTCTCGGAACCCGCGCTTGCGCTTACTTCCTTAGCACCAAAGAGGAAACCTGCTCCTCTGTGCCTGCCTGGCTTCGGTCGTCATGGCTTGCATCACTTCAACCTCATGAGGCTGGGTGCTTATATAGGAATCTTCGCTCCTCAAGAGCAGCCCCACTCCCTTAGGAGGTCATGGTGTCGTTCCCCTCGCGAGGCTTGGCCCCTCACAAGGGCCTTGTCTTGTTGGTTCTATAGATGGGCCATACCATGCCGTTGGTGAAGCCATGCCCATGGGCCACTAGAAGGCAAGTCTGGGTACCCTGGTTCCCAGAACGCTAACTGTAGCCCCCGAGCCCATCTTGTTCCATCTCCCGCACTTCCTTGCAAGTGCTCTCCCAGCCGGAGGTCATGGTGGCCTCTGGCTGCAGGCCGAAGGATGTTGCAGCAGGGCTTCGTGGGTGGATGTCGAGGTCACCCCTACTGGCAATGTGCTCCTGAACTGCGGTGGAAGTCGCTCGCCCGCGCACGTGTCCTGCAGGGGAGGTGTTCCCTCCACCTCAGGTATGATGGAGCGGCAACCCTCTACGTCATGGTCTTTGGGGAGGATGGCCGGTGCCTGGGGTGCTGCCCCGAGGGCGACGACGATGATCATGGTGAGCTTGCGCTTGGCGATGGTCATGACGCTTCCAGCGACGGTGGCTCTTCTTCTGGGGAGGGCCCAAGTAACAGCGACTACAACGAGCCGCCACGTCGGCGATCTTGGACTGAGGAAGGGGACGAGCCACCTCGCCACCGCGCCCTGGTGAAGCGATAGGACTCCGACTGAGTGTGGGTGTTGCTGGAGCCGGGTCTCGGGAAGCGCTGCAGTCGTGCGGCCGCTTTTACTTCTTTCTTTTTCCTGTGTCAAACAATGGAAGACCCTGTCGGGGCGTGTAATGGACCACGGCACTTGCGCCATCATGTTATCGCTTTTATATTGAGTTGTGATGTTTGTGTTGCCGCTGATTATGGTTTGGATAACTTAGCTTAGTGTTCTTGCGGTAGACTCCTGCGTCATGGAAGCGTGCTTCTCCGGAGCTCGGGCTTCCTGCGCACCCCTTGCTCCGAAGAGGTCGTCCGGGTGCTTCGTTCTTGCAGGCTCGAGGGTCCTCGGGCCTCGGGAGGCGCTGCAACCGTAGTGTTTTTAGGGGCCTTCGGAGATACCACACCTCGCATGAGCTCCCGAGCTTGGGTTGGTCGTAGCTGGCACGCTACACTGCAACGCCGGGGGCACGGACTCAGGAGGGTGTGCATGCCCGTCAGCTCGTTTGAGAGCGTTGCGGGAGGATAAAGATGCCAGAGGCCAGGACTCTGAGGCTTTGGCGAGGTTTGTTCGTGGGCGGGCCCGGGCGCACACACGGTGTCCAGCCCCCACCCACGAGGCACGCGAGGGAGAGCAATGGGCGACTACCGCTCTCCTTAAGGCAAGGCCTAGAAGATCAAACAATGCAAGGAGAAAAAATGCCCCAACCCTCTCAAAATAGGATACGCAAAAATTTCTAATTTCAATCCAAGAAGTTGCAAATCCGCTACAGAAAGCAAGCAAAAGAACAGCCGCGCCCGGCACCAATGCTAGTCTTCTAGTCTTCCCGCCAGCGCGGAGCATGAGGCCTCCACTAGGACATGGGTGGGAGCCCCTATGAGGCCTAGGGGCAGCACTTCGGATACTCCGGGGCATGTATAGACCTAACTCATTATTACGTGAGAGTGTCACGAGCAGAGACTTGGGAGGCGCATGGCCTTGTTCAGGGATAGAACTTCCGGAGATGTTGGATGTCCCAGGCGTTCTGGATGGGGAGCCTGTCCTGTGTCTCCAGGCGCACCGCGCCAGGCCTGGACACACGGGCGATCCTGAATGGGCCCTACCATATGGGCGAGAGATTGTGAAGCCCTTCCCTGGAGAGCACCCGCCTCAGGACGAGGTCGCCCACCTCGAGGGTCTTGGAGCGGACGCTGTGGCAGTTGTACCGCCGCAGCACCTACTGGTACCTCGTGGCACGGAGCGAGGCTTGGCGGCGGCGCTCCTCCCCCATAACGAGGTCCATCCCCCGCGTGGCGTCCTAGTGTTCCTCGTCAAATGCCAAGCCCCGCGGGGATCGATGCTTGACCTCGTGAGGGAGGACCGCCTCAGCCCCGTAGATGAGGAAGAATGGTGTGTCTCCTGTAGGCTTGGTCGCGGTGGTGCGGATGGACCATAGCACAGACTGGAGCTCATAGAGCCAGCCCCTGCCACAGACTAGAATTGACACGCCTCGCAAGATCTCACTAGCTCAATGGCGTCGCTGAGTGGTGTGGGCCAATAGAACCTGCTGCGACATGCCTTGCCACGAGGGTGCACGACAGGGAGTGGTGTCCGCAATCCCTGCTATGAATGTGAGTCAGCAGCTCATTCCCCTGCTCCTTGGAGATGCAACAAAGAGAGACATCGTCGGGGTGCCTTCGATCGAGCCCACCATCCTGGATGTAGTAGGCGGTGGACTGGCGAGCCACACGCTCTGCATCCTCCTCCTTCACTGGCAAGGTGCCCTGGAGGAGATATGCCTTGAACTCCTCAGTCCAGCACCCCTCCCAATGTTCGAGCGCGAGGAGCGACCGCGCCCCAGAGGTAGGGCCACAAGCTGGGGTGCTCGAGGAGGGTGCCATTCGCAACTCCCCCCGAGGCGACGTCGGTCCAGCAGTGGGGGAGGGCTACCGGTGGCTTGGAAAGTTGCTCTTCAAAGATGTCGGGCTTCTGGGGTTCACGCCGAGACGCCCTCTTGGTGATGTCGTCTGCTTCCTTTCTCGTGCTGCGTGGCACGTGCTGCAATTCTAGGCCCAAGAATCGTTTTTCAATTTGGCGTATCTCTTCCAGATATGCCTCCATGTGCTCGTCCTTCGGCATGTACTCCTTGTTGGAGAAGTTGACGAGGATCCGAGAGTCGCCCTTGATGGTGAGCCTTCTGACCTCCATAGCCGCCGCGGCCTTGAGGCCGGCGATCAGGCCCTCGTACTCCACGATGTTGTTGGAGACCTTCTCGCCCTGCTGGAAACATAGTTGCACAGCGAGTAGAGCTTATCCTGAGTGGGCGAGATAAGCATGGCTCCAGCCCCCGCGCCCTGGTGTGCGAGCGCACCATCAAAGTACATGACCCATCCATCCGGAGCTTTGTGTCTAGGCATGAGGGATCCGTCTTCTCCCACTGCTCGGTTGGGGGCGTTAATCCACTCCACCACAAAGTCAGTTAGGGACACGCCCTTGATGACCCTGGTGGTGCTGAACTCCAATTTAAATGTCTGTACTTCAATGTTCCACTCAGCAACCCTGCCCACGGTGTTGGGGCTCCGGAGCACCTTCGTCCTGCCGTCCTGGCGGTCTTGGTCTTGTTTCACGGGAATGGAAACCTTTAGCCGATTCCTCAGGACACCGCTCTTGCGCTTTCTTCCTTATCATCAAAGAGGAAACCTGCTCCTCTGCACCCGATGGCGCCCGCCTAGCCTCGGTCGTCATGGCTTGCGTCAGCGCAACCTCATGAGGCTGGGTGCTTGCATAGGAATCTCCGATCCTCAAGAGCAGCCCAGGGGCGGCCGCTCCCTTAGGAGGTCTTGGAGTCATTCCCCCCGCGAGGGTCTTGTCTTGTTGGTGCTGTAGATGGGTCGTACCAGGCCGCTGGTGATGCCACACCCATGGGCTACAGGCAGGCAAGTCTGGGCACCCTAGTTCCCAGAACGCCAGCAAATTTGAGTGTGGGCTATCATGAAATCAAATCAGAGCCAACGGTGTTCTTAATGTTATCTTACTCGTGGTTGTCCCTCGAGCATGCACCATTATATCTTTTTGTTTGACCAATGCTATCACCTTATTCACATAGTTATGGATTCTCATCTATATGGAAATCTTGATAAATTGTTGTTGAGCCCATTGACAACATTTTCATCTTTTCCATGACCCATGTTGAACATCTAAGCTAGTGTCAAAAACTATTAAAGCATTAACTTAGTGTCATGTTCAAGGAGTTTATGTTTGATGAAAGAAGTGACTTCCACTAATTCATGTGCATTTGATGCAAGTTGCCGCCCTGAATTTGAGAAAATTGTTTTGCTTCCTTTGGAATCATCCCAAGTTGATCATGCATGTGTGAAGTTTTTTGTGGTTTTGTGAGATTAGCTACCTCCATTCCATATGGATCTCCTAGCACACCAAGCCACCGATTGATTTGTTCAAGGAAAACAACTATAATTTAAGTGCACAAGACTTCGACATCCTTGTTGATGGTTCCCAACTAGAACTCGGTAGTGTTTTGCTATAAGATTTCAATGCGGTCATGCTTGTCTTGCACAACATGTTCACATATATCTTGCAAACCAGCTCATTTTTGGAGATTGCTATCCTAGTTCATTTCGTATTCTTTTGATAATTATCTACTTGTATTCCAACAGCAATAGCGAAAGCAAGTACAGTCCCGAGAATCTCGCAACATCATCTCATCGAGTTGTGTTGCAAATTTTCCTTTTTCAGACATGCTGAGTCTGAAGCATCTTGTCACCAACCAGATGTGAATTTCAGGCAGATATGATGGTTGGGGAATCTCAAAGCTTTTGATCTTACTTTCTCTGTAATCCTGGTAGGTCAATGTAGAGGTCATTTTGCTGAATCAAGATATCATCCACTCCCCATAAGAATTTGATTTATAGCCCCTTTCCCAAACTGAGTATGCCATTTCTTGAAACACCTTCAAATGATTATTTGTGAATTGCCTTAGCCTAGTATGAAGAGTTTCAACGACTCATATCTCAAAAGTAATTCTTTTTTTCACTTAAGGGAATAATTCTATGAGTCACCTCCTCCATGGTGCCCATTATAGAATCATGCCAATTAACTCCTTGCTACTTTAAAACCCATGCACCATCTTCTTAAGCGTGGAATTGTTTCCTACCAAATCAAAACTTCGTCATCCATTTCTTTCCATCCCTCTGGATGTGTGTTTTGTGTCTCAGTTCAAGAGATGTTTCAATGTCTCATTCCGTGAGTTGATCCTGATTTGCTCGCTCTTTGTGAAAATTGATTCTCGTAGAGTTTCCCATGTTCCTTTTGTCATCCTATTTAGATGGAGATCTCAAAAGTAAAGATTTCTGGATCAACATGATGCAATGAATCAATATCTTCGAGAAGGGTAGTTGGATCATGAAGATTGTGCCCCCCTTTCCTCTTACCTCGCGTCTTGAATCTCGGGATGAGATTCTTGTTTAGTGGGGGTGAGTTTTCACAGCCCTAGAAATTGTTTGTAAATAGTTGCATAATCATGCATTCTTCATGTGTACTTCAAATGAATTTGAAATGGGGATGATCAAACCCTATCATCAAAATAACTCAACTAGGTTCAAGGTAAAAATATATTCAATGAACCCAAAATGCCCTTCAAAATGTTCATTATTTATGGAAAAAGGTTAAAACCTTAACCAGACGTCATGCACATTTTTCCAAGCCATTTACGGTTTTTTGATTAAATCATATTGTACTTGAATTGGGGATTTAAATGCTATAAAATAATTCACAGCTCCAATAATTTTGGAAGCTTATGTGTGGCTTTGGAATAATCCATATTGCATCGACAATAAATTTCACAAGCTACAAAAATGATTTGGTTAGCAAACAAAATACAAAACAATTGCAGAAAAATACAAAACAAAAAGATAAAAAAGAGGAGAGACAAAGGAACTACCTGGGTCATCTTACCTAGCGGCCCTACAAACCATCCTAGCCCACCAGGGGCATAGTTGTCTTCCTCCTCTCGCCTGTAGGCAGAGAGGAAGCAGCGCATGGTGCCCGGACGCGCCGACATGCAGCTGCCTGCCTGGCATTGCCACGGTTTTGTCCCTGCACCGCTGAGATGCCTCAACGCCCTCGTCCATTCCCCTCTCCCTCAAGACGCTCTTCCCCTCCTCTCCTCTATCCTCAAGCGGAGGTCACTGTCGCCGATCGTCGTACCAGCGCCCACTGGCCACCCCTCACCCCGCGAGTGTTTTCCCTAGCTTCGTCCTGTTGCCTCCATCCCATCCATCGACTCACACGAGCCCTGACGGGTTGTGCTGCGGACATCATCTTCGTCTTCCTTCCCGGCCATCGAAGAACTCCACCGCCATCCTGCCCACAGGAGGCCTTCCCCGTCACTGCTAGGCCGCCCTTTCGACTGGATGTAAGCCCCTGCTCCAGACCCCCCCTCTTCTCCATGTGGTTTTGCCGTCATGGCCACCGATTCAGTCGAGGCCATGTGATTCTTGCCGCCGGCCATGACGCGGGCGCGGCCACAAACGCTTCTGGTCTCGTATGAGCCTGCCAACACGCTTAGGACGTTCCCAGGAGACGAGCGCGCTACCTAGTTCTCCTTGCCATGGTCTCTAGTGCCCAACTCATCCATGCCCGTACTCCGGCTGCCATCACGAGCACGCTTCCAGCGAGCTCCGACCATCTCCTGCCCTCCCGTTGCCTCCCTAATACGTCTCTGTCGTATCAACTTTTCCAAATTCTTTTTCCCTTGTTTTGGACTCTAATTGCATGATTTGAATGGAACTAACCTGGACTGACGCCGTTTTCAGCAGAATTGCCTTGGTGTTATTTTTGTGCAGAAATAAAATTCTCGGCATGACATTAAATTTCAAGGCGATTATTTTCAAAATATATAAGAAATACTAGCGAAAGGTTCTATCGGAGGGGGCCCACACCCTAGCCACAAAGGTGGGGGGCGCCCCCCTAGGGCGCGCCAACCGTCCTTGTGGGCCCCTGGACCTCCACCGACGTCAACTCCAACTCCATATATTCTTATTCGGGGAGAAAAAAAAATCAAAAAGAGTGATTCATCGCGTTTTACGATACGGAGCCACTACCACTTCATGTTCTTCCTCGGGAGACCTGATCTGGAGTCCGTTCGGGGCTCCGGAGAGTAGAGATCGTCGCCGTCATCATCATCAACCTTCCTCCATCACCAATTCCATGATGCTAACCGCCATGTGTGAGTAATTCCATCGTAGGCTTGCTAGATGGTGATGGGTTGGATGAGATTTATCATGTAATCGAGTTAGTTTTGTTAGGCTTTGATCCCTAGTATCCATTATGTTCTAAGATTGATGTTGCTATGACTTTTCTATGCTTTTTGCTTGTCACTACGGCCCAAGTGCCATAATTTCAGATCTAAACCTATTATGTTTTCATGAATATATTTGTGTTCTTCATCCTATCTTGCAAGTCAATAGTCACCTACTATGTTTTATGATCTGGCAACCCCGAAGTGAAAATAGTCGGGACACTTTCCGGCGATGACCATAGTTTGAGGAGTTCATGTATTCACTAAGTGCTAATGCTTTGGTCCGGTACTCTATTAAAAGGAGGCCTTAATATCCCTTAGTTTCCATTAGGACCCCGCTGCCACGGGAGGGTAGGACAAAAGATGTCATGCAAGTTCTTTTCCATAAGCATGTATGATTATATAGGGAATACATGCCTACATTATATCGATAAATTGCATCTAGTTTTGTGTCACCCTAGGTTATAACTGCTACATGATGAATATTATCCGATACCTATCATTTCCGATCCATTGCCAACGAGTTCGTTCCACATTGATACTTGCTTCGTTATTTTTGTTACTACTGCTGTCACCATCACTACAAAATGCTATTGTTACTTTCGCCACCATTACTGTTAGTTCCATGTACTTTGCTTCTAAATACTTTGTTGCAGATATTAAGTCTTCCAGGTGTGGTTGAATTGACAGCTCAGCTCCTAATACTTGAGAATATTCTTTGGCTCCCTTGTGTCAAATCAATAAATTTTGGCTGAATACTCTACCCTCGAAAACTATTGCGATCCCCTATACTTGTGGGTTATCAAGACCTTTTTCTGGCATCGTTGCCAGGAAGCATAGCCCTATCTCTGAATTACTTGGGGTTCATATCTGTTGATCACTATGAGGCCACTAAAGGATGATAGAACCTAGATCATTCCCTCTAGAACGAGAGCAGGTAAGGAACTGCCATCTAGCTCTGCACTTGATTCTCCTTCTGTTTTGAATAATCTTGTGACACCTACACCTGCTATTGAATCTAATATGTCGCATGTTATTGATGATGCCATGTCTGCTAGGAATGATGCTTATGATGCTACTACTATATTTGATAAAACAGTGCCATTGGGAGAAATACTAGATGTACATCTTGCTAGAGCTAGAACTATTGATTATGCTGAAGATGGTCATATTTTCGAAACTGATGAAATTATTGAAACTAAAGACTTTAAAACTCCTGTTAAATTTAGCTCTCCTAAATATGAATTACCGGTTATGGCCGAGGGATATGTTATGGAAGGAGAGGTAGCTACAGACTTTCTTGCTTGTAAGGATAGGAATGATCTTAAGAAATTACTATGCAAGTGGAGAGAAAAATCTTTGCATGCTAGAATGCAATATGATCCTAAATTTGCTACTTCACATATCCGTGTTACTGATAAGGATTATGAATTCCCTATTGATCTTGTGTTAATTATTTTGGTTGAATCTGATCCTTTTCATGGTTATGAATCTGAAACTGTTGTGGCACATCTTACTAAATTAAATGATATAGCCACCCTATTTGCTCATGAGAAAAAATTCGCTTTTATTATATTCTTAAGTTGTTTCCTTTCTCATTAAAGGGTGATGCTAAGTTATGGTTCAATTCTCGTGCTCCTGGTTCTGTGTGTAGTCCCCAGGATATGATATACTACTTCTTTGCAAAATATTTTCCTGCTCATAAGTAACAAGCTGTCTTACAGGAAATATTTAATTTTGTGCAAATTGAAGCAGAGAGTCTACCACAAGCTTGGGGGAGGCTTCTCCAATTACTTAATGCTTTGCCTGATCATACTCTCAAGAAAAATGAAATACTTGATATCTTTTATAATGGACTAACCGGTGCTTCTAGGGACCACCTAGATAGTTGTGCTGGTTCTGTTTTCATGGAACTAACTGTTGAGCAAGCTGAAAAACTATTGAATAATATATTGAGCAATGATAACGAATGGACTCTTCCCGAACCAACTCCGAAGAAAAGAGGCATTCTATTTCTCAGTCCCCAAGATATGCTAGAGGCAAAGAAATCAATGAAGGAAAAAGTTATTAAAGCTGAGGATGTTAAGAATTTACTGCTATTGAGGAAATACATGGTCTTGATAACCTGACACAGGTAGTAGAGGTAAATTCTCTTCATAGATTTGATGAAGGCAATATTCCTCATAATAAGTCTGCTAGTCAATGCTTGGATGAGTTTGATAATTTTATTGTTAAACAAGAAAACTTCAATGCTTATATTAGTAGACAATTGAAACGTAATGCTCATATGCTTGAATACTTGGGTGATTATATGACTAGAACTGTTAATGATCTTAAGCTTATTAGTATGCATGCTTCCATGGTTATCACTCACGTAGAACAAGTACTTAAAGCACAAAATGATTTGCTTAATGAGTTGAATAGTAAGAATAATGATAATGATGTTAGAGTTATGACTAGAGGTGGTAAAATGACTGAGCAACCTTTGTATCCCCAGGGCCATCCTAAGAGAGTTGAGCAAGATTCTCAAAGAATTAATACTGATAAACCCAATCCCGGTAATAAAATGAAAAAGAAAACTAATAGGACTTTGCATGCTTCTTGTGAACCTGTTATAGACACACCTGAGAACCCCAATAAAATTTCTATTTCTGATGCTAAGACACAGTCGGGTAATGAACATGAACCTAGTGATAATGTTAATGATGATGTTCATGCTGATGCTCAACATAGTAATGATAATGATGTAGAGATTGAACCTACTGTTGATCTTGATAACCCACAATCAAAGAATCAATGTTATGATAAGAGAGACTTCATGTCACACCCTGATTTTCATGCCACATTGCTTAAGCTAATAATCATGCTAAAAATGTGGATTGGCGAAAACTTTTGAGTGTTTTTGGCTTTACTTGATTGACTTTCTGTTTGCTGCTTGTTAGTGCTCTAAAAATCAAATAAATCCTCCAACTCTTATACTTCATCTCCTTGATCCAAAACCTTTTCCCAATGATCATGCCATGTGTATAGACCAGTATAGTATTTTCTTATAAAAATATTTTGGCCAAATAGTATTTTCTAAAATTAGTTTTCCAAAAACCCCTGAATTGAGGTTTGCACTACAAGTATCTTATTTAGGGTGTGAAAAATATTTCAAAAAGTATATTTGAATCCTATTAGGTATAGGACTCCCAGAAACCACAAAATTATAATTTTAAAAGTTATTTTTATATTTATTTAAAAGCTTTTTCTTCAGGCCAGAAATGGTCTTTAATAGGGAAAAATGATTTAACTATTTCAAAAATATTTGATGATCTTACAAAGCCTCATGCCTTGAAGATCAAGGAAACATCATCTGATCCCCTCAAAACCATTTCTGTCCATTTTGAAGTTTGAGAAACTTTACATTGCCAAACTTGTCCAAATGCACTCAAACTTGGTGCACATGGTAAATTGATGTAATTATGCATCTATGCCAAATGGCACAAGTTTTGGAGAAGCATAACTTGATCTAAGTGCCCCAAAACCATTTCTGTTCAAATTCAAATTTGAACAACTTTACATTACCAACTTTTTACCTGGGGCTTCAAACATTGTGAGCATGATCATAACCCCAAATGATGATACTACACCAAGTGGTGCATCAAGGGGAGATGATTTGCTTAACTTAAACTTGGAGGATCCATTTGTGTTGATTTCTAGGGTTTACAAGAGTTACATTGGCAACTTTGCCCAAATGAGCTCAAATTTGGTGGAAGGGCCTAAATGTATGTGACATTCCATCCTGTTAAGTCCCATGTCAATTGGAAGTCATTTGCTTTCCCAAAACATGATCAAACACCTTCTGCCATTTTTCCTAAACCATTGTTTGGACCCCTTTCACTATTCCCCTCTACCTCAATTTCTTACCACAGGTAAACCTGATCATTCTCTACCTCCTGTAACATCCCCATGTCCCCAGCTCCATGATTGAGGGGGGAAAACCCCATTTTTACTCTCCTGGACAGCAGCAGTCTCCTTCTTCCTCACCTCCCTCCTCATTCCAGTGGCTCCCCAGGGCATGCAAGACCATCAGACATTTCTTTACTCCTCCCCTAACCCCCTAGACAACATTGGGCAAGTCAGACGCGACCAGAGCGGTGAGGGCACGGCCGTGCCGGCCATACGGGCGCTCTGGAGCGCGCTACAGTGCGCTCCCGCACTGTAGCCGCGTCCTGCCCGAGGCACCCGACAGCCTGGGGCATCAGGATCGTGTCTCCCGAGGTGCCCTCGACGTCCGCGACTTGCAGGCCTGTCGGCCCTATCCTCCCCTGCCCTCCTTCTCCCTCCACGAGCTCGCCCGAGCGCGTCCATGGACGTCGCTCACAGTGCACCACGGCCGCACCTATTTAAGCCACATCCGACCCTCTCTCTCGTCTCGGTTAGATCTTCCTCTCTCCTGCGAACCCCCTGGACCAGCCCATTTCCCCCCTAGTGCCCTACAGCCACCTCCCTGGCCGGAGCCTTGCCGGCGGCCTCCGCCAAAATTGGCATCCACCACTCCTCCTCCTCCCCTCTGGACTGCACCAGAGCTTCCCCACCATCACCTCGAGCCGCCTCACGCTTCTCCCTCTCCTCCCCGTTGTCTTGGCGTCGATCCCCATTATCACCGTCGGCCTCGTCCGCCGCGGCCGACGTCCTGCTCAGCCCAGTACCTTTGGGCGACCGTGCCACCCACGGATGGACGCGGCCGGGTCCCCTGAGCACGCCGGTGGCCAGCACATCAGAAACGGCAGCCTGTGGCGCCGGCCAGCCACCGTCGAAGCTGACCCTGCCTCTGCTCTGTTCGAGCGGGAGGTGGGGGAAGAACCTGCCGCTGGGGCCCGCGCGTCAGAGACCCAGTGGGCGGGCCTGTCACAACCCTAGTTCTGGTATGCACTAGGTTAGTCTTGTGGTTTGCATCATGTTTAAATTTCAAATGAAATTGAATTGAGGACTTGTGAAACCCTCAGAAACCCTTTTTGAAAAATGACCCAAATAAAAATTGCTCCAAAAGGGTCCAAGAAAATGTTCATGTTGCTCTCTGGAAATATTGGTTAGAGATAAAAATCAAACCAATATTATTAGGAGCTCATAAGTATTTATTTTGGGCATTTGGAATTAATGCAATAGTTATTTGCTTGGATATATATTTATTGTATATCTTATATATGTCCAAAATTCTGATTCTTTATTTTGAGGGGCTTGGATTAATTCCTAGGTCCCTGCAAAATAAAAATGTCAGAAGAAAATAATTGATTTAATTTAGAAACTAAATCAAAACAAATGTCAGAAAAATAGAAAAGAAAATAAAAGGGAAGGACTTACCTGTGCCACCCTGGTGGCCCAACTGCTTGGTCCAGCAGCCGGCCCAGGTGACTGGCAGCGCCAGTCACCCTCAACCTCGCGCCAGGAGGCCGGGGCGCGTGCCCGACGCGTGCTTCACCGCGCCGCGCCACCTCCTGCATGCTTGCTTCATCCCCCTCGCCGCCTGGTGGCTTCTGGACGAGCCACGCGCCCCCCGACCCTCTCGCACTCTCCCTGGATCCCTCCCCTCTCCTCTGCTCTGCCTCCCGCTCGGTCCCGAGCGCCGTCGTCGCCGCCGATCGCAACCACCGTAGCCACCGCCTCCCTCTCGCTTCCCCGACGTGCCCTTGGGATCTGCCTCATCGCCTTCGTCTTCCTCGCCGAGTCACGCAACGCCGGGTGCCCTGGAACGCCGCAAATGCCATCGTCTTCATCCTCTGCCCCGACGATTGCCGCCGTCGATTCGCCGTAGCAGAAGCTTCCCCGAGCCCACTTAACCCCCAACAGACCCGCGGTGAGCTCCCGGATCGATTCCCCTTCTCGACCTAGTCATTTGCGACCTCTAGGTCTTATCCCCACTGATGCCCGAACTCACCGCCGCCGGCGATGCCGCCGCCGTGGCCACAGCCATGCACCCTCAAAACCGAGCACGCCACTGCATCCGCCACACTGCCAGAAGCCCGTAGCACCCCCTCCGTTGGCCTCCCCGTGCCCTGTAGCCCTTTTTTCGACGAGGGCCGAACTCCGGCGCCGCCGCGAGCTCGTTTCCGGCGAGCTCTGGCCGCCCTAGCTGCTGCCGCTGGCTGGAATGGATGCGGGTGAGCTCCAACTCCCCGTAGATGGTCTCCGCTGCGCAAAAGACCCTCGGAGTGGAAATCCCGACGCCCTCCGCCGCGTTTGCTGCCGCCGGCGGCTAAACGTCGGCGTGTTAGCTGGGGTTTGACCAGGATTTGACCCCCTGGGTCAATGACAGGCGGGCCCCCACCCCTTCAGTTAGTTGACTGTTTAGTTTAATTAAGTAATTTTGGTTAATTAGATTAGCCACTGACATGTGGGCCCTGCCCTGCTGACTTTTTGTTAGGATTAATTTAGTGTTAATTAACTCAGTTAATTAACTGAGACACTGACCAGTGGACCCCACTGTCAGGTTTGACTCTGGACCAGCCCTTTGACCTGCTGACGTCATGCTTGGGTCATGCTGACGCAGTATTCCAATTCTGGTATTTAAATAAATCTTAAATGATTTATTTATTTCAGAAATTGGTTTAAACTTCAAAAAATCACAGAAATTCAACCGTAGCTCAGAATGAAATAATTTATATATGAAAAATTATCAGAAAAATTCAATCTATCCATCTGTACTATTTTCATGCATGAAAAATGAAGTTATACCTACTGTTTATATGAAAACATATAAGTGGCATTTAAAAAATGCTTATTCCTAGAGTTGCATTGAACCCTTGGTTCAAATGGAATTCAACCAAATAAAATGCTAGTTGCATTAGCTCAAACAACATCATAACTTCATTCCATATTCATGCATCATATTGTTGCATATGCTTGTGTTTGATTGTCGGCACCGTTCTTCTCGATAGGTCCAGCTCCGGAGACCGATCCAGAGTACCTGTCAGAGGAGCAGTGCTCTGCACGTTGTTTTACCAGGCAAGCAAACCCCCCTTGTTCATTTCGATACAACCCCTCTCTCGCTCCTGCTCCCTGTTATTGCATTAGGACAACAACGACTTCACCTGCTACTTTATGCTGCGGTAGTTGAACCCATTTCTCTGCATGACCTGTCATTGCCACAGTAAATAGTTGAAACCTACTAGTATGTGTAGGAGTTGATTGAAGGCATGTTGTGATCTTACCATGCCTTGCTTGCTATTACTTAGAGTGTGTCCAGTCTGATTCATTGGGAATGAATTGGAGTGCAATGATATGTTCTGATGCTGAGGGTTAAGTGTGTGAACACGATTTGGTAAAGGTAGTGGTGAGAGGCCATGTAGGAGTACATGGTGGGTTGTCTCACTGGAACCGTCCCTAAGAACCGAGTTCCGAGTATGTTGTCCAATGACTAGCTACTACCACACATTGGGTTGCGGTAACTCGACCCCTCTCGACTTATTAATCAACATGATCTCTGTCCAGGAGTTGCAACTAGTTTCTGGTGTTTGTAGGTAGTGTTAGTAGTCTACCAAGTGGCACTTGGCCAGGTTGGCTTGGGACAGACTACGCACCGTGGCACGGTGTACCAAGCGTAGATCCACTCGGCGAGGTGGGCTTGGGAACCCTGCGCACATCATTTGGGGCCGTGAGCGACACCCTGGCCGGATCTCCTTACGGATGGAACCCGAATAGGCGATGAACCTGGACTAGAGTCTTGTGTGGTTAGTCAGGTCGTGGCCGACACCCTCGCCAGGCTTCCGCTTGAAGGTTGCCGAGATACACGAGATGTACATGGCGGTAAGTGGCGAGAGCGTGTGTGAAGAAGTACACCCCTGCAGGGTTAACATGATCTATTCGAATAGCCGGGTCCACGGTTATGGACTTCTTGGATGCTTACGTGGTACATAGACAACTTGAAGTGGATACTCTAAAATACTCAAGATAAGTGTGAGTGCTATGGATGGCCTTCTCATAGGGAGACGGGGATGAATCCATAGTGGTGTATTGTGTGGTGCTTAGTGGACTCGTGTGCGCCACCTCAAAAGAGTTACCAGCAGTTGTAGATTAGGATAGCCACTGAGTCAAAGCTGGCTTGCTGCAACTAAACCCCACTTTGCCATCTTGGTAGAAGTGCATGTATGATAGGATCTGATGTAAGTCTTGCTGAGTACCTTTGTACTCATGTTTGCTTAATTTAAGTTTTGCAGATGAGATTGATGTCTCACTAGTAGTTCCGCTTTGACTTCGACAAGTAGCTTGCTACCTCAGCTACGATCTTGGACGAGTGTTGTAGTTGGTCAGGCTCTTCAGCCTTTTTCATTTGTAGATGTTTGTACTCAGACATGTTGTGCTTCCGCTTGTTGCTTGTTTGCTCTGAATGTTGGGCCATGAGACCCATGTTTGTAATATTTGGCTCCTCGGAGCCTAATGAATAAATACTTTGTTTATTAGAGTCTTGTTGTGATGCCATGTTGTATTTGCACATATTGAGCATATTGTGTGTATGTTATTGAAATGCTTGGTATGTGTGGGATCCGACACCTAGTTGTTTACCCTTGCTAGACTATCTTATAGGGAAATGTCTCCTAGTGCTTCCACTGAGCCTTGGTAGCTTGCTACTGCTCCGGAACACTTAGGCTGACCGGCATGTGTCCTTCTTCGTTCCTGTGTCTGTCCCTTAGGGGAAATGTCACGCGTTGTTCCTTTAAGTCCTTGTAGCTTGCTACGACTTGGGTTCATACGTTGATGACCGACACGTTCGTTGCTGGGTCATGAATGCATGTCTCTGTAATTTAGTGCCACTTTTGGTTTATAACTGGTCATGTCGGCCCGGGTTCTCTGTCATACGGATGCTAGCGACACTATCATATACGTGAGCCAAAATGCGCAAGCGGTCCCGGGCCAGGTAAGGTGGCATCCGTGGGGATACCGTGTGTGAGGCCGCATAGTGATATGGTGTGTTACATGCTAGACCGGTGTGACTTAGGATCGGGGTCCCGACAGCGTTGGTATCAGAGCCTGACTGCCTGTAGGATTACGAAGCCAAACTGGTCGAAGTTGAGTCTAGAAATTCCTTAGTTATATAAGGGAATTGATTGTGGAAGGGAACATAAGGCTCTTTTTACTCCTTATACCTCATGTCTTCTGATTTGAGTCATCCTACCTTTCCTACGGGGTTAAGGAACTAGGCTTTCTCTTCCGTCTATCAGGATCACGAGTTACTACTCCGTAGTCCCTTAGGATTGGTTGATCAGAGTCCTATTCTTGTTTCAAGTTCTTTCGGTGAAGTTGTTTTAGTACTATCACAGAACCTTGAGTGATGATGTTGAGATGTTGAACTACCCTTTGTTAGCAGGATGTCTTATTCTGAGCATTTTACTGCCGTTATGCTGCCGGAATTATCCTAGTAGTTCGAGAGATACTAATTTCTTGTTCTACCTTATGCATCCTATAGTTGTTGATGTTTCCGTCTTCGGTTTCGCTTCTCAGGATGTCTTGAGTTAAGCGAAGCTCAGCTGCTCGTAGACAGAACCACGGAGGTGGTAGGGATGAGGAGGATCCTCCCGACCAGCCTTCGTTGGCGGAGTTAATGTTAGAGATGGAGAGAAACAAGCGTGAGTCTAACCGCTTGTTGGCACGTATTGAGGAGAACACCGCACATCAGTGCAAGGAATCAGCAACCATCCATGACTTCATTCGTCTGAAACCACCCACCTTCCATCATTCCATTGAGCCACTCGATGCAGATGACTGGCTCCGTAGTATCACTCACAAGCTGCGTTCTGCGAATGTAGCTGAAGATGACAAGGTCATCTATGCCACTTATCACCTGGAAGGTCCTGCTAGTCTTTGGTGGCAGAACTATGAGGCCATGATTCCAGCTGGCCAGATTCCTACCTGGAGAGATTTCACCGAGGCTTTTCGTCAGCATCATATCCCTCAAGCCCTTATCGATCGTAAGAGAGAAGAGTTATGTAGTCTTACACAGGCTAAGATGGCTGTTGATGCTTATAGTCGAGAGTTTGAGAACCTCGCCCGCTATACTACAGAGGAAGTGTCCACGGACGCCAAGAAGCAGGCTAGGTTCCGGAAGGGTCTCAACACCAAACTGCGTCGTGATCTCCACTTGCATCATTGCAACACATTCCATGCTCTTGTGAACAAGGCCATCAATGCAGAGACAGCTCAGCTCACTTACGATGAGTCTCGTAAGCACACCCTTGATTTGGGATCTTCCTCCGGTACTAGTTCCTAGAAGCGCCGGATTTGGGTTCCGAACTATGTTCTTCCACCCACTTATCCTCCGAGGCCATCTCGTGTGGTACCTCTTCCAGTGCAGCAGTATGCTCCACCCAAGTCTATTGATGGACCGTTTGCCAATGCGGGTCCACGTCCTACCTCCAGGATTTGCTACAAGTGTGGAGAACCGGGACACATTGCCCGTATTTGCACTCAGACCCGTGTTGCTCCATCCCAGTCCGAAAAATCTGTTAGACGTGATAAATCATCACGCAAGATGATCAGTGTTAAGTCAGCTCCCACCGAACATGGACGTGTGCATCACGTCTCAGCCAAAGACGCTCATGATGATCCAGATGTTGTTCTTGGTACACTCCTTGTCAATTGTCATCCGGCATCGGTTCTATTCGATACTGGAGCGTCTCATTCTTTCATTTCCGAAAGTTATGCCCGCTTGCACGACATATCATTTTGTGATATGCCCTCCCCACTACTCATTCAAACTCCTGGTTCCAAATGGCAAACTTCTAGTGTAAGCCATGGTAATGAAATCCTTGACGACAGACTTGTGTTCCTTGCATCACTTGTAGCCCTTAAGTCTTCAGATATTAATATCATCTTGGGTATGGACTGGATGACAGCTCATCATGCCAAGATTGATTGCTTCACTAGGTCTGTTCAGCTTACACACCCGTCTGGCAAGATAGTCACCGTCACCACTAGAGTTGCGAAGCGCCAACTCTATTCTCTTAATGCCAGCCCTCTTCCAGATCTTGAAGATGGTCCGGTAGTCCGCGACTTTCCGGATGTCTTTCCAGAGGAACTGCCAGGTGTTCCACCCGACCGAGATGTAGAGTTTGTTATAGAGCTTATCCCAGGAACCGCTCCAATCTCTAGGAGACCTTATAAGATGGCACCCTTAGAACTAGCTGAGCTTAAGAAACAACTTGATGAGTCCTTGCAAAAGGGTTTCATCCGTCCTAGTTCTTCTCCCTGGGCTTGTCCCGTCCTCTTCGTTAAAAAGAAGGATGGTACGGATCGGATGGTTGTAGATTATCGTCCCGTTAATTTGGTCACGGTAAAGAACAAGTATCCGCTTCCCAGGATCAACGACCTGTATGATCAGCTCGCTGGATCCTCAGTCTTCTCCAAGATGGATTTGAGGTTAGGATACCATCAAATCAAGATTAGAAATGGGGACATCCCCAAGACGGCTTTCGTCACTCGTTATGGTCAGTACGAGTACACCGTCATGTCCTTCGGTCTAAAAATGCTCCAGCCACCTTCTCCCGCTTGATGAACTCGATCTTCATGGAGTATTTAGATAAGTTCGTCGTGGTTTATCTCGATGATATTCTTATTTACTCGAAGAACGAGGAAGAGCATGCCGAACATCTTAGACTTGTTCTAGAAAAACTCAGAGAGCACCGCCTTTATGGCAAGTTCTCCAAGTGCGAATTTTGGTTGCCAGAAGTGACCTATCTCGGCCATGTAATCTCTGGTAAGGGCAGTGCTGTCAATCCCGAGAGAGTTCAGGCCGTCCTTGATTGGACTCTACCTGAAACAGTTAAACAAGTTAGGACTTTCCTTGGTCTAGCCAGTTATTGTCGCCGCTTTGTTGAGAACTTCTCTAAAGTGGCCAAACCTCTCACGGAACTTCTCAAGAAAGATAAAAAGTTTGAGTGGTCCCCACAGTGTGAGCATAGTTTTCAGGAACTGAAAAGACGCCTGACTTCTGCTCCCATACTTGTGTCACCGGATTTCACTAAGGACTTTGTTATCTACTGTGATGCCTCATGACAGGGACTAGGTTGCATTCTTATGCAGGATCGTCGTGTGATTGCCTATGCATCTCGAAAGTTGCATCCACATGAGGAGAACTATCCTACACATGATTTAGAGCTTGCAGCCATAGTCTATGCACTTAAGACCTGGCGGCATTACCTCCTTGGTAATCGTTGCGAGATCTACACCGATCACCAGAGTCTCAAGTATATCTTCACCCAACCAGATTTGAATCTTAGGCAAAGACGTTGGTTGGAGTTGATCTCAGATTACGACTTAGGGATTACCTACACCCCAGGCAAGGGAAATGTCATGGCTGATGCGCTAAGTCATAAATCCTATTGCAACAATCTCATGTTGCAGCAGGGCCAACCACTTCTCCATGAGGAATTATGTAAGCTTAACCTTCACATTGCTCCTCACGGATTCCTTTCAACTTTGGTGGCGAAACCTACTCTTGTGGATCATATCATAGAAGCCCAGAGGCATGATACCGGAATTACCTGGATCAAGAGAAACATTGCCAAGGGTATTGTTGGAAGTTTCTCCATCGATGACCGAGGTGTTGTTCTCTTCCAAAACCGGCTGGTGGTTCCCAAGAAGCAACATCTTCGGCAATTAATTCTTAAAGAGGCTCATGAATCCCCTCTCATGATTCATCCCGAAAGTACTAAGATGTACCAGGATCTACGCCAGAGGTTCTGGTGGACTAGGATGAAGAGAGAAATTGTTGAGTTCATTGCTAAATGTGACGTTTGTCGTCGCGTTAAGGCAGAACATCAAAGACCTGCTGGCACCCTTCAGCCTCTAGCTATTCCTGAGTGGAAATGGGATAAAGTTGGTATGGACTTCATCACCGGCTATCCCAGGACCAAGAGAGGGAATAATGCTATCTTCGTAGTCATTGATCGTCTCTCCAAAGTGGCTCACTTCCTACCTGTTCGAGAGAGTATCACTGCTAGTCAGCTTGCTGACTTGTATATTTCTCGAATAGTGTCACTTCATGGTGTCCCACTAGAGATCAATTCAGACCGTGGTAGTCTTTTCACTTCTCATTTCTGGGAGAGTTTCCAGACTGCCATCGGCACCCATCTTTCCTTCAGTACCGCTTTCCACCCTCAGTCAAGTGGTCAAGTGGAATGGGTTAACCAAATTATCGAAGACATGCTTAGAGCTTGCATTATCTCATTCGGTATGGATTGGGAGAAATGTCTTCCTTTCGCCGAGTTTGCTTATAACAATAGCTATCAATCCAGTCTCAAGCAAGCTCCTTTTGAGATTCTTTATGGAGGAAGATGTCGAACACCTTTGAACTGGTCAGAAACCGGTGAAAGACAATTCTTTGGACTGGATATGATCCAGGAAGCAGAAGAGCAAGTTCGCATCATTCGTGAGAATTTGAAAACAGCCCAGTCTCGTCAAAAGAGCCAGTATGATCGTCATCATAAGGAAGTGGCTTATGAGGTTGGTGACAAAGCTTATCTTCGGGTTACTCCTTTGAAGGGTACCCATCGTTTCGGTATCAAGGGCAAGTTGGCTCCTCGTTAAATTGGTCCTTTTCACATTCTTGCGAAACGAGGAGAGGTTGCCTACCAATTGGAACTACCCCCACATCTTTCTCGAGTTCATGATGTCTTCCACGTCTCTCAACTCAGGCATTGCTTCTCGGATCCCATCCGCGGAGTGGACCACGAAACGCTTGATCTCCAAGATAACCTCACATATCGAGAGCACCCCGTTCGCATTCAGGATCAAGTAGAGCGTGTCACTCGACGTCAAAACATCAAGTTTCTCAAAGTTCAGTGGTCTCATCATTCCGAGAGAGAAGCTACTTGGGAGCGAGAAGATCGTCTCCGACTGGAGTACCCCACCTTCTTTCCGCCTACTCCTGAATCTCGGGACGAGATTCTTTCGAGTGGAGGCGAGTTGTCACAATCCTAGTTCTGGTATGCACTAGGTTAGTCTTGTGGTTTGCATCATGTGTAAATTTCAAATGAAATTGAATTGAGGACTTGTGAAACCCTCAGAAACCCTTTTTGAAAAATGACCCAAAAAAAATTGCTCCAAAAGGGTCCAAGAAAATGTTCATGTTGCTCTCTGGAAATATTGGTTAGAGATAAAAATCAAACCAATATTTTTAGGAGCTCATAAGTATTTATTTTGGGCATTTGGAATTAATGCAATAGTTATTTGCTTGGATATATATTTATTGTATATCTTATATATGTCCAAAATTCTGATTCTTTATTTTGAGGGGCTTGGATTAATTCCTAGGTCCCTGCAAAAAAAAATGTCAGAAGAAAATAATTGATTTAATTTAGAAACTAAATCAAAACAAATGTCAGAAAAATAGAAAAGAAAATAAAAGGGAAGGACTTACCTGTGCCACCCTGGTGGCCCAACTGCTTGGCCCAGCAGCTGGCCCAGGTGACTGGCAGCGCCAGTCACCCTCAACCTCGCGCTAGGAGGCCGGGGCACGTGCCCGACGCATGCTTCGCCGCGCCGCGCCACCTCCTGCCTGCTTGCTTCATCCCCCTCGCCGCCTGGTGGCTTCTGGACAAGCCACG
>LR738711.1:482757152-482790723 GCA_902687465.1 Secale cereale
CCCCCCGACCCTCTCGCACTCTCCCTAGACGCCTCCCCTCTCCTCTGCTCTCTCTCCCGCTCGGTCCCGAGCGCCATCGTCGTCGCCGATCGCAACCACCGTAGCCACCGCCTCCCTCTCGCTTCCCCGACGTGCCCTTGGGATCTGCCTCATCGCCTTCGTCTTCCTCGCCGAGTCACGCAACGCCGGGTGCCCTGGAACGCCGCAAATGCCATCGTCTTCATCCTCTGCCCCGACGATTGCCGCCGTCGATTCCCCGTAGTAGAAGCTTCCCCGAGCCCACTGAACCCCCAACAGACCCGCGGCGAGCTCCCGGATCGTTTCCCCCTTCTCCCCTAGTCGTTTGCGACCTCTAGGTCTTATCCCCACTGATGCCCGACCTCACCGCCGCCGGCGATGCCGCCGCCGTGGCCACAGCCATGCACGCTCAAAACCGAGCACGCCACTGCATCCGCCACACTGCCAGAAGCCCGTAGCACCCCTCCGTTGGCCTCCCCGTGCCCTGTAGCCCTTTTTTCGACGAGGGCCGAACTCCGGCGCCGCCGCGAGCTCGTTTCCGGCGAGCTCCGGCCGCCCTAGCTGCTGCCGCTGGCTGGAATGGATGCGGGTGAGCTCCAGCTCCCCGTAGATGGTCTCCGCTGCGCAAAAGACCCCCGGAGTGGAAATCCCAACGCCCTCCGCCGTGTTTGCTGCCGCCGGCGGCTAAACGCTGGCGTGTTAGCTAGGGTTTGACCGGGATTTGACCCCCTGGGTCAATGACAGGCGGGCCCCCACCTCTTCAGTTAGTTGACTGTTTAGTTTAGTTAAGTAATTTTGGTTAATTAGATTAGCCACTGACATGTGGGCCCTGCCCTGCTGACTTTCTGTTAGGATTAGTTTAGTGTTAATTAACTCAGTTAATTAACTGAGTCACTGACCAGTGGACCCCACTGTCAGGTTTGACTCTGGACCAGCCCTTTGACCTGCTGACGTCATGCTTGGGTCATGCTGACGCAGTATTCCAATTCTGGTATTAAATAAATCTTAAATGATTTATTTATTTCAAAAATTGGTTTGAACTTTAAAAAATCACAGAAATCCAACCGTGGCTCAGAATGAAATAATTTATATATGAAAAATTATCAGAAAAATTCAATCTATCCATCTGTACCATTTTCATGCATGACAAATGAAGTTATACCTACTGTTTATATGAAAACATATAAATGGCATTAAAAAAATGCTTATTCCTAGAGTTGCATTGAACCCTTGGTTCAAATGGAATTCAACCAAATAAAATGCTAATTGCATTAGCTCAAACAACATCATAACTTCATGCCATATTCATGCATCATATTGTTGCATATGCTTGTGTTTGATTGTCGGCACCGTTCTTCTCGATAGGTCCAGCTCCGGAGACCGATCCAGAGTACCTGTCAGAGGAGCAGTGCTCTGCACGTTGTTTTACCAGGCAAGCAAACCCCCCTTGTTCATTCCGATACAACCCCTCTCTCGCTCCTGCTCCTTGTTATTGCATTAGGACATCAACGACTTCACCTGCTACTTTATGCTGCGATAGTTGAACCCATTCCTCTGCATGACCTGTCATTGCCACAGTAAATAGTTGAAACACACTAGTATGTGTAGGAGTTGATTGAAGCCATGTTGTGATCTTACCATGCCTTGCTTGCTATTGCTTAGAGTGTGTCAGGTCTGATTCATCGGGAATGAATTGGAGTGCAACGATATGTTCTGATGCTGAGGGTTAAGTGTGTGAACACGATTTGGTAAAGGTAGTGGTGAGAGGCCATGTAGGAGTACATGGTGGGTTGTCTCACTGGAACCGTCCCTAAGAACCGAGTTCCGAGTATGTTGTCCAATGACTAGCTACTACCACACATTGGGTTCCGGTAACTCGACCCCTCTCGACTTATTAATCAACATGATCTCTGTGCAGGAGTTGCAACTAGTTTCTGGTGTTTGTAGGTAGTGTTAGTAGTCTACCAAGTGGCACTTGGCCAGGTGGGCTTGGGACAGACTAGGCACCGTGGCACGGTGTACCAAGCGTAGATCCACTCGGCGAGGTGGGCTTGGGAACCCCGCGCACATCATTTGGGGCCGTGAGCGACACCCCGGCCGGATCTCCTTACGGATGGAACCCGAATAGGCGATGAACCTGGACTAGAGTCTTGTGTGGTTAGTCAGGTCGTGGCCGACACCCTCGCCAGGCTTCCGCTTGAAGGTTGCCGAGATACACGAGATGTACATGGCGGTAAGTGGCGAGAGCGTGTGTGAAGAAGTACACCCCTGCAGGGTTAACATGATCTATTCGAATAGCCGGGTCCACGGTTATGGACTTCTTGGATGCTTACGTGGTACATAGACAACTTGAAGTGGATACTCTAAAATACTCAAGACAAGTGTGAGTGCTATGGATGGCCTTCTCGTAGGGAGACGGGGATGAATCCATAGTGGTGTATTGTGTGGTGCTTAGTGGACTCGTGTGCGCCACCTCAAAAGAGTTACCAGCAGTTGTAGATTAGGATAGCCACTGAGTCAAAGCTGGCTTGCTGCAACTAAACCCCACTTTGCCATATTGGTACAAGTGCATGTATGATAGGATCTGATGTAAGTCTTGCTGAGTACCTTTGTACTCATTTTGCTTAATTTAAGTTTTGTAGATGAGATTGATGTCTCACTAGTAGTTCCGCTTGGACTTCGACAAGTAGCTTGCTACCTCAGCTACGATCTTGGACGAGTGTTGTAGTTAGTCAGGCTCTTCAGCCTTTTTCATTTGTAGATGTCTGTACTCAGACATGTTGTGCTTCCAAATGCAGTGGTTCAAATTCCTAGATACTTGTCATATCCAAACTTAGTTTTGGAACATTTTTATTAGTACTTTCTGTACCCCACCAAATAATGAGCCATTTCTTCTTATTTATCAACTTTGCAAAATCCTAGGAAATTCATTTGAACTCCAAATCCAGTGAAACCAACTCCTAGATGCTTCTAAAATCATGACTTGTTGATGGGTGCCTTTGCTCATCATTCAAGAATATATTTCTGTACACTTCTTTCAAATCCATAAACCCCTTGGTTCCTTCAAATTGAAATGATCCAAACGATCCATTGATCCAATACCTATGTAACCACCTTGGTTATTTTTCATATGACCAGAGGTATCCTAGAAAAGTCCAACTCCTATTTTTAGAGCACCTTTATTTTTGCTTTGATTGTGTTGCTTATTATGATTGTTTCCATCGTTAGTTGACGAAATAAGCGAAGTACTCGGAGATGGACCAGAAGGTTTGAAGACTCGGAAGGACAAGGCAAGCAGCCCTTTGACCATGTTCGAGAAACCTTTTTATGCATGTCTCATAGCTCCGTATTATCAATGCATCGGAATCATGTAGAAGAGGTGACCACCTTGGTTGGTGCCTTTGTTACTTTACTATTGGAACTTGCATCAAACATGACCCTACCTTCCTATGAGGGTTATGTGGGTGGGAGTAGATAGATATATGCTATAGTAGTTGGCTACGCAAAATGGGTCAGGGTTATGCATTGAGTGAAACAAGTGTGGTAAGACATACTTGCAGATAACCCAGTGGGTGCCACTAATGCCCCTGGGAGTTGATTAGGAACTAGGGCACTACTTGGTGAAGAAGTAGTGTGCCGAGGCTAGACGAAAGTGTTGTTTACAGAGATGGATTAGATTTATGTGTGACTACCGTCCCAACCAAACATGCGCAACCACTCTACCCTTATATGGGAAAGGGCATTATTGATTACCTAGGTCGATACTAGCATGGTGCCCGCATTACTAGTGACGGGGGTGACATGAGGTCACTCTCGGGACGGGGTCGCGCTTGGATAGGCGGCCATGACTGTCTTTACAGGGCACCAGACACACCGTTGGTACCCCGTGCTTGTGGTATGTGATGAATATGGGAGTGAGTCTCCGCAATTATTAAGATGTGAAATGTGGGGCACGGGGGTTGCTACCAATCGAGTGGACTCTGTGTTAGTGTTGTCTAGGGAAGATAGTGATCGGGTGCTTACCCCGGGTACTTGAGGTACCGCGGGTCGTGGATGACACGGAAGTTCCCCGGATCTTGTGGGTAAAGTGTGCAACCTCTGCAGAGTGTCAAACTATTCGAATAGCCGTGTCCGCAGTCAAGGACAGTTGGGTGGTGCTACTTAGACTATGTCCATAAGTTTCTGGAAAACAACACGGTTTGGGTAAATCTGTTGATGTGATTGTGAGAAAGTCACAATGAGCTTGAGCATGAGTTGATTACAACTCTTTCTCGGTAATGAAGTCTGTGACCTCCTGATACTTGTTGCAGACACATGCATGTCCACGTTATATGTTGATCATACTTGCATATGAAAAACTAGCTTTCCGCAAAACTGCCAATCTAGCAGTAGAGCCTTGCATAATTATTCTGTCATCACACTTGGGTTGCTTGCGAGTACATTCAAAGTACTCATTGGCTTGCCACTGGTTATTTTATTGGCCAGGCATGAGAGAACAGGTTATGATGAAGATTTCTTGGTGACGAGCATGCGAGCTAGGACGCTTTCCAGTCAGAATGCCTATAGGGTTAAGGCAGATGGCATGGGTCCAAGTTGTTATTGAAGATTTCCACTGCGATGATATACTCAAGACTTGACCTTAATGGTCCTATTTGTGTAATACGGTATGTATGGATGTAAGACTCTTCTTATTCAGCTTCTGTGTGTTCAGTGAGCATTGATCTCTGGGATCACTGTACACGTGCATTCGGTGATCTCGACTTATGAGTCGGGGTCCCCACAGAGCTGGTATCAGAGCCATCCTAACTGTAGGAAGCCTTAGTTAGCATGGTCGTTAGTTAGGGTAAAACTACTTTTCAAAACTATCTATATTTCTCCTCCCTTCTCAGTTTTTCGAAAACTAGGCTATACTTAATCTCTTCCCCCTTCAAAACTTTTAGTCGCTAGAACCCTTATGCCCCAGACCAATGGATTTTCTGTAATCCTCGTGGAGTGCACCTAGCCAAACACTCATCCACCTCTTCTGAACGCAAGAGTGGCGACACCATGACAAGACGATAAAAACAGAAAATCCATCCTCGAGGAATGAGGACATGAAGACCCAGAAGATGGTGACACCCTTGACAGTGCCCCAAGAAGATGCAACAATGGCCTATGATGACCAGGGTATAGGTTATGCAAAATCAAGATATACATCGCTAATAGAGTAATCTTGTCACTACCGTTGTTGTATCGGCAACCACCGGTGGATGAGAACCTCGCCATTTGGTCCGCCTCACTATAGTGAGCAAGAAAATGGTTCTCTTCGTCCCCCGCTCTTGGTGTCGATGTTTTCATCAACGAAACCGACATGTTGGACCTCTATTATGCGTTGTTATTGCCATTGCATACGGATCGCCTACCTGGTACCCTCAACGTCCCAGAAGGCACAAGGGGTCGTCATGATTAAAGAGACAAGAGAAGACCAAGTCAACGCCAGCTACATGGAGGCACCTTCACCACGTCACCTCATCAGGCGAGAAGTTCTTGAAGATTCTTCAGGCTCAACCCGGATCGTTCATCAAGCAACTACAAGGGACATAGCAACACCTGAGGAAAGCTCAGGAGACTGCACGAGGCACAAGTCACGACACAGAGTCCGAGAACCCCTAGGGTAGGATGAGTCATGTACCCCCTATGCGCGGTCGAGTCCGTATGATGGTTCGAATAGAACCATGATTGTGTGTTGTTTGCTTTTATTTGTTTGTGTTTTGATATAAGTCGCACTTTTGCCCTAGGCAACAAGTGCATGGCTATATCACCTTCCTTGCCTTGTTTCTTTTGTTTAGGCCTTTTTGCACCGGTTTGTTTGCACTTGCACTATAAAACCCCCTTTAGGCATTCCCCTCTATGCTAATTTTTCCCTCTCTTCTCCCTCCCCAACTGAAGACCCGCAAGACAAGATGCACCAAGGATTCTACCTCGGCAACCAACTGGCACTGAAGACTTCTTCTACAACCTCCGTGACCAAGTACAACCCCATAGAATTATGTTTAACCCTCCAGGCTAGAGACCCATTCCTAGACCCTTTGAGACTTCACGAGACACTCCAGCTCGAATCCTTAACCATGTGCTTAACCCATAGAATTGCAAGAGAACCAGTTAAGCCTCTGCAACCTTGCACAACACTGGGTTCGTAATGGAACTAGTGGACACAGTGAGTGAGCACATTTTCGTCCTAATATAGCACAAGAACTGATGATGCCATATATAGACCAATTTGAGGATATTAGACAGATGACTTGGTGGCTTTATATCAGTGACTTCGAGGAATTATCTGAGGCTTTGATGGAATGTGAGGTTTTCATGTTGGTGGGATCATGATTAATAGAGTAGCGTAACTATCATCACCCTGGAGCAACTTGGATTTGCAGGGCTATTGTGGTCGCAATTGAAATTCTTGGAGGTATAAGGATTTGACTTGAGTAGATGATATTAATGGGCGATAGTTGGCATTACGGTAACGACTTTGGGGAAGCAGGTAGGTGATTCTGGTTGGGTGTAGATGTTGTATATGTCTGCATGGTTTGGAGTAAACTGGATTTAGACTATTGGTCTCGATCATGATATCATGCTTCTCGGTGGACAATAAACTAGGAGATTGGATTATTTGTCGGAGTTGGTTTAGGGATCTATATAATCATGATCTTGGAGTTTACTTGACCCGGATGATGGGAATTTGGTGGACTTACTATCGTAATGCATAGTCCTTCCAAGTATTTGGGTATTATAGGGATTTAAGATCTTGCGGAACACCGTAGACATCGGATGGTAGAATTATTGGATTATGTGGTGAATGATGGAAATTATCGGGCTATTGGAGTTGATCTATAGGAAGGAAACAAAATCTTGGAGTGGCATACGACGTGTTTCCTTAGAATAGAGATGCATTATCTTGAGCTTTGCAAGAATAGGTTGAGTGCTTGGATTGTGGAGTTTAATTTAAGCATAGTAGCATGTATGACCTACCCATGGATTTTAGGGGAAAGCATGCAAATGGATTTGGGGATCGTAGGCAAGTACAATTTTGTTAGACCACCTCTTGAGAGTCATGAGGATATGTATGGCATGAGTGGTGATTGAAGCTAGTCTATGCGAGAAGATGCTTTTTCGTTCGGAGTACTAGATAGAGCTATTGGCATCTCAGAAACCATGCTTAAGGATAAGCTAATAAACGTTCACTCACTCACTAGAATCCTTGAAACCCTTAAGCACCACCAAGCCAGAACCTGGTCAGATTCTGACCACGGGCCTTGGCTCTGAGTCCAGAAGGCCTATGCAAATACTCAACGGAGACCACCACCAATACCCCAGCCTACCTTGCGTACCCTATAGACCTCATGGAGTAATTGGACAAGTTGGTTAACATCATTATTTGATGGCCTACTTGTCTGCCCGAAGACAACACAAGAGACGGACAGCTGGATACAAGATATTTGAAGACCGCCCTGTCAAGAAGGAAGAACTACACCGACCACAGTCATCAAGAAGTGAACTCCTGCGTCCAAGACCGGGCGTATCTGCAAACCACTCCTCTCGAAGGGACCGAGCATTTCCGTGTCGAAGGGACGCTCATACCAAGAATTATCGACCTTTCTTCAAGGCCACTGCAAGACAAATAGTAGACGGCTCCCAACTAGACTTACCACCTGAGTTACCCTCCGTGCACCAAATCATCCACGAGTCACCACTCTGGAAGTACTTCTTACCTCCTAACTAGCCCGGTGCCCGCAAGGACATCACCGAGCCTTTGACGACTAACTCAACCTAACCCATACAAGAGACCCCTCAGCAACTTGCATCAAAGAGGGCAACAAGCAAGAAGCCACACCACCAAGTACTTCAAGATTCCATGGAGCACCACCCGGAAGCGGAACCAACAAGAAGAAGTGAAGACTACCCCATATCCAAGACTCTGTATTTCTTTCCACGCCTAGTCTGGGAATCTCGGGGACGAGATTCTTGTAAGGGGGGTAGGTCTGTCACACCCTGATTTTCATGCCACATTGCTTAAGCTAATAATCATGCTAAAAATGTGGATTGGCGAAAACTTTTGAGTGTTTTTGGCTTTACTTGATTGACTTTCTGTTTGCTGCTTGTTAGTGCTCTAAAAATCAAATAAATCCTCCAACTCTTATACTTCATCTCCTTGATCCAAAACCTTTTCCCAATGATCATGCCATGTGTATAGACCAGTATAGTATTTTCTTATAAAAATATTTTGTCCAAATAGTATTTTCTAAAATTAGTTTTCCAAAAACCCCTGAATTGAGGTTTGCACTACAAGTACCTTATTTAGGGTGTGAAATTTTTTTCAAAAAGTATATTTGAATCCTATTAGGTATAGGACTCCCAGAAAACACAAAATTATAATTTTAAAAGTTATTTTTATATTTTATTTAAAAGCTTTTTCTTAAGGCCAGAAATGGTCTTTAAAAGGGAAAATGATTTAACTATTTCAAAAATATTTGCCAAAATTCAGGGAAACTCATAGGACATATATTGTCCATATATAAGAGTTTCAACACATGGTCATGTTCAAAATATTGGACAAATCCTTCCAAAACCCTTTCTGGATATTTCAAGCTTTTGAAATATTTACACATGGTATATTATCCAAAAATTCCAGGGAAATTCTATCATGTCAAATATGACATATTTGATGATCTTACAAAGCCTCGTGCCTTGAAGATCAAGGAAACATCATCTGATCCCCTCAAAACCATTTCTGTCCATTTTGAAGTTTGAGCAACATTACATTGCCAAATTTGTCCAAATGCTCTCAAACTTGGTGCACATGCTAAAATGATGTAATTATGCATCTATGCCAAATGGCACAAGTTTTTGAGAAGCATAACTTGATCTAAGTGCCCCAAAACCATTTCTGTTCAAATTCAAATTTGAACAACTTTACATTACCAACTTTTTACCTGGGGCTTCAAACTTTGTGAGCATGATCATAACCCCAAATGATGATACTACACCAAGTGGTGCATCAAGGGGAGATGATTTGCTTAACTTAAACTTGGAGGATCCATTTCTATTGATTTCTAGGGTTTACAAGAGTTACATTGGCAACTTTGCCCAAATGAGCTCAAATTTGGTGGAAGGGCCTAAATGTATGTGACATTCCATCCTGTTAAGTCCCATGTCAATTGGAAGTCATTTGCTTTCCCAAAACATGATCAAACACCTTCTGCCACTTTTCCTAAACCATTGTTTGGACCCCTTTCACTATTCCCCTCTACCTCAATTTCTTACCATAGGTAAACCTGATCATCCTCTACCTCCTGTAACTTCCCCATGTCCCTAGCTCAATGATTGAGGGGTGAAAACCCCATTTTTACTCTCCTTCTTCCTCACCTCCCTCCTCATTCCAGTGGCTCCCCAGGGCATCCAAGACAATCACACATTTCTTTACTCCTCCCCTGATCCCCTAGACAACATTGGGCAAGACGGACGCGACTAGAGCGGTGAGGGCACGGCCGTGCCGGCCATACGGGCGCTCTGGAGTGCGCTATAGTGCGCTCCCGCACTGTAGCCGCGTCCTTCCCGAGGCACCCGACAGCCTGGGGCGTCGGGATCGTGTCTCCCGAGGTGCCCTCGACGTCCGCGACCTGCAGGCCTGTCGGCCCTATCCTCCCCTGCCCTCATTCTCCCTCCGCGAGCTCGCCCGGGCGCGTCCATGGACATCGCTCACGATGCACCGCGGCCGCACCTATTTAAGCAACCCCCGACCCTCTCTCTCGTCTCGGTTAGGTCCTCCTCTCTCCTGCGAACCCCCTGGACCAGCCCATTTTCCCCCTCGTTCCCTACAGCCACCTCCCTGGCCGGAGCCTTGCCGGCGGCCTCCGCCAAAATTGGCATCCACCACTCCTCCTCCTCCCCTCTGGACTGCACCAGAGCGTCCCCACCATCACCTCGAGCCGCCTCACACTTCTCCCTCTCCTCCCCGTGTGTCGGTGTACTAAGGTAGGGGTACCTCAGTACCCCAACTTGTGCACGGGCAGTAGCAGTTTCCCGCGGCAGGGCCTACCACATGCTTGCCGGAGACCTTTCTGCTCCATATAAAACCATTCAAAAACAAAGTATACAAGACAGAAGATCAAGACCCCGGCAAGTGGAGCTTGCCGGGAAGGCCGTCCCAGGCTCAAGATTCCCCCACTAGCACAAGACCCTGGCAAGAGGAGCTTGCCAGGAAGACCAGAAGACATGCCCAGGCGCAGCATGCGCCCCGGCAGGGCCCGGGGAGCGGCAAGCTTCTGAGCCCGACAAGCTTCCGGGTCCGGCAAGGTCAAGACCCCGGCAAGGTGCTTGCCGGGGAGAGTTGCATTGTGTGCCCACGCTCCAGCTCATCGGTCCACGCGGCGCCCTGGGGCCATTCCAGGGACGCGTGGCAGATGGCTGTGCAGCCTGGGGGACACGGTGGCACTCCACGGTGATAAAGCTATCGCCGTGGCAAACGGAGACGCAAGGGCGGGCGCTTTTGGGGTCGACGGCGACGGGCATTAAATGCTCTTGTCCCCCACTGTCAAAGTAGGTGATGACCACTGTTCACGCACTGTTCATCCACTGTTCCCGCACTGTTACAACTACCACCACAATTACATTTTACCCCTTTCTCCTACGTTGACATCTGTCGGTGACCCCTTGAGCTATAAAAGGAAGCCCATGCACAACGTAGAAGGGGTTCGGAACCTAGATCACTCACTCGCTCGGTGTAGCTAGTTCTTCAAGCTCCCGAGCTCTCCAACTCAATACAAACAAAGCAGGAGTAGGGTTTTACGCGTCCATTGCGGCCCGAACCTGGGTAAACTGCCCGCGTGCTCACCACGATCTGCTCTTTGTGCTCCCTCCGCTCCCTTACCGCACGAACAAGGGGCTCCGGTCCCATAGGTGCTCGTTTCATCCACTGTTCCCGCACTGTTACAACTACCACCACAATTACATTTTACCCCTTTCTCCTACGTTGACACATGTCGGTGACCCCTTGAGCTATAAAAGGAGGCCCATGCACAACGTAGAAGGGGTTCGGAACCTAGATCACTCACTCGCTCGGTGTAGCTAGTTCTTCAAGCTCCCGAGCTCTCCAACTCAATACAAACAAAGCAGGAGTAGGGTTTTACGCGTCCATCGCGGCCCGAACCTGGGTAAACTGCCCGCGTGCTCACCACGATCTGCTCTTTGTGCTCCCTCCGCTCCCTCACCGCACGAACAAGGAGCTCCGGTCCCATAGGTGCTCGTGGTGGACAGTTTCCCCCGACATCTTTGGCGCGCCAGGTAGGGGGCGTCGAGGTTGTGCGAACCTGATCCGGCGTTCACGCGGGCGCATTCTTCATCAACCTCTCCAGCTTCATCAGCAACCTCATCAGCAACAGCGACATGGCCCCGAAGAAGAAAGCTTCGGAGGTCGCAGGCCCGTCTGCGTCTCATCCGCCGCCACTGGAACCAACGGTGGGCGGGGGAGACGCCGTCGGAAGGGTGGTCGCCGGCGAGGAAACTCGCGGCGCCACCAAATCCAAGGACAAGACGGACGACCGAGCCTCGGTCTCCGTGGACGCGCCACGTCCATCTCAGCAAACAACAACCCAGCAGCGCCATGCCACAGGAGGTGGCATCCGCTTGCTGGGCCAAGGGCAAACCGGAGGCTCGCGGGACGCTCCGGGCCATCGTCCTAGCACGAGCAAGGCGCGGTCGCCGGGGCGGGACCCTGCTCCTTCTAACCCTGTTAGGAGTCCGAGCATATCCTGCTCCTCGCACCGCTCGCCCCCGCTTCCCTCCTCTCTAGCAGAAGCGCTTGCAAGGGCGCAACTGCTCCTCGACTTCCCTCCAGCGGCAGACAAGGCCAAAGACTGGAGGGCCACCATCCAGAGCCTGATCGCCTTCGCCAACAACGATACGCCGCAGCAGCCGGCGACCTCGCGGCCACGGCAAGTCGAGAAGACGAAGGCCGACAACGACAAGACCGCCGGGGGTGCAACCACCGTGCACTCCCCGCCGCGGAAGCAAAAGACGCCGCCCCGCCGGATCAACGTCGACGACGACTCTACGGCGTCGTCGGATCCGCGGGCTCGTCGGGACCAGCGCCAGGTCCTTGATGACCGGCGACAAGAAGACGTTCGAACGACGATCGAGCGCCGCCGAGAAGCTCGGCGACAATCGGATCAGAGAGCTGGGAACGCTGTCGACACGTGCGCGCCCGGTGAACCAGGCGACTTGCCGTACGCGGCAGGTTGCCCTGCGTTTACCCGTGAGCTACGGCGCGTCCAGTGGCCCAGCATGAAGAACTTCAAGCCCGACGTACCGGAGAAGTACGACGGCAAGACGCACCCCTCGGAATTCCTCAGCATTTACACCATCGCGGTGCAGGCTGCCGGGGGGGCGCGACGAGAAGATACTGTCGAACTACTTCCCGCTGGTGCTTAAGCCAAATGTGCGTTCTTGGCTTATGCACTTGCCGGAAGGCTCCATTTCTTCTTGGGCAGATCTTTGCCACCAGTTTGTTGGCGCCTTCACGGGCGGCCACAAACCCCACGGCCAGGAGAGCGATCTCCACATCTTGGCCCAGAAGGAAGGAGAATCTCTGCGCAAGTACATCCAGCGCTTCAGCCGCGTGCAGCACAACATCCCCGACGTCCACCCTGCCGCGGTTATCAGTGCGTTCCACCAGAATGTACGTAACCGCCGCATGCGTGAAGGGATGGCCATGACCAAGATACGGGCTGTCAGCGAGCTCTATGCTCTAGCCGAGAAGTGCGCGCGCGCCGAGGAGGGGAGGAGACTCCCCGGAGAGGATGCTGGCGTAGGAGGAAGCGACAGCGACGACGCCGCCCCGGCAAAGAAGAGCCGGCGGCGGAACAATAGAAGAAAGAACAAGAAGGAGGTGCTTGCCGTCGAGAAGTCCGGCAAGGAGGCTCCCGCCAAGCAAGCACAGGCTGGCGGCTCCGGCAAGGAGCCTGCCCCTGTAGCGGCAGCCGACAAGCAGGACGGCTCCGACAAGCAATACTGCAAGATCCACCGCACCAAGGGCCACGACCTCTCCAACTGCAAACGCGTCGAGTACCTCGTCGAGCAGCAGAAAGCTGAGTACGAGAGGTGTGACAAGGCGAAGGCCCAAGGTGGCGGAGGAGAGCCGAGCAAGAAGCGGCCATTCAATGGCGGGGGAGGACGCCGCGGCAAGGCCAAGCAGCGGCAAGGTGACCGACCCCCCCGGGGCCGCGACAAGGATGAAGAAGACGACGACGACGACATGGAGGATGAGGATAACAGTGAGCAGGAGTTCCAGAAGGCCACGGAGGTCCTGTGCGTCGACGGCGGCGCCTCTCTGCACACTTCCCACCGCCAGCTCAAGCAGTGGGTGCGGGAGGTGAATGCAGCTGAGCCGCCCGTGGAGTCGCGCAGGCTCTTCAAATGGTCCAGCACGCCCATCATTTTTGATCTTGAGGATCACCCTGACCGCACCACTGCGGTTGGGTGCTTGCCGATGCTGGTCTCACCCACCATCCGCAACCTCAAGGTCACCAAAATGTTGGTTGACGGCGGGGCCGGGCTGAACTTGATCTCCTCCGCTGTGATCAAGAAACTCCAAATCCCAGATGGCGAGCTCGAAGAGACCGGGTCCTTCCAAGGAATAAACCCGGGGAGGAGCAAGCCCAAGGGGAAGATAACTCTGCCGGTGACCTTTGGCGGGGAGCTCAACTTCAGAACTGAGCGCATCACATTCGACGTCGCCGATATCCCATTACCATATAATGGGATACTCGGCCGTCCCGCCCTCGCCAAGTTCATGGCAGCTTCCCATTACGCCTACAACGTACTCAAGATGCCGGGGCCGATAAGCGTCATCACTGTCCATGGCGACAAGAAGGATGCGCTTGTCTGCGCCGACAAGATATACCGGGATGCAGCAGCCGCGGCGGAGAAGGACACACTTGCCGCTGAAGCTCCCGGGGGGAAGAAGACGAAGACCAAGTCCGGCAAGTGCTCTGGGGCCCACTCCGGCAATCGCACCTCTTCGGAGTGCTGCGCTGCCATTGAGGACGTTCCATCGAGCTCCACCGGCAAGTCCAAGAAGGGGATGGCCGCTCCTCCGGCAACCAAGAAGGTGCTCGCCAAGGAGGATGGCACTGGTGGTACCTTCACCATCAGTGCCACGCTTGACAGCAAATAGGAAAGCGCGCTCGTTGCCTTCCTGCGGGCGAATGTCGATGTGTTTGCCTGGCAACCATCTGACATCCCCGGTGTTCCCAGGAAGGTAATTGAGCACAAGCTTGCTGTTTGTCCTCATGCGCGGCCCGTCAAGCAGAAGGTCAGAAAGCAAGCCGTGGAGCGCCAAGAATTCATTGCCGAAGAGATCAAGAAGCTAGAAGCAGCAGGCCTAGTTAGAGGCGTGATCCATCCGACGTGGTTGGCAAACCCAGTTGTCGTGCGTAAGGCCAACGGGAAGTGGAGACTGTGTATAGACTTCACTGATGTGAATAAAGCATGTCCCAAGGATCCATTTCCCTTGCCGCGCATTGACCAGATCGTTGACTCCACTGCCGGATGTGAGCTGCTCTCTTTCCTTGATGCATATTCAGGCTACCATCAGATTTTCATGGCCAAGGAAGATGAAGAGAAGACTGCATTTATCACTCCGTGTGGCACGTATTGCTTCATACGCATGCCATTTGGACTGAAGAATGCAGGCTCAACCTTTGCAAGGGTAGTATACACTGCTTTTGAGCCACAGATCCACAGAAATGTAGAGGCTTACATGGATGATATCGTGGTGAAGAGCAAGAGCAAAGATACATTGATCCAGGATTTGGAAGAGACATTTGAGAACCTGCGCAAGATCCAGCTCAAGTTAAACCCCGAGAAGTGCGTCTTTGGAGTAACTTCCGGCAAGCTTCTCGGGTTCTTTGTGTCACAGAGGGGGATTGAAGCCAACCCCGACAAGATTAAAGCCATCGAGCAGATAGAAGCCCCGAAGAGCGTCAAGGATGTCAGAAGACTTGCAGGTTGTGTGGCTGCCCTCAGTAGGTTCATTTCAAAGTCTGCAGAGCGCGCCCTTCCTTTCTTCAAAATCTTGAAGAAGGCAGGCCCTATGAAATGGACTCCGGAAGCGGAGGCAGCGCTGCAGGACTTGAAACGGTACCTATACTCCACCCCAATACTTGTCACACCTAGACCACAGGAGAAGTTGCTGCTGTACCTAGCGGCAACCAACCAGGTGGTTAGTGCTGCGTTAGTAGCGGAGAGGGAGGCCGACAAGGAGTCAGCACCACCGGCAAGCGAATCCAGCGACAAGCAGGGGGCTCCTCCGACAAGCTCTGGCCCCGACAAGGACAAATCTGCGCAGGATCAAGGAGAAGTGCGAAAGAAGATGGTGCAGCGCCCGGTGTATTTTGTAAGCTCTCTTTTACAAGGGGCTAGATCAAGATACTCCGGGGTGCAGAAGTTGCTTTTCGGCCTCCTCATGGCTTCGAGAAAGCTGCGCCATTATTTCCAAGCACATGAGATAACAGTGGTCACTCGCTTTCCGCTGAAGAGAATATTGCACAATCCAGAGGCAACAGGCAGGATCGTTGAGTGGGCACTGGAGCTGTCAAGTTTCGGACTCAAGTTTGAAAGTACTTCAACTATCCAGAGCCGAGCTTTGGCAGAATTCATAGCTGAATGGACCCCGACGCCCGATGAGGAAATTCCAGAAACAAGTGTACCCGTACAAGAAGCGACAAGTGAATGGGTAATGTACTTTGATGGTGCCTTTTCGCTGCAAGGCGCCGGTGCTGGCGTGGTACTCATCGCGCCCACCGGAGAGCACCTCAAGTATGTTATCCAGATGCACTTTCCCAGGGAGCAAGCGACAAACAACACTGCTGAATATGAAGGTCTACTTGCCGGCCTCAGAATTGCAGCTGAACTTGGGATCAGGAAGCTAATTGTGCGGGGAGATTCTCAGTTGGTGGTCCGACAAGTCAACAAGAGTTACCAGAGCCCTTTGATGGAAGCTTATGTAGATGAAGTGAGGAAGCTTGAAGAACACTTTGAAGGTCTGCAAATGGAGCACGTTCCAAGGGCTCAGAATGACATTGCAGACGGCCTTTCAAAGTGTGCTGCGATGAAGTTACCTGTGGAACCAGGGACCTTTTTGCTCAAGCTGACTCAGCCATCCGTTACACCATCGATTGGGCAACCCAAGAAGAGAAAGTTGGTCTCCGGCGACTACTTGCCGGCGGATCTTCCCGAGGCCGCCGCCAAGGTCCCCAAGATCAACAATCAGAACGCTGAGGAACAGATTGCTCCTGCAGATCCTCGGATCTGTACATTTGAAGCACGCGTTCCCGACAAGCCTCGCCCCGGCGAGCTTGCCGGGGAACCATCAGCTCCGGCAGAACCAGAGGTTCTTGCCGTAGAAGCTGAGGTTCCCGCAGCGGCCCTCATGCCTTTAGTCCTTGCCGTTGAGCCTCGGGCTCCGGCATGGGCGCAGCAGATCGTTCGTTTTCTGCAAACTGGAGAACTTCCCGACGACCCGGAAGAGATAGAGAAGATAACCAGGCAGTCAAGTATGTACCAGTTCGTGGATAACGAGCTGTACAGAAGAAGACTCAATGGTGTCAGGTTGAAGTGCATCTACAGGGAAGATGGACAGAAGCTGTTGGCAGAAATACACGGAGGCATATGCGGCCACCACATTGGCGCAATGGCACTTGCCGGGAAAGCTTTCCGGCAAGGGTTCTTCTGGCAAGAAGCCCTCCAAGATGCAACTGCACTAGTAACCAAGTGTGAAGCGTGCCAGTTCCATGCCAAGCGAATTCACCAGCCAGCTCAAGCTCTCCAGACGATCCCTTTGTCCTGGCCCTTCTCGGTCTGGGGGCTCGATATTCTCGGCCCCTTTCCCCGCGCAGTCGGGGGCTTTGAGTACTTGTACGTAGCAATCGACAAGTTCACAAAGTGGCCAGAAGTGGAACCAGTGAGAAAGGTGACAGCACAGTCAGCGGTCAGGTTCTTCAGGTCGATTGTTTGCCGTTTCGGGATCCCTAACAGGATCATCACCGACAACGGTACACAATTTACTAGTCGCGCCTTCATGCAGTACGTCCAAGACCTTGGCGCCAAGGTCTGTTTCACTTCTGTTGCTCACCCGAGGAGCAACGGTCAAGCGGAGAGGGCAAATGCTGAAGTGCTGCGCGGACTCAAGACAAGGACCTTTGACAGGCTGCGCCAGTGCGGAAGAAACTGGATAGAGGAGCTACCGGCGGCTCTTTGGTCAATCAGAACGACACCAAGTCGAGCCACCGGACAAACACCCTTTGCTCTAGTCTATGGAGCAGAGGCAGTTCTCCCCACGGAACTCGTATACGGATCTCCTCGAGTGCTCGCTTATGATGAGCTCGAGCAAGAGCAACTGCGACAAGATGACAAATTGCTCCTCGAGGAGGAACGTCTCCAGGCTGCTGTACGAGCTGCTCAATACCAGCAAGCCTTGCGTCGCTACCATAGCCGCAAGGTTAAGGCCAGGAGTCTCGAGGAAGGCGACCTTCTTCTTCGGCGTGTTCAGTCCGCCAAGAATTCTAACAAGTTGACGCCGAAGTGGGAAGGCCCTTATCGGGTGAGACAAGTCACAAGGCCCGGCGTTGTCCGCCTTGAGACCGAAGAAGGCTTACCGGTGAGCAACTCCTGGAACATAGAGCATCTTCGCAAGTTTCACCCATAAGGCGCGGTTGCCGTGATCCGCTTCGGCAACCACCTTTTGTACAAGCTTTGCCGCTGTTGCATGTAACCCTTTGTACAAAGCCGGGCGCAGATCCCGTGCATCAGTAAAGCTTTGTGTATTTGCACTATTTGCCTTTTCCATGTTTTTCTCCGCTATTTGCATGCATCATTTGGCATCTTGTGCAACATACGTATCCGGTAAGCACTAGCACGCCGCAAGGCCATATACTTGTTTCCCTCTTCTTTTTCCTTGCCTCTTAAGCAGAAGGAATGTTCCTCGCGCACAAGTTTGCAGGGGGGGGAAGGAGATGGAAGGTGAACCAAGTGCTGTTCAAGAAAAAGAAGCCTTGTCGGAGAAGCAAGCAATACGTGAAAGCTAAGTTACCAGAATTTGAGCAGTTCAAATTTTTAAATTTTTAAGTTGTCTTCCTTGAACAACCACACTTTGTATGGAAAACCTGTGCGCGGAGGAACCTACCCGTGACTAGCCGCACCCTTATCTTGTTTTCGAGTACGCTCAACGACTTAAGTGAGCTGCGACAAGTGTCGCGCCCTTGCTTCGTTTCCGAGTTCACTCAGCAAGCTAAGTGCGTTGCGACTGGCTGCGGCAAGGTTGCTTGCCGGTAAGGCCTTAGCCAGCAGGCTGCTCGGAGTCCAGTACTCAGCGCTCGCGGCGAGGGCCCCTTGCCGGCAAGCTCCCTAGAAGCGTAGGGTTGAAAAACATACAAAGTAAAGGACCAAAACAAGGAAGATAACACTGCATCAATTGATCAAAATAAGATAATATATTACAAGGGATAACTTGTCGCAATGACTAATAAGTTCGTGGCACACCATGCAGCAACAAAAGAGATAAAGAAAAGGAGGCCTAGTCTACGCGGTCGCCTTCGATCCTGGAGATCTTGTTCACTTTGGCGATAATGTGGGCGACCTGCGCCTTCAGCGCGTCCATATCCGCGTCGGCCGGCAAGCTGCAGAGAACGTTGGCGAGATTTATACCAGGATTGCGGTATACTATCTTCGTCAGGACGCGCTCCAAGGTTCCCGCGCAGAGCTGGCGTGACTCCTCGGCCAGTTGCGCGGGGAGCTTCTTCTGAAGATCTGCAAGAGCCGGCGCGATCCCCCTGAAGAAGAGACTGAGCTTGGCGCTGTGGGGGAGGTTTGGATCCGGAGAGTATATGAGATGCTCAACCTTCAGCGCCATCAGCTCCTTGTCGATGCTAGTTGCAGAGGCCACCAAGTCTTCGGTCCATACCTCGACGGTTTGGCGGAAGTTGTTGGCCGCTGTGGTGGCGCTCTCCACCAAGCCTCGCTCCTTGCGGAGCTCTTCCTTCAGCTTGGTTTCCCGGTCCCGGACGGCGTCGAGCGAGTCCTTCAACGTGGAAACCTTCAGCTCCAGATCCTCGATCGAATCCTTGGCGGCCTTCAGCTCGTCGCCCTGCTTGGAGAGACGCACCTGGAGTTCAGAGTTAGTGTGGGCGTCCTTCTCGCGCTCTGTGTTGAGCGCGGTGACCCTCTCCACGCTCGCTTTTAGGAACTCCTCCAGCTGCGCCACCTTGGCCTCGAGCTCCTTCTTGGCGGTCTCCGCTGTGGCGGCGATGGCCTTCGCCTCCTTCAGCTCTCCGCCAAAGGCCTGCTCCCGGGCGGTAAGGTCTTCCTCGTGAGCGTCGAGGTTGACCTTCCGTTGGGCGAGCTCTCCTTCTAGCCGGGACAGCTCTTCTCCGGCGAGTCGCTGCTGCTCCTCGGCCTCGGCTTTCTCCAAGAGCCACTCCTGGTTCTCCCCGGCGAGCCTCTCGCGCTCCTCCGCCACGTCGCGGAGGGACGCCTGGTTGGCGGCGCGGAGCTCCGCCGCGCGTTTCTCCATGTCAGCGGCGGCCTTGGCGGTGAGGGCCTCCCGAGACTCGAGCTTCGCCTGCCTGGCCCGGTAAAGGGCCAGGAGCCGGTGAAGCAGCTTCTCCTCCTCGGGCTCGTCACCTCCGCCAGGCGCCTCGACGATCTTCAGCCCCGCGGAGGCGAGGATCTCCCCATCAAAGGCCTCTCCCTCCTCGGGGGCTCGCGACAAGGACCCCCACGGCACTTGGATGAAGACGGCGTTGGGGGCCTCAAGGTAATAGGCGGACTGCTCCTTCTCGGTGGAGGGGCCGGCGGCCGGCGCAGCGCTCGACGCTCCTGCCGCCTCCGGGCCGGCAGTATGGCCGCCGTCCCCCTCCCCGGCCGCTGCGTCTGGGTCGGAGCAGTCTCCTCCGCGGCAAGCTCGGCGGCTCTCGCTGTGTCTTCAACGACTGGGGCGTTACCGCTGTCGCCCTGCGCGCCCTCCTCCTCGACGACGATTTCCGTCTCCGTCTGCTCTGGGGGAGGAGGATCTAGAAGAAGAAGAAAAAGAAGAAGAAGTTCAAGCAAATATCCAAAAAGAGACAAATCCAAGAAGACAAGATTACAAAACTTACCTTGGCGGACTTCGTCGACGGCGGGCTCCCTCGCCGGGGAGCTCTGCCTTGGCGGGGTGGCCGCCCTCACCGGGCTGCTCGCCCTTGGCGGGGTACTCGCCCTTGGCGGAGTACCCGCCCTTGGCGGAGCGCTCTCCCTCGCCGGAGAGTTCATCCTTGGCGGGGACGGCGGGGCCTGGAGCTCCCCGGGAGTGGTCTCCGGACGCCCGTGTGGCTGCGGCTCCACCTCTACACAAGACAAGACAGAACGATAAGGCATTAGTACAAGACAAGATCCTCAAGCACGCCCGACGAGCGGAAGAATCAAAAAACAAACTTACGCTGGGGGCTGCGCTGGGGGCTGCTCCTCGAAGCAGCGCTCGGGTCCGGCAAGCTCGTCTCCGGCGCGTCCCCGGTCGCCGCGACGGGCGAGTCGTCCGCGACCTCGACCACGGGAACCTTGGCCTTCTTCGCTACTCGCTGGGCCAGGGTCCTGAAATCAAAGCAAGAAGCAAGATCAGAATCATCGAAAGAAGAATCAAGACAAAGTTAAAGAAGATACAAATCTTCAAGTCCTTACTCATGTTCCTCGTCGTCGTCGTCGTCGCTCAGGGCGGAGAAGTCAAACGCCACCTGAGGCGCGTCCGCGCGAGGAGCAGGAGGGGAAGGCTCCCTCGGGCGCTGGGCGGTCCCCGAGGCTGGGGGCTGCGAAGACCCAGCCCCTGTGGACGCCGAGGCCCGGGGAGCAGGCGGAGCAGCTGCTCCGCTTTGTGAAGACCCTCCTCCGCTTGGCGCTGACGTGCGGGGCGCCTCCGCCGTAGCCTGTGTGCGGGGCGCCTTCGCCACGGGTGGTTGCGTCGGGCGCTCCCGTTGCGGCTTGGCTCCCCCGGGTAGCTCGCGCCGCCCGGCGAGCTGGTTGTTGTCGAGGCGCCTGCGCCTTCGTCCCCGTCGTCGCCTTGCGGAGACGCTTCAGCGGAGATCGCCTGGGACTTGCCCGGGGCGGGGAGGTCTCCGATGACGAGGAGACGTCGTCGTTGTAGAGCCCCAGAGATCCATCGGAGTCCTCGCCGGCCCCGGCGTCCTCCTCCTCCTCCTCCTCCTCCTCCTCGGCCGGCTCGCTGGGCCCGGCGCCCTGCCCTGCGGTCGTGCTCCCTCCGGCGCCTCCGCTCCTTCCGGCGCCTCTGTTTCCTCCGGCAACCTCGCCCCTTGCCGCGGCCTCGGTCACAACTCCGGGGATCCCGGCGTGCCTCAGAGAGGGGACCTCGGCGAGCTCGTCGGGCGGAAGCTTCAGCAGCCTGTGGATCTCCGCCTCCTCTACTGGGCAGGACGCTTCCGCAGCCTCTGCCTCTTCAACCGTGAAGCCAAACTCCCCCGCCGCTGCGGCTGCGGCGGCCTCTTCTACCCGGGAAGCTATATAAGCAATCTCCCGGTCAGTGGTGTCCCGAGTGAGCCCCTTGATCTCATCCTTGTTCTTCGCCACCTCCACCAGGTTGTCGAAGAAGCTCATGATGACGTCTGGCTTGGGCGGAATCCATGTGCGGTCGACGCCATGCGAGTCACATGCGAGCATCATGGCGCGAAGGGAATCCCGGGCCGTGCTGTTGCATAAGGGCACGACTCCCCGGGGAGCTCTGAACCACTCTGGGTGGGCCGGGTCGTGCTTAAAAAGTTCCCGGACCATCCCCTTCAGCTCCAGCGAAGTGAAGTTGAAGTTTAGCCCTGGGCGCAGTCTCATTATGTCCGCCACGTTGCCGTACTCCCATGCTGGCCTCTTCCTATCCTGTAGAGGGGCAATGCGGCGGCGGAGGAAATCTGCTCCTACCTCTCCGACGGACAACCTAGCTACCCGGAGACGAAGAATTCTGACAAGGGCGACGTTGAGCTTGATGTCGTCCGAGTCCAGCTCACTCCAGTCCCTGCCGCGCACGATGGCTGTTGTGCGCGGCGCAGTAAAAGGTTGCGGCTCGTCCTCAACTACCCAGCACCAGTCCGCGCGCCACTCCTCCCACTTGCCGCGGAGCTCCCCTGGCAGGTAGGACTCTTTCTTGTTCAAGCGGAAGACCCAAGATATTCCTCCGGAGAGGGGAGCGCCGGCCTCTACTCTAGGGGTAAAGAAATGCCTAAACAACGCTACATTCGGATAGATCCCAATATAGTTTTCGCACTGATGTGCGAAAACCGCCATCGTGAGGATGGCGTTGGGGGTGAAATCTAGAAGGTGGAGGCTGTAGGTGTTCATGATGTCGCAAAAAAAATCAGAAAAGGGGGGACAAAGGCCGCAGTGGAAGAAAGCAGCGAAGAAGAAATACCCGCCGGGGTACATGTCCTTGGCGGCGGCGGGATAGACTCTGGTTCGAGGATGCGCCTTGGTCTTCTTGGCCCAGAACAAGTAGTACTTGTTCCAGAGCTCCCGCGCGCTGAGCCTCGGCGAGAAGACGACATTCCTCTTCCGTAGAAGAGCAAGCCTCGCCGCCTGCTCGGATTTCTCCTTCTTGGTCTTCTCCGCCTTCGCCTTCTCGGTCTTCGGGGCCATGGCGGAGGCGGCGAGGGAAGGGGGGCGAGGAGTCCGGCGGCGCCGCGGATGCGGAAGACGGCGGAGGAGGTGTGGAGGCGGAGCGCAAAGGGGAATTTCTAGAGATGGAAGAAGAAGCAATGAAAGCGTAGGAGGGGAACCGCTCCTGCTTCCTCTGCTTTTATGGGGAAGTGGGGGACGTTTCGCTCCTCCCATTAAAAGAACGTGGCCACGTTCCCTCCCACGACGCCGCAATCGACGCGTGCCGTTACGGAGGGACGCGACGGATGCGGAAGTGGATTCGGCGTGCCGTGGGCCGCGCGTGCCCGTGCACTGTTTTTAGGCCTGGCCCAACAGCGCTCGGCACCGTGTGTGGCCCAGGCCCGGGGGCTCCTGTCGGTGTACTAAGGTAGGGGTACCTCAGTACCCCAACTTGTGCACGGGCAGTAGCAGCTTCCCGTGGCAGGGCCTACCACATGCTTGCCGGAGACCTTTCTGCTCCATATAAAACCATTCAAAAACAAAGTATACAAGACAGAAGATCAAGACCCCGGCAAGTGGAGCTTGCCGGGAAGGCCGTCCCAGGCTCAAGATCCCCCCACTAGCACAAGACCCTGGCAAGAGGAGCTTGCCAGGAAGACCAGAAGACATGCCCAGGCGCAGCATGCGCCCCGGCAGGGCCCGGGGAGCGGCAAGCTTCAGAGCCCGACAAGCTTCCTGGTCCGGCAAGGTCAAGACCCCGGCAAGGTGCTTGCCGGGGAGAGTTGCATTGTGTGCCCACGCTCCAGCTCATCGGTCCACGCGGCGCCCTGGGGCCATTCCAGGGACGCGTGGCGGATGGCTGTGCAGCCTGGGGGACACGGTGGCACTCCACGGTGATAAAGCTATCGCCGTGGCAAATGGAGACGCAAGGGTGGGCGCTTTTGGGGTCGACGGCGACGGGCATTAAATGCTCTTGTCCCCCACTGTCAAAGTAGGTGATGACCACTGTTCACGCACTGTTCATCCACTGTTCCCGCACTGTTACAACTACCACCACAATTACATTTTACCCCTTTCTCCAACGTTGACACCTGTCGGTGACCCCTTGAGCTATAAAAGGAGGCCCATGCACAACGTAGAAGGGGTTCGGAACCTAGATCACTCACTCGCTCGGTGTAGCTAGTTCTTCAAGCTCCCGAGCTCTCCAACTCAATACAAACAAAGCAGGAGTAGGGTTTTACGCATCCATCGCGGCCCGAACCTGGGTAAACTGCCCGCGTGCTCACCACGATCTGCTCTTTGTGCTCCCTCCGCTCCCTTACCGCACGAACAAGGGGCTCCGGTCCCATAGGTGGTCGTGGTGGACAGTTTCCCCCGACACCGTGGTCTTGGCGTCGATCCCCATCATCACCGTCGGCCTCATCCGCCGCGGCCGACGCCCTGCTCAGCCCGGTACCTTTGGGCGACCGTGCCACCCACGGATGGACGCGGCCGGGTCCCCTGAGCACGCCGGTGGCCAGCACATCAGAAACGGCGGCCTATGGCGCCGACCAGCCGCCGTCGAAGCCGCCCCTGCCTCTGCTCTGTTCGAGCGGGAGGTGGGGGAAGAACCTGCCGCTGGGCCCCGTGCGTCAGCGACCCAGTGGGCGGGCCCCTCCGTTTAAGTGGAGGCGGATCTGGCATTGACCGCCTTCCCTGCGCGAAAACGCCCCTCCTGGAAGACACCTTCGACGTGGCCAGGTCCCCTGCGCGCGGCTGTGCAGTTGGGCCGACCCAGTTCCTATTCGGCTATATTCCGCCGGTGTGCAGCCTAAGGGTATAAGCCCTTTCTCTTTCCCTTTTTCTTTTTCTGTAAACTTCAATAATCCACAAATCCTTCAAATTAACTCCAAACTTGATGATTCAAATTTATTCTGGGTCCATAAATCATGCTCTATCACATGGTGCAACATGCACATTTTTCCAGAAACTTTTCCTTCACAAATATTATCAAATGTCATTATTTCATTTTTTGTGATGAACTTTAGAAAATCACAGAGGGCACAAATTTGATCCAAATGCAGTGGTTCAAATTCCTAGATACTTGTCATATCCAAACTTAGTTTTGGAACATTTTTATTAATACTTTCTGTACCCCACCAAATAATGAGCCATTTCTACTTATTTATCAACTTTGCAAAATCCTAGGAAATTCATTTGAACTCCAAATCCAGTGAAACCAACTCCTAGATGCTTCTAAAATCATGACTTGTTGATGGGTGCCTTTGCTCATCATTCAAGAATATATTTCTGTACACTTATTTCAAATCCATAAACCCCTTGGTTCCATCAAATTGAAATGATCCAAACTATCCATTGATCCAATACCTATGTAACCACCTTGGTTATTTTTCATATGACCAGAGGTATCCTATAAAAGTCCAACTCCTATTTTTAGAGCACTTTTATTTTTGCTTTTATTGTGTTGCTTATTATGATTGTTTCCATCGTTAGTTGACGAAATAAGCGAAGTGCTCGGAGATGGACCAGAAGGTTTGAAGACTCGGAAGGACAAGTCAAGAAGCCCTTTGACCATGTTCGAGAAACCTTTTTATGCATGTCTCATAGCACCGTATTATCAATGCATCGGAATCATGTAGAAGAGGTGACCACCTTGGTTGGTGCCTTTGTTACTTTACTATTGGAACTTGCATCAAACACGACCCTACCTTCCTATGAGGGTTATGTGGGTGGGAGTAGATAGATATATGCTATAGTAGTTGGCTACGCAAAATGGGTCAGGGTTACGCATTGAGTGAAACAAGTGTGGTAAGACATACTTGCAGATAACCCAGTCGGTGCCACTAATGCCCCTGGGAGTTGATGAGGAACTAGGGCACTACTTGGTGAAGAAGTAGTGTGCCGAGGCTTGACGAAAGTGTTTACAGAGATGGATTAGATTTATGTGTGACTACCGTCCCAACCAAACATGCGCAACCACTCTACCCTTATATGGGAAAGGGCATTATTGATTACCTAGGTCGATACTAGCATGGTGCCCGCATTACTAGTGACAGGGGTGACATGAGGTCACTCTCGGGACGGGGTCGCGCTTGGATAGGCGGCCATGACTGTCTTTACAGGGCATCGGACACACCGTTGGTACCCCATGCTTGTGGTATGTGATGAATATGGGAGCGAGTCTCCGCAATTATTAAGATGTGAAATGTGGGGCATGGGGGTTGCTACCAATCGAGTGGACTCTGTGTTAGTGTCGTCTAAGGAAAGATAGTGATCGGGTGCTTACCCCGGGTACTTGAGGTACCGCGGGTCGTGGATGACACGGAAGTTCCCCGGATCTTGTGGGTAAAGTGTGCAACCTCTACAGAGTGTCAAACTATTCGAATAGCCGTGTCCATGGTCAAGGACAGTTGGGTGGTGCTATTTAGACTATGTCCATAAGTTTCTGGAAAACAACACGGTTTGGGTAAATCTGTTGATGTGATTGTGAGAAAGTCACAATGAGCTTGAGCATGAGTTGATTACAACTCTTTCTCGGTAATGAAGTCTGTGACCTTCTGATACTTGTTGCAGACACATGCATGTCCACGTTATATGTTGATCATACTTGCATATGAAAAACTAGCTTTCCGCAAAACTGCCAATCTAGCAGTAGAGCCTTGCATAATTATTCTGTCATCACACTTGGGTTGCTTGCGAGTACATTCAAAGTACTCATTGGCTTGCCACTGGTTATTTTATTGGCCAGGCATGAGAGAACAGGTTATGATGAAGATTTCTTGGTGACGATCATGCGAGCTAGGACGCTTCCTAGTCAGAATGCCTGTAGGGTTAAGGCAGATGGCATGGGTCCAAGTTGTTATTGAAGATTTCCGCTGCGATGATATACTCAAGACATGACCTTAATGGTCCTATTTGTGTAATACGGTATGTATGTATGTAAGACTCTTGTTATTCAGCTTCTGTGTGTTCAGTGAGCATTGATCTCTGGGATCACTGTACACGTGCATTCGGTGATCTCGACTTGTGAGTCGGGGTCCCCGCACTTCATTGCTAAGAAACATGGTACAGAAAGGGAACCATGGGTTCAGAAACCCATGCCATTTCTTCTAAACCATCCAAGAAAAAGGATGATGAGGAATTTGAATGCTTTTGTGAGATGATTAGACCTATCTTTTGAGTATGCTTTTGACTTATATGCTTAAAATGTCTCCCTATGCTAAGTATATGAAGGAAATTTTAACTAATAAAAGAAAGATACCGGAAGCTGAAATTTCCGCCATGCTTGCTAATTATACTTTTAAGGGTGGAATACCAAAGAAACTTGGAGATCCAGGAATACCCACTATATCATGCTCTATTAAAGGAAACTATGTTAAAACTGCTTTGTGTGATCTTGGAGCTGGTGTTAGTGTTTTACCTTTCTCTTTGTATCGTAGACTTGATTTGAATAAGTTGACACCTACTGAAATCTCTTTGAAAATGGCGGATAAATCAACTGCTATACCCATCGGTATTTGTGATGATGTGCCTGTTGTGGTTACAAACGTTACTATCTTAACGGACTTTGTTATTCTTTATATTCCTGAGGACGTCAGTATGTCGATCATCCTTGGTAGACCCTTTCTTAATATTGTAGGGGCTGTTATTGATTGCAACAAAGGCAATGTCACTTTTCATGTTAATGGTAATGAGCATACGGTACACTTTCCAAAGAAACAACCTCAAGTTAATAACATCAATTCTGTTGGAAAACATTCAACTATTGCTATTGGAGGATTTGAATTCCCTCTTCCTAATGTCAAGAAAAAATATGATATTCTTATTGTTGGCCCATTGAGGTAAACTAGTGTTATTCGAAAATTCTCCATTTTTATGTTATTCGAAAGAAGTTTTTAAATGAGACTTGATCAACCTCGTTGAGGGATTTCTTTTGATGGGCATGAGATGGATGAATTTAGAGAGCACTACCTTCTGTACCCATCTGTTACTTTCTGTTATTTAGATCAAATAAAGCAAAAATAGTACTATTTGTCTGTTTTCTGATTTACCCATGTGATAAAAAATGTCCCAAAAATAAAAGTTCTCCAAATGCCCTGGAAATTTAACATGATTTTTTGTGGAATATTTAAGAATTTCTAGCACTGAGAATGCACCAAGGGGATGCACCAGTGGGCCACAAGGGTGGAGGGCGCGCCCTACCCCCCTAGGTGCGCCACTCGTCCTTGTGAGCCCCATGTGGCCCCCCTCCAATTATTCCAGCACCCATCTTCTTCTTCTTCGTTGAGAAAAAAATCCTCCCGTAGCTCAAACCTGTGTTCCAGCTCGTTTTGCTGCCATTTTCGATCTCCTTGCTCAAATCATCATACGCAAAACTGTTTTGGGGGATTGTTCTTCAGTATGTGACTCCACAAATGGCCCAATTAGTTTTTGTTCTAGTGCTTTATTTATTGCAATTTTTTGCTGCTATGGTGACCTTGTTCATGAGCTTGCATGTCAAATTTATATGGTCCAAAGTAGTTTTGATGCATGATATAGCCTCTAGGCACTTGTAGGAGTAGTTGCTATCAATTTTGTTGAGTTTGGTTCACTTTTATTTTGAGTCACTAAAAAATTCTAAAAAATTCAGAGAAAGAAAATGTCTAAGAGAATGTACCAAGGTGGTCCTTCAAGGAAGCAAGCACCGAGGCTCGCGATATGCGAATCGGACCTAGAACCACCAAGGGAAGCTCAAGTGCAGCCGTGTGAAGTGCTGTCAGATGAATTTCTGATTCGCGCAGGTTTCAAGGATGAGTTTGATGAATACGTACAAAATGCCGTCCTCGAGGACTTTGTGTCAGATAAGTGCCGACAACACTATTACCTCACCGATTAGTTTGTGCGGAGGTTCGAGTTTTCATCTAAGCGCAATACTCATACTGTCATGTTTTATCTTTATGACGAATCTTATACTATGAACCTAGAAGATTTTTGTGAAGCATGCAAAATCCCACAATGGGATAGTCTTAGTGATCCTCACAAATCTGCTTATAATGATTTTCTTGCTAGCATCACCATGGGGGAAACTAGAAATATTACACATGCCACCATAGGGAGCATTCATTTTCCTGCTATACATTATTTTGCTCTCTTTATAGGAAGATGCATTAATGGTAAACATGAGCATAGCCACATTTGTGTACAAGATCTTAGTGTCCTTAAGTGTGTGGTGTTAAGTGATAGGCTTTATAACTTGGGGGCTGTTATTGCAAGGAGGTTACATCATATTGCTAAAGATGGATATTTATTTGGAGGGATTTATGAACCTCGCTTAGCTAATTATTTTGGTGTACCCATAAGAGGATATGATGTTGAGTTGCCACCTGCTTTTCTAGATTATGATGCTATGATACATTATCAGTTTCTCGGGAGGAACTGTCGTATTCAGGGCTCCGCAAAACCCTTGTTAGATTCGAACACTGGGGGTGCGTGCGACAAACTCAACTTCCCCTATCTGCCTAATTGTCGTCTCCATGATCTAGCTCGATGAATAGGAAGGAAATGGGACAAAGCAGTTAACCCAGATTCGGGCCACCTTGCGGTGCAATGCCCTACTCCTACTTTGTGTTGGATTGCCTCGAGGTGGGCTGAAGATGAACTAGTACAGTGGTGGAACAACGTCAGGAGGCGTGTTCTTGAGTGTGAGGGTGCGGGTTGATCCAATTGATCAGGATCCTTATCTATGGTGGTGGCTAAGCTATATTTATAGTAGCCTTGGTCCTCTTCCCCCAAAATGTAGGTGGGAAGGTATCCCGCAACGACCAAATTTGGAAGGAGACAACTAGTACATCTTATCCTGATGGAAGGTGGTCTTCGCCTGCAAAGATTTTGGTCCTGACGCCAAAGTGGGCTCGGTGATGACCTCCATCATGCCGTCCTGGCGATCCTGGTCTTATTGCATAGAAATGGAAACATTTGGCTGATTCCTCGGGACTCTGCGCCTGCGCTTGCCTCTTTAGCACGAAAGAGGAAACCAGTTGTCCAGCGCCCACTGGCACTCGCCTGGCCTTGGTCATCATGGCTTGTGTCCTCTGAACCTCGCGAGGTGGGGGCTTGCATAGGGATCTCCACTCTCAAGAGCCAGCCCAATGAGACAGCTCCCTCCATAAGTCTTGGTTGCATCCGCCTCGCGAGGCTTGGCCCCTCACGAGGGTCTCGTCTTGTTGATGCTGAAGATGGGTCGTACTAGGCTAATGAAGGAGCCACACCCTGGGCCGCAGGCAGGCAAGCCTAGGTACCCTGGTTCCCAGAACACCGATAGTAGGCCCCAGGCCCAAGGCGCGCTTGAACTTGGCTTCAAGGCGAAGCCAAAGGGCAAGGGCGAAGCGCCGCGCGCCCCAACCGTCTGCGAACCTGATTGACTCATGGCGCCTGGATGGGACGTGGGCGTCTCCACTTCCCCATGCTGCCTCGGCAACTGTTCTGGGCTGACAAAAAGGCTAGCACTTGCATCCAAACCTTCGTTTCCTTTGTTTCGTCTTGCCCCAGATCCCCTTTCCCTTCTCACCGTCAGCACCTCCAGATCTGTTGAGTCCTGCCCCCGAGTTCGGCACTAATGGCCACCAAGAAGGCAAAGCCCGCTTTCTCTCCCTCAGGTCCGACCCCCGAGCCTGAGCCAGCCCTGAGCGTCTCCGCCATATCCAAGGAGAAGCATCTCACCGCCGTGCTCCCACTGCTGGCATCCAGCCACAATGAGGGAGGGGAGATCGTTTTCCGGTTTGGCTCCACCAAGCCAGAATCTTTGGGTAAGACCTTCTACCCCCTCTTCCTGCACAGCATCTTCGCCAGGCTCGTCCCCCTTTCTCCAGTTTCTTCCTCACCATCCTCAATCACCACCAGATCCATGCGCTTCATCTCCATCCCAACTGCGCCTTCCTCTTGTCGATCTTTTCCTTCTACTAGATGCATTCATCGGGGTGATGCGCTCTGTTGCGTTGTTCCGCCACTTATTGTACCTTCGGGGCAGCACTAACCAGTGCTCCAGGGGCATCTGCTTCATCGTGGTCCACCCCAACAACATGATCTCGAAGGCCAAGAAGAAGGTGGACGACTTCCGGCGCAAGTGGGTCTTCGTGGATGCCAAGTGTTCCCATGTTTGACTGGAGCTGCCAACTATGCTGCCGGAGAAGCTGGCCCGGTGGGCTCATGCGAAGCTCACCGAACCCTGGGCGGGGCAGTTGTGGGAAACGATGACGAAGAAGCTGATGACAGGGAAGCTGATGGGGGCCTTGCTTGTCAAGGAGTTCATGAGGTAGCATCTGGCTCCACTTCAGGCACGCTCGCGCCCCTTACGGATCCTCAAGGGCGAGGATGACAAGCTCCGGCTGCACTCGGAGGCCCCGACTGACGAGGAACTGGGCAAGGTCCTGGGCGTCCTGCTCAAGAAGGACCCTAGCGACCTTCCAGATGGCTACGTCCCGCTCTATAGCCGTGAGGACGGGGCAAACGTTTCCGCCGCCATGCCTGTCTTCAACGAGCGAGGGCCCGTGCCGTCGACGAGCCCCCATGGCCTTCCTCCTACGGTGTCGGTGTCTTCCGGCAAGAGCTCCGATGAGGAGGCAAGGGATGACTCGGAGGTGACCCTAGAGGGGATGGCAGAGACCTCTCCTCCGATGCAGGGCGAGCTCCTCCGCGACTTCTCTGATGATGATGACACCGATGAGCACTTCATCGAGGGATCGTCGCGCTCCACCGGGGTGACCACTAGGTCCGGTGTCACCCCCTTGAAGAGGTTGATATGTGGGGCCCCGAAGAAGGGTGGTGCGGTCCCGCCTCTCCTAGGCGATGCTTCCGTCTCGCCGCCGATCGCTGGTGCCACAGGGTCCGCTTCCACGCACTCACCCGCCCCCAAGGGCGCGGCAAGTCTTGTGGCTGGGAAGCTTGGGGCCGCCTCACTCTTGTCCAAGATGAGGACGTACATCGCTATCAACCAGTAAGTATCTTACCTTATTTCTGCTTCCGCCTTGGGTATTGTACTCAAGGTGTCCTCCTCCTGATGGCCAGGCCGCTGCCAGCGGCGAAGAAGAGGAGGCAGGAGGCCAGGTCTTCTGAGGCTGCGCCTCTTGCTACAGCTACTGCGATTCCGACGCGGAAAGAAGGGGCCACCTTGCTCTTGCTCGCACCTGGGCACGCCTCTTGGGGCTCGGGGACCCAAGCTCAGGAGAAGGCCGCAACCGTGGCCAGGTTGACTCCGGAGGCCCCAGCCCCCAATGACCTTGCTGGAGGTGCAAGGGCTCCGGAGCCCCCTGCCGCCCATGTTCGTGCTGCTCTGCCGACCCAGGCACCAATGCTGTCCTCTCCTCAAGCCATCACGCCGGCGGGCCAAGGCTCCGCCACCATGCCCCGCGCCTTGGAGGATGCCTTTGCCACACTGAACCAGGTCCGGGTCGACCTTCACGATGCTGACCGCCGCATGGAGACGGGACGTGTGGGGCAGATCTCGGGGTGGCTCCAGGCCGACTCATCCGTCAGGACAGCCTGGAGTGAGGCTGAGGCCACTGCTGAAGAGGGCAGGAAGGTGGACGGCCTGGCCACGACTGAGCTCGACTTGGCATGGGCCAACGAAAAGGCTGCCGAGGAACGCTGCCGCACGACGGAGAAGTTGAAAGCCTTCAGCGACTAGCACGACAGTGACGCCCACCGTCTTGAGAAGCAAGAGAAGGAGCTGAAGGCCATGTCGGCATTCTGGGAACAGGGGTACCCAGAATTGCCTGTCTCGGGCCCGGAGCATGGCTCATCTAGTGGCCTGGTATGGCCCAACCTCGTCAGCAGCGTCTCAAGACCCCCGCGAGGGGCCGAGCCTCGCGAGGCGGGCGACGCAAGACCTCCCCTGGGGCGGCCTCACTAGGCTAGCTCCCGAGGAGAGGAGATATCAAGGCAAGGGGCACCTCGCGAGGTCCTCATGACGTGAGCGATGACGATCAAGGCCAGGCGGGCGCCAGCGGGTGGAGGATGCCAGTTTCCTCTTTGGTGCTAAAGGGGCAGGCGAAGGCGAGGAGTCCCGAGGCATAATGCAAAGGTTTCCATATCGGTGCAACAAGACCAAGACCAGCAGGACGGCAGAGCGGAGGTCATCGCGGAGCCCATGGTGGCGTCACCACCAGAGCCTTTGACAAGTGAAGACCATGGTTACTAGCTGTCCCCCTTCAAACTTGGTCGTTGTGGGATCCCTTCCCACTCAATATTTTGGAGGAGGACCGACATTTGGCGCGCCAGGTAGGGGTGTGCCGAAGCTTCCCTTCCATCGATCGACGCTCCATCGTCCCACCAGTTCCATGGCCGACGCTTGCAGAGCCTGTGCTGAGTGGCGGGCCGCCCTTGCCGCCCTCGTCGCTCAAACAGCTCCTGTCGGCAGACCGCCTCGCCGTTCTACATTGCCTGCTGCCAATGCTGCCACCGGCCCAGCACGACACGAGCTGCAGGCCTCATCTCTGCACCACTCCGTGCGGCGAGACGGACGCACCGCGACCCCGTCACTGACCCTGGTGGTCTTGTCGTCCCATGCTCACCGCGGACCCACGGACGCGCAAGCTGCATTGCTCATGGCACGTGAGCTCCTGCGATACCGCCCCGTCGGCGACTTCTACAAAGAGTGGCTCGACCGCATCATCGAGCTTGTCTACGCCGCTGGGGGCTCTCCAGCGATGTCCCTCTCGCTGCCTCGTCCGCCTCCCCATGCGGGCGATATGGCCCATGAACTGCATCTACCACCTCCACATCAAGGCATCGTCCAAGACCAAAGCCACGTGGCCCCGCGGCGTGACCACCCGCGCGCGGAGCCAATGCACGAAGAAGGAAGCTGCCAAGAGATCCAGTGCCCCCGAGGAGGAGCGCCAGCGCTCCCTCCACCGCCGCG
>LR738711.1:482790885-482829729 GCA_902687465.1 Secale cereale
CCCCCCCCCCCGCCGTGGTGGCACGCGAGGATCAAGACCAAGCTTTGCCTCCCCGATAAGTTTGGGTGTCGACAGCAGGCTGCAAGGCCCTTGCCCCGAGCTGCGCAACGTCAACTGCCCTAGGAAGTTCAAGCCCGACCTGCCTCCACACTATGACGACACCCCCGACCCTACTGAATTCCTGCAGCTCTACAAGTTGAGCATCGAAGCATCCGGTGGCACCGAGAAGATCATGGCGAACTAGTTTTCCATGGCTCACAAGGACGATGCACGCTCGTGGCTCCTAAACCTGCCCGCGGGATCGATCTACACCTGGGGCGAGATGCGCGAGCGGTTCATCTCCAACTTCATCCAGCGCTTCAACAGTGTCCGCAACAACCAGGAGAAACCCTGTAGAAGTTCATCCAGCGCTTCAACAGTGTCCGCGTCAAGATCCCTAAGGTCATATGGATGAGGCCATCATTTCAGCGTTCTCAGATGGTGTCCGTGACGTCAAGATGGAGGAGCTCTCCATCCACGAAGATCTGTGCACGTCCCTTGAGATGTTCAACCTTGCGACCAAGTGCGCCAGAGCTGAGGAGGGGCGCCTCTCCCTCGTCGAGCTCCCCGCTACTGATCCTGAAGACAAGAAGGCTAACAGCAAGGACGTAAAGCGTAAGGGAGTGGTAGTGCTTGCGGCTGAGCCAGAGATGAAGCATGGCCGCTACTACCCAGAGTCATCCAATAACAGCCATCCCTTTTGCGCCTTCCACAACGTGCACAACCATAACACCCATTACTGTTAAGAGCTCAGGGCCCTCCGCGAAGGACGCGTCAGCCAACGCCCCAAGCGCAGTAGACGTGGCTATGGCCGTGGGGGAAGTCGAACCGGGTGGACACCGGGACGACCGCGGCCCCCGCCATGAGTGGCGTGACCAGCCTCGGGAGGACCGTTGGAGCGATCAGCCTCGTGAGGATGCATGGAGGGACCAACCTCGTGAGGGTGCCAGGAGGGACCAGCCTCGCGAGAACCTTCCCCAGGGCAAGGCTGGCCTCCCACCTCTACTGCCACCAAGAAGGAACGATGACCAGGACGAGGGGGCTGAGGGGCTTCCAGGAGCCTCGTGCCATCGCCTGCATCTTGGGCGGAGTGCAGGCCCCAGCCTCTCAACACCTCTTCAAGCAGTTTGCCCAAGAAGTGAACGCGCCTCTCCCCAAGCTCGAAGCCACGCGCCCACTTAGGTGGTCCAAGTGCCCCATCACCTACAGTTTAGTAGACCATTTCAAGTGGGTGGCGACGAATGGCGCCCTCCCGATGCTTTGTTCCCCCGTCATCAGCAACGTTCAAGTCACCTAGACCCTCATCGATAGCAGCGCGGGTCTTAATGTCTTGTCTGTCAAGACATTCGACAGCCTTCAAGTACCGTATGATCAGTTACTACCTACCAAGCCTTTCTCCGGAGTGACTGACAGCTCCACCACCCCCATAGGGCAGGTCCGCCTGCCTGTCACATTTGGCAAGCGCGAGAACTACCACACCGAGCTCATCGAGTTCGACGTCGCCTACATTCATCTCCCACACAACGCCTTCCTCGAGTACCCGCCCCTGGCCAAGTTCTTAGCGGTGACTCACCACGGCTACAGTGTCCTCAAGATGCCAGGAAGCGGCGGCATCATCGTTGTCGCTTGTGAAGAGAAGGATGCAGTGTCCTCAAGATACCAGGCAGCGGCGGTCGAGGATCTAGACAATGATGGCACCACCTACCCTCCTGAGGCTGTCCCTAAGAAGAAGAAGCAGTTACTCGCCCTGGAGCCTCATGAAGTTGCGGCGCCTGGTGGCCGCACCTTAGGACCTGCACCCAGGGATGGGGCGCCTCCCTCCCTCGCATAGGAAGGCGCGCCCGGTGCTCCCCTCAGGCTGGGCTTGGGGGCTCTCCTTTGGAGGGCCTCTTACCTAGCCAATGTCTTGAGGGAGGTGCTCAGGCACCATTTGGAGGCGTAATTCGCCGCATGCCTCCCTCCGGGGGCCTCAACGCGTGTGGTACCTAGCGCTCAGGAGTTCATCAGCCAGACCATCAAAGACTTGCAGGTGCCAAGAGCAATGCGGGGTGAGCGCCTCCCGGCACCTGGGATCGCAGCTGTCGCCCCACGCTCGAGCGACGGGCTGCGCGTCTGTGTCAACATCCCAGCACACAACAGGATTGCGACTCAGGATTTCTACTGGCCCTCTCAGGCGGGCCGATCCGAGGGCCCCCCTCACAGCTACATTCGCATGCTCTTCAGCTTGTCGAACCAAGCGACCCTGCACCAGTGCCACATGCGGGAGGTCCTGGCGACTCGTGAGGCCAGGCATCAAGAGATCTTAGCAGAAGTGGCCTCGGTTCTTCGCGAGCTCTTGGAACCTCCGGAGCCTCGCGAGGTCCCGGAGTCAAGCGGCGCGTAGAGATAGGCATCTGCACCAAGCGTCTTCAGCTGCACCAACACGACTTCACCAACTGTGCCAGGTGACATTTTCCAGTTTTGTTTAGCTAGGAGCGCCCCTCGGGCTGCGTCATTCCCAGGCTGCATGGGTTTGTCCCAGCGGCGGGTATCATCTTTGCATCTTTAGCTTACTTTGCTGGGGGCGCCCCCTTGGGCCGCATTATCCCAGGTCGCGCGAATCCATCCCGGTGGCATGTATCGTCCTTGCATCGTGTTTGAGCTAGCGCTAACTTTTTCCGTTAGCTGCATTAAAATCATTTACCTGCCTGGCCGTCACCTTGATGCCATGAACATTGTATGCCCTCACTACCTTACTTGCGCCCGCCTCACGATTAAGGACAGGCACAGCGTCTATGCTCGGGTCTGTCCCTGCAACGCCGCCAAATCCAAGCGGCCGAGCTCTGGCTCGCGGGCCAGCCCCGCGTACGTCACCTCACATGGTCCTTGGTGCCTCGCCCTTGCATGAGCTGGATGCAAGCAGGCAGGTAAGGGCGCATGACACGGTGCCTCATCGCTATGGGAGCCGCGCGCCAGTTGTCTTTCCTTAGGGCATCCGCATGAGAAGACTGGGCAAACCGTTTGTTGCTCGGGTTTGACTCTGCAGCGTCGATAAACCCAACGACTGAGCTCTGTCGGGCGGGCCGGCCCTGCTCACGTCAGCTCCTAGGGTCATTGGTGTCTGGTCTACTCATGTGGCGACCTCGAGGGATTCACTAGGCGCAGGTTGCCTAACCATCATGCAGGATCACGTCAAGCGCTCTCACTCAAGACCAGGCGCAACCGCCTTGAGGTAGGGCCCTGTGAGTCCCGTGCTGGCTCACGGGTGCCCAGATACACCTCGTCCAGCCCTACCGTGCAGGCCACAAGGACCCACTTGTTCCTGAAATTCTCGGCCTTCTTCCCAGCCTTCGAGATCGCGTTGGTCCTGTTCGCCTCGACGAAGTTGGCACACCCCAAACAGAGCTTGCCCTTGTTCCGGAGATAGAAGAAGTGGCGCAACAGCGCTATAGACGGCATCACACTAACGAATGCCTCGCAGTAGAAGGCGAAGATTGACAAGAGGAGGACAGAATTGGGACGAAGATGAAGGGCATGCAGCTTGTAGTGGTTGAAGATTATCAAGAAAAAATCGGAGAAAGGGGGAACATCCCCGCAACTACACTGCTCATAAAGAAGGTATAGAAGGTACTCTTGGAGTCCTCCCGGCTTGGCGGAGGCAGCTCGGATTGCTGTCATCCCCTTCTCGTTGGTGTCCTCCACCATCATGAGGAGCACGACGGCATGATTCGTCTTTGAGATGCTAGGCGTGCACAGGGCCGACTCGTACCAGGCGGGTAGAGTGGAAGCCTTTGCCTTGCCGGACGCCATAGGATGCAAGCTTGGGGGAGAGACGTTGCAGATCTGGAGCCTTGGAGGCAAGGAGAAAGAAAGGGGATCTGGAGCAAGGCGAAGGTAAGTGATGAAGGCGCTGGTGTAACACCCCAGATGTAAAACTTCCTTATATGGCAATATATTCATCGTTGACTTAATCAATTCCATTTTGGGCTCATCCTTCATTTTGGTTATTATGTGATTTTGTGTTGAGTGTGTGTGCATATCATCCATGTCATGTCATCATGAGCATTGCATTGCATTCATGTTATCACTTGCACCCGGTCATGTTCGTTTCTCTCCGTTGTCCGTTTTGAGTTCCGACACTCACACATGTGCCCGTGGTACTTCCGAGTCCTCCTTTTGTAAGTGGCCATATAACGTTCTCGGAATGAGGTGAAAGTTGTTGTGCGTTGTTGTTATAGTGCGTGTAGACCGCCTGTCAAGTTTCGTCTCATTTGGAGGTGGTTTGATACTCCAAAGGTTAACCGCGTTCCCCGCGGAAGCCCTCTCTCTTTTGGCCCAACACCCCTCCACAACAGCCCACAAGCCCATCCTAACCTACTCCATGTTCTCGGTCATTGGATCGTGATCGTGTGGACGAAAACCACACCCCATGTGGACTTTTCTAGCTCCTTCTAGCTATAAAAACGTCTCCCCCGTCCAAAATTTTGAAGGAAACCTTAGCCTCCTTCTTCGTCCATCGTCGCCTCGAGATCCATGCCGGGGGGACGTGTCCATACGTGCCGGACATGCCCGCGCCGCACCAGATCCGCCGCTGCACGGCACGGGCCCGCGGGGCCCGTAGCCGGCCCGCCCGGCCCGGCCGACCTCCGCCGCCGCCCGCAGACGGCGTGCTCCATGCCGCCGGGCCATGACCCACGCCCGTAGCCGGCCAGATCGCCGCCGCGGGCCAGGTCGCCTCACCGCCGCTCTGTGCTCGCCTCGCCGCCGCCACGTGCTCACATTACCGCCATCCACCGCACCACTCCGGAGAGCCCGCCGCCTCCGGCCGCTTCGGACCTCGCCGCCGGAGTGCGAGCTCCCCGGCTCGCCGCCTCAACCGCCGGCCGCCTCGACCGCCGGAGCCGCCGCCGGCCTTGAGCTCATCCAGAATTGGGCGGGTGGATGAGATCCACCCGTCCCACGAACCAAACGCCACCCCGTCATCCCAGATCCCTCCATCCCGCTCCGTCACGTCCCGTGTTGACTATTTCAGAGGGGTAATTTTTCACAAAGTCCCGGGATCCCATTATATTTATGCCCTCTTCATTATGTCATAACTCCATGCTCATAGCTCCGTTTCGCGTATATAATATATCAAAATGTTCGTCTCGAAGTGCTCTACTTGTTGGCATCAGTTTTATGCATGTTAGGGTTCATCCAGATGTCTTCATCTTCGTTGCAAGAGTGCTTCGTGATGTTATTGTTTCAGCACTAGTTGCTTGTCAACAATATGTTAGCATGCTCGTGAGGTCGTAACTTTTTGCATGTTAGTCCAAATGGAGTGTATGATATGTCAAAATGTTCGTCTTGTGATGCTCTTCATGATGGATGGACTTGCATACATGTTAGGTTGCATTATTCCATGTCTAACCCTGTTGCCAAAGTGCTTGTGGCTGTTAAGTTTCTGAAATTGTTATGAGATGTTTTGTCTTTTTCATAGCATTTTTTGTGATTTTCTTTTGAGCAACATGTCAACATGTTTTAGGAGCATAATCATGTTTTGTTTGAAGTGGTGTATTTGGTTTTCCATGATATGCTCTGTGGTGACTTAAACAAGATTGTAAACATGCCATGTCAATGTTACTGTTATAACACTTGATGCCATGTAATAATATGTAATAATATGTTGCCATGTAAACTTGATGCCATAATCTTTTCCATGCATGTTTTGGAATAACTAGTGAGAACGTCTTGATGTCCATGTTGTTGTCTATCAATCCATGCGTTTGTTTACATATATGCCCTGCTATAGCTTGTTGTAATCTTCCTCTCAAAATGCTTGAAATTAAAACTGTCAGCTTGTTAACAGAACATTCAATTTGGCAAAGCTTGTGTTAAGCAACCCTTGCATGGAATGACTTGTTTCTTTGGATGAATTGGATGTATATTCTGTCTTCTTCATTCTCATGTTAATTTCATGCTTGTTGTACTTGTTTTGCTTGCTGTTGTGAGCCTCCAAAGGCAGCAACATATCGTTCCAGATTGCATGCCTTGTAATTTTCACCAAGTCTGAGAAATCTGTTAACTTATTGAATGTTGGCATGCTTGTTTAATTATGTACCAGGAAGTTTTTGGGTGTGCTCTGAGTTCATGCTTGTTAAGAATCATGTCTATTTCACATCCATGCCTTTTGTCTTCATGTTTGGGTGATGTAGCATATTTAAATCTTGCTCCAAAGAGGCCATGTTGCTGTTAACTTCAGTTTTGCATTGCATCTTGTTTTGCTTGCCATTTGCAAACCTTGCATCTGTTTCCAGTGATACTTATATTGATTTCGACCGAAATCTTTCCCTCTATCCAGTGGCTTGCTTGGCTGCCCAAGATGAAGCCATTTCCATCATCTTATCCTTTAGGGGCGAGAGCATCCTCATGCATACGCACATCATGACTTGCAGCCCATGACATGTCTTGCATCATGTTATTTGTGCATTGCACCATGATTGATCATGTACCGTTGTTGTGCACTTGTGTTGGGTAGAGCCGGGAGCCGCTACCGAGTTCGAGGATCTTGTCGAGACTGAGTTTGAGGAGCCGTCTTACCATCCCACCGAGGACTTAATAGGCAAGATGACCATTCGCCGATATCACCTCTATCTTTGCCTTGCTAGTTGTCTCTCTCTATAGTTATGCCTCGATGCCTATTCTTGTCTTGTCAGCCTCCTATGTTGCCATGTGTCACATCCCTAGATCAACCCCTGTGGTCCTTGCCTGATCATCATGTCATCATGTTTATTTTCAAAAGAAACTTGAAATGGGGATGATTAAACCCTAGCACCAAATCAAGGCAATTAGGTTTAACCTAAAATCCTTTTCAATAAACCCAGAAATGCCTTCAGTAATGTTTGATAATTGTGGCAAGGGTTTTGGTCCAAACCAAAAATATTGAACATTTTTGGGGAATTTTTGGACTTTGAATTAAATCAATAAGTATTTGAATTGGGGCCATTTAAATGCTATATATTTTTAAATAGCTCCAAATAAATTCTGAAACTAGTGGAGGGTCTCTGGAATAGTTCTTTGTGCATCCACTATTTTTCAGAATTTACTAAAATGATTTAGTGGCTAAACTAAATCAAAACAAAAGAAGAAAATAGAAAACAAAAACTGTTTTAGAAAAAGAGAGAGAGTACTCACCTGAGCCTTCTTACCTGGCTGGCCATGAGGAGGCCCAGCTCCTGAGCCGGCCCAGCCCACCAGGCCTCCCCACCGTCTTCAACCTCTACCAGTAGGCAGAGGCGTGTCGACGCGTGCGCGCCCGAGCTCCACCTCCTGCTTCGCGCTGGAGGCCGCCCCTTCGCCCCGATCTGCGCCGCTGGACGATGCCACGCGCCCCCTCTAGACCCTCTCACTCACCCTCGGTCTCTTTCCCCCTCTCTTGGCGCTTCCCCTTGTGAGCGCCCGAACACCATCGCCGCCGCGCTCGCTGCCACCGCGGCCAGTGCCACCGTCGAGCCCCTCCGACTCGTCCATGAGCTTCGCCTCGTCCCTCTCTTCCTCCTCGCCAAGCCGCCCGACGCCGGAAGCCCCCGAACGCCCTCACCATCGTCTTCTTCAACCTTCGGCCGCCATCGACCTCGCCGGCGATTCGCTGCAACCAACGCCTCCCCGCCCCCTCCGTCCGCACCAGCCGAACCGCCGTGAGCCACTGAACCTTTTCCCTCCGTCCTTTCCTTCGCGCGCGCCCCGTAGCCGTTGCCCCCTTCCTCACCGTCGCCGGCCGCCGCTGAACCTGTCGCCGCCGTGGCCCGAGCTGCTACCACACTCCTTCGAGGTCGTAAGCGAGCTCAGTGCACTCCCAGGAACATTTTGCACCCACCATATCCTCCCCTAAGGCACCGTAGCCCCATTTCCGTCGACGTCCGAACTCCGGCGCCGCCCCGCTCGCCGGTGCGTTCGATTCCGGCGACCCCAAGGCCTCCCGATCGCTCTGTTGGATGCGGACGAACACAGGCTTTCTTCTGGTGGTCTCCGTGAGCCCAGCCGCCGCCTGTAGCTCAATTCCGGCGAGTTGCCGCCGCAGTTTTGGTCGCCGCCGGCCGAACTCCGGTGACCGCCGACGTGGCGCTTAGTTAGGACCTAATTACAACACTAACCAACCTTAACAGTCACTCACAGTGGGCCCTAGCCCTGGTCAAACCCCAGTCAGCGCTGGTTTTGACCGGATTTAGCCCATGTGTCACTGACGTGTGGACCCCACACGTCAGGTTTGACTCTGGCCGGTCAATTGACCTGCTGACCTCATCCTGACGCAGTGCTGACGCAGTAATGTTTTCTGGGTTTTTAAATAAATCAGAAATGATTTATTTATTTCAGAAAATAGCCAAAACTTCTAAAAATCATAGAAAATAATCTATAACTCAGATGAAAATAATTTATATATGAAAATTGATCAGAAAAATCCAAGGAATCTGTTTATGGCATTTTCATGCATGTTTGAATAACTTACAGCCACTGTTTAGGACAATTTGAATAAATGGCATTTGAATAATCACATATGGAGTTTGAATTTGAACCCTTGGTTCAAACCAACTTCATTTAATTGTGTTGCTAGTTGCATTAGGCCAAACCACATCATATTGCCATGTCATGTTCATGCATCATATTGTTGCATTGCATTGATTGTGTTCTTTCTTTGTTTATCGGTTTTGTCCCCTCTCTGTAGACGACGTTCCGACGATGTGATCGATGACACCGATGAAGACTCATTGATATCTTCAGAAGTGCCAGGCAAGCAAACCCCCTTTGAGCATCCCGATACAATCCCACTCTCTCGCTCCTGCTCTCTTTTATTGCATTAGGACAACAACGATTGAACTGCTTTTGCTGCGGTAGTTGAACCCCTTTCCTCTGCATGATCTGTCATTGCCACAGTAAATAGTTGAAACCCACTAGCATGAGTAGGAGTTGTTTGAGCCATGTTGTGCCTACTCATTCATGCTTTCTGGTTATGCCTGCTATTGCTTAGAGTTGAGTCAGGTCTGATTCATCGGGGATGAATTGGAATGTGGTGAACACGTCCTACTGTGTGAGCTAAGTGTGTGAACACGATTTGGTAAAGGTAGCGGTGAGAGGCCATGTAGGAGTACATGTTGGGTTGTCTCACTGGAGCCGTCCTTAAGAACTGAGTTCTGTGTAAGTTGTCCAATGACATAGTTACTACCACACATTGGGTTCCGGTAACTCGACCCCTCTCGACTTATTAATCAACTAGATCTCTGTCCAGGAGTTGCAACTAGTTTCTGGTGTTTGTAGGTAGTGTTAGTATTCTACCAAGTGGCACACGGTACATGTGGGCTTGGGTCAGACTAGGCACCGCGGCACGGTGTACCAAGCGTAGATCCATCCGACGAGGTGGGCTAGGGAACCCTGCGCACATCATTTGGGGCCGTGAGCGACACCCCGGCTGGATCTCCCCACGGATGGAACCCGAATAGGCGATAAACCTAGACGAGAGACTTGTGTGGTTAGTCAGGTCGTGGCCGACACCCTCGCCAGGCCTCCGCTTGAAGGTTGCCGAGATACATGACGTGTACATGGCGGTAAGTGGCGAGAGCGTGTGTGAAGGAGTACACCCCTGCAGGGTTAACATGATCTATTCGAATAGCCGGGTCCGCGGATATGGACTTCTTGGATGCTTACGTGGTACATAGACAATCGAAAGTGGATACTCTAAAATGCTCAAGACAAGTGTGAGTGCTGTGGATGGCGTTCTCGTAGGGAGACGGAGCGGATCCATAGTGGTGTATTGATTGGTGAATATGTGGACTCGTGTGCGCCACCTCAAAGGTTACTTGCAGTCATAGTTCAGGATAGCCACGAGTCAAAGCTGGCTTGCTGCAGTCAAACTCCACTACCCCCTTGTTGATACTGTTGCATATGTAGTTAGTTATGATGTAAGTCTTGCTGAGTACCTTTGTACTCACGTTTGCTTAATTTATGTTTTGAAGAGAGACTTTAGTCTCGCTAGTGGTTCCGCGTGGACTACGATGTTTAGCTTGTTACCTCAGCTACGGTCTTGTGCCCTTAGGAGGGTCTTGTAGATAGTCAGGCTTATCAGCCTTTTTCATTTGTAGTTGTCTGTACTCAGACATGTTATGCTTCCGTTGCCTGTATGCTTTGTATGTTGGGTCATGTGACCTCTGATTGTAATAAACGCTATGATGGCCCTTCTGGGCCTTTATCTATATGAGTTGTTGAGTTATGTTGTGATGCCATGTTGTACAGCACATACTTGCATGTTATGCGTACGTGTAATGTGTATTGCTATGTGTGGGATCCGACACCTAGTTGTTTACCTTTGGTAGCCTATCTTACAGGGAAATGTCTCCTGGTGATTCCACTGAGCCTTGGTAGCTTGCTACTACTCCGGAGCACTTAGGCTGGCCGGCATGTGTCCTTCTTCGTTCATGTGTCTGGCCCTTAGGGGAAATGTCACGCGTTGTTCCTTTAAGTCCTTGTAGCTTGCTACGACTAGGGTTCATACGTTGATGACCGACACGTTCGTTGCTGGGTCATGTATGCCTGTCTCTGTAATTTAGTGCCACTTTTGGTTTATAACTGGTCATGTTGGCCCGGGTTCTCTGTCATATGGATGCTAGCGACACTATCATATACGTGTGCCAAAATACGCAGACTGTCCCGGGCCAGGTAAGGTGGCACCCGTGAGGATACCGTGCGTGAGGCCGCAAAGTGATATGGTGTGTTACAGGCTAGACCTGTGTGACTTAGGATCGGGGTCCGGACAGCTTTCGTATCAGAGCCTGACTGCCTATAGGATTAGCAAGCCAAACTGGTCGAAGTCGTGTCTAGAAACTCTTTAGCTATATAAGGGAATTGATTGTGGAAGGGAACGTAAGGCTCTTTTTACTCCTTACCCCATGACCTTCTGATCCGAGTCACCTTCTTCTATTCTACGGGGATTAAGAACTAGGCTTTCTCTTATGTCTATCAGGATCACGTTAATTGTGGATTCAACTCTCAGTTCAGTTTATTCTACTATTGTGTGTTAAATTGTTGATCTCAGAACCTTGACATTATGATGTTAAGTGGATATGCTACCCCTTTTGCTTGGATCTCAAAAGTATTTTCGAGCATTTGCAGCCGTTATGCTGTCCGAGTCATCCCAGGTTTTCTAAAGAGTCTGATGCATTTGCAAATCATTCCTATCTGTTCCTAATGTCCTTTTAGGCCAGATTAACCACACTAGTCGGTGTGTTGAGGCACTCTGTTACCTCGACATATATGTTGGACTTATTACTATGACCCTAAGTATCTTAGAAGATCATCCAGTATTCCAGCAATGTTTTATATTCCAGTGTGATGATTCTGGCCATCATTATCGAAAGCATCCCGTGATGCTATCTAGTTGGTAGGTATTCTATTTCTGGGTTCTTGAACCCAAGATTCACTCTACCTACTTCATGTTGATAGTATTTGCTTGTTCCTTTAGGATATTAGTAACCTTGTGATAGTCCTCGAGGTCCGTGTTATATCCTTCTTCCAAATACCATGAACCATCATGGCCGAAGTTCTTCCGAACTAAAAGATCACAACCCGAGTGCTCTTGAGTAGTACTCCATTCATGTGTGACTCTGCCAATTCTACTTTCTGCATGGGTTATCCGGAAGAAATATATGGAACTCGTTCGACATACTAACCTATGCATCCACAACTCAGACAATCATATGTTTCCTGAGTTGTCCCTTTTAGTTGTATTTTGACCTCCATCTATCAATTGATAGTCAAGAGCATGCGTGTATTCGTTCATCGATGCCTATTACTCTTGTGGTCCGTCAAGCCATTCTATTCTGGAATGACTAGGAGAAACAAACTCCAGTACCTTATCCATATCCAGGATTTGGTCAACGAAGTTGTACTTCACAGATGAAGAATGCTAATGCGGATTCTAGACTGTTCTATCCTGGAGTATTACCATCTTTATGTCAAGAATGTCGTTAGGATTGCACTATCTCTTATGAATTCTTGATGTAGTAATAGTTCTTGCCATCATTGTTCATCCCTTGGTTTCCGTGTTATTGTAACCGGAATGCTGACAAGTGAATTGTGATGTGTGAAATCAATACTCCTAGCAACTCTGTTGCCTGGTAGTTAAATGGACGATAATCTCATTCTTAGCATGATGGTTACCAAATCACCATCCTAAAATTGATCGTGCTACCTAGTCCACTTTCCTGGTGCACTCCTTGATTCATGAGTTAGGATTTTGTCAAGTCCTTGCTCATTTGATCATATCGTCTTGCCTTGAAAAGCAAGATTGTTCCCGAGCTTAGTAACATATCGGTGGTTCATGATTTTCTGAATATCTTCTCGGAAGTATTACCAGGTTGTCACCTAACCGCTATGTTGAGTTCGTGTTGAAGTTGGTTTACCTATAAACCACCCCTTCTCCAAGAATCTGTGTTGGATACCCCAAACTAGTTGGTTAAGCTAAACAACAACTTGGAGAGTTGGAAGATAAAAGCTTAACCGACATAGCTCACTCCAAAGGGATATCTTGCGTGTGTATTGAAGATAGATGATATCTTCTCCGATTGATCCTCGTGATCATTTGTGGATCTATTGTCTTGTCCAAACTTTGATTTGAGTATGGGTTATCGTCAAGTCAAATCAGAACCAACAATATTTGTAATGTTGTCTTACTCATGGTTGTTCCCTTGAGCATACACCATTATATCTTTTGGGTCTGACCAATGCTATCATTTTGTTCACATCGTCATGGAATTCCATCTATATGGAAACCTGGATGAATTGTTGTTGAGCCCACCAGCAACATTGTTATCTTCTCCATAATCTATGTTGCACATCCAGTTAGTATTGGAAATTTTTATAAGCATTATCTTCATGGCCGTTCGTGAAGCATATGTACGGAAGAAAGACGTGACTTCCTCAAATTCATGAGCATTTGATGAAAGTTGTCACCGTGAATGTGAGAAAGTTGTTTTACTTCCTGTGGAATCATCCCAAATCAGTCATGCATACGTGCGAAGTATTCTGTGGTTTGGAGATTTGCAACCTTTACTCTATACGTATCCCTAGCTCACCAAGCCACTGGTTGATTTGTCAAGGAAAAGAAGTTTCTTCTTAAGAGCTAAACTTATGTAAGGACTTCGTTATCCGCAATGATGGTTCCCAACCAGAACTCGGTAGTGTTTTATCATAAGACTGCTATGTGGTCATGCTTGTCTTGGACAATGTGTTCATAGGTTTGTAGCAGAACCAGCTCATGTTTTGGAGCTTGCTATCCTAGTTCACCCCCCGAGAATCTCGCAACGTCGTTTCGTCGATTTTTGTTGCAAACATTCATTTTTCCTAGACTCGATGAGTCTGGAATATCCTGACACCAGCCAGATCTGAATCTCAGGCAGATATGATGGTTGGAGCTTTTCCCAAGAACTATAATATTGGTCTATCGATAACCGGTAAAGTGGATGTCGTGGCCAACACACCCAGCCGGAAGACCTATTGTTGTAGTATATTGATTGAAAAGTTGGCCACCTCCTCATAAGGATTTCGTAGGATTTATTTCCTAGTTGTTCCTTATGGATTCTTGTGCTCCCGAAGCCCGACCTTATACTTGACGTTCTAGGTACCAAACCATTTTAATAAATGGGTTGTGCTAGCACCTCAAAAAGAACATTAGAAGCGGAGTGCTAAATGTCTCTCGGTCGATCATCTAGATTTTGCCCCTGGCACCGCTAAGGTGGAATCTGAGAAAGTGTTAACTTCCTTTGCATCTGCATCCTCCATCACCGTTCATCGTGGTAGTATGTTGTGTTGCCAGGATCCTTGACACGGATATTGGTAAAACCTTGATGGAATATGGGAATGCTCAAGTTCTTGAGAGCACGCACAAGCACTAGGTGTTATCACCGGCACTATCCGGGATTGCTTACAGTGTTCTTGGTTATGCTATAACTCCTCAAGAGTAGATTTACTCTCTACTTTTGGGATTCACCCCAGTTACCAGAATCATTCCCAGCATTTGCATTTTGTTCCCAGCTTGCACCGCCAATGTGCCAACTTGCCATGGGTCCCATTCAATTCCGATGATAAGCAAAATCATCCCTGGTGTTGTCTTCAACAAGGTAGTCCACATCATCTATTCTGACCTGAGAATGTCATTCTTACGGACCCTGTCAAATGATTGTTAGTGATTGCCTTAGGCTGGTAAAGGGAATTTCAATGATCTCTATGTCAAAAGTAATTATTTTTGCCACTTAAGGGAATAATTCTACGAGTCACCCTCTCTAAGGTGCCCCGTCTGGTGACCTCCGTCACCATCTTCTAGGTGTGGAATAATTGCCGGCCAAATGAATCTTTAGCTTTTGTTTCACTCCATCCCCCTGGATGTGTGTTCCATGTCTCAGCTCAAGAGATGCTTCAATGTCTCACTCCATAAGTTGATCTTGAGTTTCTCGATCTCCGGGAAGATCGATTCCTATAGAGTATGTCTCAGTTATCATCCAGTTGGATGAAGATCTCAAAGCAAGGATGACAAGATTAACATGATGCAATGAATCAGCAACTTCGAGGAGGACAGTTGAATCGAGAAGATTGTGTTAGTTAGTGTCCCCTCTGTTTTCTTATCTCACATCCTGAATCTCGGGACGAGATTCTTGTTTTAGTGGGGGTGAGTTGTCACATCCCTAGATCAACCCCTGTGGTCCTTGCCTGATCATCATGTCATCATGTTTATTTTCAAAGGAAACTTGAAATGGGGATGATTAAACCCTAGCACCAAATCAAGGCAATTAGGTTTAATCTAATATCTTTTTCAATAAACCCAGAAATGCCTTCAGTAATGTTTGATAATTTTGGCAAGGGTTTTGGTCCAAACCAAAAATATTGAACATTTTTGGGGAATTTTTGGACTTTGAATTAAATCAATAAGTATTTGAATTGGGGCCATTTAAATGCTATATATTTTTAAATAGCTCAAATAAACTCTGAAACTAGTGGAGGGTCTCTGGAATAGTTCTTTGTGCATCCACTATTTTTCAGAATTTACTAAAATGATTTAGTGGCAAAACTAAATCAAAACAAAAGAAGAAAATAGAAAACAGAAACTGTTTTAGAAAAAGAGAGAGAGTACTCACCTGGGCCTTCTTACCTGGCTGGCCATGAGGAGGCCCAGCTCCTGAGCCGGCCCAGCCCACCAGGCCTCCCCACCGTCTTCAACCTCTGCCAGTAGGCAGAGGCGTGTCGACGCGCGCGCGCCCGAGCTCCACCTCCTGCTTCGCGCTGGAGGCCGCCCCTTCGCCCCGATCTGCGCCGCTGGACGACGCCACGCGCCCCCCTGGACCCTCTCACTCCCCCTCTGTCTCTTTCCCCCTCTCTTGGCGCTTCCCCTTGCGAGCGCCCGAACACCATCGCCGCCGCGCTCGCTGCCACCGCCGCCAGTGGCACCGTCGAGCCCCTCCGACTCATCCACGAGCTTCGCCTCGTCCCTCTCTTCCTCCTCGCCAAGCCGCCCGACGCCGGAAGCCCCCGAACGCCCTCACCATCGTCTTCTTCAACCTTCGGCCGCCGTCGACCTCGCCGGCGATTCGCGGCAACCAACGCCTCCCCGGCCCCTCCGTCCGCACCAGCCGAACCGCCGTGAGCCACTGAACCTTTTCCCTCCGTCCTTTCCTTCGCGCGCGCCCCGTAGCTGTCGCCCCCTTCCTCACCGTCGCCGGCCGCTGCTGAACCTGTCGCCGCCGTGGCCCGAGCTGCTGCCACACTCCTTCGAGGTCGTGAGCGAGCTCAGTGCACTCCCAGGAACATTTTGCACCCACCATATCCTCCCCTAATGCACCGTAGCCCCATTTCCGTCGACGTCCGAACTCCGGCGCCGCCCCGCTCGCCGGTGCGTTCGATTCCGGCGACCCCAAGGCCTCCCGATCGCTCTGTTGGATGCGGACGAACGCGGGCTTTCTTCTGGTGGTCTCCGTGAGCCCTGCCGCCGCCTGTAGATCAATTCCGGCGAGTTGCCGCCGCAGTTTTGGTCGCCGCCGGCCGAACTCCGGTGACTGCCGACGTGGCGCTTAGGTAGGAGCTAATTACAACACTGACCAACCTTAACAGTCACTGACAGTGGGCCCTAGCCCTGGTCAAACCCCAGTCAGCGCTGGTTTTGACCGGATTTAGCCCATGTGTCACTGACGTGTGGACCCCACACGTCAGGTTTGACTCTGGCCGGTCAGTTGACCTGCTGACCTCATCCTGACGCAGTGCTGACGCAGTAATGTTTTCTGGGTTTTTAAATAAATCAGAAATGATTTATTTATTTCAGAAAATAGCCAAAACTTCTAAAAATCATAGAAAATAATCTATAAATCAGATGAAAATAATTTATATATGAAAATTGATCAGAAAAATCCAAGGAATCTGTTTATGGCATTTTCATGCATGTTTGAATAACTTACAACCACTGTTTAGGACAATTTGAATAAATGGCATTTGAATAATCACATATGGAGTTTGAATTTGAACCCTTGGTTCAAACCAACTTCATTTAATTGTGTTGCTAGTTGCATTAGGCCAAACCACATCATATTGCCATGTCATGTTCATGCATCATATTGTTGCATTGCATTGATTGTGTTCTTTCTCTGTTTGTCGGTTTTGTCCCCTCTCAGTAGACGACGTTCCGACGATGTGATCGATGACACCGATGAAGACTCATTGATATCTTCAGAAGTGCCAGGCAAGCAAACCCCCTTTGAGCATCCCGATACAATCCCACTCGCTCGCTCCTGCTCTCTTTTATTGCATTAGGACAACAACAATTGAACTGCTTTTGCTGCGGTAGTTGAACCCCTTTCCTCTGCATGACCTGTCATTGCCACAGTAAATAGTTGAAACCCACTAGCATGAGTAGGAGTTGTTTGAGCCATGTTGTGCCTACTCATTCATGCTTTCTGGTTATGCCTGCTATTGCTTAGAGTTGAGTCAGGTCTGATTCATCGGGGATGAATTGGAATGTGGTGAACACGTCCTACTGTGTGTGAGCTAAGTGTGTGAACACGATTTGGTAAAGGTAGCGGTGAGAGGCCATGTAGGAGTACATGGTGGGTTGTCTCACTGGAGCCGTCCTTAAGAACTGAGTTCTGTGTAAGTTGTCCAATGACATAGTTACTACCACACATTGGGTTCCGGTAACTCGACCCCTCTCGACTTATTAATCAACTAGATCTCTGTCCAGGAGTTGCAACTAGTTTCTGGTGTTTGTAGGTAGTGTTAGTAGTCTACCAAGTGGCACACGGCACATGTGGGCTTGGGTCAGACTAGGCACCGTGGCACGGTGTACCAAGCGTAGATCCATCCGACGAGGTGGGCTTGGGAACCCTGCGCACATCATTTGGGGTCGTGAGCGACACCCCGGCCGGATCTCCCCACGGATGGAACCCGAATAGGCGATAAACCTGGACGAGAGACTTGTGTGGTTAGTCAGGTCGTGGCCGACACCCTCGCTAGGTCTCCGCTTGAAGGTTGCCGAGATACATTGTAATGCCCAGGATGGGACTATACCTCCTACGTGTCGAGGCACGACTTAAAGGTATAAGCCCATCCTAGAATGATCTCAAGTTTGGTATCTTTGCACGACTCATGTACAAGAGGGATTAAATTGCAAAAGGAGATAGTTGGCTTACACTCGCCACTTCACACAATACAATACATAAGCAATACATCATTCAAAACATCACAACCCGACTACGGGTGAAGATCCAAAGAAAGATACCAAAACAACATAAAGCCACAGCTCAGGATCGAATCCTAGTAGAAACCACTACTGATCGTCAAAAACGTCACAAGCATACGGTCAAACTCTTCATCGAGCTCCCAGAGAAGAACTTGAACCAGCTTCTGCATCTTTAACAGCTGAACCTGCATCTGGTGTTGTAGTAACTGTGAGCCACGAGGACTCAGCAATCCCATAACCATGGGTAACAAGACTAGCAAAGCTTTAGGGTAGGAAGAGGTAAGGTGGTGAGGCTGCAGCAGCGACTAAGCATAATATGGTGGCTAACTTACGAGTACCAGAATAAGATGAGCATCTACGCAAACGGTCGCAAAAGTAGTGATCGCTAAAGATCCTAACTACATACGGTCAAACATAACCCCACCGTGTTCTCTTCTCAAAGTGAAAAGAGACAGTCACGGTTACTCACACAGTTGTGTGTTTTACTTCGGATACTCTGTCAAGTTTTCTACAACCGGACATTAACAAGCTCCAATCTGCCACATAACCGCGGGCACGGCTTTCGAAAGATCATAACCCTGCAGGGGTGTTTCAACTTAGCCCATCACAAGCTCTCACGATTAGCTGAAGTGATAAATATAATATCATCACTCCTTATCTTAGGGAAAATCCGATCAGGCTCGGAATCCCTGTAGCACAAGTCATTTCGACAATGGTAAAACAAGTCCAGCAAGACCTCCCGGCGTGCCGACACCCTGATAGTAGCCGCGCGTATCTCGTCTCAGGCCACGTCCGGATGAGCACAGCGTACAGTGGCCGAAATACCCAAGTTGCCAAGGGGGGCCCCGCACACGACTCTATTTGGGACCAACACCATCAGCACTGGCCCCCCCTGCTATGTAGAATTAAGAATCCTCAGGTAGCGCTAACTCCCTATGCAAATTTAATTAATAAATTAAGTTATTATTATGAGCAAATTAAAACCAATGTTGGGCCCTGCTGGAGGAGTTTTATTCAAAGTCGAACTGTCAAATGGTCCCCATCCACCCATCGTGTAAGGAACGCAAAATCAAGGAACATAATGCCGGTTTATCGGCGCCTAAGGTGGCATGAGTGGAACAAAACACCGAGCAAAAGGCCAAGCCTTCCACCCATGCCCAGTATATAAGTGTGTTAATAATAATTATAGATATTGTGATATAACCAACAACAAGTTCCCTCCTGGAACAGACTTCATCTTCACCTGCAACTAACAACGCTATAAGAGGGACTGAGCAAGCGAGGCTGAGCAAGCGGGTAACATAGCCAAACAGTGGTTTTGCTAGGAAGGTGTCAAGGTTAGAGGTTTCATGGCGACATGGAGAGGCTGACATAAAAGATGGGTAGCGCGACATGTAACGTTAGCATCAAGACAACTAAGCATGGCCATGGTAGTAAAGGTATCCAAGGGTATGATCATCTTGCCTGGGATTCCACAAGGGAGAAGAACGGATCCATGAAGCAGAAGGAGCATCAGACGAGCGAATCCTCACAACTCCGGAACGAAACCGAAGCTAACAAGAGAAGCAACCGGAAAGAAGGAAACAACACGGTAAACACACAAGCATAAACATGGCATACGATGCACATTCAAGTATGATGCATGACCGGTTTAATTATGCATGGCATGGCAAAGTGCACAAACAAATCTACAAATTAAGTGGAGATCAATATGCAACGAGTTGCATATTGACGAAACAACACATAATAATTATTTAGTTGACTCTCGTTATTTACAAGACAAGATTAAATGTTTTCAACATAGCAAGAGGTGAAGCATAAAGAATCTATACTATTAAGGCAATTTAAATGAGGCCGGAGCATAACAACAACAATATCCGGAAAATCCTCATGAGCATGTTTAACAATTATTAAAGCAACAACAATTCACACATATATAATGTTGTTAACATGATGCGGATGACATGATCAAGTTTATGCAATTTTTATTTAAAAGGTTAACAAGAAGAAGACATGAAGTATTTGTCACCGTGGTGGAAAGGAAAAAGGTGCCACGGCAACGATCCGAAAATGATGCCACGGCAACATATCGGTTCCGGTAACTCGTTGAGAGACCGGGCAAAAGATTAAGGTGGCGTGAGCGAGTCAAACGAGATGAAAGGTGGGCGATCCCGTTACCGGGTTCCCACGAGTCGGTGACGAGGCAACCGAGGAACATGACAAAAGGTCGGAACGGGCACGATGCACACAAGGAAACATCTCATACAACCACAACAAGCATCACACGGGTCATCCACGGGGTCGTCTCGTTATACCTTTGAAGCGTGTATTTCGGGGCGGTTCGAGACGTAGAGGAAGAAGGCGTTCACGTGTCCGACGAGGAAGAAGTCGTTCCGTAGAGGGAAGTAGTTGTTCACGTAGAGGTACTTGGCGCATCGGTAGGGGTACACGGCGACGGTAGACGAACTCGTTCGTAGATGTACTTGGCGCATCCGTCTTTTCCGGGCGACGGTAGTGGTACTTGTCGTTCACGTTCGTAGATGTACTCGTCACCGTAGCCGTTCGGTCGTCGTGGTACTTGGCCGTATCGGAGAGGAACTTGAGCCGTAGTGGTACACGGAACGACGGTAGACGTTCGGGCGACGGTAGTCATTTCGGGCGACGGTAGACGTTCGGGTCCAAAGTAGTTATACTTGCTGCTCCATGGTTACTTGAGATAGCAATAACAGCAACAAAACAATACAAAAGGTAAAAGGCTGCGGCGACGACGAGATGGAAAAAGAACGGGGCCTTCGCGGAGCAGACGCGGGGTGGGTCACCGCGCTGCTGGACAGGGCCGGGGCGGCCGGACGCATCCACGCGAGGGAGGGCGGCGCTGCGGAGCTGCTGCAGCTCCTGGAGACGGGCGCCGGGCGTCGTCCTGGAGAAGAGGCGAGTTGGTGGCCGCGGGACGGCGCTGGAGTCGAGGACGGAGGGGCGTGGCTGCGCGGCGGGGTGGCCTCCCTGGCCCGGTGGCTCTCCCGCGGGACGCCAGGGGGCAAGGCAGGGGCCAGACGACGCTCGAGAGGGGCCGCACGGGGCCGGTCTTGGCTGGAAGGTGGCGCGGGAGGCCAGGGCCCCTGGGCCTGGTGCGGTCAACTGGTTCCGCAGGGAACGGCGACGGGGGTGACTGGCGATGGAGGCTCGAGGGCGAGCTGGAACGGAGGGGCCAGGCGCTGCAGGGAGGAAGGCTCGGCGCGGGATCAGCAGAGGGAGAGAAGGGATCGAAGGGAAAGATCGATCGGGTGAGGAACGAGGGATCGGGTGCGAGGGAATCGGGCCTCGGTCGAGAGGAGGAGCGAGCGGGAGAGAGAGAGTGGAGGGTTGCAACGCACGAGGGAAGAAGAGGGAGTGAGCGACGGGTCGAGGGGATCGCTAGGGTTAGGGGAAAAACGGGCCGGATGGGCTGCAGCTGAAAAGAAGCCTGGCGGCCTAGAGTGGGCCTGGAGGCCTGGGAGGCCCAAGTGGGCTAAAGGGCTGCTGGGAGGCTGCTCTCATTTTATTCCCTTTTAGCAGAAACAAAAGAGAAGAAAAGGAAAACATGAGCGGCTTCATTCTTTCGATGGCCTTCATCTTCTCCGGATTAGCTTCAATGCCCCGGTGCAAAACCAGGAACACTAGCAACTTGCCAGAGGGTGCGCCGAACACGCACTTCTCCAGGTTGAGGCACAACTTCACCTTGCGCAGGTTGGAACGTTTCTTCTAGGTCCTGGACAAGAGTCCTGGCCTCCCTGGTTTTAACTACGATGTCATCGATGTAGGCTTCCGCTTTCCTCCCAAGCTGAGGGCCGAGGGTGATGTGTATCAGGCGCTGGAAGGTGGCGCCCGCGTTCCTTAGCCCAAAAGCCATGCAAGTGTAACAGTAGACCCCGCATGGGGTCAGGAACGCCGTCTTCTCCACGTCTTCCACAACCATCTTGATTTGGTGGTAGTCCGAGAACGCGTCGAGGAAGCAGAGCAGGTCGCACTCGGCCGTTGAATCCACGATTTGGTCGATGCGTGGAAGAGGGAATGGGTCCTGAGGGCAGAACTTGTTGAGGCTCGTGAAGTCAACACACATGCGCTCCTTGCCTCCTTTCTTCGGGACTATGACGGGGTTGACCAACCACTCCGGGTGCCGTACTTCCCATACGACGCCCGCTTCCTCTAGCTTCCTAACCTCCTGGACAATGAAGGCCGTCTTCTCTGGGGCTTGTCTGCGCGCCTTCTGCTTGATAGGGCGCGCATTGGGGCACACCGTGAGGTGATGGTCGATGACGTGCCTTGGCACCCCGACCAAGTCAGCGGCTTTCCAGGCGAACACGTCCTTGTTAGCCCTGAGGAAGCTGACCAACGCTGCCTCTTGCTCTGGGTCCATGCCGGTGCCGATGGTGAAGGTGGCTCCTGAGCCCTCTTCGTCAGCGGGCACCTGCTTCGTCTCGGCGAGGTCCTGGGAGAAGAGCTGCTTCTTCTTGGCAGGTGCGGCTTCCGATGCCTCCGGAGCCCCCTTTGCTCCTGGGTGAGCTGTGGCAGCGAGCCCTGTAAGCGCGCCCGAGGACCTGAAGGGCGGCCTTGGGGTCCCCTTTGACGGTGATGACGTCGTTGCTCCCGGGTATCTTGACGGTGTTGTAGCCCGGGTGAGTCACCGCCATTAAATTCGCCAAGGCTGGGAAGCCGAGGACGGCGTTGTAGGGCAGGTGGATGGGCGCAACGTCGAAGTCGATGAGCTAAGTCCGGTAGTTAGCCGGTGTGCCGAATGTGACCGGGAGGCGGATCTGGCCGAGCGGAACGGCCGAGCCCGCGACCCCTGAGAAGGGCTTGGTGGGGAGGAGCTGCTTGTAGGACACCGGCAGATGACCGAAGGCCTCGGGGGAGAGGATGTTGAGCCCGGCGCCGCCATCGATGAGGGTCCTCGTCACGGCCACCCCGCAGATGGTGGGCGTGCACATCGTGGGGAGAACGCTCGCGCCGGCCGCTTCTGTGGCGAGGTCGCTAGGGCCGAAGGTGATGGCGGGCCCCTGCGCACTCTGTTCCTGTGAGGCCTCCTGCGGCTGGGCGGCGGCCCCTACCTGCCGAAAGTATGACTTGACGTGTCGGGACGACGTCGGCGCTTGGGATCCTCCGAGGATGCAGGCGACCCCGCGGTAGGGCAGCCCCGCGCCTGCAACGCTCCGCATCCCGCCGCCGCGAGCCGTTCGTGTGCCGAGCTCTCCCATGGGTGGCCGGTGCCGGGGCAGCTGTCGTGCCAGCAAGAGCATCGCCAGCGTGGCCACGGGGAGCGGGAGTGGCGGAGCAGGCCGCTCTCCAGTGGCCCGGCCGGCGAGAACGTCGTCGGGGAAGGAGGCGGAGCGCCCATGGGTGGCGCGGTCTGCTGATGCCGCTCGGTCGACGGGGAGAGTGCCAGCCCCCACGCGAATGTGGCGGGCCGCGGTCATCGTGGCGGCGGAACAGGAGAGGGGAGTCGAGGTCGTCGGAGAGGCGAGATTTCGACACGCCCGCTACCTGGCGCGCCAAATGTCGGATTCAGGGCTCCGCAAAACCCAAGAAGTTCGAACACATGGGGGTGAACGAAGATCTCTCCTACTCACTTCTACCTAGTGTCTCGCCCTCGCCCGGTGAAGAGATTCAAGCAAACGACAAGTGAAACACGCCAGAGTTTACCCTGGTTCAGGCCACCTTGTGGTGTAAAACCCTACTTCCTGCTTTGGTGGATTGGCCTCGGGAGGGCTGGATTATGAACTAATACAGTGATTCCTGAGCTCAGGAGGTGAGCTCAGGAGGGTCAGGAAGCAAGTGTTCTAGCTCCTTTGCGTGGGGGCAGAGTTTGTGGATCTGCTTCTCTCTCTTCATAGTGGGTATCCTAGCTACTTATATAGGCGGCCAGGGTCCTCTTCCCCTGAAATGTTTAGGCGGGAAGGGATCCCACAACGACCATTTTTGAGCGGGAACACAAGGATGTTCCTACCCTGACAAAAGCAGTATTCTCCTGCAAAAGGATCAGGCGGTGATGCGGTGGTGGGCTCGGTGGTGACATCCTCCTTGTCGTCCATGTGGTCTTCGGTCCTGTTGCACCAATGGGGAAACCTTTGTCCCGCTCCTCGAGAACATGCGCCTACGCTGCCTCCTTTGCGCCGAAACGGCAACTGCGCCGCTGGTACCCACTGGCGCAGTGCGTCACTACTGACGTCACTGCCTCCTCCCGAGGTAGGCTTCGCCTTGGATTCTCCGCCCCTCCGGAGCGCCTTGCCGAGGCCGCTCCTAAGGGGGTCTTGACATTGTTCTCCTCGCGAGGCCTAGCCCCCTCGCGAGGGTCTTGGGCAGCTGGTCGATCAGCTGGGTTGTACCAGGCCGTAGTAGGAGCGCGTCGCGGCCCGCAGACAGGCAAGTCTGGGTACCCTGGTTCCCAGGACGCCCACACAACCCAAGCAACCAGTCCAACTCTCAGTTCCAAGCTCCAAGACCAAGCGGTCCTTATCATCGGCCACTCTCAGAAGTTACGTGCAACAAGTGTACTCAGAAGGGTCACTATGCTAACAAGTGTCCCAACCAAAGGCGCCTTCTGCCTCCTCAACCTGTCAGTAATGCTATTGTCAAGCACAATCCCAAGCATGCAAGAGTGAACCAGATGAATGCAGGTCAAGCAGAGAATTCTTTTGATGTGATAATGGGTAACCTCTTAGTTAACTCAATTCCTGTAAAAGTACTGTTTGATTCGGGTACATCATGTTCGTTTATATCTCACCCATTTGCATCGAAGCACAATTTCGACAGCGAAGCATTACCATGGGCGTTGCAAATTATTTCTCAGGGCAAACACATGACATGTAATTTGAGGGCTCCGGACATATCTATTCACATAGGTGATTACAATTTTCTAGGTTCCCGGGTTGTTCTTGATAACTTGGACATTGATCTTATTCTTGGGATGGATTGGCTCTCTAAGCATGATGCTCTTATTGATTATGCAAACAAAGAGGTGAATCTAACTCATCCTTCCAAAGACGTGATTATGTTCGTAGCTCGAGATAACACAATCAGGCTATTCTCTATCAATGAAAAGGGCGAGATTAATGCCATATCCTAGATTCCGGTGGTTTGTGAATATGAGGATGTATTCCATGAAGATCTTCCAGGCATGCCTCCCAATCGTCCAGTTGAATTCGTCATTGAACTTGAGCCTGGCACCGAACCAGCCTGTCGGCGTCCGTATAAGCTTTCTCCTAAAGAGTTGAAAGAGTTGAAGAAACAACTCGATGAGCAAGAACGCTTGGGTCTGATCAGACCAAGTACTTCTCCTTGGGGCTGTGGTGTTCTTTTTGTCAAGAAAAAGGATGGTTTGGAACAGCTTTGCGTTGACTACCGGCCATTGAACAAGAAGACAATTAAGAATAAGTACCTGCTCCCCAATATCAACGAACTATTTGAGCAGATCAAAGGAGCCAAGGTTTTCTCTTAGCTAGATCTCCGGATGGGCTACCATCAGATTCATATCCGTGAAGAGGATATTCTCAAGACCTCATTCAGAACGAGTTATGGCTCCTACAAGTACACAGTCATGTCCTTTGGGCTTGCAAATGCTCCACCCACCTTCTCGCGGATGATGCACTTCATATTAAACCCCTACACCAATGAGTTTGTCCTCGTGTACCTCGATGATATCTTGGTATTATCTGGGTCATATTATCTCTGCCAAGGGCATTTCTATTAACCACGAGAAGGTTGAAGCTATTGTGAAGTGGGAACCTCCTCAGAATGTCAAACAACTCCGAAGTTTCGTCGGTCTTGCAAGCTATTGCAGAAGGTTCCTTGAGAACTTCTCCAAGATTGCCAAGCCTCTGTCCAACCTGTTGCAAAAGAATGTCAAGTGCTCGTGGACTCCTGATTGTGATGTGGCATTCAATACATTCAAAGAGAAGGTCATTTCTGCTTCGGTACTTACTCCTCCGGATGACTTCAAGCCTTATGAGGTGTTCTGTGATGCTTCATTGCAAGGTCTCAACAGTGTTCTCATGCAAGACAAGAAGATCGTTGCATACACTTCGCGTCAGCTTAAACCAAATGAGAAGAATTATCCCACACATGATCTTGATCTAGCAGCAGTTTTTTATGCCTTGATCACGTGGAGACACCTTCTATTGGGCAGAAAAGTGGACATCTTCACCGATCACAAGAGCCTGAAGTACATCTTCACCCAGCCAAACCTTAACCTCCGCCACACTCGTTGGGTTCAAATGATTCAAGAGTACGATCCAAGCATTGAGTATACTCCTCGCAAAGCCAATGTGATTGTAGATGCCTTGAGCAGAAAGGCTTATTGCAACAGTCTCATCCTCAAACCGTTCCAACCTGAACTGTGTGAATCATTCAGGAAGCTCAACCTCCAAGTTGTTCCGCAAGGATTTCTTGCCAACCTTCAAGTCGCTCCTACCTTGGAAGATCAAATCCGTGAGGCTCGACTCAGTGATGCTATGGTGCAGAAGGTGAAACATGATATTGCTAAGGGTACTCCCAAGTACAAGTGCTATCGCATTGATAACATAGACACTTTTTTCTTTGAGGATAGAATTTTGGTTCCCAAAGGTGATCTCAGGAAGCTCATAATGAACGAAGCACATGATTCACTCCTCCCGATACATCCAAGAAGCTCCAAGATGTACCATGACCTCAAGCAATCCTATTGGTGGACTCGCATGAAAAGAGAAATTGCTCAATTCATGAACGAGTGTGATGTCTGCCGAAGGGTGAAAGCAGAGCATCAACGTCCAGCCGGACTCCTTCAACCTCTACCTATTCCCGAGTGGAAATTCGATCACGTTGAGATGGATTTCGTCACCGGTTTTTCCAAGTCCAAGTGAGGAAACGACACCATCCTTGTGGTGATTGATAAGCTCACTAAAGTGGCTCATTTCCTTCTAGTCAAGGAATCCATCAACGCAGCACAACTAGCAGAGCTATACACCTCCAGAATTGTCTCTTTGCATGGTATCCCTCAAGTAATCTCCTCAAATCGTGGAAGCTTGCTCACTTACAAATTCTGGGATTCCTTCCAGTCAGCTATGGGTACCAAGATTCGCTTCAGCACAACTTTTCACCCTCAGACTAGTGGCCAATTCGAAAGAGTGAACCAAATTCTTGAACATATGCTCAGGGCATGTGTAATCTCCTTCGGTATGAAATGGAAAGACTGCCTTCCATTTGCCGAATTCTCCTACAACAACAGCTTCCAAACAAGTGTAGGCAAAGCACCGTTTGAAATTGTCTATGGCAGAAAGTGTCGTACCCCTCTCAAATGGTCCGAGACTGGTGAACGTCAACTCGTTGGCAATAATTTGAACTCAGAGGCCGAAGAGATGTGCAAAGTCATACGGGAGAATCTCAAAGCCGGGTAATCGCGCCAAAAGAGCTACTATGATGGCAAACACCGAGATTTGGCTTTCGACATTGGAGATCATGTCTATCTCCGTGTTTCTCCTATGATGGGCACTCAGAGGTTCGGTATCAAGGGCAAGCTTGCTCCAAGATACGTGGGCCCTTTCAAGATAATTGGCAAGAGAGGCGATCTAGCCTACCAACTCGAGCTTCCTTCCAACTTTGCAAATGTGCATGATGTGTTTCACATGTCACAACTCCGCAAGTGCTTCAAGACGCCTGAACGCACCATTCCTTTCAAAGGGATTAATCTTCAGCAAGACTTGTCTTATCGTGAGCACCCCGTTGCTATCCTTGAAGAAATTGAGCGCAAGACCCGCAACAAGTCCAGCAAGACCCGCAACAAGTCCATATTGAAAGTGGAGTGGTCACACCATACCGACCAAGAAGCTACAAGGGAATGAGAAGATCATCTCCATTCCGAGTATCCCACTTTCTTTCAGTCCTAGATCTCGGGACGAGATCTTTTTGTAGTGGAGGAGAGTTTGTAACACCCCAGATGTAAAACTTCATTATATGGCAATATATTCATCGTTGACTTAATCAATTCCAGTCTGGGCTCATCCTTCATTTTGGTTATTTTGTGTTTTTGCGTTGAGCGTTTGTGCATATCATCCATGTCATGTCACCATGAGCATTGCATTGCATTCGTGTTGTCACTTGCACCCGGTCATGTTCGTTTCTCTCCGTTGTCCGTTTCGAGTTCCGACAATCACACACGTGCACGTGGTACTTCTGATTCCTCCTTTTGTAAGTGGCCGTATAACATTCTCGGTTGTCGTGCGTTGTTGTTATAGTGCGTGTAGACCACATGTCAAGTTCCGTCTCGTTTGGAGGTCCTTTGATACTCCAACGGTTCCCCGCGTTCCCCGCGGAAGCCCTCTCCCTTTTGGCCCAACACCCCTCCACAACTGTCCACAAGCCCATCCTAACCACCTCCATGATCCCGGTCGTTGGATCGTGATCGTGTGGGCGAAAACCGCACCCCATTTAGACTCTCCTAGCTCCTTCTAGCTATAAAAACGTCGCCCCCATCCAAAATTCTGAAGGAAACGCTAGCCTCCTTCTTCCTCCACCGTCGCCACAAAATCCGTGCCGGGCGGGCGTGTCCGTACGTGCCCGCCGCCGCACCGCGCGGGCCCGCGGAGCCCGTATCCGACCCTGTCAACCCCCGCCTCCGCCCGTAGACTGTGCGCTCCGCGCCGCCGGGCCGCGACCCACGACCGTTGTCGGTCAGATCGCCGCCGCCAGCCAGGTCGCCTCACCGCCGCACTGTGATCGCCTCGCCGCCGCCCCATGCTCAACTTGCCACCGTCTGCTACACCACTCCGACGAGCCCGCCGCCTCCGGCCTCTTCGTACCTCGCTGCCGGAGTGTGAGCTCCGTGGCTCGCCGCCTCAACCGCTGGCCGCCTCGTCTGCCGGAGCCGCCGCCGGCCTTGAGCCCGTCCAGATCCGGGCGGGTGGATGAGATCCACCTGTCCCACGAACCAAACGCCACCCCGTTGTCCCGGATCCCTCCATCCCGCTTCGTCCCGTCCCGCGTTGACTGTTTCGGAGGGGTAACTTTTTCACTAAGTCCCGAGATCCCATTATTTTTATACCCTCTTCATCATGTCATAACTACATGCTCATAGCTCCGTTTCGCGTATATAATATATCAAGATGTTCGTATCGAAGTGCTCTACATGTTGGCATCAGTTTTGTGCATGTTAGGATTCATCTAGATGTCTTAATCTTCGTTGCAAGACTGCTTCGTGATGTTACTGTTTCAGCACTAGTTGGCTGTCAACAATATGTTAGCATGTTCGTGAGGTCGTAACTTTGTGTATGTTGGTCCAAATGGAGTGTATGATATGTCAAAATGTCCGGCTTGTGATGCTCTTCATGATGGATGCATTTGCATACATGTTAGGTTGCATTATGCCATGTTTAAACCTGTTGCAAAAGTTCTTGTGGATGTTGAGTTTCTGAAACTGTTATGAGATGATGTTTTGTCTTTTTCATTGCATTTTGTGTGATTTTCTTTTGAGCCACATGTAAACATGTTTTACGAGCATAATCATGGTTTCTTTGAAGTGGTGTATTTGGTTTTCCATGATATGCTCTGTGGTTACTTAAACAAGCTTGTAAACATGCCATGTCAATGTTACTGTTATAACACTTAGTGAAAACTGCTAAGTCTGGAATCTGTAATAATATGTTGCCATGTAAACTTGATGCCATAATCTTTTCCATGCATGTTTTGGAATAACTAGTGAGCATGTCTTGATGTCCATGTTGTTGTCTATCAATCCATGCCTTTGTTCGCACATATGCCTTGATGTAGCTTGTTGTAATCTTGCTCTCAAAATGCTTGAAATTAAAACTGTCAGCCTGTTAACAAAACATTCAATTTGGCAAAGCTTGTGTTAAGCAACCCTTGCATGGAATGACTTGTTTCTTTTGATGAATTGGATGTATATTCTGTCTTCTCCATTCTCATGTGAATTTCATGCTTGTTGTACTTGCTTTGCTTGCTGTTGTGAGCCTCCAAAGGCAGCAACATATCGTTCCAGATTGCATGCCTTGTATTTTTCACTAAGTCTGAGAAATCTGTTAACTTATTGAATCTTGCCATGCTTGTTTAATTGTGTTGCAGCAAGTTTTTGGGCGTACTCTTAGTTCATGCTTGTTAAGAATCATGTCTATTTCACATCCATGCCTTTCGTCTTCATGTTTGGGTGATGTAGCATATTTAAATCTTGCTCCAAAGATGCCATGTGCTGTTAACTTCAGTTTTGCATTGCATCTTGTTTTGCTTGCCATTTGCAAACCGTGCATCCATTTCCGGTGATCCTTATATCGATTTCGACTGAAATATTCCCCTCAATCCAGTGGCTTGCTTGGTTGCCCAAGATGAAGCCATTTCCATCATCTTCTCCTTTAGGATCGAGAGCATCCTCATGCATATGCACATCATGACTTGCATCCCATGACATTTCTTGCATCATGTTGTTTGTGCATTGCACCGTGATTGATCATGTACTGTTGTTGTGCACTTGTGTTGCGTAGAGCCGGGAGCCGCTACCAAGTTCGAGGATCTTGTCGAGACTGAGTTTGACGAGTCGTCTTACCATCCCACCGAGGACTTAACAAGCAAGATGACCGTTCCCCGATATCACCTCTATCTTTGCCTTGCTAGGTGTCTTGCTCTATAGTTATGCCTCGATGCCTATTCTTGTCTTGTCAGCCTCCTATGTTGCCATGAAACACTCTAACCGCCTTCCTAGTAAACTGATGATTGGCTAAGTATGCTTTTGCTCAGCCCCTCTTATAGCGTTGTTAGTTGCAGGTGAAGTTGAAGATTGCTCCATGATGGTTTTTCTTATTGGAATAACACAATATTTATCTTATTTAAATTAATGCACATATATATTGGTAATGGGTGGAAGGCTTGGCCTTATGCTTGTTGTTTGTTCCACTCATGCCACCTTAGGACCTGATAAACAGGTGTTATGTTCCTTGATTTTGTGTTCCTAACACGGTTGGGGTTTATGCCCCCCCCTTCATAATTCGCACTGCTTAAAGCTTTTCCAACAAGACCCAACTTTGGTACTACATTTACCTAACAACTAAAAGTTGCATAGGGAGTTATAAACCCGAGTTCTTATTCAACAACCCGAGCCAGTGCTCCTCATGAGTGTTGGTCCAAACTGGGTAGACTACGGGGCCACCTTGGGGAAATCCGAGGGCTGGTATATGCTTGTAGGATGTCCCATCCGGTCGTGGCCTGAGACGAGATATGCGCGGCTACTATCAGGGTGTCGGCACGCCAGGAGGTCTTGCTGGATTAGTTTTACCTTTGTCAAAATATCTTCAGCATGGAATTTTGAGAATACTCGGGTCTTCCCAACATGGAGTTGCGACTCCGCAGATCGTGAGCTTGTGATGGGCGAAGTTGGGACACCCCTGCAGGGTTATGAACTTTCGAAAGCCGTGCCCGCGGTTATGTGGCAGATGGGAATTTGTTAATATCCGGTTGTAGATAACTTGACACCATATCCTTAAGAATACACTACCTGTGTCAGTTACCGTGACGGTCTCTTTTCGAAGGGGTTTTCGGAAAGTGAACAAGGTGGGGTTATGCATGAACGTGAGTAGCTAGGATCACCTATTGATCATCTTTGGCCACCGTTGGCACATATCCCCATCTCTCTTTGAATTCGTAAGCTAGTTGCTTAGTGCTTATTGTAGACACTTTATTACCTCTCCACACCTAAAGGCTTTGTTAGTTTCGATACCCGGGAATGGGATTGCTGAGTCCTTGTGGCTCACAGATTCAACACACACCAGATGCAGGTACAACTGAGTACGACGAAGGAGATGGACAAGAACTTCACTAGGAGTTCAATGAAGAGCGTGGTCGGTTTTACGTGACGTATCCCGACGATCAGTAGTGGTTCCTACTAGGGGCGGTCAGGACTTGTGGTTGTGGTATCTTTTCTTGTTTTATTTCGTCCGTAGTCGGACCCTGTGTTATTTGGATGAATGTATGCTATTGTATTCATTGTGTGACGTGGCGAGTGCAAGCCAACTATTTTACTCTTTCATCCATGTTCTTTACATGAGTTGTGCAAAGATACCACGCTTGCGATCATTCCAGAATGCGCTTATGTCTCTAACTCGTGCCTTGACACGTAGGATATATAGTCGCATCCTGGGCATTACAGATGGAGTGCGAGCTTGCCTTTTGTCAGCCGTGCAGTTGCCGAGGCAGCATGGGGGAGTGCAGACGCCCATGTCCCATCAATCACCACGCATCAATCGAGGCCGCATGCTTTTGGGGCCCGCGGCGCTCCGCACTTGACCCTTGGCTTTCAGTGACGCCAAGTCCGAGCCTGCCTCGAGCCTTGGGGCTACTGTCGGCGTTCTGGGAACGGGGGTACCCATACTTGTCTGCCTACGGCCCGGAGCGTGGCTCATCCAGCGGCCTGGTACGGCCCAACCTCGTCAGCTTCGACTCAAGACCCTCACAAGGGGCCGAGCCTCGCGAGGCGGGCGACGCAAGACCTCCCCTGGGGCGGCCCCACTAGTCTAGCTCCCGAGGAGTGGAGATATCAAGGCAAGGGGCAACTCGCGAGGTCCTCGTGACGTGAGCCATGACGACCAAGGCCAGGCGGGCGTCAGCGAGCGCAAGATGCCAGTTTCCTCTTTGATGCTAAAGGGGCAGGCGCAGGCTAGGAGTCCCGAGGCATCATGCAAAGGTTTCCATATTGGTGCAACAAGACCAAGACCAGCAAGATGACAGAGAGGAGGTAATCGCGGAGCCCACGGCGGCGTGGCCACCAGAGCCTTTAGCAGGCGAAGAGCACCTTTTGTCAGGATAGCTTCTACTAGTTGTCCCCCTTCAAACATGGCCGTTGTGGGATCCCTTCCCGCTCAATATTTAGGAGGAGGACCCGGCCACTATAAATAGGACTAGCCACCACCATAGAGAAGGGGGGGAGGAAGAAGAAGGAAGAAACCGGGCACACACCAGCAAGCACTACTAGGAAAAGGCCTTCTAATGGCGCACCAATTTTGGCCATTAATGGCGCATTAGTGGTGTGCCATTAGTGCGACGCCATTAGTATATTTTACTAATGGCGCACCTGTGGTGCGCCATTAGTATAGAACACAGTGCGCCATTAGTATGCCTCCCAGGGGGCCATATATACCCAGGTGCTTTGGCATACTAATGGCGCACTCTTGCCTGATGCGCCATTAGTAACTTTGGCATACTAATGGCGCACTGTTGGATGATGTGCCATTAGTATCCTTTGGCATACTAATGGCGCACTGCGATGTGATGCGCCATTAGTATGAATATTAGTTTTTTTTTTACTTTTCTATTTTTTGCACATGTTACAAAATGTATTATTGGACAGAATATAGACAGCAGCACACAACAACAACAGATTCATCGAATACAATAGAAGATTAGTCTCTGAATACAATTCATCATATTAGTCTCCGAATACAATTCATCATATTAGTCTCCGAATTCAAAAGACCGAACAAAGATAGATCATTATATTACAAGTCTCGAGACCGCGAGTAGCGAGTTTGTCTTCACATTACAAGTCGATATCGATCATCTAAACTACCATCACATAGAAGAGAGCTGCGGTCATCACGATGAGCATTATCACGATGAAACTCGTCTTCATCTGGTTCCTCCAACGCTCCCTCCCCTCTCCCGCTAGATAGCGGGCCTATCTAGATTCCGCCTCGGCCCTAGTGGTGTACCCTTTGTAACTGTTATCGCTGAAACGGTGAACCTGTCTCCGGCACTCCTCCCAGTCGTCGTAGACTCCGGGAACCTTACCCTTGTACACGACATACGACGGCATCACTATGCACTAGCCAAACGAAACGTTAGTACCAATTCACAGAAAATACATAAGCAATATATAAGTATGCAACAGAACGATCAGAAGAGAAAAGCAAGACATTAATAGCATCGATTACATCTAAGTTGAACGACTGTCGAAACCAAAGAGACATACTACAAGTTCATTAAAGTTTAATTACAACATGAGCCAATCGATGTTTCAGAACTAGACACAGCATCACTACTTTCGACTCGACTCAAGGGACCGGAGCGTGGATGAAGCCGCCGTCTATCGTGGGAGTCATGAAATCGCGGGCGAGCCTGCATTTGTAGCATTGTGTCTATGTCACTGTTGGACAGTTGATTTCTGAGGTAGAACTGCCTCGAGGTACGAAGGACATCTTGATGGATGATTTCCGCAAACTCTGACTGGATGCGAAAGAATTCTTGTCTGATGTCCGCGTCCTGGATTGCCGACACGCTCGCGGCCCAATCTTTGAGTTTACTCGGTAGCAGAAGGTGATGATGGTCCCGTACGATCGCCCGCATGTGATGGATGGCGTAGTAGGCACACTTCTGACCGCCAGGCGGCTGCTTGACGCAGCAGAACGTCGTATTGTGGAAGAACACGTGCTTGTCGTTCTTACGAATAGGCCTGTTGAAGGTGCCTCCAGATTTGGCGTAGCCGGGGAGAACATCATCAAGAACTATCTTGACATTTGTGTAGTCTACCTTCGACTGACGGTCCGAGTCGAAATACGTGGCCGTGGAATATTTCGGGCTTAGGAGGATGAGTGTGCAATGTGTGTCATTGCACAAAACACGGAATGTTAAAAGAAAAACAATCGAAATCTAAGAATTCATATGTTACGGGGCAGTTGAGGGGACGACTTACTCAGGAAAGTAAGGCAGGAGGAAGTTATCCTTATCTCGGTTTGCCAGAATGACGCCTTCGAGGTAAGAACTCGCGACTTGCCGGTCCCCAGCGCTGCCCAAGATCTTGGCACGCATGTAGAAGGGGTCGAGTATCACGATGTCCGGGGTCTTGTCTCTAATGATCCGCATCTCCATACTCAGCGAAAATAGCCGAACAAAGGTGTAGTGCAGCGGATGAAGGTTCAACATAGCGTAGATGTCATCAAACTGCAGGACGATCGTACCCCCGATGGAGTTATCCACAAAGCCCTTGCCCTCTGGCACCTTGGCCGCAAAAACCGGGTATGCCACATCCTTCTCTCTGAGACGCCGCTTCTCCAAAGAAAGAACACTGTCATGCAGACTCCGCATAGCACCAGTTGCAGCATTGAGCATATTACTCGGTAGCATGGGCCTACCCGCCAAATGCACCCTCCTCATTATATCCTCAGGTGAAGGTGGCCCGTCCTGAGCACGGATCGTACTCGGTGTTAGCTGGCTAGAACCCTTGTTAGTCTTTCTTTTCCGTGCCTTCTTCTTCTCCTGTAATGGGACCGAGTTCTGCTCAGAGACCACCTTCTTGAGTGTGTTGGGGCTGATAATATTTCGCACATCGCCTATCTGAGGCTCGGTTAAGTCGGCTGCTGGAGGCGTCTCCTGAGAACTGAACGGCAGACAACGCCTGTTGCAACTTGGGTTCTCCGTGGTACGAGCTAGATCGCGCATGTCTTTTGTAGGGTTGGGTTCTTGAGAAGGAGGCCCCATGAAGTCGCCATCGTACCCATGATGGGCAAAGTACTCATCGACGTTGGCAAATGTATCGTCGTCGTTGTCGTCGTCGTCGTTCGGATCCTGTGCCATATGCATGTTTGGATCCAGTGGCATAGGGATGTCCGGCACCGTTGAGGCGGTCTTGGCATGGCTTGGCGCCGGCACGACTGGCGGTGTTGTCTTTGGGGTGGTGTGTGACGCCCCCGATTTGTCCGTACACTAATCATGCACGCAAATGTGTACGGCCAAGATCAAGGACTCACTGGAAGATATCACAACACAACTCTAGACACAATTTAAAATAATACAAGCTTTATATTACAAGCCAGGGGCCTCGAGGGCTCGAATACAAAAGCTCGAAAACACAAGAGTTAGCGGAAGCAATAATATCTGAGTACAGACATAAGTTAAACAAGTTTGCCTTAAGAAGGCTAGCACAAAGGTAACAACGATCGAAAAGGCAAGGCCTCCTGCCTGGGACCTCCTAACTACTCCTCGAAGCTGAACTCCATGTAGAAACAACCTCGGGATCATCTGGCTCCTGGACTCCACCACCTGGTTGCATCATCCGAGAAGAAAGGAAGAAAGGGGGAAAAGGGGGAGCAAAGCAACCGTGAGTACTCATCCAAAGTACTCGCAAGCAAGGACCTACACTACATATGCAATGGTATCAGTGTAAAGGGGTAATATCTGTGGGCTAAACTGCAGAATGCCGGAATAAGAGGGGGATAGCTAATCCAAACGAAGACTACGCTTCTCGCAACGTCCATCTTGCAGCAGAAGAAGAGAGTAGCTGGAAGTAACAAGTATCCTCGCTTCTCGCATCCTCCGTCTTGCAGCAGTAGAAGGGAGTAGATGGTAAGTTCACCAAGTAACATCGTAAAGCATAATCCTACCCGGCGATCCTCCCGCACATCACCCTGTGAGAGAGCAACCACCGAGTTATATCTGGAACTTGTCTGGGTGTGTTTTATTAAGTATCCAGTTCTAGTTGTCATGAGGTCCGAGTACAACTCCGGGTCGTCCTTTTACCGAGGGACACGGCTATTCGAATAGATTAACTTCCCTGCAGGGGTGCACCACATAACCCAGCACGCTTGATCCCATTTGGCCGGACACACTTTCCAGGGTCATGCCCGGCCTCGGAAGATCAACACGTCGCAGCCCTACCTAAGCACAGCAGAGAGGTCAGCACGTCGGTCTAAGTCCTAAGCACACAGGGGTCTGGGCCCATCGCCCAATGCACACCTGCACGTTGCGAGGGCGGCCGGTAAGCAGACCTAGCCTCTCCTAATACCAGAGCAGGCTTCCAGTCCAATCCGGCGCGCGCCGCTAAACCGCTGACGTCGAGAAGGCTTCGGCTAATACCACGACGTCGAGTACCCATAACTATTCCCACGTAGCTGGTTAGTGCGTATAGACCAAATGGCCAGACTCAGATCAAATACCAAGATCCCGTTAAACGTGTTATTATGAAATAACCGCGGACAACGACCAGGGCCAGGCCCACCTGTCTCCTAGGTGGTCGCAACCTGCCCTGTCGCTCCACCACAAAGTAACCATCAGGGGACTATCGGGAACCCAGGCCCACCACTACCTGTGTGGAACCACCTGCCCCTTCAGCCCCCATATCCGAACCATCATCATGTGTCATGTAAAGTGTATGTAGTATGTACCCGTGATCACACCCAAGTGATCACGGCCCGATAGAATAGCAGGGCAGACGGACAAGGGTGTAGGGCCACTGATGGAATACTAGCATCCTATACTAAGCATTTAGGATTGCAGGTAAGGTATCAACAGTGGTAGCAACAATGACAGGCTATGCAGCAGAATAGGAGTATCGAAAGCAGTAACATGCTACACTACTCTAATGCAAGCAGTAGAGAGAAGAATAGGCGATATCTGGTGATCAAAGGGGGGGCTTGCCTGGAAGCTCTGCAGACAAAAGGAATCTTCGGAATCGTAGCCGTAGTCGAACACCGAAGCATCAACGGTCTCGAGGTCTATCACGGTATCGGAGTCTACCGAAAAATAAGCAACGAAGGGGAACAAATAAATAACAGAGCAAACAATAGCATCACAAAATATAACAAGGCAATACGGGGTGCTACGTGTGACCTAACGCAGTAGGAGGTGATACTGGCAAGGATGAAAAACATCCGGGAAAGTATTCCCGGTGTTTCGCGTTTTCGGGCAGATGAAACGGAGGGGGAATGTTGCACGTTCGGTATGATAGAGATGTGTGGCGGACGAACGGACCGCGTATTCGGGTTCGTCTCGTCGTTCTGAGCAACTTTCATATATAAATTATTTTCATCCGAGTTACGATTTAAAAGATATGATTTTCTAAAGTTTTTATTAATTTCTGGAATTTTAATTAATTAATTTAATAGAACATTAACCAGAATAGTGCATGCTGACATCATCATGACGTCAGCATGACATCAGCAGTCAACAGAGGGTTGACTAGGTCAAATTGACGTGTGGGTCCCGCATGTCATACACTATTTAGTTTAATTAGGATTTAACTAATCCAATTACTGTTTAATTAAACTAGCTAGTTAATTGGATTAATTAAACAGGATTAAGTACCTTAATTAATTCACTAATTAATTAATTAATTAATTAATATTTATTTTAATTATTAATATTATATATATATTTATTATTATTTATTTATTTATTTTACTTATCCTTTTTTTTAATTCTTTTTTTTCCTTTTACGTTCTGGGGTGGGCCCCGTGGTCAGTGGCCCACTAGGGGGCTTTAGTGGGTGACGGGCTAACGGGTGCCGGGGCGCGGCCGAACCCGCCTGGGCGAAACCGGGCCACGGCCGCGGCCTCGGCGGGGCACTAGCCCCGGGCGTCGGCCGGAAGCCAGGAGGACGGCGCGGCCGCGGCGAGGCCACGGCTGGCCGGCGGCGAGGCCACGGCGTCGGGGCGCTGGCGCGGGCACCGGTCGTCGGACTGAGGACGGTGGCGGGCGACGGGAAGACAACGGCGTGCGGGACAGGGGCGGCCGGTGGGAGGAGCGCCGAGCAGGGCGAGAGGCCGCCATCGAGGAGAGCGGGCGCCGGTGCGGGAACGGTGCAGCGGACGGCCCCGAGGGGAGGGTTGCACGGGCGGCGGTGCTGACAGAGCAGAGCCGCGGCGGCGGTGGAGGAACAGCAACCGGGACGGCGACGCGGCGGCCAGCGGTAGCTGCGATGCGTGAGCAGCAGCGGCAAGCACACAGGTTGCACACTGGCATGGCCAGCAGAAGCAGCGGGTGGCCGAGGCAGACGCGGGGAGAAAGAGAGGGGAGGGAGAGCTCACGAGGGGAGGAGCGGTCTGGGCAGTGTGCGTGAGGAGGCGGGGTGGCGCCGACGGGGAAGAGGCGACGCGGTGACGGAGAGGGGCGGCGGCGTCGCGTCGTCAGGGAGGTGGGATCCCGATCCACATCGGGATCGTGGGAGGGAGGAGGGAATGGCAGCGACTGGGGGTTAGGGTTGTGGGGTGGGTGGCCTAATAGGCCAGGGGAGTGAGGGGGCGGCCTGGCCCGGTTTGGGCCGGCCTGGCTAGCAGCTGGGCCAACTGGCCCAGTGGGGGGGGGGG
>LR738711.1:482835479-482854581 GCA_902687465.1 Secale cereale
CGGCGGCGGTGGAGCGGGGGAGGGTGCGGGGGGTCGTCGGCGGCTGTGGAGCGAGGGAGGGTGCGGTGGGTCGGCGGCGGCGGTGGAGCGGCGGTGGGATAGACATCGAGAAATATAAAAATATCATCAAATTTGATAAAATATTCATGAATTCAAAAAGTGCCCATGAAATATAAAAATATTCATGATAGTTCAAAAAGTGCCCATGAAATACAATCGAGAAATGAAGACTACAATTTAAATACAATCGATCTTAGCTAGCTAGCTATCTATTCACAATCTTCTTGCCCTTTTTTCGCAAATGGAGTTCTTCTGTGGAACGGACGTCCTTTAGGTAGGGTGGTCCTGCTTCTTCTTGTGGTGTATGCTGCTACTTCATCGTCGTCGTCATGTTCCATCTTCGGGTCGCCGTACTTGTCGAAGTCTTGCTCATTGGCGACTCCATCCATTCCGATGATCTTCCTTTTGCCTCTCCTCACGACTACACGACTGGGCTTTGACGGGTCGGTAATGAAGAAGCATTGGTCAACTTGGGAAGCCAGTACCCATGGCTCATTTTTTGCGGTGATGTTTGCGCCCGCGGTCTTGGATTTGGCTTCGAGTATAACCATGGTGGTGAAATACCGGTCTTCTTTTAGGACGCTCTTGGCCCATCTGACACGGAACATCGGGAACTTCTCTCCAGCGTAGCTCAGCTCCCAGATCTCCTCGATCCTTTCGTAGTATCTGTCCTTGTCGTTACCGGTGTAGGATTCCATCGTTACCTCGGAGTTCTGATAACCATCGCTCTTCATGTCCTTGGCCTCGGTGTAGAATGTGTAGCTGTTGATATCGTACGCCTCATAGGTCATCAGGTTGTGCTCGGCGCCCTGTGACAAGGCGAATATGAGTTGTTCTTCCGCGGGAGAATCCTCATGTAAAGGGTACGACAGAAGCTTCTGCTTGAACCAACGCGTGAAACATGAGTTGTGTTGTTTGATTATATCTCCGTCCGTCCTCTGTTGGCCTCGGTCATTGTACGTCTTCTCAATAAAGGTTTTGTGCTCTACCACCCAAGGATCGACCACTTCTATGTGTTGTAGTGCGACTAGGTTTGCTCTTTCAAAGTCGGTGAGTCGACCCTCGAAGTCAACATGCATTTCGCGGCGACCCTCACGGTGACCCCATCCAGCGAGCCTACTGAGGTGCCTACTGACGGGCAGACCAACGGGGTTCTCGATGCCTAGATAATTCATGCAGTAGGAGATGCACTCTTCGGTCAGGAAGCCCCTGGCTATGCTTCCCTCTGAACGTGACATGTTGCGAATGTATCCTTTGATGACACCATTCACCCTTTCGAACGGCATCATGCTGTGCAGGAACGTCAGCCCGAGTTGCATGATATCGTCCACGATATGGACCAGCAGATGCACCATAACGTCGAAGAATGCGGGCGGGAAGTACATCTCAAGCTCGCATAGTATCACCACGATCTCTTCCTGTAGCCTTCTGAGTTGCCTCACGCCAACCGACTTCCGAGAGATGACGTCGAAAAAGTTGCATAGGCCAAATAGCGTTTCACGGACGTGCGCGTGCATGATCCCACGGATTGCAACTAGAAGTATCTACGTCATCAGCACATGAAAGTCAGGAGACTTCATCCCGCTGAACTTCTGCTTCGCTGGGTCTAGATATCTGCTTATCTTCCCCGTGTAACCGTAAGGAAGTTTTACTCCTATGAGGCAGGTGCAAAACTGCTCGATCTCCTCTTGACTTAGAGTGAAGCACGCGGGAGGGTAGTCATTTCCGGTCTTCTTGGCCTTTTTCCCTTTGCAATGACTTTCCGTGTCCTGCTTCGCCTCATCATCATCATCATCATCATCATCATCATTAGCGTGAAGCTCCTGCCTGATGCCCATTGATTTCAAGTCTGCCCTTGCTTTTGGCCCATCTTTGGTCCTCTTTGGCATGTTGAGCAGGGTACCAAGCAGACTCTCGCACACGTTCTTCGTGATATGCATGACATCAAGGCTGTGAGGCACACGGTGGATCTTCCAGTACGGCAAGTCCCAGAAAACAGACCTCGTTTTCCATACCTTCAGCAGCGGCTCTGGCGCCTTTCGCTTCTTTCCCAACTCTGGAGCCTTTTGCTTCTTTCCCGGCAGTGGGCAATCTTTCCAATTTTTCAACAGCTCGTCTATTTCCTCGCCGCTCCTCGTACGCGGGCGTCCTCGGGGTTTGGTTTCACCATCGAACAGATCCTTGTGTTTTCTCCACACGTCATCATCGCGAAGCCACCTTCGATGTCCCATGAACACGGTTTTCGAAGACCCGGGAGCTCTATCTAGTTGGCGATACGTTGTGTCATTCATGCACCGAACGCATCCAAAAAATCCGTGGACCACCTGCCCCGCGACATATCCGTAACTGAGATAGTCGTGCACCGTCGTGAGCAGTGAGGCTCTCATAGGGAAATATTCTTTCTTTGCGGCATCCCACGTATTGGCTGGCATTTTCCACAGCGTGTCTAGCTCCTCTTTCAGCAGCCCCAGATATAGATTGATGTCGTTCCCTGGTTGTTTCGGTCCTTCAATTAGCATACTCATGTGAATGTACTTCCTCTTCATGCACAACCAGGGGGGAAGGTTGTACATCCACACAAACACAGGCCAGGTGCTATGTGTGCTTCTCTGGCTGCCAAACGGATTGACTCCATCGGTGCTCGCGCCCAGCACAATGTTCCTTGGATCATTCCCAAATTCTGCGTCTTCGAAGTTCAACGCTTGCCACTGGCTCGCATCATTAGGGTGACTCAACATCTTGTCTTTTTTATCTATCTCCATATCATTTGCCTCATCTTCTCGCTTCTTCCCCTCCCTATCCGCGTGCCAACGCAGGAGCTTTACTACCTTAGGGTCTGCGAAATACCGCTGTAGACGAGGAGTGATCGGAAAGTACCACACCACTTTTCGAGGAGCTTTCTTCCTCTTCTTGTATCGAGTGACGCCGCACACCGTACATATGGTAGACTCCGCGTGCTCGTCCCGATAAATGATGCAATTGTTCATGCACACATGGTATTTCACGTGCGGTAAATCCAGAGGACACACGATTTTCTTCGCCTCCTCGAAACTGGTCGGGCACTTGTTCCCCGTGGGAAGACGTTCGTGCCAGAATGTCATGTTCTCGTCGAAGCATGCGTCGGTCATTTTGTGTTTTACCTTCATCTCCAAAGCCATCAGCGTTACTTTAAGGCGGGTATCCTCGGGCCTGCATCCTTCATACAATGGAGTAACCGCGTCTATCTCCAGTTGATCCATCTTGGCTTTCTCTCGGGCGGCAGATCTTGCGTTATCCGTCTGCTCGAGAAGCAGCTCTTGAATATGAGGGTCCTGCACCCAGCCCATCGATGGTCCAGCATCGTCTGCTCCGCCGGCATGATCATCTTCATGATCATGCCCGTCGTCTGCTCCGGCATCTTCCTCATCATCATGTCCTGCATCTTCTACATGATGACTGTGTATAGCATCACTGTCGTGATCATCTCCTGGAGATTCTTCGTCTTCTCGCCCGCCCGAGCCGCGGTGGTTGTCTTGCTGCCCTTCCTCATTTCTTGCCCGACCCCCATGGACGACTTCGTAGTCATCTTCATCACCTTGCCACCGATAGCCATCCATGAAACCACGCAAGAGCAGGTGGTCCCGCACCTGCCCTGAATCCGGGTCTGCAATAAGGCTCTTCAGCTCGCATCTTCGACACGGACATCTTATCTCCATCGCGTTATTTTGAAGTATCTCGGCCTTCGCGCAGCTCAAAAACCTATTCGCGATGCCTTCGGTCATCGTGCGGACCATGGTCGCCTGCGGGGTAGAGCAAAACGATATTTTAGAACCAAGAAAAAATTTGGCATGACTTTCCTTAAAAATAGGACGAAAAAGAATGCTTAATGCCAAAATTCTCGCCGAAACGGAAATGAATCAACATTCCGGCAAAATATTGGCAACTATCGCATTTCAAATACCGGTACACCTGCAAACACAAACATATATGCAACACCACAAACATATGCAACACCACGAACATACATAGATCTAGCTAGGCCATAAAAAGTGCATGTGCACATTGTTGGAGGGAGAACAACATAAAGATAGCTCCCCCCTTACTTACCTATCAAAAAAAGGTAATTTAACCACTTAATTTGAATGAATCTATGGTGGAAATGAGGTGACAAAGAGGAGGCACCCGAGACAACCTTTGGAGGAGGAGGTGGAGAGAATGAAGTGGGGAGAAAGTGAGTGTGTAGGAGTGGTTGTCCAAAATATCTTATTGGTGCCCACTTACTAATGGCGCACCACCTCCAAATGCGCCATTAGTAACCCAGGTTACTAATGGCGCACCTGCTGGTGGTGCGCCATTAGTAGTTTTGCAAAAAAATTAATAAAAAAACATACTAATGGCGCACTGTGCCAAAGTGCGCCATTACTAGTTTGAACTAGTAATGGCGCACTGTGGCACAGTGCGCCATTAGTAGTTTTGCAAAAAAAAGAACAAAAAATATAATAAAAAAACAACAATAGTAGCGCACAATGTGACTGGTGCGCCATTACTAGTTACAACTAATAATGGCGCACTATGTCTAGATGCGCCATTAGTATGTTTGGAAAGAAAAAAAAATTCATACTAATGGCGCACCCTGAGCCAGGTGCGCCATTAGTGTATTCCACTCTAATGGCGTACCAGCAAGTGGTGCGCCATTAGTATATACTAATGGCGCACCACATGTCTGGTGCGCCATTAGTGTCAATCTCATCTATCGCCCTTTTTCTAGTAGTGAAGCTCATCCGAGCGCAAGAACACTTCTCTTCAGGAGGCGGTTCTTCCCCTGTACTAGTCCTTCCCTAGCCTTCAAGGCAATCCACCACACCACACTAGATTAGGGTATTACACCACAACGGTTGGCCGAACTAGTATAAACCTTTGTGTCCCTTGTTCTTCGAGTTCGACGAGCTAGGCTTAGGAATCGGCGAGTAGGCGAGCTAGGGTGCAAGGAGAGATCTTCGTGCGCACCCAGTGTTCGAACCTCAAGGGTTTTGCCGGAACCCAAGATCCGACAGGCCCGGAAGGCGGCGCTTGACGGCGGTGATGCCAAACTGGAGCAGGCAGCCCAGGAAGAGGCTATGGAGCGCAGCCACCTGGAGAAGCTGGAGAAGGAGGTGGAAGCGGCCCGGAAGTCCATTGCCGAGGCTGAGAAGGCGGCCACCGTGAAGTGGGACGCCTTCATCTCCCTCGAGAAGAGGTTCCGCACTTCCATGCAATTCCTTTACGGGAGAGGGTATAAGAAGCTGCTGGCAACATCGAAGGAGGGCCCCGCCGGACTGCTCCCCAGGCTCGCCACGGCGCTCGAGGGCATAATCACCGGGTTGGGCCCCTTGGTGTAGGCAGAGGCTCATGATTTTTCCACCAAGGTCACGACGCGCATCTACAACCACCTCCACCTCTGAGACCCCAACTTTGACTTTGGCGCCCTGCTTGAGCATGCGGTTCCCGAAGCTCAAGGTGCCACTTTCAAGGTCATGAGAGAGCTGGTGGAGGCACATTTGCGGCAGTTCCGTCTGGTCGACTCCACAGCTACGGCAGCGGGAGCCAATGGAGGAGACGGCGGAGATGTTGTTGAAGACAGGTCACCGCAGGCGGGCGATGGTGGCGTCCATGGCAGAAGAGGAGGATGGGGGCGCCGCTACTTCTTGTTTTATCCCTGCAACATTTATCGTGCCTCGTGTAGGCGTAAGAACTTTCGCGTTGAACCTTTCATATACAATATGCTTTGTAATAATTTGCTATAGTTTCGCTATCATCCTTTCTGCTTGCTTTAGTGTTCTGCGTCGGCAGGGCCCGGCCCCGTGCATACCTCAGCCATCGTTGCGGCGTCCGGATCACCAGGACGAGAGTAAGGGGCGAGGGGCTACGTGGCCAGTTGGCCCCTGGGTCGCGATGCCCAGGGGTCCCCCTTGATGTCCGAACACCCCTTAGGAAGCAGATGCGGGTGTAGGTTCTAGCGTTCTGCATCGGCGGGGCCCGACCCCGCGCATACCTCAGCCGCCGTTGGGGCATCCGGATCCCCAGGATGAGACCAACGTATCTAATTTTCCAAACACTTTTGCCCTTGTTTCGGACTCTAACTTGCATGATTTGAAAGGAACTAACCCGAACTGACGCTGTTTTCAGCAGAACTGCCATCATGTTATTTTTGTGCAGAAATAGAAGTTCTCGGAATGACATGAAAATCAACGAAGATTATTTTTGGAATGTATAAAAAATACTGGCGAATGAATCAAGACCAGGGGGCCCACACCCTGACCACGTGGGTGGGGGGCCCGCCCCCTGTCTCGTGGGCCCCCTGACTCTCCACCGACCTCTACCCCAACTCCATATATTTACTTTGGGGGAGAAAATAATCAGAGAGAAGGATTCATCGTGTTTTACGATACGGAGCCGCCGGCATGCCCTAATCTCTCTCAGGAAGGCTGATCTAGAGTCCGTTCGGGGATCCGGAGAGTGGAGATCGTCGCTGTCGTCATCATCAAACTTCCTCCATCACCAATTCCATGATGCTCACCGTCGTGCGTGAGTAATCCCATCGTAGGCTTGTTGGACGGTGATGGGTTGGATGAGATTTACCATGTAATTGAGTTAGTTTTGTTAGGGTTTGATCCCTAGTATCCATTATGTTCTCAGATTGATGTTGCTATGACTTTGCCATGCTTAATGCTTGTCACTAGGGCCCGAGTGCCATGATTTCAGATCTGAACCTATTATGTTTTCATGAATATATGTGAGTTCTTGATACGATCTTGCAAGTCAATAGTCACCTACTAAGTTTTATGATCCGGCAACCCCGAAGTGACAATAATCGGGACCACTCCCGGTGATGACCGTGGTTTGAGGAGTTCATGTATTCACTAAGTGTTAATGCTTTGGTCAAGTACTCTAATAAAAGGAGGCCATAATATCCCTTAGTTTCCAATAGGACCCCGCTGCCACGGGAGGGTAGGATAAAAGATGTAATGCAAGTTCTTTCCCATAAGCATGTATGACTATATTCAGAATACATGCCTACATTACATTGATGAACTGGAGCTAGTTCTGTGTCACCCTATGTTATAACTATTACATGAGGAATCACATCCGACATAATTATCCATCACTGATACAATGCCTACGAGCTTTTCACATATTGCTCCTTCCTTAGTTATTTTCCCGCCGCTACTGTTACAATCACTACAAAATTGCTAATGTTACTTTTGCCACTGTTACCGTTACTTCCATATTACTTTGCTACTAAATACTTTGCTGCAGATATTAAGTCTTCCAGGTGTGGTTTAATTGACAACTCAACTGCTAATACTTGAGAGTATTCTTTAACTCCCCTTGTGTCGAATCAATAAATTTGGGTCGAATACTCTACCCTCGAAAACTATTGCGATCCCCTACACTTGTGGGTTATCAAGACTATTTTCTGGCGCCGTTGCCGGGGTGCATAGCTATATTCTTTGAGTCACTTGGGATTTATATCTGTTGTTCACTATGAAGAACTTGAGAGACGAAAAACCAAGATTTATCCCTCAACTATGAGGGAGGTAAGGAACTTCCATCTAGCTTTGCGCTTGATTCACCCTCTGTTGTGAGTAAATTTGCGACACCTACACATGCTATTGTGATATGTCACATGTTCATGATGATGCCACCTCTGCTATGCATGATACTTATGATGAAACTACTTCTAGGTTTGATAATATTATGCCACTAGGTGAATTTCTTGATGAACAAATTGCTAGGGCTAGAGAGAAAGAAATTATTGAAACTGATAATATTGATGAAAGTGATGATGAAGATTCTCCCCCTAGATATGAACTGCCTGTTGTGCCTGAGGGTTATGTTATGGATGAAGAAACTGCTAGAGATCTTTTAGCTTGCAATGATAGGTATGATCTTAAGAAATGTTAGCTAAAGTGAAGGAAAAGTATTTGAATGCTAGAATGAAATATGACCCTGCTTTTGCTACTTCACCTATCTGTATTTCTGATAAGGATTATGATTTCTCTGTCGATCCTGAGTTAATTACTTTTGTTGAATGTGATCCTTTCCATGGCTATGAATCTGAAACTGTTGTGGCACATCTTACTAAATTAAATGGTATAGCCACCCTAATCACCAATGAGGAAAAGATTTGTTACTACAATATCCTTAAGTTATTTCCGTTCTCCTTAAAGGGTGATGCTAAAACATGGTTTAATTCTCTTGATCCTTGTTGTGTGCATAGTCCCTAGGATATGATTTATAACTTCTCTGATAAATATTTTCCCGCTCATAAGAAACAAGTTGCCTTAAGGGAAATATATAATTTTGTGCAAATTGAAGAAGAGAGTCTCCCACAAGCTTGGGGGAGGCTTGTCCAATTACTTAATGCTTTGCCTGATCATCCTCTCAAGAAAAATGAAATACTTGATATCTTTTATAATGGACTAACCGATGCTTTAGAGACCACTTGGATAGTTGTGTTGGTTGTGTTTTCAGGAAAAGAACTATTGATCAAGTTGAATTGCTATTGAATAATATGTTGATTAATGAAAACAATTGGACACTTCCTGAACCAACTCCTAAGCCAACTCCGAAGAAAAGGGGTATTATATCTCTCAGTCCTAAAGATATGCAAGAGGCAAATAAATATATGAAAAAAAAAGGTATTAAAGCTGAAGATGTTAAGAATTTACCACCTATTGAAGAAATACATGGTCTTGATAACCCGACATAGGTAGTAAAGGTAAATTCTGTCTATAGATTTGATGAAGGTGATATTCCTCTTTATAAGTCTGCTAACCAATGCTTAGATGATTTTGACAATTTTATTGTTAAACAAGAAAACTTCAATGCTTATGTTGGTAGACAATTGCAACGTGATGCTTATATGATTGATCACTTGAGTGATTATATGGCTAGAGTTAAAGGTGAACTTAAACTCATTAGTAAACATCCTTCTATGGTTACCACTCAAGTAGAACAAGTACTTAAAGCACAAAACGATTTGCTCAATAAATTAAATAGTAAGAAAAATGATAATGTTGTTAGAGTTGTGACTAGAGGGGGGTAGAATGACTCAGGAACCTCTGTATCCTGAGGGCCACCCTAAGAGAATTGAGCAAGATTCTCAGAGAGCTAAGGTAGATGCACCTAGTTCTTCTAAGAAGAATAAAAAGAAAAATGATAGGACTTTGCCTGCTTCTAGTGAACCTGTTGTTGACACACGTGAGAATCCCAATGATATTTCTATCTTTGATGCTGAAACACAATCTGGTAATGAACATGAACCTAGTGATAATGTTAATAATGATGTTCATGATGATGCTCAACCTAGCAATAACGATGATATAGAGATTGAACCTGCTGTTGATCTTGATAACCCACAATCAAATAATCAACGATATGATAAGAGAGACTTCGTTTCTAGGAAGCATAGTAAGGAAAGAGAACCATGGGTTCGGAAACCCGTGCCTTTTCCTCCTAAACCATCCAAGAAAAAGGATGATGAGGATTTTGAGCGCTTTGCTAAAATGATTAGACCTATCTTTTTGCGTTTGTGTTTGACTGATATGCTTAAAATAAATCCTTATGCTAAGTATATGAAAGATATTATTACAAATAAAAGAAAGATACCGGAAGTTGAAATTTCCACCATGCTTGCCAATTAAACTTTTAAAGGTGGAATACCAAAGAAACTAGGAGATCTAGGAGTACCAACTATAGCTTGCTCCATTAAAAGAAACTATGTTAAAACTGCTTTATGTGATCTTGGAGCAGGTGTGTGTGTTATGCCTCTCTCTTTATATCGTAGACTTGACTTGAATAAGTTGACACCTACTGAAATATCTTGGCAAATGGTCGATAAATCAATCGCTATACCTGTCGGTATTTGTGAGGATGTGCCCGTTGTGGTTGCAAACGTTACTATTTTAATTGACTTTGTTATTCTTGATATTCCCGAGGATGATAGTATGTCGATTATCCTTGGTAGACCTTTTTCGAATACTGCAGGGGCTGCTATTGATTGCAACAAAGGCAATGTCACTTTTCATCTCATTGGTAATAAGCATATGGTACACTTTCCGAGGAAACAACCTCAGGTCCACATTATCAATTCTATTGGAAAATTTTCAACGATTATTATTGGAGGTTTTGAATTTGCTCTTCCTACTGTCAGGAAGAAATATGATATTCTTATTGTTGGGGACATACATATCCCCATTGAGGTAACCTAGTCTTATTCAAAAATTCTCCGGTTTTATGTTATTCGGAAAGAGTTTATTAACAAGACTTGATCAACCTTGTTAATGGATTCCTTTTGATGAGCATGAGATGGAAGAAGTTAGAAAGCACAAATTTATGTACCCTCCTTTTACTTTTTGTTATTTAGATTAAATAAAGCAAAAACAGTATTTTCTGTCTGTTTTCTGAATTATCCTAGCAATAAAAAAATACCCCGAAAATAAAAGTTCTCCAAATGCCCCAAAAATGAAATATGTTTTTTTGTAGAATATTTAAGAATATTTGGCAGTGAGAACACATCAGGGGGCCACACCACCTATCCACGAGGGTGCAGGGCGCGCCCACCCCCCTGGGCGCCCCCTGCCTCATGGGCCCCACGTGGACCCCCTCCACTTATTCCAGCACCCACACACTTCATCTTCCTCCAGAAAAATATAATCACATAGCTCAAACTCGTGTTCTAGCTCATCTTGCCGCCGTTTTCGATCTCCTTATTCAATGCTCCATTCAAAAAACTGTTTGGGGAGATTGTCCTTCGGTAGGTGACTCCTCCAATGGTCCAATTAGTTTTTGTTCTAGTGCTTTATTTATTGCAAATTTTTGCTACTTAGGTGACCCTGTTCTTTTGCTTGCATGTCAAATTTATGTGGTTCCAAGCAGTTCTAATGCATGATATAGTCTGTAGGCACTTGTGGGAGTAGTTGCTCTCAATCTTGTTGAGTTTGGTTCACTTTTATTTTGAGTCACTAAAAATTTCAGAATTTTTTGAGAAAAAATACATAGGAAAATCTACCAAGGAGGTTGGAAGCAAGGACCAAGGCTCGCGATATGTGAGCCGAATGATGAACTACTGAGAGAAGCTCATGTGCGGCCTTGTGAATGGTCGCCGGAGGAGTTTATGGTCTAGGCAGGCATCAAGGAAGAATTTGACACATATGTGTGTAATGCTGATCTTGAGGACATCGTGTCAGATAAGTGCCCATAGTACCACTACCTAAATGATTCCTTTGTGAGAAGGTTTAAATTTACATCTTCACGCAATTCCCAAACTGTCTTATTTGATCTTTATGATAAATCATATACCATGGACTTAGAAGATTTTAATGATGCTTGTAAACTTCCGCGATGGGGTAATGTTAGTGAACCCCGCAAATCTGAATATAAGGACTTTCTAGCTAGTATCACTGTGGGGGAATATTGAGAAATCACACAAGCTACCACAGGGAGTATTCATTTCCCTTCCATACATTATTTTGCACTCTTCGTTGGTAGATGCATTAATGGTAAATATGAGGCTTGCCACATGTGCGTTCCAGATCTTAGTGTCCTCAAAAGTGCGGTACTAGGTGATAGACAATATAACTTGGGGGCCATTGTTGCACGAAGGTTACATCTTAACGGTTTAAGTGGAGATTTATTTGGTCGAATTTATGCAACTCTCTTCGCTAATTATCTTCATGTACCCATATACAAGAACGATGCAAAGTTGCCTCCCTCTTATCTAGATTTTAATGCTATGGTTCGCCATCAGGTCGTTGAGAGGAATGAACAATCCCTCCAGTACCGACTAATCTTTGACAGCCGTTGCACTGTCCATATTGCTCTCCCTGCTCCTACTTTCTTTGACTTTCAGGCGAAAAGGAGATATATTATAACTAGGGAGGAGGCGAACGAGTATGAAGGGAGGACGGAAGCGGCTCGTCTCCAAGCTACAGCTCATCAGGCAATAGCCGCTGCATCTCAGTACAACCCCAACTACGACTTTGGATATCCTTCAGGCCAGTACTGTCCATAGGCCAACTTAGTCCAAAAGCCTAAGCTTGGGGGAGTACGTATTTCTCACTGACATAACATTAATGTTCACACACTCATTCTAGTAGTCGGTGCTCATACTTTTTCATTGTATTATCCATGCTAGTTTATTTTATTTTCTAAGTCTTTTTCTAGTGTGTCAAAAAAAATTAAATTAGTTGTAGCTTTTAGCTAGTTTACTTTCTATGCCTGTAGTAGTAGTAATTAAAAGAAAATCGAAAAAGATTTCGCGTTCTTCTTTTGCTTGTTGGGAGCTTTCCCGTGTAAATACTTTTATTTCTTTTCTTTTCTTTGGGGGTCAAGAGGAGAAGACCATGATGAAAATGTTTAGTGGCTCTAATATGCATTATTGTTGATTTAACCAATAGCCATATTACCCTGTCTTCTCCCTTGTAATAAATGCTTGCATATTCCAGCTTAGTCCAATGCACATGCACTATTATTATTATTCACAACGTTCGGTCGTGCGAGTAAAAGGCAATAATGATGATATATGATGAACTGATTGAGATAAGAGAAGCTGGTATGAAATTGACCTGTCTTGTTTTTGTAAATATGAATAGTTCATCGTTCCTGATTCAGCCTATTATCAATGAAACATGCTTGCAATGACAATTAGAGATCATAGTTGCTCATGCCATGCTTAATTAGCTAGGAGTTTATAATGGTCTACCTTGCATGCCAACATGGTATTAAAATGGTTGTGATGTGGTATGATAGGGTGGTATCCTCCTTTGAACGATTCAAGTGGTTTGACTTGGCACATGTTCACGCATGTAGTTGAAACAAAATCAACATAGCCTCCACGATATTTATGTTCATGGTGATTTATATCCTACTCATGCTTGCACTCATTGTTGATTAATTTTAATGCATGCTCATGACTGTTGTCGCTCTCTAGCTGGTCGCTTCCCAGTCTCTTTCTAGCCTTCACTTGTACTAAGCAGGAATACTGCTTGTGTATCCACTTCCATAAAGCCCAAAGTTATTCCATATGAGTCCACCATATCTTCCTATATGCGGTATTTACCTGCCGTTCCAAGTAAATTTGTATGTGCCAAACTCCAAACCTTTAAATGAAATTATGTTTTGTATGCTCGAACAACTCATGTTTCAACTAGGGATGTCTATATCTTGCATGCTAGGTGGGTTATTCTCACGATGAGTGGACTCCTCTCATCATTCACGAGAAAATGGCTGGTAACTGGGATGCCCAGTCCCATGCTCAAATCAAATCAAAATAATTAAACAAAACTCCCCCAGGGATGTTGTTGGTATGGACGGTACTCCATGGATTCGGATGGCCGTGGAGTGTGCTTGTTTGTGGTGGGGGAGTACAAACTTTACCATTCTGTTTGGAAACCGCCTATAATGTGTGTAGCATGGAAGATATCGAGATCTCTTGGTTGTTATGTTGACAATGAAAGTATACCACTCAAAATATTATTCATCTCTATTCCAAAATTCGAGCTCTGGCACCTCCGCAAATTCCTGCTTCCCTCTGCGAAGGGCCTATCTATTTACTTTTATGTTGAGTCATCACCCTCTTATTAAAAAAGGAACCAGTTGGAGAGCACCGCTGTCATTTGCATGCATTGCAATTAATTTACATTGAGTATGACTGTGACTGGATCTCTTTTACCATGAATTACAATGTCTAGTCAGTCCTTGATCTTCAGAGGTGCTCTCCATTTATGTTTTGCGGTCTCAGAAAGGGCTAGCGAGATACCATCTTGTTATATCATATTATGATTGTTTTAAGAAAGTGTTGAAATCCGAGGTTTATAATTATTGCTCGCTAGTTGATTATGCCATTGATATGAGTAAACATGAGACGTGAAAGTTATTGAATGTGGTTAGTTCATAATCTTTGCTGAAGACTTCAATGTTGGCGTTGCATATTTACTAGAAGAAGAGCAAATAGTTTGTCAAAGTTTTTCTTTATCACTTTCAGTTTGTCAACTGAATTGCTTGAGGACAAGCAAAGGTTTAAGCTTGGGGGATTTGATACATCTCCAACGTATCAACTTTTCCAAACACTTTTTCCCTTGTTTTGGACTCTAACTTGCATGATCTGAATGGAACTAACCTGGACTGATGCTGTTTTCAGCAAAACTACCATGGTGTTATTTTTGTGCAGAAATAAAAGTTCTCGGGATGACCTGAAAATCAACGGAGATTATTTTTGGAATATATAAAAAATACCGGCGAAAAAATCAAGACCAGGGGGCCACACCCTGTCCACGAGGGTGGGGCGCGCCCACCCCCCTGGGCGGGCCCCCTGTCTCGTGTGCCCCCTGACGCTCCACCGACCTCAACCCCAACACCATATATTCACTTTCGGGGAGAAAAAACCCAGAGAGAAGGATTCATCGCGTTTTACGATACGGACCCGCCGCCAAGCCCTAATCTCTCTCGGGAGGGCTAATCTGGAGTCCGTTCGAGGCTTCGGAGAGTGGAGATCGTCGCCGTCATCATCATCAACCTTCCTCCATCACCAATTCCATGGTGGTCACCGCTGTGCGTGAGTAATCCCATCGTAGGCTTGCTGGACGGTGATGGGTTGGATGAGATTTACCATGTAATCGAGTTAGTTTTGTTAGGGTTTGATCCCTGGTATCCATTATGTTCTAAGATTGATCTTGCTATGACTTTGCCATGCGTAATCCTTTTCACTAGGGCCCAAGTACCATGATTTGAGATTTGAACCTATTATGTTTTCATGAATATATGTGAGTTCTTCATCCTATCTTGCAAGTCAATATATAGTCACCTACTATGTGTTATGATCCGGCAACCCCGAAGTGAAAATAATCGGGACCACTCCCGCTGATGACCGTAGTTTGAGGAGTTCGTGTATTCACTAAGTGTTAATGCTTTGGTCCGGTACTCTATTAAAAGGAGGCCTTAATATCCCTTCGTTTCCAATAGGACCCCGCTGCCACGGGAGGGTAAGACAAAAGATGTCATGCAAGTTCTTTCCCATAAGCACGTGTGACTATATTCATAATACATGCCTACATTACATTGATGGACTGGAGCTAGTTCTGTGTCACCCTATGTTATAACTATTACATGAGGAATTGCATCCGACATAATTATCCATCATTGATCCAATGCCTACGAGCTTTTCACATATTGATCCTTGCTTAGTTACTTTCCGCTGCTACTGTTACAATCACCACAAAACTGCTACTGGTACTTTTGCCACTGTTACCGTTACTTCCATATTACTTTGCTACTAAATACTTTGCTGCAGATATTAAGTATTCTAGGTGTGGTTGAATTGACAACTCAACTGCTAATACTTGAGAGTATTCTTTGGCTCCCCTTGGGTCGAATCAATAAATTTGGGTTGAATACTCTACCCTCGAAAACTGTTGCGATCCCCTACACTTGTGGGTTATCATTAGGCCCCTGGGTCAAGATGCCCAGGGGTCCCCCTTGACGTAGGAACAAACCTCCATACATGTTCCTCACCGGACTTTCGCTCGGGAGGGGTGCGCGAAGACCAGATCCGAGGGACCTAGCAAGGTGGCGTACGCCAGGTGTGACCTAAGCGTAGCCTCCGTGCCTAGCCCCCTCGTGCTACCCTCCCGAGGGAAAGCAGCGCAGTGAGGCTGAGCGGCGAGCCTGGTGGCTCTCCTGAGGTTGCTGCGGCTGTGAGGCCACCCTCAGTTGTTTATTCACCGGCGCGGAGCATGGTGCTTCCGCTCTTGCACCCGCATAGCCGCTCCTTGATAGTGTCTGGCCAGCGCGGAGCATGGGGCTTCCGCTGGTGCGTGGGTGGGGGCTCCCTCTTGGTGGAGCCCCGGGGGCATGTACAGCCCCATGCTGACATGTGGCTTGCATGGCAGGACTGGAGGAAGTGTGTATGGGCACTCATGAGCCAGCGCGGGACTCACGAGGCCCTACCTCAAGGCGGGTCATAACTGAATATGACTTGGAACACTTGTGAAGGGTCCTGCAAGATGGTTAGATAACCTGCGTCGTGTGCTCTCCTGAGGATGTCGCATTAGAAGGCCAAACACCAATGACCCCAGGAGGTCACGTGAACGAGACCGGCCTGGCAGCCAGAGATCATCCATTGGGTTTGTCGACCCTGCAGGGACGGACCCGACCATAGACGCCGTGCCCAATGTTCTTATGCAATGGTCCTGAAGAAAGACAATCAGCCCATGGCTCCTGAGGTGGCGAGGCACTGGGTCGCGTGCCTTGACTCATCCACACCCGATTAGCTAATCCGAGAACAAGGCACCAAGGGCCATGGGAGGTGACGTACACGGGAGCTGGCCCATGGGCCAGACCTCAGCCACTTGGATTTAGCGACGCTGCAGGGACGGACCCGAGCACACACGCTGTGCCAGTCCTTAATCATGAGGCAGTCGAGGGTGGGGTCGCGAGAGCGCATGACGTTCATGGCGACGAAGTGCCGGACAGATAGGTGATAATCATAGGATAACTCATGGCAAGGGTAAAGCAAGTTGTGCTAGATGAAAAAATGATACATGACGTACGGACGGACCCACGTAGCCTGGGGATGATGCGGCCCGAGGGGCGCCCCAAATTGAACAAAACGAAAAGACGATACACATCATACGGACAGACCCACGAGGCTTGGGGATGATGCAGCACGAGGGGCGCCCTGTCACACCCTGATTTTCATGCCACAACACTTAAGCTAATAATCATGCTAAAATGTGGTTTGACAAAAACTTTTGAGTGATTTGGACTATGCTTGATAGGTTTTCTGTTTGCTGTTTGCAAGTGCTCTAAAAATCAAATAAATCCTCCAACTCTTATACTTCATTTCCTTGATCCAAAACCTTTTCCCAATGATCATGCCATGTGTATAGGACATACTAGTATTTTCTTAAAAAAATAATTTGGCCAAATAGTATTTTCTAAAATTAGTTCTCCAAAAACCTCTGAATTAATATTTGCACTGCAAGTACTTGATTTGGGGTGTGAAAAATAATTAAAAAGTTATATTTGAATCCTATTAGGTATAGGACTCCCATAAATCAGAAAAGTATAATTTTAAATGTTATTTTCCTATTTTATTTAAAGGCTTTTTCTTTAGGCCAGAAATGGTCATTAATAGGTGAAAATTATTTGAATGCTTCAAAAATATTTGAGAAAACTCAGGGAGACTCATAGGACATATATTGTCCATATATAAGAGTTTCAACACATGGTCATGTACAAAAAATTGGACAAATCCCTCAGAAACCCTTTCTAAATATTTCAAGCTTTTGAAATATTTACAAAGGAAATTCTCTTCATTAATTCCCAGAAAATTCTAGCATGTCACACAGGACATATTTGATTATCTTGCAAACCCTCATGCCTTGAAGATCAAGAAGACATCATCAAACCCCCTCAAAACCATTTATGTCCATTTTGAAGTTTGAGCAGCTTTACATTGCCAAACATGTTCAAATGCTCTCACACTTGGTGCACATGCTCAAATGATGTAATCATGCATCTAGACCAAATGGCACAAGTTTTAGGGAAGGATATCTTGATCAAAGTCCCCCAAAACCCTTTCTGACCAGATCCAAATTTTAACAACTCTACATTGCCAACTTTTTACTTGTGACCTCAAAATTGGTGGACATGCTCACAACCCCAAATGATGACACTACACCAAGTGTTGCATCAAGGGGGGGGGTGATTTTCATGACTAAATGTTGGAAAATCCATTTCTGTTGATTTCTAGAGTTTACAAAATGGACTCAAACATTGTGGAACACCCGATTTCTATGTTTCATTTCATCCTGTTAAGTCTCATGTCTATTAGAATTCATTTGATTGCCCAAAACACCATCAAACAACTTCTGTTGATTTTCCAAAACAACTATTTTCACCTCTTTCCTTGTTCTCCATGGGCTAAGCTTTGTACCAGAGCCTCCCCTAGTCACCTTCTACCTCCAGGAACTCCCTCTTCTCCTCAGCTCAATGATTGAGGAGGTAAACCCCATTTTACTCTTCTAGATAGCCCAATTTTCGCTATCCCTCAACCTCTCTCCTCTCCCAGTGGATGATCAGAGCATCCAATGCCACACACACCTTGTTTACTACCCCCTAGGGTTGTTGGACACTGGAGGACACGTCCAGGACGCAAATGACATGCCCATGCTGGCCAAAGTCCCGCTCTGGAGTGCGCTACAGTGCGCCAGGGCACTGTAGCTCGGCCCTCCCGAGGCAACCAGGCAGCATTGGGCAGAGTAAGCGTGTCCGTCGAGGTCGCCTCGACGTCCACGACACGCTACGCAGTCTGCCCCTCCTGCTTCTTTCTCTTGCTGCTTCTCTCACATGCGCGCCGGCCGCCCGCGAGCTCAAGTGAGCGGCTTCACACGCGCGACCCCTCTAGCACCTCCCCGCTCCTTCTCTCCCTTCCCCTCATCGTGGACCATCTCCACAAATGCGCTAGACTCAGTTTCCCCAGCCCCCGTGGCCTCTGGCATCGCTCGTGTCCTCACCAGCACACAAGACCACGGTGAGCTTCGGCTGGCCTTTATAAGGTCACCCCCGAGCCCCCTCTTTGCTCCATTTTCCCCCTCTCCCACCCGTATGCCTCCCAGGACAACCCACACATCCTCCCGTCCCCTCCAACCTCTCCTATGGCCGGAGCTTCCCCGCGGGCCACCCCCAAAATCCGGGCACCTCGGCCCCTCTCTCTATCCCCTACCCACTCAAGTACTCCCTCACCACCACCCAAAGACCACATGGGGCTTTGTCGAGCCTCCGTTTGTCCCCTCTGCGACAGCAGCACCTCTGCCCAACGTCACTGATGCTGCTCTCCGCCATGGCCGTGGCTCTGCTCACCTCCGTCCTCCCCTAGATGTGCTGGCAGGCGGGGCGGGTGTGGCTTCGTCCCTCGAGCACGCCCATGCCCCGGCGCGTCCAACGGTGGCCTGTGGCGCCGGCTGTCGACGCTAGCATCTCCCCTGCCTCCTACTCTGCGTCGGGCGGGGGGGGGGGGGGG
>LR738711.1:482854639-483095788 GCA_902687465.1 Secale cereale
CGACGAACCCGCGGGGCCCACCTGTAAGCGCCACGAGGCCGCGGTGGGATCAACTGACGGGTGTCCCCCCCGATAAGTGGAAGCGCACCCGCGAGACTCCGACTCTATGTAGTGGTGTCGCCTGCCCGAAAAGCGCCTTCGGCGTCAGCACCTCCCTCGCGCTGCTGAGCCACTAGGATGATCCCACTAGGCGACATTTAGCTGGGCTCCGCCCACTGCACATTATAAGGTCGATTTCTTTTCCTTTTTTTTCTTTTTCCAGGCAACTTGTAAAATCCTCAAACAATTCAAATGAAATCCAAATTTGATGATTCAAATTTGTTGTTACTCCATAAATCATGCTCTATCATATTGAAAAGATTAGAGATATCCATTGATCGAATTCCAATGAAACCACTCTGGTTATTTTTCATATAACCAGAGATGTCCTAGAAAAGCAAATTCATATTTTTAGAGCACTTTTGTTTTTTCCTTGTTGTGTTGCTTATTGTGATTGTTTCCGACGTTAGTTGATGAAGTATACGGAGTACTTGGAGATGGACCCGGAGCTTTGAAGACTCTGATGAACCAGGCAAGCAGCCCTTTGACCATGACAAACCATTTTACATCAAAATAGCATTTTCGTTGTTTCATCGAGTGCATGATATACCTTGAATAGCAACCTTGCTAGGTTTGCCTGCGTTGCATACCCCGTTGATACTTGAATTGTACATGACTCTATTTTGTTAGAGTTGTGTTGGTTGGTTGTAGAAATATGTTATAGTAGTTGGCTACGCAAAATGGATCAGGGATATGCATTGAAAGAAACAAGTGTGGTTTGACATACTTGCAAATAACCCAGTTGGTGCCACAAATGCCCCTGGGAGATGATGAGGAACTAGGACATTACTTGGTGGATAAGTAGTGTACCGAGGCTTGATGAAAGTGTTGTTTACAGAGACGGATTAGATTTAAGATTTGTCGACCGTCCCAACCAGACATGTGCAACCACTCTACCCCTTTATAGGATGGGGCATTATTTATTACTTAGGCTGATACTAGCATGGTACCCACATTACTAGTGACGGGGGTGACTTGAGGTCACTCTCGGGACGGGGTCGTGCTTGGATAGGCGGCCATGACTGTTTTCACAGGGCACCGGACATACCGCTGGTCCCTTCGTGTATGCGTTATAATGTGAAAAGGGCATAGTCCCACGATCTTTTATTATACACGAGGGCTGTGCACCAACGAGTGGACCCTATGTTAGTATCATTTCAAGAAAGGTAATGATCGGGTGCTTCCCCCGAGTACTTGCGGTACTGCGGGATCGTGGATGACACGAAAGCTTCCCGGATCTTGTGGGTAAAGTGCGCAACCTCTACAGAGTGTAAAACTACTCAAATAGCCGTGCCACGGTCAAGGACAGTTGGGTTGTGCTGCTTAGACTATGTCCATAAGTTTTTGGTAAACAACATGGTTTGGTAAATCTGTCGACGTGATTCGTGAGGAAGTCACTATGAGGTTGGGCAGGAGTTCTCCATGACTCTTTATCGAGGTTGATGTCCATAACCTCCTGATACTTGTTGTAGACGCATTCATATCCTTGATAAATATTGATCATACTTGCATGAGAAAAACTAGATTTTTGCAGAACTGCCAATTTAAGTAGCAGAGCCTTGCATAATTATTCTGTTATCACTCTTGGGTTGCTTGCGAGTACATTCAAAGTACTCATTTGCTTGCCACTGGTTATTTCATTGGCCAGGCATGAAAGAACAGGTGTAAGATGAAGATTTCTTTGGTGACAAACATGCGAGCTAGGACGCTTCGTAGTCAAAATGCATGTAGGGTTAAGGCAGATGGCATGGGTCCAAGTTGTTATTGAAGGTTTCTACTTCGATGATATACTCAAGACATGACCATAATGGTCCTATTTGTGTGAAACGGTATGTATGGATGGAAAACTCTTGTTATTCAGCTTCTGTGTGTTGAGTGAGCATTGATCTCTGGGATCACTGTACACGTGCACTCGGTGATCTCGACTTATGAGTCTTGGTCTCCACACGCCCCCAACTTATAACGAAAAATGTTACCTCGCACTGTTGCGGGAGAAGTGTTAGGGTAGCTGAAGGCGTACTCCGATGGGACGGGGCATTATTTATTACTTAGGCTGATACTAGCATGGTGCCCACATTACTAGTGACGAGGGTGACTTGAGGTCACTCTCGGGATGGGGTCGTGCTTGGATAGGCGGCCATGACTGTTTTCATAGGGCACTGGACACACCGTTGGTACCTTTCGTGCATGCATGATAATGTGAAAAGGGCAGAGTCCCACGATCTTTACTTATACATGAGGGTTGTGCACCAATGAGTGGACCCTATGTTATTATCATCTCGGGAAAGGTAATGATCGGGTGCTTCCCCCGAGTACTTGAGGTACTGCGGGATCGTGGATGACACGAAAGCTTCCCGGATCTTGTGGGTAGAGTGCGCAACCTCTGCAAAGTGTAAAACTATTCGAATAGCCGTGTCCACGGTCAAGGACAGTTGGTGGTGCTGCTTAGACTATGTCCATAAGTTTCTGGAAAACAACACGGTTTGGTAAATCTGTTGACGTGATTCGTGAGGAAGTTACTATGAGCTTGAGCATGAGTTGTCCATGAATCTTTCTTGATGTTGATGTATGTAACCTCCTGATACTTGTTGCAGACACATTCATATCCTTGATAAATATTGATAATACTTGCATGAGAAAAACTAGCTTTCCGCAAAACTGCAAATTTTAGTAGCAGAGCCTTGCATAATTATTCCGTTATCACTCTTGGGTTGCTTGCAAGTACATTCAAAGTACTCATTGGCTTGCCACTGGTTATTTTATTGGCCAGGCATGAAAGAACGGGTGTAAGATGAAGATTTCTTTGGTGACAAACATGCGAGCTAGGATGCTTCCTAGTCAGAATGCCAGTAGGGTTAAGGCAGATGGCATGGGTCCAAGTTGTTATTGAAGATTTCCGTTGCGATGATATACTCAAGACTTGACCATAATGGTCCTACTTGTGTGAAATGGTATGTATGGATGTAAGACTCTTGTTATTCAGGTTCTGTGTGTTCACTGAGCATTGATATCTGGGATCCCTGTACACGTGCATTCGGTGATCTCGACTTATGAGTCGTGGTCCCCACATAGCTGGTATCAGAGCCATCCTAACTGTAGGAAGCCTTAGTTAGCATGGTCGTTAGTTAGGGTAAAACTATTTTCAAAACTAGTACCAATTTGTAAAAACTATCTATACTTCTCTTCCCTTATCGGTTTTTGGAAAACTAAGGTATACTTACCTTATTGATATATTCCCCTTCAAAACTTTTGGTTGCTTGAACCCTTATGTCCCTGACCACTGGATTCCTTATAATCCTGGTGGATAATATGAAAGGAAGATGTCTTGCCAGATATTCACCCACATCTTCCTAACTCAAGATTGGTGACACAACAGCAAGACGATACCAACAGGAGATACATCCTCGAGGAATGAGGACATGAATACCCAGAAGATGGTGACACCTTCGACATTACCCCAAGATGATGCAACCTTAGCCTATGTTGACCAGGGAACAGGATATGCAAGATCATAATATACATCGCAAATAGAGCAACCTTGTCCTTTCCATTGTTGTGTCGGCAACCATCGGTGGATGAGAACCCCGCCATTTGGTCTGCCTCACTATAGTGAGTAGGAAAAATGGTTCTCGTCATCCCTCGCTCTCGGTGACGATATTGTCAACAATGAGTCTGATAGATTGGACCTCTATTATGCCTTGTTAGTGTCATTTCATAAAGGATTGCCACCTGGAACCACCGATACCTTAAAAAGGAAAAAATGATCATCATGATTAAGAGGACAAGAGAAGACCAAGTCAATGCCAGCTACGAGGAGCCACCTTCACCCCATCACCTCATCAGGCGAGAAGTTGTTGAAGATTCTTCAGGCTTAACCCATATCGTTTCATAGAAAAGGAGACATAGCAACACCTAAGGAAAACTCAGAAGACTGCACGAGGCACAAGGCACAACAACTCAGTCTGAGAACCCCTAGGGTAGGATGAGTCGCGTACCCCCTATGCGCAGTCGAGTCCGTATGATGGTTTGAATAGAACCATGATTGTGTGTTGCCTGTTTTTATTGTTTCTGTTTTGATATAAGTTGCACTTTTGCCCTAGGCAACAAGTACACGACTATATCACCTTCCTTACATTGTTTCTTTTGTTGGTCCTTTTTGCACCTGTTTGTATGCGCTTGCACTATAGAACCCCCTTTAGGCATTCCCCCCCTCTATGCTACTTTTTCCCTCTCTTCTCTCTCCTCAACATAAGACCGGCAAGACAAGAAATACCAAGGATTCCAACTCGGCAACAAACTAATAATGAAGACTTCTACTACAATCCCCGTGACCAAGTGCAAACCCCGTATAATTATGTTTAACCCTCCAGACTAGAAACCCATTCCTGGACCCTTTGATACTTCACGAGATACTCCAGCATGAATCCTTAATCATGTGCCCAACCTCCAAAGTTGTGAGATAATCAGTTAAGCCTCTGTAACTGTCGGTACGAAATGACACCTATGGGATCACTGGAATCCCTTCTACGGTTGGCGGGCGCGAAGTTGCGCAAAGAGCAAGTCTAAGAGCCAGTACAACGATCGTTTACCCAGGTTCGGTCCGGGAGGATGCGTAATACCCTAGACCTACTTTGGTGTATATTTGAGTGTTCTTGAGTTCTTCAGCTAGCTACGGTGCCTATCCAGCTTTTCAGGATCCGAATCCTCCTCCAGTATGCCGTGGGCCTCCTTTTATAGTTTAAAGGGGCTGCCACAGTGGCACACAGGAGGTGGAAAGGTGTACAGTGTATGGGCTTATCCCATGCCATTACGGGACAAGGCGCATTCAATGTGTTGATTGGGTGTCTATTCACTTCATCGGGGACGAAATAGAAGCCCATCCCGTCCGTGGCCGCTCTATCTGGTCGCGACGCACGTCCAGGCCAGCGCGACAGGCAGCTGATGTGGTGTCACGGTAGGGTCTTCACAAAGATCTGCATGCCACCACGCAGGTGCTTGTCTAGTCATCCCAGGAACCACGTATCGCCACATGGGTGCCTGCCTGGGCCAGCGGGTCGGCCACCGAGCTGGGGCGGCGACGGGGCGGCAAGGGCTTGCTGCAGACTTGCTACTGTTCTCGACAAGGGTCTTGCTGGGGTCTCCAAGAGTACCCTGCAGCAAGAGGCTTGCCAGGGCTCCGGGGTGTCTTCGGTAAGGAGCCTTGCCGGGGCCTCGTGGGTGTCCTCGGCAAGGAGCTCCGTGATCGCCATGTCTTCTGGTTCTTATCTTGGGAGTCATAGATCTTTGTCTTCACAAAGATCTGCATGCCATCACGTGGGCGCTTCCTGAGCCTAGGCTCCAATGTTGGTACCGTTGGAGCCCGTAGGCTTCAAGGGTGGCTGCGACGGAGGCGTCTGAGAGGATTGCCCTGGCAAGAGCCCTTGCCGGGGGATGCACAGGCCGCCCCAGCAAGAGTCCTTACCGGGGGGAACCTGTCTCCTTGTTTGGTCTTCTTGTGCTGCATGTCTTGGTGTTGTTCTGGTAACTCCGTGTTCCTAGCTTCCTCCTTCTGCCCTGTTATGTTTGGCCACAGTCGTGGCTCTGACTGCCCGTGCACAAGTAAGGGGTAAAAAAAGAGCGCCCCTACTTTTGTACACCGACAGTAACCTTGCACAACACTGGGTTCATTATGGAACTAGTGGACATATTGAACGAGCACATTGACATCTTAATATAGCACAAGAACTGACGATGCCATAGGAAGACTAATTTGAGGATATAGGAATAGAGGGTAAAAGACTTGATGAGTTTATATCAGTGGCCTTGAGGGATTACCTGAGACCTTGATGGATTGTGAGGTTTTCATGTTGGTGGGATCATGATTAATAGAGTAGCGTAACTTTCATCACCCTGGAGTAACTTGGATTTGTAGGGAAATTGTGATCGCAAGCTGAAATTCTTGGAGGTATGAAGATTTGGCTTAGCCAGGGGATATTGACAGTAGATAGGTGATGTTACGATAATGACTTGGGGAAAAATGTAGGAATTCTCGTTGGACATGAGATTTGGATTTAAGTAGGTGATTCTAGTTGAGTATAGATGCTAAATATGTCTACATGGTTCGGAGTAAATTGAGTTTAGACTATCGATCTTGATCAAGATACCATGTTTCTCGGTGGACCATAAACTAGGAGATTGTATTAATTGTCCGAGTTTATTGAGGGATCTATATAAGCGTGACCTTGGAATTTACTTGACCCCGGTGATGGAAATTGGTGGACTTACCATAGTAGAGTTAGCCCTTTCAAGTAATTCGGGATTATAGGGACTTTAGGAGATCGTGTGGAACATAGTAGGCATCAGATTTGTAGAATTAATGGATTATGTGGTGATTGATGGAAGTAAATGGGTTGTTGGATTCTGTTCATAAGAAGGGAACAAGATCTTGGAGTGGCAAACGACGCATTACCTTAGGATAGAGATGCACTATCATGGACCCTGGAAGAATAGGCTGAACAGTTGGATTGTCATGTTTAACTCAAGCTTAGAAGTATGTATGCCCTACCCATGGATTCTTAGGGGTAGCCATACGTATGATTTTGGGGATCATAGACATGTATAATGTTGTTAAACCTCCACTCGGGCGGTCCTGAGGATAATAATAGCATGAGTGATGGTTGGGGTTGACCTATACGAGATGATTCTTTCGATAATAAGATGTGATAGAACTATTGGCATCTCAGGAACCGTGCTTAAGGATAGGATGATAAACATTCACTCACACACTAGAATCCCTGAAACCCATAAGCCCTACCAAGCCATAACATGGCCAGATCATGACCATGGGCTTTGGCTCTAGGACGAGAAGACCTTTTTCAATGTTCAACCAAGACCACCACCAGTACCCTAGACACCTTATGAACCCGGCGGACAAGTCACCATGGAGTACTTGGACAAGTTAGTTGTCATATTTTTTTGATGAAATACTTGTCTACCCGAAGGTAGAAGAGGAGTCATTCAGGTGGTTAGAAGACATTTGAAGACCGCCATCTAAGGAAGGAAGAACTACACCAACCACCATCGTCAAGAAGTAAACCTCCGCGTCAAAGACCAGGCGTATCTGCAAGCCACTTCTCTCGGAGGAACCAGGCATTCCCATGTCTAAGAGAATCTCACGCCAAGATTTATCAGCCTCCTCCAAGATCACTTCAAGACGAAGAGTAGATGGTTACCAGTTGGAGATATCACCTGAGTTACCTGCTGTGCACAACGTCTTTCCACACGGTAGCACTCCGGAAACATTTCCAACTTCCTAAATAGACCGGTCTTTGCGAGGACAACGATCACCAAGCCATCGACCTCCATATCATTATGACCTACATGAGAGACCCATTAGCAACCAGGATCAAGCAGAACTTCATGCATGAAGCCACATCACAGAGAACATCAAGAATCAATGGAGCACCACTCGGAAGCATAAGCAGTATGAGGAAGTGAAGACTATCCCAAACCCAGTTTTCTTATTCCTTTCCGCGCCTAGTTTGGGAATCTCGGGGACGAGATTCTTGTAAGGGGGGTAGGTCTGTCACACCCTGATTTTCATGCCACAACACTTAAGCTAATAATCATGCTAAAATGTGGTCTGACAAAAACTTTTGACTGATTTGGACTATGCTTGATTGGTTTTCTGTTTGCTGTTTGCAAGTGCTCTAAAAATCAAATAAATCCTCCAAATCTTATACTTCATCTCCTTGATCCAAAACATTTTCCCAATGATCATGCCATGTGTATAGGACATATTAGTATTTTCTAACAAAAATAATTTGGCCAAATAGTATTTTCTAAAATTAGTTTTCCAAAACCCTTTGAATTGAGATTTGCACTGCAAGTACTTGATTTGGGGTGTGAAAAATCTTTAAAAAGGTATATTTGAATCCTATTAGGTATAGGACTCCCATAAACCACAAAAGTATAATTTTAAAAGTTATTTTCCTATTTTATTTAAAGGTTGTTTCTTTAGGCCAGAAATGGTCTTTAATAGGTGAAAATTATTTAAATGTTTCCAAAATATTTGAGAAAACTCACGGAGACTCATAGGACATATATTGTCCAGATATAAGAGTTTCAACACATGGTCATGTTCAAAATATTGGACAAATCCCTCAAAAACCCTTTCTTGATATTTCAAGCTTTTGAAATATTGACAAAGGAAATTTTCTTCATTAATTCCAAGAAACTTCTAGCATGTCACACATGACATATTTGATGATGTTGCAAAGCCGCATGCCTTGAAGATCAAGAAAACATCATCAAACCCCCTCAAAACCATTTCTGTCCATTTTAAAGTTTGAGCAACTTTACATTGCCAAACATGTTCAAATGCTCTCAAACTTGGTGCACATGCTCAAATGATGTAATCATGCATCTAGACCAAATAGCACAAGTATTAGGGAAGGATATCTTGATCAAAGTTCCCCAAAACCCTTTCTGATCAGATCCAAATTTCAACAACTCTACATTGCCAACTTTTTACTTGTGACCTTAAAATTTGTGGACATGCTCACAACCCCAAATGATGACAGTACACAAAGTGGTGCATCAAGGGGGGATGATTTACATGACTAAATCTTGGAAAATCCATTTCTGTGATTTCTAGAGTTTACAAAAGTTGCATTGGCAACTTTACCAAAATGGACTCAAACTTGGCGGAGCACCCTATTTCTATGTTTCATTTCATCCTGTTAAGTCTCCTGTCTAGTAGAATCCATTTGATTGCCCAAAACACCATCAAACAATTTCTGGTGATTTTCCAAAACTGTTATTTTCACCTCTTTGTTCTCCATGAGCTAAGCTTTTTACCAGAGCCTCCCCTAGTCACCTTCTACCTCTAGGAACTCCCTCTCCTCCTCAGCTCAATGATTGAGGGGGGCAAAACTCCATTTTACTCTTCTGGACAGCCCAATTCTCACTATCCCTCAACCTCTCTCCTCTCCCAGTGGATGATCAGAGCATCCAATGCCACACCCACCTAGTTTAATACCCCCTAGGGCTGTTGGACACTGAAGGACACGTCCAGGACGCAAATGACATGCCCATGCCGGCTAAAGTCGCGCTCTGGAGCGTGCTACAGTGTGCCAGGGCAGTGTAGCTCGGCCCTCCCAAGGCATCCTGGTAGCATTGGGCAGAGCAAGCGTGTCCGTCGAGGTCGCCTCGATGTCCACGACATGCTAATCAGTCTGCCCCCTCCTGCTTCTTCCTCCTGCTACTTCTCTCACACGCGCGTCGGCCGCCCGCGAGCTCCAGTGAGCGGCTTCACTGGCACGACCCCTCTGGCACTTCCCCGCTCCTTCTCTCCCTTCCCCTGGTCATGAACCATCTCCACAAACGGGCTAGACTCAGTTTCCCCAGCCACCGTGGCCTCTGGCATTGCCCGTGTCCTCACCGGCGTACAAGACCATGGTGAGCTTTGACTGGCCTTTATAAGGTCACCCCGAGCCCCCTCTCTGCTCCATTTGCCCCCTCTCCATCCCGTATGCCTCCCAGGACAACCCTCACATTCTCCCGTCCCCTCCAACCTCTCCTATGGCCGGAGCTTCCCTGCCGGACACCGCCAAAATTCGGGCACCTCGGCCCCTCTATCTCTCTCCCCAACCCACTCCAGTACTCCCTCACCACTACCCCAAGACCACATGCGGGTTTGTCGAGCGTCCGTTTGTCCCATCCGCGGCTGTAGCGCCTCTTCCCAACGTCACCGACGCCGCTCTCCACCATGGCCATGGCTCCGCTCGCCTCCGTCCTCCCCTGGACGAGCTGGTAGGCGGGGCAGGTGCGGCGTCAACCCCCGAGCACGCCCGTGCCCCGGCGCGTCCAACAGTGACCAGTGGTGCCGGCTGTCGACGCCGGCATCTCCCCTGCCTCCTCCTCTGCGTCGGGCGGGGGGATGATGATGAACCCGCCAGGGGGCCCCCGCCTGTAAGCGCCACGAGGCCGCGGTGGGAGCAATTGACGGGTGCGCCCCCGATAAGTGGAAGCGCACCCGCGAGACTCCGCCTCTCTGTAGTGGTGCCGCCCGCCCAAATTGCGCCTTCGGCGCACCACCTCTATCGCGCTGCTGAGCCACTGGGCTGAGCACAGTAGGCACTATTTAGCTGGGCTCCGCCCAGTGCGCATTATAAAGTTGATTTCTTTTCCCTATTTCTTTTTCCTGACAACTTGTAAAATCCTCAAACAATTCAAATGAACTCTAAATTTGATGATTCAAATTTGTAGTGACTCCATAAATCATGATCTATCACATGGTGCTCTTTGCACATTTTTCCAGAAACATTTTATTCACAAATATTTATCAAAATTCTATTTTTCCATTTCTATGATGAACTTTAGAAAATCAGAGAGAGCTCATAGTTGATCCAAATCCATTGATTAAAATTTCTATGAATTTCTGAGATCCTAGCCTAGTTTATGAACATTTTCCCAATGCTTTCTGTATCACATCAAATATTAGTCTATTTATCCATGTATAGCCAACTTTGCAAAATCATAGGAAATTCTTTTGAACTCCAAATCCAGTGAAACCAACTCCTAGATGCTTCTAAAATCATTCCCTTTTAAATGGGTGCCCTTTCTCATTTTTCAAAATAATTCTTCTGTACACTTCTTTCAAATCCACAAATCCCTTGATTCCATCATATTGAAATGATCAGAGATACCCATTGATCAAATTCCAATGAAACAACTCTGGTTATTTTTGATATAACCAGAGATGCCTTAGAAAAGTCTAATTCATATTTTTAAAGCACTTTTGTTTTTGCCTTGTTGTGTTGCTTATTGTGATTGTTTCTGACGTTAGTTGACGGAGTGTACGGAGTACTTGGAGATGGACCCGGAGCTTTGAAGACTCTGATAAACCAGGCAAGCAGCCCTTTGACCATAACAAACCATTTTACATCATAATAGCATTTTCGTTGTTTCATCAAGTGTATGATATACCTTGAATAGCAACCTTGCTAGGTTTGCCTCCGTTGCATTCCTCGTTGATACTTGCATTGTACATGACTATTTTGTTAGAGTTGTGTTGGTTGGTTGTAGAAATATGTTATAGTAGTTGGCTACGCAAAATGGATCAGGGATATGCATTGAAAGAAACAAGTGTGGTTTGACTTACTTTCAAATAACCTAGTTGGTGCCACTAATGCCCCTCGGAGATGATGAGGAACTAGGGCACTACTTGGTGGAGAAGTAGTGTACCAAGGCTTGATGAAAGTGTTGTTTATAGAGACGGATTAGATTTAAGATTTGTCGACCGTCCTAACCAAACATGTGCAACCACTCTACCCCTTTATTGGAGAGGGCATTATTTATTACTTAGGCTGATACTAGCATGGTACCCATAGTACTAGTGATGGGGGTGAGTTCAGGTCACTCTCGGGACAGGGTCGCGCTTGGATAGGCAACCATGACTGTTTTCACAGGGAACCGGACACACCGTTGGTCCCTTCGTGTATGCATGATACTGTGAAAAGGGCAGAGTCCCATGATCTTTACTTATACACGAGGGTTGTGCACCAACGAGTGAACCCTATGTTAGTATCATCTCGGGAAAGGTAATGATCGGGTGCTTCCCCCGAGTACTTGCGGTACTGCGGGATCGTGGATGACACGAAAGCTTCCCGGATCTTGTGGGTAAAGTGCGCAACCTCTACAGAGTGTAAAACTATTTAAATAGCCATGTCCATGATCAAGGACAGTTGGGTGGTGCTACTTAGACTATGTCCATAAGTTTCTGGAAAACAACACGGTTTGGTAAATTTGTCGACGTGATTCGTGAGGATGTCACTATGAGCTTGAGCATGAGTTGTCCATGACTCTTTCCCGATGTTGATGTCTGTAACCTCCTGATAATTGTTGCAGACGCATTCATATCCTTGATAAATATTCATCATACTTTCATGAGAAAAACTAGCTTTCCGCAGAACTGCCAATTTAAGTAGCAGAGCCTTGCATAATTATTTTATTATCACTCTTGGGTTGCTTGCGAGTACATTCAAAGTACTCATTGGCTTGCCACTTGTTATTTTATTAGCCACGCATGAAAGAACAGGTGTAAGATGAAGATTTCTTCGGTGACAAACATGCGAGCTAGGATGTTTCCCAGTCAGAATGCCTATAGGGTTAAGGCAGATGGCATGGGTCCAATTTGTTATTGAAGATTTCCGCTGCGATGATATACTCAAGACTTGACCATAATGGTCCTACTTGTGTGAAACGGTATGTATGGATGTAAGACTCTTGTTATTCAGCTTATATTTGTTCAGTGGGCATTGATCTCTAGGATCACTGTACACGTGCACTCAATGATCTCGACTTATGAGTCTTGGTCCCCACACGCCCCCAACTTATAACGAAAAATGTCACCTAGCACTGTTGCGAGAGAAGTGTTGGGGTAGCTGAAGGCGTGCGCCGATGAAGTCGCTCCTCGTGAATCTCCTGGCTCCTGGGTCTCGTGAGGCTCCTGTGGTCTAGGAGGCTCACAAAGGATTAGTGCCTCCTCCGCGAGGATTTCCTGGTGCTTGGCCTCATGAGCTGCCAGGATGCTCTGCATGTGGCGCTGGTGCAGGGCAGCGTTGTTCGGCAAGCCGAAAGGCATGCGAACATAGCTGGACGGGGACCCTCGCACCGTCCCACTCGAGACAGCCAGAAGAGCTCCTCAGACGCGGCTCTGTTGAGCCCCGAGATGTTGACGCAGACGCACAGCCCCCTTCCCTCATCGGTAGAGGGAGCAGTGCTTGGTGGCAAGGGGCGACGCTCTCCTCACATCGCCCTTGCCTCCTGAAGATACTTGATCGCCTTGGTGATGAACTCCCGAGCACCTGATCGTCTCGCGCCCTATGCTCTCCTCGCGGAAGAGCGCGCTGAAACACACCTCCACTTGGTGCTCGAGCGCCTCACTCGTGACGTTGGCCAGGTCAGTGGCCCTCCAGGGGAGAGCCCCCGAGTCTAGCCTAAGAGGGGCACTGGGCGCGCCTTCCTATGCGAGAGGGGGAGGTGCGCCATCCGTGGGTGCAGGTCCTAAGGCACGACCGTTGGGCGTCCTGTCCTCCTAAGGCCCTAGGGTGAGCAGCTACTTCTTTTTCTTTGGGACACCCTCACGCGGGTAGACAAAGCCCTCGGCATGTGAGTTCTCAACCGCCGCAACTTGGTAGGCACGGTCGAGGGAGCACACCGCATCCTTCTCATAGTAGGCGACTGTGATGATGCCGCCGCTTCCTCGCATCTTGAGGATGTGGTAGCCATGGTGGGTTGCTGCCATGAACTTGGCCAAGGCCGGATACCCGAGGATCGCATTGTACGGGAGGCGGATGTGGGCGACGCCGAAGTCGATGAGCTTGGTGTGGTAGTTCTTGCGGTCGCCGAACGTAACAGGAAGGCGGATCTGCCCTATCGGGGTGGTGGACCCGTCGGTCACTCCCGAGAAGGGCCTGGTAGGCTAAAGCTAGTCATATGGCACTTGGAGCATGTCGAAGGTCTCGACGGAGAGGACATTGAGTCCTGCACCACCATCAATGAGGGTCTTGGTCACGAGCACGTTGCTGATGGTAGGCGAGTAGAGCAGCAGGAGGGCGCCGGCCGTAGCCGCGCACTTGAGCTGGTCAGCCAAGTCGAAGGTGACAGCGTACTTGGACCACTTGAGCAGACGCGTTGCCTCGAGCTTGGGGAGGACTGCGTTCTCCTCACGAGCAAACTGCTTGAAGACACGATGAGATGCTGGGGCCAGAGTGCTTCCCAGGATGCAAGCGATGGCACAAGGCTCTTGAAATCCCCTAGCCCCATCATTTGGGTGGCAGTCGTCGTTCCTTCTTGGCGGTGGTGGCAGTGGAGGAAGGCCAGCGATACCCTGAGAGCAGTCCTCACGAGGCAGGTCCCTCCTGGGACCCTCACGAGGCTGGTCCCTCGAAGGGCCCTCACGAGGCTGGACCTGCTAGTGGTCCTCGCGAGGCTGATCATGCCAGCCTTGGCGAGAGTACCGGTTCTTGTCGGTGTCAAAACCAGCAGATCTCGGGTAGGGGGTCCCGAACTATGCGTCTGAGGATCGATGGTAACAGGAGACTGGGACATGATGTTTACTCAGGTTCAGGCCCCCTCTATCGAGGTAATACCCTACTTCCTGCTTGATTGATCTTGATGAATATGGGTTACAAGAGTTGATCTACCTTGAGATCGTAATGGCTAAACCCTTAAAGTCTAGCCTATGTGATTGCTATGATTCTTCCGTCTCTATGGACTAAACCCTCTGGTTTATATATGCACCGGAGGGACCTAGGGTTTGTACATGATCACCTTGCAGATGAAGGAAAGTATTACACCGGGCTCTAAACTTGATATTTTACATATATGGGAGTCCTATCCGGATACGGGAGATAGTCTTCATCGATAATCTTCATGACCCACCAGTCCGGCCCATAAGGAACGATCTGGCCACCTGAGGACCCCTTAATCCAGGACTCCCTCAGTAGCCCCTGAACCAGTCTTCGATGACGATGAGTTCGGCTTGCGTACTGTCTTAGGCATTGCAAGGCGGGTTCCTCCTCCCGAACGTATTGCAGAAATATTCCCTACAAAAGGTACTATATCCGGCTCTACATTGTTAGTACAACCCTTAGCCTCGAAGTCAAGGTATCAAAAAAACGGATAGTGTCTTGACTGACAACTTTTCAGCGAAGCGTCACGTCTGTCCCTTTAACATATCGGACCTTGTTCTTGGCTCCAGTTTCTAATTTTGAGGTATAGCCTCATTGGCACGTCTTGTCAAAAGAGATTGTGTCCGCTTATTACGGGATCCTTATCAATGTGACGTGATCATCTTAACCGTGCCTTACGCATGACCTCGTTGGGAACCGGCGAGGTTTACGGCTAGAGTGGGGGGGCGTTTAGCATTCATCGCTTATAAAATAACTCAAATCTTTCTCTTTAACCCGACGCTCTCCTCAAGCCCTAGTTCTCCAATCTCCCCAGCCCAAGCACCCACATCTCTTGCGCCCTCAATTCTCAACTCCTCCACCACCGCCGCCCTTCCCAGCAATGGATGATTCTGGTTCTAAAGGCAGGTTGGAGGCATCCACAGTCACGGAGAAGACCGTGAAGAGACTCCGAAGCGCGGGCTATCTCGCCGATTATATGGTGCACTGAGTCCCTGATAAGGACCAAGTGATTCCCGTCCCTAAGGCGGGTGAGAGAGTTGTCTTCTTTCACACTTTATTCGAGGGCTAGGATTTCCTCTCCACCCCTTTGTGCGAGGCCTCTTGTTTTTCTATGGGCTAGATTTCCATGATCTAGCCCCGAATTCAATTCTTCACATCGCTTTTATAGTGGTATGTGAGGCGTTCTTCCGTGTCCCCCCACACTTCGGCCTATGGCTCAAAACCTTCAATTTGAAGCCGAAGGTGGTCGACGGGCAGCACGCGGAGTGTGGAGGCGCCATGGTAAGCAAACTCCCCAACGCCACCTTGCCAAAGGGGGCGTTTGCGGAGACGAATAAGTTCTGGCATCAGGAGTGGTTTTACATCACTGAGCCTCGTGACACCAAATGGGCGGCGGCGCACGCATTTAGATCTGGAACCCCGGAGAGGCTAACCTCTTGGACCGAGAAGAGTCCGGCTTGGGGGTCTCGGGAGGAGGTACTGGCGCTCCAAAGATGTATCTCCGGCATGATACCCAAGGGCTCCCAACTCACAAATGTGATTTAGGTAATGCTTGTCTGTCTCGTCCTTCCCTGCCAACGCCGGGACTCCTATCTATGGGAGTTCAATCCACAAGGGTCCCGGCCCTTGAACCACCACTTCGGCACTATACACGAAGACATCTGGAAGCACCTCTTCAAGACCCAGAAGGGGTGGCCAGCGGAGTCCGAGGACAAGGGTTTCAGCACCACACTCACTGCGCCAGAGGTAATTAAAATTTCTGCCGAATATGTACTCCTTCCATGCTTTAATTTTAACAGGAGTTAGAGTTTCTGCGTTCTATCGAGGCCTAGAGGAAAAAGGCTGAGCCGATCAAGTGTCCGGCTCCCCTACCAGAGGACCCTGAGACGCCTCGGCTGACGGTGATGTTGGTCCCGGCGCCGTACAAGGCGCCGGAGAAGAAGGCTAAGAAGAAGGTCAAGGAGGTCAAGAGCGACCCCTGCCCTGCAGGCCCTGTGGACACATGGTCCGAGGAAACTTGCTCCCAACTCTCTCCCGAATAACGAGAGGAGGAAGAAGAAGAAGACGACGACGATTTCCCCATCCTGACAAAGGGGAGGAAAAGAGCGGCCACTTCTGACGCAGGCAAGGCCATGCCCAGGAAGAAGCTGAATCTTTCTGACAGTTTGGACTCATCGTCCGAACACAACTGTCGAGTTCAGCCCAGGATCAAGCCCCTGGCCGAATCGTAAGTATTTAAACTGCTTATGTTTGGATAATTTTCCTTTTCAGCATCTAATATTCATTTTGCCTTTATATAGTCCTCCGCAGGACATCCCCGTGGCTTCACTATCATCGGGGAATTCCCTACCGCTGGGGATAGTGGAGAGCTATACGCCTCCACGGGGCTCGTCGCCCACTATAGGGGATATGAAGGTATCCTCTCTACAAACTCCCCCTTCTCTAGAAGGTGGGAGTGGGGCAGACGATAGGGCGTCCGAGGTCAATCCCTCGGCCCCTGTCGACCAAGGGGGAGTGATCCCCATGGTGACCGAACATGGGGGGCCCAAGCAATCCGGAGCCCCTCCGAACACTGTTCTGGAGTCTAGTGCGGCTACGGAATCAAGAGATCAGCCCCCCGTGATGGGGGTGGGAGCGACTTCTCCCACGCTGCTTGCCGTCAATCTGGAGGCGCCGAAAACTCTGGAGGGAGCACTACAAAGTGCTTCCATCGTAGGGGAACACCGCACTCTGATGAGTGCGGTCATGGAGAAAATTCAGTCCATCAAAGGCGGACTGGACGAAGCCTTCAATAGCCTAATAACATGCTTTGAGGTATGTGATGTAATGTTCTTTAAAGAGAACTTTTTTTATTTTAGATACATATATAGACAGTAGCCCATGTTGCTTTGTTTGATTCTGAACAGAATCAGACGAAGCATCCATGTTATAGCATATGATAGAGCTGAACTGTGTACCTTCTGCTTAAACAAGCTTCTCTAGTTGCGGCATCTACCCGAGCCGCAGAGGTTTCCGAGTTAAATCAGAAGCTTACACTAGCTTACGAAGAGCTCGTCCACATCAACAAGTGTTCTGATGAAACGCAAGGTATGTCGGCTTAAGAAATTGAAATTTTAGCACATTATATGTGTGAGTGTGAGCTTATTTGTGTTATATGTTCTTGTGAAACAGTTGATGCAGCTATGGTTGAGGCCTTGAAGGGCGAGCTTGCGACGGCCATTGAAGAGGCCAGAACGAGCAAGGCAGCCGCTGATAAAGTGGCTGCCGACTTGGAGGCCAAGAAGGCCTTCCGTCAACAGCACGATGCTCGTGTGACCGAAGTCGAGGTCGAGCTGCAAGATACCATTCGCAAATGCAATGCATTGGAGTTGACGACTTCGGAACAAGCATCCAAACTCACTGCGGTAGTTAATGCTACCAAGGAGGTGCGGATTGAGTCACGCAGTGCTCAAGAAGAGATAAAACAAGCGTGTCAAATAGCAACTGGTAAGACTTTTCTCTTGGAGAGCATCTTCGGAGGTTAGAGATATCTTGGGCTGACATGATTGTGGAGTTCTCCAGGCATGTTTGCGGATCTCTCGAGGAGCATTGCTGACGCCGCCCAATATTTTCGAGCCCAGTAGGGGAACAACACGGAGAAGCTCTTCTGGTCACAGTTTCTTGCGCCAAACCATCCAGTGCTTCTCAATGACCAAATGAAGCAGCTGGTTGAGCTGCACAGCATGGTGGGTACGACCATGAAGGACTTGATAGTCCGGCTATGGCCCGCTGATCCAATCCCAAATAGTTACTTAAGATTGGTGAAGAAGCTCGTCAAAGCGAGTCCGCGGGTCGATGCTATTAAGCGCTCGTCCTGCATAGAGGGTGCTCGGATGGCCTTTGCCCGCGTCTAGGTGCATTGGGCGAAGATGAAGGCCACGGAGATAGCAACTGCTGGTCCTCCAGAGGGCAAGGATCAACGCAAGCCAGAAAGGTACTTTGACGACGTCTAGAAGGAGCCCGCCTTGTAGAGGGCCAGTGCTGAAAGGATGTAATCTTTAATTGGTTGTATCCGTATTGTAAGGACTAAGCCTATGTGCTAATATGTATAAATTTTGCACTTCTATATTATAAGAGATTTATTCCTCCTGTGCGGCTGTTTATTATAAATTCGAAAGTTTCCAGTCGTCGGCTTCAGCCCCCATGTAAATATTACAAGGCTGTTTGGCAACACGCATGAACACTCTTTATCCAACGTCTTAGTCCGTATAGGAGGTGTCTGCAGAGCGAACCAGGCAATCAGACTATGCGGCTTTATTGCTTTTACTTAGCCATAGGAGCTTGACTAGTGGGGCTAAGTACTAGCCCCTGGTGCGTATAAGGCTTTACGAACTATAGTGCCTGTTTGAAGCGGCTGGGCGAAGAATAGCCCCTCGTATAACATGGAGTGGATCTCTATCGATCTTAGTATAATACTAGGTCACTGAATCGCTTGACCGGTCCTCGCCTCATCATGACAGTCAGTTTTCAGCTTTCTCTATTGAGGTACTTGACCGGACGAACCAGAAGTACAATCGCAGTAGTTCTCCCTTTACTACCTTAGCCGAACAATGCGGAACGTAAGGTAGCAAGCACAGGAGCCGGGCAACCCAACTATAGACCAAAGACATGATTTAGAGCCAATGCATATAATGCAATATCTGGGATGCCGAACAGTTCCCTATAGGTGTTTGGACTTTTTGGAGGTGTGCCAGGCTTAGTACAGCCCCCGGTATTAAGTCTACGTATTACGGCATATCCGATGATCTGACTTGGGGGTGTAGAATATAGGTGGTAAATAGAATAAACTCCAAGCGAATTGGAACAAAACTGCTTATTTTATATCTCGTTTAATGCAGCAAGCCGTGAGGTTACAGATAACACCGATAACAGCCTCGGGCATTTGACATGCCAAAAAGTAAAAGAAAATAAAAGCGAAGAAAAAGGTTTACAAAGGGCCTGAATCTTAAAAGAGAAATTTCAACATGTGGCCCTGTTGCACGTCTGCGCCTTTTTCTCCTTGGTAATACGTCTTGAGAAGGATAATTATGATGGCCGCCTATTAAAAATAATAAAATAGGAAAAAAGTATCATGCGCCGCTGTAAACAATGTAGGTTCTTTTAAATGAACCTGAAAAGAAGATGTATTCGAGGGTTCGACTAGGGTCAGGCCGAACTATGGACTATTTGTATGTTGTGTGCCCCCAGCGCCACCCAAGGTATTTTAAGGGCATAATTGTGTACGCGAGTATGTATGCTACCACCTTACGGGGCAGTTGGTAGGGGCGTAACTGCTAATCGAGCTCAGGTTTTTCCGAGCTGCCGCATTGTAGTGCGGACCAGACACGTTTAGCCGTGTCCGTGGTCTTGACGACCGATGAATTGTTCAGTGGATAAGCCGCATTGGAATTCGGCCGCTAGGGCCGGAGTGTCCTCCTCCGTGCGGAGGGAGGGCTCCATGTTTCCATTGACCATGATGACGCCGCGAGGTCCAGGCATTTTGAGCTTTAAGTAGGCATAATGTGGGACTGCTTTAAAGCGGCGAAGGCCGTTCTTCCGAGTAGTGCGTGATAGCCACTTCAGATTGGAGCGATGTCAAATATTAATTCTTCACTTCAAAAGTTATCAGGGGAGCCGGATACGACTTCCAATGTCAATGAGCCCGTGCAGCGGGCTTCTACGCCTGGTATCACTCCTTTAAAGGTAGTGTTGCTGGGCTTAATTCTTGACTGGTCTATCCCCATCTTGCGGATAGTGTCTTGGTATATCAGATTGAGACTGCTGCCGCCATCCATGAAGACTCGAGAAAGATGATATACGTCAATGATGGGGTCGAGCACTAAGGCCACCGAACCTCCGTGACGGATACTGGTTGGATGATCCCTACGATCAAAGGTGATTAGACAAGCCGACCATGGGTTGAACTTGGGGGCGACAGGCTCGACGGCATATACGTCCCGGAGTGCGCGCTTGTGCTCCCTCTTGGGGATATGGGTGACATAGATCATGCTCACGGTTTTCACCTTTGGTGGAAATTTTTTCTGCCCCCCTATGTTCGGTTGGCTGGGTTCATCCTCGTCTTCGCTTTGAGGTCCTTTCCCCTTGTGTTCGGCGTTTAGGTTGCCGGCCTGCTTAAAGACCCAACAATTACAGTTGGTATGATTTGCAGGATTATCAGGGGTGCCATGGATCTAGTAGGGTATGTATAGTATTTTGTCCAAGCTAGATGGACTATCTTTGTCGCCTTTGAATGGCTTCTCTCATTGACCGGGCCTAGAGCCACTAAATCCGTCGTTTACTGCCCTGTCCTTTGTGCTCCCAATATTGTTTCGACGCTTGTTTTTATTGCGTCGTGGCTTGCCATTGCCATCCCTGACTTCAGATGTGCCAGGGTCGTTGGTGATGTTTCTGCTACGAGCCAGCTAGCTGTCTTCACCCGCGCAAAAGCGGGTCATGAGTATGGTTAGGGCTGCCATTGTTCTCGGCTTCTCTTGGTCGAGGTGTCTTGTCGAGACGCCGATCCTAAGTCACACCTGTCTAGCATGTAACACATCATATCACTTTGCGGCCTCATGCACGGTATCCCCACGGGTGCCACCTTACCTTGCCCGGGACCGTTTGCGTATTTTGGCTCACATATATGATAGTGTCGCTAGCATCCATATGACAGAGAACCCGGGCCGACATGACTAGTTATAAACCCAAGGTGGCACTAACTTACAGGGACAGGCATACAAGACCCAGCAACGAACGTGTCGGTCATCAACGTATGAACCCAAGTCGTAGCAAGCTACAAGGACTTAAAGGAACAACGCGTGACATTTCCCCAAAAGGACAGACACAGGAACGAAGAAGGATACATACCGGCCAGCCTAAGTGTTCCGGAGCAGTAGCAAGCTACCATGGCTTAGTGGAAGCACTAGGAGACATTTCCCCATAAGAGAGCCTACCAAGAGGAAACTAATAGGTTATCGAATCCCACACATACCAAGCATTTCAATAACATACACACAACATGGCATCACTAAAGGAAATATGCCCTAGAGGCAATAATAAACTTGTTATTTAGATTTCCTTATATCATGATAATTGTTTATTATTCATGCCAGAATTGTATTAACCGGAAACTTAGTACATGTGTGAATACATAGACAAAACAGAGTGTCCCTAGTATGCCTCTACTTGACTAGCTCGTTGATCAAAGATGGTTAGGGTTCCTGACCATAGACATGTGTTGTCATTTGATTAACGGGATCACATCATTAGGAGAATGATGTGATGGACAAGACCCATCTGTTAGCTTAGCACTATGATCGTTTAGTTTTACTACTATTGCTTTCTTCATGACTTATACATGTTCCTATGACTATGAGATTATGCAACTCCCGAATACCGGAGGAACACTTTGTGTGCTATCAAACGTCACAACGTAACTGGGTGATTATTAAGATGCTCTACAGGTGTCTCCGAAGGTATTTTGTGGTGTTGGCATAGATCAAGAATAGGATTTGTCACTCCGATTGTCGGGGAGGTATCTCTGGGCCCTCTCGGTAATACACATCATAATAAGCCTTGCAAGAAAATGACTAATGAGTTAGTCACAAGATGATGTATTACGGAACGAGTAAAGAGACTTGCCGGTAACGAGATTAACTAGGTATAGTGATACCGACGATTGAATCTTGGGCAAGTAACATACCGATGACAAAGGGAACAATGTATGTTGTCATGCGGTTCGACCGATAAAGATCTTCATAGAGTATGTAGGAGCCAATATGGGCATCCAGGTTCCGCTACTGGTTATTGACCGGAGAGATGTCTCGGTCATGTCTACATAGTTCTCGAACCCGTAGGGTCCGCACGCTTAAACATTCGTTGACGATATAGTATTTAATGAGTTATGTATGTTGGTGACCGAATGTTATTCGGAGTCCCGGATGTGATCACGGACATGAAGAGGAACTCCGGAATGGTTCGGAGATAAAGATTAATATATGGGATAATAGTGTTTGACCTCCGGAAAGTTTCCGGAATTCACCGGAAGGGGTTCCAGTTGTTTCCCGAAATGTTTGGGTACGAGAACACTTTATTTGGGCCAAAAGGGAAAGCACACAAGGTTTTTGGAAAGCGGAAAAGGAAGTTTTGCGGAGTCTAGGGGCCAGATGCCAGGGTCCCTGGCGTCTGGGTCTAGACGCCGGGAATCCTGGCGTCTGGCCCTGGAGTCCAAGAAGGTCTCTTGCCTTTCGGGTGAAACCGACTTTCTGAAGGCTTTTACTCTAAGTTTCGACCCCAAGGCTCAACATATAAATAGAGGGGTAGGATCTGAATGTGACAGACCCGTTGACTAAACTTCTCTCACGAAGCAAAACATGATCACACCTTAGTACTCTTGGGGTGTTAATCACATAGCGATGTGAACTAGATTATTGACTCTAGTACACCCTTTGGGTGTTGGTCACATGGCGATGTGAACTATGGGTGTTAATAACATGACGATGTGAACTATCGGTGTTAAATCACATGGCGATGTGAACTAGATTATTGACTCTACTTCAAGTGGGAGACTGAAGGAAATATGCCCTAGAGGCAATAATAAAGTTGTTATTTATATTTCCTTATATCATGATAAATGTTTATTATTCATGCTAGAATTTTATTAACCGGAAACTTAGTACATGTGTGAATACATAGACAAAACAAAGTGTCCCTAGTATGCCTCTACTTGACTAGCTCGTTGATCAAAGATGGTTATGTTTCCTGGCCATAGACATGTGTAGTCATTTGATTAATGGGATCACATCATTAGGAGAATGATGTGATGGACAAGACCCATCCGTTAGCTTAGCACTATGATCGTTTAGTTTTACTGCTATTGCTTTCTTCACGACTTATACATGTTCCTATGAATATGAGATTATGCAACTCCCGAATACCAGAGGAACACTTTGTATGCTATCAAACGTTACAACATAACTGTGTGATTATGAAGATGCTCTACAGGTGTCTCTGAAGGTATTTTGTGGTGTTGGCATAGATCAAGTATAGGATGTGTCACTCCGATTGTCGGAGAGGTATCTCTAGGCCCTCTCGGTAATACACATCATAATAAGCCTTGCAAGCAAATGACTAATGAGTTAGTCACAAGATGATGTATTACGAAACGAGTAAAGAGACTTGCCGGTAATGAGATTAACTTGGTATAGTGATACCGATGATTGAATCTCGGGCAAGTAACACACCGATAACAAAGGGAACAACGTATGTTGTTATGCGGTTCACCCGATAAAGATCTTCGTATTATATGTAGGAGCCAATATGGGCATCCAGGTTCTGCTATTGGTTATTGACCGGAGAGATGTCTCAGTCATGTCTACATAGTTCTCGAACCCGTAGGGTCCGCACGCTTAAATGTTCATTGACGATATAGTATTTAATGAGTTACGTATGTTGGTGACCGAATGTTATTTGGGGTCCCGGATGTGATCACGGACATGACGAGGAACTCCTGAATGGTCCGGAGATAAAGATTAATATATGGGATAATAGTGTTTGACCTCCCGAAGGGTTCCGGAATTCACCGAAAGGGGTTCCGGATGTTTCCCGAAATGTTTGGGTACGAGAACACTTTATTTGGGCCAAAAGGGAAAGCACACGAGGTTTTTCGAAAGCGCAAAAGGAACTTTTGCGGAGTCTAGGGGGCAGACGACAGGGTCCCTGGCGTGTGGCCCTGGAGTCCGAGAAGGACTCTTGCCTTTCGGGTGAAATCGACTTTGTGAAGGCTTTTACTCCAAGTTTCGACCCCAAGGCTCAACATATAAATAGAGGGGTAGGGCTAGCACCCAAGACACATAAAGATATACCAAGCCGTGTGCCGGCAACCCCGACCCTCTAGTTTATCGTCCGTCTAGTTTCTGTAGTGCTTGGCGTAGCCCTGGAGAGATTGTTCTTCATCAACAACCGTCACCACGCCGTCGTGCTGCTGGAAGTCTTATACTACTTCGCCCCTCTTGCTAGATCAAGAAGGCGAGGACGTCATCGAGCTGAACATGTTCTGAACACGGAGGTGCCGTACGTTCGGTACTAGATCTGGACGGGTCGTGAAGGTGTACGACTACATCAACCGCGTTGATAAACGCTTCCGCTTTCGGTCTACAAGAGTACGTAGGCATACTCTCCCTTATAGTTGCTATGCATCTAGTACATAGATCTTGCGTGATCGTAGGAAATTTTTGAAATACTATGTTCCCCAACAATCACAACAAGACTCTATGAAACAAAGTATTTATTCATTAGGCTCAGAGGAGCCAGATATTACAAACATGGGGTCTCATGACCCAACATTTAGAGCATACAAGCAACACGCGGAAGCATAACATGTCTGAGTACAGACAACTACAAATGAAAAAGGCGGAAGAGCCTGACTATCTACAACACTCGTACAAGATCGTAGCTGAGGTAACAAGCTACTTGTCGAAGTCCAAGCGGAACTACTAGTGAGACAGAAGTCTCATCTGCAAAACATAAATTAAGCAAACATGAGTACAAAGGTACTCAGCAAGACTTACATCAGATCCTATCATACATGCATTTATATCAAGAAGGCAAAGTGGGGTTTAGTTGCAGCAAGCCAGCTTTGACTCAGTGGCTATCATGTACTACGACTGCTGGTAACTCTTTGAGATGGCGCACACGAGTCCACTAATCACCACTCAATACACCGCTATGGATTCATCCCCGTCTCCCTACGAGAAGGCCATCCATAGGACTCACACTTGTCTTGAGTATTTTAGAGTATCCACTTCAAGTTGTCTATGTACCACGTAAGCATCCAAGAAGTCCATAACCGTGGACCCGGCTATTCGAATTGATCATGTTAACCCTGCAAGGGTGTACTTCTTCACACACCCTCTCGCCACTTACCTCCATGTACACGTCTTTTATCTTGGCAACCTTCAAGCGGAAGCCTGGCGAGGGTGTCGACCACGACCTGACTAACCACACAAGACTCTAGTCCAGGTTTATCGCCTATTCGGGTTTCATCCGCATGGGAGTCCGGCCGAGGTTTCCATCACGGCCCCAAACGATGTGAGTAGGGTTCCCAAGCCCACCATCCGGGTGCCACTTGGTACACCGTGCCACCTGTGCCTAGTCTGTCCCAAGCCCACCCTGCCAGGTGCCACTTGGTAGTGAAATAACACGACCTACAAACACTAGAAACTAGTTGCGACTCCTGGACAGAGACCAGGTTGGTTAATAAGTCGAGAGGGGCACTTAAGCATTCCAATGCATGGTAGTAGCTGGTCATTGGAAAACATACACAGAACTCAGTTCTTAAGGACGGTTCCAGTGAGACAACCCACCATGTACTCCTACATGGCCTCTCACCGCTACCTTTACCAAATCGTGTTCACACACTTAACTCTCAACATCAGAACATAGCACTGCACTCCAATTCATTCCCAATGAATCAGACGTGACACACTCTAAGCAATAGCAGGCATGGCATGGTAAGAACACAACATGGCTTCAATCAACTCCTACACATGCTAGTGGGTTTCAACTATTTACTGTGGCAATTACAGGTCATGCAGAGGAATGGGTTCAACTACCGGAGCATAAAGTAGCAGTTGAATCGTTGTTGTCCTAATGCAATAATAGAGAGCAGAAGCGAGAAAGTGGGATTGTATCGGAATGAACAAGGGGGTTTGCTTACCTAGTGGGTCAACAGGGGGGCACTGCTCCTCTAATAGGTACTCTGGAACGGTCTCCGGAGCAGGACCTATCGAGAAGGACGGTGCCGAGAATCAAACACAAGCATATGCAACAATATGATGCATGAGCATGGCATTAAGATGTGATGGTGTTTGAGCTAATGCAACTAGCATTTATTTGGGTGAAGTCCATTTGATCCAAGGGTTCAAATGCAACTCCAAAATAAACATTTATAAATGCCATTTATGTGTTTTCATATATTCAGTAAGTATAACTTCATTTGTCATGCATGGAAATGGTACAGATGGATAGATTGAATTTTTCTGATAATTTTTCATATATAAATTATTTCAAACTGAGCTACGGTTGAATTTCTATGATTTTTTGAAGTTTAAACCAATTTCTGAAATAAATAAATCATTTAAGATTTATTTAAATTACATAAATGGATTACTGCGTCAGCATGACAACAACACGACGTCAGCAGGTCAACCGGGCTGACCAGAGTCAAACCTGACAGTGGAGTCCACCGGGTAGTGACTCAGAGCTAACAGAGGGTTATTTCTAAACTAATAAAAAGATTAGGGGCGCTGGGGCCCACTGTCAGTGTCACAGTTTAACTAACAAAGTAATTAACACTAACACTAAGCATAATTACAAATTAGTTGGGCAGGGCCCACCTGTCATTGACCCAGGGGGTTAAATCCCTGGTCAACCGGGGCCAACACGCCGGCGTTTAGCCGCCGGTGGCAGCAAACGCGGTGGAGGTCATCGGGATTGGGCCTCTGGCGTCCAAATGGACGGCCAAGGCCATCTATAGGCTGCGGAGCCTCGTCCGCATCCATCTACGCGAGCGGGAGGCCGCGTGGGCGCCGGAGCTCGCCGGAAACGAGCTCGGGGCGGCGGCCGGAGCTCGGCCAGGTGCGGTGGGGTGCTGTGGTGCACGGGACGACGAGCGGATGCTTGTTCTGGGCTCCTCGGACCACGCTGAGCACGGTGGTGTGCTCGGTCGCGGCTCTGGGTGACAGTGGCTACGGCGGCAACATGGCCGGCGGCGGTGAGGTCTCGGCCTTGGGGGCTAACCTAGCTACGATGCACGTAGGAAGGAACGACAAGGAGAGGAAGGAGCAGCGGCTCCGGCGGAAGCGGTGCGGCTGACGGCGACGTCGGGGAGGGACCGAAGCGATCGGGGCGGCGAACGGCATCTCCGGCTGCCGGCGATGAAGACGACAGCTGTGACGGCTCCACGGGGCGTCCGGCGACGCACAGCTCAGCGGGGAGGTAGCAGCCAACGTGGCAGAGCTGGTGGACTAGTTGGAGGGGCGAGGGGGAGGCGGTAGCTACGACCTGCACGGCGGCGAGCGCTCGGTGGCGTCAGCCATGGCGATCAGAGGAGAGGGAGAGGCGAGTGGGGAGGAGTGAGGTGTCCAGCGGTTCGGGGCATCTCCGTGGCATGCGAAGAGAGCCCGGGTGCGCCTCGGTGGCAAGCAGGAGGTGGCTAGGGTGGCGCGCGTGGCCGACAGGCAGCTGCCTGCCTGCTCTGGCGGGAGGAAGCAGGTGACTGGCTCGGGCCAGCACAGTGCTAGACCTGCTAATGGGCTGCTAGGTGGGCTGCTCAAGGTAAGTTCCTTTTCACCTTTTTCTTGCTGTTTTTCTATTTTCTTACATTTGTTTTGATTTGGTTTTTGAACCAAATCAATTTTGTTGTTTCTGATAAAATTTTGTAGGGACTAGAAGAATTATTCCACAACCCCTCACAAGTTTATAGAATTATTGGACATATATTAAAAATGTATAACATACATATATCCAAGGAAAATAATTATTGCATTAATTCCAAATGCCCAAAATAAATATTTATGAGCTCCTAAAAATATTGGTTTGATTTTTACCTCTGACCAATATTTTCAGAGAGAAACATGAACATTTTCTTGGACCCTTCTGGAGCAATTTTTATCTGGGTCATTTTCAAAAAGATTCTTGAGGCTTTCACATGTCCCCAAATCAAATTCATTTGAAAAATTTAAACATGATGCAACACCAAAACTAGCCTAGTGCATAGCAGAACTAGGGATGTGACAACTCGCCCCCACTCGAAAGAATCTTGTCCCGAGATTCAGGAGTCGGCGGAAAGAAAGTGGGCTACTCCAATCGGAGACGATCTTCTTGCTCCCAAGTAGCTTCTCTCTCGAAATGATGAGACCACTGAACCTTGAGAAATTTGATGTTATGACGTCGAGTGATACACTCTACTTGATCCAGAATGCGAACGGGGTACTCTCGATATGTGAGGTTATCTTGGAGATCAAGCGTTTTATGGTCCACTCCGCGAATGGGATCCGAGAAGCAACGCCTGAGTTGAGAGATGTGGAAGACATCATGTACTCGAGAAAGATGTGGGGGTAGTTCCAACTGGTAGGCAACCTCTCCTTGTTTAGCGAGAATGTGAAAAGGACCAATGTAACGAGGAGCCAACTTGCCCTTGATACCGAATCGATGGGTACCTTCAAAGGGTAACCCGAAGGTAAGCTTTGTCGCCAACTTCATAAGTCACTTCCTTATGATGACGGTCATACTGGCTCTTTTGACGAGACTAGGCTGTTTTCAAATTCTCACGAATGATACAAACTTGCTCTTCTGCTTCCTGGATCATATCCGGTCCAAAGAATTGTCTTTCACCTGTTTCTGACCAGTTCAAAGGTGTTCGACATCTTCATCCATAGAGAATCTCAAAAGGAGTTTTCTTGAGACTGGATTGATAGCTATTGTTATAAGGAAACTTGGCGAAAGGAAGACATTTCTCCCAATCCATACTGAATGAGATAACGCAAGCTCTAAGCATGTCTTCGAGAATTTGGTTGACCGGTTCCACCTGACCACTTGATTGAGGGTGGAAAGCGGTACTGAAAGAAAGATGGGTTCCCATGGCAGTTTGGAAACTCTCCCAGAAATGAGAGGTGAAAAGACTACCACGGTCTGAATTATTCTCTAATGGGACACCATGAAGTGACACTATTTGAGAAATATACAAGTCAGCGAGCTGACTAGTAGTGATACTCTCTCGAACAGGTAGGAAGTGAGCCACTTTGGACATACGATCAATGACTACGAAGATAGCATTATTTCCTCTCTAGGTCCTAGGAAAGCCGGTGATGAAGTCCATACCAACTTTATCCCATTTCCACTTAGGAATAGCTAGAGGCTGAAGGGTGCCAGCAGGTCTTTGATGCTCTGCCTTAATGCGATGACAAACGTCACAGTTAGCAATGAACTGAGCGATTTCTCTCTTCATCCTAGTCCACCAGAACCTCTGGCGTAGGTCATGATACATCTTAGTACTACCGGGATGAATCGTGAGAGGTGATTCATGAGCCTCCTTAAGGATCCGTTGTCGCAAATGTTGATTCTTGGGAACCACCAAGCGATTCTCAAAGAAAACAACACCTCGATCATCCATAGATAAACATCCATCAACTCCCTTCTTAATGTTTCTCTTGATGCGGATAACACCCCTATCAAACTTCTGGTCAGTAATGATCTGATCCTCAAGGGTAGTTTTCGCCACCAAAGTAGAAAGGAATCCGTGAGGAGCAATATGAAGGTTAATCTTACATAATTCCTCATGGAGAAGCGATTGGCCTTGGTGCAACATGAGATTGTTGGAATAGGACTTACGACTTAGCGCATCAGCCATGACATTGGCCTTGCCTGGGGTGTAAGTAATCCCTAAGTCATAATCTGAGATCAACTACAACCAACGTCTTTGCCTAAGGTTCAAATCTGGTTGGGTGAAGATATACTTGAGGCTCTGGTGATCGGTGTAGATCTCACAACGATTACCAAGAAGGTAATGTCGCTAGGTCTTAAGTGCATAGACTACGGCTGCAAGCTCTAGATCATGTGTAAGATAATTTTCCTCATGTGGATGCAACTGTCGAGATGCATAGGCAATCACATGACGATCCTGCATAAGAATGCAACCTAGTCCCTGCCATGAGGGATCACAGTAGATAACAAAGTCCTTAGTGAAATCCGGTGGCACAAGTATGGGAGCAGAAGTCAGGCGTCTTTTCAGTTCCTAAAAACTATGCTCATACTATGGGGACCACTCAAACTTTTTATCTTTCTTGAGACGTTTCGTGAGAGGTTTGGCCACTTTAGAGAAGTTCTCAATGAAGCGGCGACAATAACTGGCTAGACCAAGGAAACTCCTAACTTGCTTTACTGCTTCAGGTGGAGTCCAATCAAGAACGGCCTGAACTCTCTCGTGATTGACAGAAATGCCCTTACCAGAGATTACGTGGCTGAGATAGGTCACTTATGGCAACCAAAATTCGCACTTGGAGAACTTGGCATAAAGGCGGTGCTCTCTGAGTTTTTCCAACACAAGTCTAAGATGTTCGGCATGCTCTTCCTCATTCCTCGAGTAAATTAGAATATCATCAAGGTAAACCAAGACGAACTTATCTAAGTACTCCATGAAGATCAAGTTCATCAAGAGGGAGAATGTGGCTGGAGCATTGGTTAGATTGAAGGACATAACGGTGTACTCGTACTGGCCATAACGAGTGACAAAAGCCGTCTTAGGAATGTCTCATTTTCTAATCTTGATTTGATGGTAGCCTAACCTCAAATCCATCTTGGAGAAGACTGAGGATCCAGCGAGCTGATCATATAGATCATTGATCCTGGGGAGCGAATACTTGTTCTTTATCGTGACCAAATTAACGGGGCGATAATCTACAACCATCCAATCTGTACCATCATTCTTCTTGACGAAGAGGATGGGACAAGCCCATGGAGAAGAACTGGGATGGATGAAACCCTTTTGCAAGGACTCATCAAGTTGTTCTCATCAAGTTGTTTCTTAAGCTCGGCTAGTTCTAGAGGTGCCATCTTGTAAGGTCTCCTAGAAAATGGAATAGTTCCTGGGATATGATCTATGACAAACTCTACATCTCTATCGGGTGGAATACTTGGCAGTTCCTCTAGAAAGACATCTAGAAAGTCTCGGACTACGGGGATATCTTCAAGGTCTGAGAGAGGGCTGGCATTAAGAGAATAGAGCTGACGCTTTGCAACTCTAGTGGAGACAGTGACTATCTTGCCAGATGGGTGTGTAAGCTGAACAGACCTAGTGTAATAGTCAATCTTGGCATGATGAGCTGTCATCGAGTCCATACCCAAGATGATGTTAATATCTGAAGACTTGAGGGCTACAAGTGATGCAATGAATACAAGTCTATGAACAAGGATTTCATTACCATGGCTTACACTAGAAGTTTGCCATTTTGATCCAGGAGTTTGAATGACTAATGGAGAAGGCATATCACAGAATGATATGTTGTGCAAGCTAGCATAGCTTTCAGAAATGAAAGAATGACATGCTCCAGTATTGAACAGAACCGATGCTAGATGATAGTTGACAAGGAGTGTACCAAGAATGATATTTGGATCATCATGAGCGTCTATAGCTGAGATGTGATGCACACGTCCATGTTCAATGGGAGCTGACTTGACACTGATCACCTTGCGTGGTGGCTTACCACGAAGAACGGACTTCTCGGGCTGGGCTGGAGCAAAACTGGCCTGAGAGCAGTCACGTGCATAATGTCCTGGCTTTCCGCATCTGAAGCAAGTCCCTAAAGTAGGACGTGGACCCGCATTGTCAAGTGGTTTACCAATAGGCCTGGGTGGAGCATAAGACTGAGCTGGATGAGGCACCACATAAGATGGTCCCGGTGAATTACCGGGTGGAAGAGCGGAGTTTTCGGAACCTAAATCTGGCGCTTCTGGAAACTAGTGTCGGAGCAAGATCCCAAATCACAGGTGTGCTTACGAGACTCCTCATAATTGAGCTGAGTTGTCTCTGCTTTAATGGCCTTGTTCACAAGAGCCTGGAATCTATTGCAATGATGCAAGTGAAGATCATGATGCAGCTTGGAGTTGAGACCCTTCCGGAACCTAGCCTGCTTCTTGGCGTTCGTGGACACTTCTTCTGTAGCATAGCAGGCGAGGTTCTCAAACTCTCTACTGTAGGCATCAACAGCCATCTTAGCCTGGGTAAGACTACAAAACTCTTCTCTCTTGCGATCGATGAGAGCTTGAGGAATGTGAAGCTCGCAAAAAGCCTCGGTGAAATCTCTCCAGGTAGGAACCTGGCCAGCTGGAATCATGGCCTCATAGTTCTGCCACCAAATACTAGCAGGACCTTTCAGTTGATAAGTGGCATAGGTGACCTTGTCACCTTCAGCTACGTTCGTGGAACGCAGCTTGTGAGTGATACTACGGAGCAAGTCATCTGCATCGAGTGGCTCAATGGGATGATGGAAGGTGGGTGGTTTCAGACCAATGAAGTCATGGATTGTCGCTGACTCTTTGCACTGTGTGGTGTTATCCTTAATACGTGCCAACAGGCCGTTAGACTCTCGCTTGTTTCTCTCCATCTCTAACATGACCTATGCCAACGAAGGCTGGTCGGGAGGATCCTCCTCAGCCCTACCACTTCTGTGGTTCTTTCTATGAGCAACTAAACCTCGGGTAACTGACGACATCCTGAGAAACGAAACCAAGGACGAAATCTGCATCAACCATAGGCTCTAGAATGTAGGACAAGGAAATGAGTATATCTCAACTCCTAGGACAAATCCGACAGCATTACGGCAGTAAAATGCTCAAAATGAGACATACTGCAAACGATAGGGCAGTACCATACTCAACAACATCACTCAAGGTTCTGTGACAGTAGTAAACAAACTACACCGGAAGAACTCAAAAACTGGAAGATGACTCTGATCAATCAATCCTATTGGACTATGGAATAGTAACAAGTGATCCTGATAGACGGAAAAGAAAGCCTAGTTCCTTAACCCGTAGGATAGATAAGATGACTCAAATAAGAAGGGCATAAGGTATACGGGGTAAAAAGAGCCTTATGTTCCCTTCCACAATCAATTCCCTTATATAACTAAAGAATTTCTAGAATTAACTTCGACAAGTTTGGCTTGGTAATCCTACAGGCAGTCAGGCTCTGATACCAAAGCTATCGGGACCCCGATCCTAAGTCACACCGGTCTAGCAAGTAACACATCATATCACTTTGCGGCCTCACGCATGGTATCCCCACGGGTGCCACCTTACCTGGCCCGGGACTGTTTGCGTATTTTGGCTCACGTATATGATAGTGTCGCTAGCATCCATATGACAGAGAACCCGGGACGACACGACTAGTTATAAACCCAAGGTGGCACTAACTTACAAGGACAGGCATACATGACCCAGCAACGAACGTGTCGGTCATCAACGTATGAACCCAAGTCGTAGCAAGCTACAAGGACTTAAAGGAACAACGCGTGACATTTCCCCAAAGGGACAGACACAGGAACGAAGAAGGACACATGCCGGCCAGCCTAAGTGTTCCGGAGCAGTAGCAAGCTACCATGGCTTAGTGGAAGCACTAGGAGACATTTCCCCATAAGAGAGGCTACCAAGAGGAAACAACTATGTTGTCGGATCCCACACATGCCAAGCATTTCAACAACATACACACAATATGCTCGATATGTGCAAATACCACATGGCATCACAACAAGACTCTATGAAACAAAGTATTTATTCATTAGGCTCAGTGGAGCCAGATATTACAAACATGGGTCTCATGACCCAACATTCACAACATACAAGCAACATGCGGAAGCATAACATGTTCGAGTACAGACAACTACAAATGAAAAAGGCTGAAGAGTCTGACTATCTACAACACTCGTACAAGATCGTAGCTGAGGTAACAAGCTACTTGTCGAAGTACAAGCAGAACTACTAGTGAGACAGAAGTCTCATCTGCAAAATATAAATTAAGCAAACACGAGTACAGAGGTACTGAGCAAGACTTACATCAGATCATATCAGACATGCATTTGTATCAAGAAGGCAAAGTGGGGTTTAGTTGCAGCAAGCCAGCTTTGACTCAGTGGCTATCCTGTACTATGACTGCTGGTAACTCTTTGAGGTGGTGCACACGAGTCCACTAATCACCACTCAATACACCACTATGGATCCATCCCCGTCTCCCTAGGAGAAGGCCATCCATAGCACTCACACTTGTCTTGAGTATTTTAGAGTATCCACTTCAAGTTGTCTATGTACCACGTAAGCATCCAAGAAGTCCATAACCGTGGACCCGGCTATTCGAATAGATCATGTTAACCCTGCAGGGGTGTACTTATTCACACATGCTCTCGCCACTTACCGCCATGTACACGTCGTGTATCTCGGCAACCTTCAAGCGGAAGCCTGGCGAGGATGTCGGCCACGACCTGACTAACCACACAAGACTCTAGTTGTAATGCCCCGGATGTAATACTTTCCCTTTTGGGTATATAATATATCTCCGGCTTCATCTATTTCCATTCCGGGTTCTTTGTCTTTCGGGTTTCGTCGTTTTGTTGTGTGAGTGTGTGGCATTCATTCATATCATGTAGACATGTGCATTGCATTGCATTTGTGTTGTCGGTTGCATCCGGTTCCACGCGTTCCTTCCTGTTGTCCGTTTCGCGTTCCGGAGCTCCCTCACGTGTCTGTGACGTCCCGTAGACCTACTTTGTTGTTTGGGCGTGTAACGTTACCGGTGGGCCGCGAGGTTGTTGTGTGTGTTGTTGTTTTGTTGTGTGCAACCCGCCTCTCAAATCTCGTCGCGTTTGGACTCCGTTGGCTATCCCATCCGTTGTTCGTGTGGGTCCAAAGTGCCGTTACTTTGTGTCCCAGAAACACCCCTACTGCAGTGTTTTATCTTCTCCTTGGCCCTTTTAGACTACCCCCGCGATCGGATCCGTCGGATCGCGATCGGAGGGCTCCAAACACCCCCAAATCCCCTAAACCTAGCAGATCTGCTATATATAGACCCCTAGGTCTAATTTTGGGCATCCCTTTCTTCTTCCCTTTCTTTTTTTTCCCTAGTTTTCAGATCCAATCTTCCCCTTCCTCTCCACTTGGAAACTCTCCTCGAATCCCGAAGGATCCGAGCAGGTCGCCGCGCCAGCCCTGGATCGGGCAGGATCCAGGGTCAACCACCATCGCCGATCGATCGCTCCACCGACCGCGCCAGCCAGATCGACCCCCTCGTTCGACCGCTTCCACCCCGCACCGGACCACATCGCCGTCTCCTCCTCCCGTCGGGGCCCAGCTCCAGGCCTCCCGCTCGCCCCGCGAGGCCCATCGCCTCCACTCCGGTTCGGGCCGGGGTCCCCACATCGCCAGCGCCACCTCGCCGCCTGGGCCGGCCGCCTCCCCCCGCTCGGCCCGACCGCGCCACCCTCCAGGCCACGCCACCGCAGGCGCCAGGCCTCCCGCGCGGGCCGCTTCTCCGGTCGCCAGCCGCCGGCCCATCCCGAGGCCGCTCCGCGGGCCGCCTCCATCCGGGCTTCCTGCACCAGGCCACCGCCGGGCCAACCCATCGCCAAGCCGCGTGGGCCGGCCTCTCTTCGCCGCCGCTCCTGCCGCGATCCGGGCCGCGCCGCTGGGCCCGATCTCCTCCGCCAGCTTGGGCCGGATCCATCTCCACCGGGCCGTTGACTTCTTCGTTTTCCAGATCTGTGTGAGAAGGTTGCCCCAAATATCTCTAAGTCCCAGATCTGTTAATCTGTGATGCAATCTTTCAACTGCTCTAACTTTTTGTGCATAGCTCCGATTCGCACATATAGCATGTCCAGACGTTCGTGGGATCGTGCACTACGTTTCATCTGTTGTTGTCATGCATGTTAGAGATCATCTAGGTGCTTGTTTTGCTGTTGCAAGAGTGCATCATGATATAAACTGCTGCTATGTGATGTTTTCATGTCATCTTTGCCATGTGGTATCTTTTAGCTCGTTTGTCCGAATGATGCAAATGGCATGTCCACGTGTTCGTCTTGCCATGCTCTACGTGTTGTATGTGCTAGGTAGCATGATAGATTTATTCTTGCCTTGTTATCATCGTTGCAAAGTGCCATGTGGCTATGATGTTATTTCACTTGTTATGAAATGCCATCTTGTTGAGCTCGTTGCAATCGTTGTGTTCACCTCTATGATGCATGCTTGTGTGTTTCGGAATCACCTTCGTGTGAACTTTGATGAGGTGCTTACCACTTGCCATGTTTAGTTTCAAGGTGACTTAAACATGCTCTTTTAGATGCCATGATGAAATTGCTGTTTTAGTACTTAGTGGTTTTTCACTAAGTCTGAAATATGTAACGATCCGATGCCATGTTCGTGTGATGTTCTAGGACAAAGCATGATAGTTTTGGAGTGGATCTTGATTGTTCCTTGTAGTATATATTGTTGTCTTTCCATTCATGTCCTCACATGTCTATTTAAGTGGCTGTAGCATGTTTATCTTTTGCTCCAAAGTTTCAATAAAATTCTGCTGCCAGAATTTTATTGTCAAGTTCAATATGTCCAAGATCATTGCTATTGATCCGTGACTCCGTTGGGGGTGCACCTTTGGACTTAGTTGCTGTAGTATATGTCTAGTTTGTGTTAATGTCCTTTGCCATGATATTTGAGTGCTGTAGCTTAATTATTTTGTGCTCCGAAGTTGCTATGTCGCTGTAATTTTCAGCTTTCGCTAATTTCTTGTTTCGGGCATAACTTTTAGCCCGTAACTCCGATTTCAGCGAATCTTACATGAAACTTGATTGTTTTTCCATGTAGATTAATAATATCAGATTGTTATCATGTTTTGAGGTGTTTTGCTTGGGTGATATTTTACGTGCTCCGTGTGCATCCTTAGTGCATTCATCATGCATTCATCTTTTTCGAGTGCGCATTGCATCTTGTTGATTGGTGCTTGGTGTGATTGTTTTGTTTAGAGCCAGAAGCCGAGACCGAGATCGAGTACGAGCATGAGGTTTCCAACGAGGTTGAGCACGAGGACCCTTCTTACGATCCGAACGACTTCTCTTCAGGCAAGATGACCGAACCCCGATAACATTACTATCTTTGCCTATTGCTAGTAGTCTCGATCTATAGTTTTTGCCTCGATGCCCATGATCTTCTTGTCGGCCTCCTACTTGTAACCAATTGCCATGTTTAACCAACCTACCTATGCAAACCGTTGCTTGGCTAAGTACGCTTCGCTCAGCCCTTCTTATAGCATTGCTAGTTGCAGGTGAAGATCGAAGATGCTTGCTTCATGTTGAAGTTTGGTTGGGTTATATCACACTATATAAATGCTTTAAATGAAATCATCTATATATTGGCAAGGGTGGAAGGCTAAGCCTTTTGCTTGGTGTTTTGTTCCACTCATGCCGTTAGGAACCGTATAAACCGGTGTTATGTTCCTTGATTATGCGTTCCTAACACGGTTGGGGTGTATGGGACCCCTCGATAAACCGCTAAGTGCTAAGTCTTTTCCAGCAAGTCCCAACATTGGTACTATTTGCCTAATAACAAACTAAACTTGCATAGGGAGTAATTAACCCTCTTTCTTAATCAACAACCCCGGGCCAGTGCTCCACATGAGTGTTGGTCCGAAACGGGGGTCCTGCAGGGCCGCCTTGGGGCAACCCGAGGTATCTGGCATACACCTGTAGCATCACCCATCCGGTCGTGTCCCGAGACTTAGATACGCGCGGCTACTATCAGGGTGTCGACACGCCGGGAGGATTTGCTGGATTAGCCTTACCTTAGTTCGGTATATCTTGAGCACGGGATTCCGAGGATACTCGGGTCTTCCCACTTTGGAGTTGCGACTCCGCGGATCGTGGGCTTGTAATGGGTCAAGTTGGAACACCCCTGCAGGGTTTGATCTTTCGAAAGCCGTGCCCGCGGTTATGTGGCAGATGGGAGCTTGTTAATATCCGGTTGTAGATAACTTGACACAATGTTTCTAATACACTACCAACGTGCGTTCCGTGACCGTCAATTTCCGAATAGGGATTCGGGAGTTGAACACGGAGGGGTTATGCTTGTGGAGCTTGTAGCTAGGATCACTTCGTGATCACTTCTCGTCCGAGGTTTCTCTTCTCGCTCTCACTCACGTAAGCTAGTTGCTAGTTGCTGCTGCAGACACTTATTCTTTTCTTCAGCCTTTATCCTCTCCCAAAGGCTTAAATAGTCTTGTTACCCGGGAACGGGATTGCTGAGTCCTCTGTGGCTCACAGTTACTTCACACACCAGATGCAGGTCCAGCTGTGAGCTATCCAGGTGATGGCACCGAGCTGGATTGGGAGTACGACGAGGAGCGTAGTCGGTACTATGTGTGATACTCGGATGACCAGTAGTGGAGACTCTTACTAGGATTCGTTCCGCCTGTGGTTTATTTATTTCAGTTTGGTATCTTGACATTTGGATTTTGCCCTTAGAGGGTTGTGATGTTCTTAATGTATGATGTTTGAGACTTGAATTGTAATTCTGTGACGTGGCGAGTGTAAGCCAACTATTTTCTGTTTACAATCCCCTCTTTTACATGAGATGTGCAAAGATTACCGAACTTGAGATCATTCTAGGATGGATTTATGCCTTTAAGTCGTGCCTCGACACGTAGGAGGTATAACTCCATCCTGGGGATTACACTAGTCCAGGTTTATTGCCTATTCGGGTTTCATCCGCGAGGGAGTCCGACCAAGGTTTCCATCATCGCCCCAAACAATGTGAGCACGATTCCCAAGCCCACCATCCGGGTGCCAGTTGGTACACCGTGCCACTTGTGCCTAGTCTGTCCCAAGCCCACCCTGCCGGGTGCGACTTGGTAGAGATATAACACTACCTACAAACACCAGAAACTAGTTGCGACTCCTGGACAGAGACCAAGTTGGTTAATAAGTCGAGAGGGGCACTTAAGCATTCCAATGCGTGGTAGTAGCTAGTCCTTGGACAACATACAAAGAACTCAGTTCTTAAGGACGGTTCTAGTGAGACAACCCACCATATACCCCTACATGGCATCTCACTTCTACCTTTACCAAATCGTGTTCACACACTTAACTCTCAGCATCAGAACATAGCACTGCACTCCAATTCATTCCCAATGAATCAGATTTGACACACTCTAAGCAATAGCAAGCATGGCATGGTAAGAACACAACATGGCTTCAATCAACTCCTACACATGCTAGTGGGTTTCAAGTATTTACTATGGCAATGACAGGTCATGCAGAGGAATGGGTTCAACTACCGAAGCATAAAGTAGCAGTTGAATCATTGTTGTCCTAATGCAATAACAGAGAGCAGGAGCGAGAGAGTGGGATTGTATCGGAATGAACAAGGGGGTTTGCTTGCCTGGTGGGTCAACAGGGGGGCACTGCTCCTCTGACGGGTACTCTGGAACGGTCTCCAGAGCAGGACCTATCAAGAAGGACGGTGCCAACAATCAAACACAAGAATATGCAACAATATGATGCATGAGCATGGCATTAAGATGTGATGTTGTTTGAGCTAATGCAACTAGCATTTATTTGGGTGAAGTCTATTTGAACCAAGGGTTCAAATGCAACTCCAAAATAAACATTTATAAATGCCATTTATATGTTTTCATATATTCGGTAGGTATAACTTCATTTGTAATGCATGAAAATGGTACAAATGGATAGATTGATTTTTTCTGAAATTTTTTCATATATAAATTATTTCAAACTGAGCTACGGTTGAATTTCTGTGACTTTTTGAAGTTTTAACCAATTTCTGAAATAAATAAATCATTTAAGATTTATTTAAATTACAGAAATGGATTACTACGTTAGCATGACAATAGCACGACGTCAGCAGGTCAACCGGGCTGACCAGAGTCAAACCTGACACTGGGGTCCACTGGTCAGTGACTCAGAGCTAATAGAGGGTTATTTCTAAACTAATAAAAATATTAGGGTGCTGGGGCCCACTCTCAGTGTCACGGTTTAACTAACAAAGTAATTAGCACTAACACTAATTCTAATTACAAATTAGCTGGGTAGGGCCCACCTGTCATTGACCCAGGGCGATCAAATCCCTGGTCAACCCGGGGCCAACACGCCGACGTTTAGCCACTGGCGGTAGCAAACGCGGCGGAGGGCATTGGGATTGGGCCTTCAGCGTCCAAATGGAAGGCCGAGGTCATCTACAGCGTGCAGAGCCCCGTTCGCATCCATCTACGTGAGCGGGAGGTTGTCGGGGCGCCGGAGCTTGCCGGAAACGACTTCGGGGTGGCGGCCGGAGCACGGCCAGGTGCGGTGGGTTGCTTCTGTGCACGGGAGGACGAGGGGATGCTTGTTCTGGGCTCCTGGGACCACGCTGAGCATGGTGGTGTGCTCGGTCGCGGCTCTGGGTGACAGTGGCCACGGCGGAAACATGGCCGATGGCGGTGAGGTCTCAGCCTCGGCGGCTAACCTAGCTACGACGCGCGCAGGAAGGAACAATGAGGGAAGGAAGGAGGAGCAGCTCACGGCGGATGCAGTGGGGCTGACGGTGGCGTTGGGGAGGGACCGGAGCGATCAGGGTGGCGAAGGGGATCTCCGGCGGCCGGCGATGAAGATGACTGTGGTGACGGCTCCACTGGGAGGTAGCAGGCGATGTGGCGGGGCTGGTTGACTAGTCAGAGGGGCGAGGGGAGGCGGTAGCTACGACCTGCACGGCGGCAAGCGCTCATTGGCGTCGACCATGGCGATCAAAGGAGAGGGAGAGGCGTGGGGGGAGGAGTGGGGTGTCCGGCGGTTCGGGGCGTCTCCGTGGCGTGCGAAGAGAGCCCGGGTGCGCCTCGGTGGCAAGCAGGAGGTGGCCAGGGCGGCGCGCGCGGCCGACAGGCAGCTGGCTGCCTGCTCTGGCGGGAGGAAGTAGGTGAATGGCTCGGGCCAGCACAGTGCTGGGCCGGCCAGTGGGCTGCTAGGTGGGCTGTGCCAGGTAAGTTCCTTTTCACCTTTTTCTTTCTGTTTTTCTATTTTTGACACTTGATTTGATTTGGTTTTTGAACCAAATCAATTTTGTTGCTTCTGATAAAATTTTGTAGGGACTCAAAGAATTATTCCACAGCCCCTCACAAGTTTACAGAATTATTGGACATATATTAAAAATATATAACATACATATATCCAAGGCAAATAATTATTGCATTAATTCCAAATGCCCAAAATAAATATTTATGAGCTCCTCAAAATATTGGTATGAATTTTACCTCTGACCAATATTTTCAGAGAGAAACATGAACATTTTCTTGGACCCTTTTGGAGCAATTTTTATCTGGGTCATTTTCAAAAAGATTCCTGAGGCTTTCACATGTCCCCAAATCAAATTCATTTGAAAAGTTTAAACATGATGCAACACCAAAATTAGCCTAGTGCATACCAGAACAAGGGATGTGACATTTCTAGCCAGCCATTTGTCCCGGACACTATGTTTGAATGCCGCTAAGGCCTCGGCATCCAGAGAGTCTACAATTTGGTACTTTTTAGTCAAGTACCGATTCCAAAGCTTACGGGCTGACTCCCAGGGTTGTTGGATTATATGACTTAGATCATCAGCATCTGGGGGCCTTACAAAAGTCCCCTGAAAGTTGGCCCGAAAAGCATCCTCCAGTTCTTCCCAGCTTCCAATAGAATTCTCTAGGAGGTTCTTTAACCAGTGCCGAGCTGGTCCTTTCATCTTTAGAGGTAAGTATTTGATAGCGTGGAGATCATCTCCACGAGCCATGTGTATCTGAAGAATAAAGTCTTCTATCCATACAGTGGGGTCCGTTGTTCCATTGTACGCCTCGATGTTTACGGGTTTAAACCCTTTTGGAAATGCATGATCCATCACCTCATCAGTGAAGTACAGAGGGTGTGAAGCATCCTTGTATTTTGCGATGTCGTGGCATAATTAGGACGGTATTGGTGTTCGATGTTGGCTCCAAACTGGAATGTGACCGGTCTGTTTGGCTTGATAGCCTTCGTTCCGTGTGAGGGCGCGTTCCCTAGGTGTGTAGATTGATTTGGTCTGGCTAGCCTTTTTATTCAGGTCCTGACGTAAGTCGTACTTATGTCCCTCAGCCGTTGCATCCTTTCCTTTACGGTGAGGAGGTGCGGGTTTGTGTACGGCATTGCTGGCAACTTTGTCCCGTCCATGGGGTGGTCGGTTCGGTTGATTGGACTAATCTTACTTCGGCGGAATTGGCGCTGGGGCCTCATCGTCGGATCGGGGCAGCACCTTGCGTTTAGGATAGCTCTTTGTGTGGCCCTTATAGCCGTATCATTCTTCAGTGTCTATCACATCGTTCCAACTGCCGTTGACTGTGTCCTGTTTGACTCTAAGCCGCGGATGCCGCCTCTTCAGGCTCCTTGCGGTGGCAATGAGCTATTGTTGAAAATGTTTCTGTTCGAGCAGCTCTTCTGGGATGATGAATTCTTCGTCTCCTAGGTTGATGTCCTCTCCAGAGACAGGTTGATAATTGTTGTCATCCGCGTCTCTATGATCGGCCAGCGGTTCTTCTGGACTGTGTTCGCCATCCTCCTGTTCGTCCTACTCTATCGCTGGCTCCGCGGGGTCATCAGCTTGTTCCGGATCGTCATCGTCTTCAGTGACAGTTTTACTCTATTTCCCTTTACAGGATCGAGATCAACGCTTCTGACGGTGGCATTTGGGAGGTTCATCGGCATGCTTATCTTGTTCTAGATTGTTATCGTCGTCGCCTTCCTTCTCGTTGGCTGTGTCCACCATGTATACATCGTACGTAGAGGTAGCCGTCCATTGCCCGGTTGTGGGTGGGTTGGTATTTAGATCGGCTTCGGCATCGTGGTCCATCCCATCGATGTCTTCGGAAGCATAATCTAGTAGATTGGTTAAGTCCTCGATCATGGCTACCAAGTGGGTGGTGGGTGGGAAGCAAAATTCCCTGTCCTCAGCCCCCAGTTCGAACTGGGCATAATTCGGCTGGGAATCCTCTGCTAGTGAGAGATATTTTAGTAAGTACAGCGCTTCGTCTAAGTGTGAGTGCCGGACATGTGTTTGGATATCTGCTTGGCTGAGTTCAGTAGCAACCGCTCAATCAAGCCCGAAGGATGCATATCCCGAAAGTTCGGAACTTGTAGTCAGAGACGAGTCCGGAGTTGTGATGGAGGGAATCCCGCTCAAGGTTGGGTCTGTGTGTGGCTCAAGCTCCGCTAAGTCTGTGGCCTCCGTGGCGGGGTTCATCTTCCTGTCCTCGGATGAGGTGAACTACTCTGGATCAAAGGCCAGAGCTATCGCAAATGTTGTCCCCTGGATGGGGTCCGATGATAGATCTAGGTCGTGTTCATCGTGGTGGCAGGGGGCAGCTACCATGGGTGCGAATCCATTGAAGATCAAATCTCCGTAGACATTAGCAATGTAGTTTAGGCTCCCAAATTTGATCTGATGACCAGGGGCATAGATGTCAACCTGCTCGAGGTGGCCTTCAGTGTTGGCAAGAAGCACGAAGCCGCCGAACACAAAAAGCTAGTCGGGGAGAAAAATTCCATCGGCGGTGGCGCCGTCGTTGATGATGAAGCGAGCCATTAATACTTCAATCGACAACACAGTGGAACTCTCAATGAAAGCACCAATGTCGGTGTCAAAACCGGCAGATCTCCGGTAGGGGTCCCGAACTATGCGTCTGAGGATTGATGGTAACAGGAAACTAGGGACACGATGTTTACCCAGGTTCGGGCCCTCTGGATTGAGGTAATACCCTACTGCCTACTTGATTGATCTTGATGAATATGGGTTACAAGAGATGATCTACCTCGATATCGTAATGGCTAAACCCTAAAAGTCTAGCCTATGTGATTGATATGATTCTTCTGTCTCTAGGGACTCAACCCTCCTGTTTATATATGCACCGGAGGGACCTAGGGTTTGTACATGATCACCTTGCAGAGGAACAAAAGTATTACACTCGACCCTAAACTTGCTATTTTACAAATATGGGAGTCCTATCCGGATAAGGGAGAGAGTCTTCATTGATAATCTTCACGGCCCACTAGTCCGGCCCATAATGAACGATTCGGCCACCTAAGGACCCCTTAATCCAGGACTCCCTCAGTTATCCCAGCGTCCTACACCATGACCACCTCCGTAGCCGTAGCCTCGATCGCCGCACTCGCGGCGACGACCGAGGCGCCCGTCATGGATGGCCCTACGGCAGTCGTTGGTGTTGTGGTTGTGCACGTTGTGGAAGACGCGGAACAGGCGGCTGCCTTTGGAAGACTCGGGGTAGTCGCACCCACGCTTCATCTCAGGCTCAACCGCGAGCAAAACTGGTCTCTTGCGCTTGGCTTCCTTGGTATTGGCCTTCTTGTCTTCTGGGTCAGCCTCGGGGAGCTCGACGTGCGAGAGGCGACCCTCTTCTGCCCTTGCACACTTGACTGCCATGTTGAACATCTCCATAGCCGAGCACAAGTCCTCATGCATGGTGAGCTCCTCCTTCATCCTGACGTCCTAAACGCAGTCAGTGAGCATGGAGATGATGGCCTTGTCTGACACCTTGGGAATCTTGATGTGGACGTTGGTAAAACGATGGATGTACTTGCGCAAAGTTACCCCTGGCTGCTGCTTGATACACCACAAGCCGCCTACCGCAGGGGTGCAGTCACGTGTCCCTTCAAAGTTGGAGACGAACCGTTCACGCAGCTCCTCCCAGGAGGGAATCGACTCCGCTGGGAGGTTCAGGAGCCACGAACATGCACCTTCCTTGAGAGCCATGGGGAACAAATTGGCCATAACATTCTCGTCTCCACTGGCCGCCTCGATGCTCAGCTCGTAGAGCTTCAGGAACTCAGCGGGGTCGGCTGTTCCATCGTAGCGTGGGGGCAGGTCTAGCTTGAAGCTGCCGGGCCAAACAACGCGACGCAACTCCGGGGTGAACGTCCGGTAGCCCGCCACGCCTCCGGGTGCCCGCCGTGGTCCGTGGAGGTGGATTCTGATTAGGGTGTTCACGTGCCGCTGCGTGAGGTGGCGTGCGACCTTGACGAGGTGGCGTTAGGGGTGCACGCGCCTTGTCTTGGGGACGCCGCACCACCTGGGAGCTTTCTTCATCAGACGCAGGTGCCCTATGGGGCTAGTCGCGCTAGGGAGCCTCACGCCTTGGCTCGGGGACGACGTCACGGTGGAGAGGAGGAGCTGGTGTGATGTGGGCCACATCGCCCGCTTGAGGTGGTGGAGAAGGCAGCGAGCGAGACGATGCTGGAGCTTGTCTTGCGATGCTAACAAGCTCGGCGATGCGGTCCAGCCAGTCCTCGTAGAGGTCATCGGCCGGGCGGCAGCGCATGAGCTCACGCGCCATGAGTTGTGCAGCCTGTGAGTTCACCGGTCCACGACCGGCATGGGAGGACAAAGCAGCCGCTGGAGTCAGTGACGGGGTTGCAATGCGGCCATTGCTCCGCGCGGGGAGCGGGAGCGACGAATCTTGTTTCTCGCGGGTAGCGGTGCTGGTGGCAGCGTCTGCCGCCAGTGATGGAGAAGGACGGGGGATGGCATCGCCTGGAGGTGATGTCTGGGCGACGCAAGCGCCGAGAGCAGCCCGGCGCTCAGCACGGACTCGACGAGCATGAGCCATGGGAACGGTGAGGCGATGGCGAACCGATAGGAAGAAGAGAGACTCCGACGCACCCCTACCTGGTGCACCAAATGTCAGATTCAGGGCTTCGCAAAACCCTTGTTAGATTCAAACAGTGGGGTGCGTGCAAAGAACTCAACTTCTCCTATATTCCAACTCACCGTCTCTATGAACTAGCTCGATGAAGAAGAAGGAAAATGACACAGGGCAGTTTACCTAGGTTCAGGCCATCTAGTGGTTATTGGCCCAACTCCTGCAATGTGGTGGATTGCCTCGAGGTGGGTTGAGGAAGAACTATTGCACTGGTTGAACAACTTCAGGAGGTTGAACAACCTCTGCAGTTTACCCAGGTTCAGGACATCGAGCGGTGAGTGGCCCTACTCGTCGTCTCCACGATCTAGCTCGATGAACGGGAAGCAAATGGGACAAAGAAGTTTACCTAGGTTAGGGCCACCTTGCGGTGTAATACCCTACTCTTGCTTTTTGGTGGATTGCCTCGAGGTGGGATGAAGATGAACTAGTACAATGGTGGAAAAACCTCAGGAGGCGTGTTCTTAAGTGTGAGGGTGTAGGTTGATCCGATTGATCGGGATCCTTCTCTATGGTGGTGGCTAAGCTATATTTATAGTGGCCTTGGTCCTCTTCCCCCAAAATGTAGGCGGGAAGGGATCCCACAACGTCCAAATTTGAAGGGAGACAACTAGTACATCCTATCCTAACGAAAGGTGGTGGTCGCCTACAAAGCTTCTGTTCCCGATGCCACGGTGGGTTCAGTGATCACCTCCGTCATGTCCTCCGGGCGATCCTGGTCTTGTTGCATGTAAATGGAAACCTTTGGCTGATTCCTCGGGACTCCGCGCCTGTGCTTGCCTCTTTAGCACCAAAGAGGAAACGTGTTGTCCTACGCCCGCTGGCGCCTACCTGGCCTTTGTCTTCATGGCTTGCGTCATCTGAACCTTGTGAGGTGGGGGCTTGCATAGAGATCTCCGCTCCTCAGGAGCCAGCCTAATGCAACTGCTCCTTCTAGAGGTCTTGGTGTCGTCCGCCTCGCGAGGGTCTTGTCTTGTTGATGCTGAAGATGGGTCGTACCAGGATGATGAAGGAGCCATGCCGTGGGCTGCAGGTAGGCATGTCTGGGTACCCTGCTTCCCAGAACGCCGACAGGAATGACCAGCACCTCCAATATCGACTCATCTTTGACAGACGGCGTGCCGTCCATATTGCTCTTCCAGCTCCTGCCTTCTTTAATTTTCAGGAAAAAGGGAGATATTTTATAACCTAAGCGGAGGCAAGCGCATATGAGAGAGAGGCGGAGGCCGCGCACCTCCAAGAAGAAGCTCGCCAAGCAGTAGCTGCTGCAGCACAATACAACCCCAACTATGATTTCGGATATCATCCTGGCCAGTGGTGGCCCTAGACCAACTTAGGCAAAAGCCTAAGCTTGGGGGAGTACGTATTTCTCACCGACATTACATTCATGTTCACACATTCATTCTCATTGTCGGTGTTCATAATCTTTCATTGTATTACGCATGTTTGTTTATTTTTCTTGCATAATTCTTGTGTGTTTGAGAAACTTTGAAACCCCTAAAATATTTCTCGTTTCTTTTTGTCTTTTCTTTCTTGCTTGTTCTTTTAGTAGTTTGTAGTATTAAAAGGAAATCCAAAAAGATTTCTCATTCTTTTGTTTGTTGGGAGCTTTCCTGTGTAAATAGTTTTCTTGTTCTTGTTTCGCTTTCTTCAGAAAAACAAAAACTCCAACAATATTTCAGTGTGTTTCTTTGAAATTCTTTTCTTTTCCTTTGGGGGTCGAGAGGAGAAGACCACGATGAAAATGATGAGTGGCTCTCATATGCATTATTGATTATCTAATAAGAGCCCATATTATCTTGTCTTCTCCTTTGAGTAAATGTTTGCAGATTCCATCTTAGTCCGATGCACGTGCACTCTTATTATTATTCACACCGTTTGATAGTTCAAGTGAAAGGCAATAATGATGATATATGATGAAATGTGATGGGGAAAAACTGGTATGAACTCGACCTATTTTGTTTTTGTAAATATGATTAGCTTGTTATTCCTGATTTAGCCTATTATGAATAAAACATCTTTGCAATGACAATTAGAGACTATAGTTAATCATGCCATGCTTAATTAGCTAGGAGTGTATAATGGTTTACCTTGCATGCCAACATGCTTTTAAAATGGTTGTGATGTAGTATGATAGGATGGTATCCTCCTTTCAATGATTTAAGTGGCTCGACTTGGCACATGTTCACACATGTAGTTGAAACAAAATCAACATAGCCTCCACGATATTTATGTTCATGGTAATTTATATCCTACTCATGCCTGCTCTCAATGTTGGTTAATCTCAAGGCATGTTTATGACCGTTGTCGCTCTCTAGTTGGTCGCTTCCAAGTCTCTTTCTATCTTTCACCTATACTAAGCGGGAATACTGCTTGTGCATCTACTTCCATAAACCCAAACTTGTTCCATATGAGTCCACCATACCTACCTACATGCGGTATTTACCTGCCGTTCCAAGTAAATTTGCATGTGCCAAACTCTAAACCTTCAAATAAAGTTTATTTTGTATGCCCAAATCGCTCATGTGGCGAATGGGGTTGTCTTTATCTTCCATGCTAGGTGGGTTATTCTCACAATGAGTGGACTCCGCTTGTCATTCATGAGAAAATGGTTGGTAATCGGGATGCCCAGTCCTATGATCAAAAGATCAAAAACAAAATCACAAATAATTAAACAAAGCTCCCCCAGGACTGTTGCTGGTTTGGACGGCACCTGTTGTTTCGGACAAGCCATGGAGTGTGTTTGATGGTGGAGGGGGAGTAAAACTTTACCATTATGTTTGGAAATCGCCTATAATAGATGTAGCATGGAAGATATCGAGAACTCTTGGTCATAGCATAGACAAAGAAAGCATGCCGCTCAAATTTATATTCACCTCTAATTTATAACTTGAGCTTCGGCACCTCTGCAAATCCCTGCTTCCCTCTGTGAAAAGCCTATCTATTTACTTTTTTTGCTGAGTCATCATCCTCTTATAAAAAGCACCAGTTGGAGAGCACATCTGTCATTTACATGCATTGTTATTAATTTATATTAGTGTGACTAGATCTCTTTAACCATGAATTACAATGTCTAGTCAGTCCTTGATCCACTTAGGTGCTCTGCACTTATGTTTTGCGGTCTTAGAGATGGCTAGTGAGATACCACTTTGTAATATTATATCACGATTGTTTTGAAAAAGTGTTGTCATGCGAGATTTATTATTATTGCTTGTTGGTTGATTATGTCATTGATATGAGTAAGCATGAGACCTAAATATTATTATGAATGTGGTTAGTTCATAATCTTTGCTGAAAACTTGAATGCTGGCTTTACATATTTGCAACAACAAGATCAAGCAGAGTTTGTAAAAGTTTTTCTTTTTCACTTTCAGTTTATCAACTGAATTTCTTGAGGAGAAGCAATGGGTTATGCTTGGGGGAGTTGATACGTCTCCGTTGTATCTACTTTTCCAAACTCTTTTGCCCTTGTTTTGGACTCTAATTTGCATGATTTGAATGGAACTAACCCGGACTGACTCTGTTTTCATCAGAATTTCCTTGATGTTATTTTTGTGCAGAAATAAAAGTTCTCGTGAATGACCTGAAATTTCACGGAAATTATTTTCAGAACATAAAAAATACTGGCAAAAAGTTCTACCGGAGGGGGCCCATACCCTGGCCACAAGGGTGGGTGCCGCCCCCCAGGGCACGCCACCCGTCCTTGTAGCCCCCTGGACCTCCACCGACATCAACACCAACTCCATATATTCTTATTCGAGAAGAAAAAAATTTAGAGAGAATGATTCATCGCGTTTTACGATACGAAGCCACCGCCACCTCCTCTTCTTCCTCGGGAGACCTGATCTGGAGTCCGTTCGGGGCTCCGGAGAGTGGAGATCGTCGCCGTCGTCCTCATCAACCTTCCTCCATCACCAATTCCATGGTACTCACCGTCGTGCGTGAGTAATTCCATCGTAGGCTTGCTAGACGGTGATGGGTTGGATTAGATTTATCATGTAATCGAGTTGGTTTTGTTAGGGTTTGATCCCTAGTATCCATTATGTTCTGAGATTGATGTTGCTATGACTTTGCTATGCTTAATGCTTGTCACTAGGGCCCGAGTGCCATGATTTCGGATCTGAACCTATTATGTTTTCATGAATATATTTTTGTTCTTGATCCTATCTTGCAAGTCAATAGTCACCTACTATGTCTTATGATCCGGCAAGCTCGGAGTGACAATAGCCCGGACACTTCCCGGTGATGACCATAGTTTCAGGAGTTCATGTATTCACTAAGTGCTAATGCTTTGGTTCGGTACTCTACTAAAAGAGGCCTTAATATCCCTTTGTTTCCTTTAGGACCCCGCTGCCACGGGAGGGTAGGACAATAGATGTCATTCAAGTTCTATTCCATAAACACGTATGATTATATACGGAATACATGCCTACATTATATTGATGAATTGGAGCTAGTTCTATGACACCCTAGGTTATAACTGCTACAAGATGAATATTATCTGATACCTATCATTGTCGATCCATCGCCTACGAGTTCGTTCCATATTGATACTTGCTTTGCTACTTTCGTTACAGTTGTTGTCACCATCACTACAAAACTGCTACTATTACTTTTGCCACCATTATCGTTACTTCCAAACTACTTTGCTACTAAATACTTTGCTGCAGATATTAAGTCTTCCAGGTGTGGTTGAATTGACAACTCAGCTGCTAATACTTGAGAATATTCTTTGGCTCACATTGTGTTGAATCAATAAATTTGGTTTGAATACTCTACCCTCGAAAACTCTTACGATCTCCTATACTTGTGGGTTATCACTCCCCTGGATGTGGGCGAGCACGGGCTGCTCTCCAGTGCCCTCAGCGCGGCCTTCCGCTGCCCCTAGCGCCACTCCAGCGAGCCACCGCCACGCTCTATGGCCGGCATCAATAAGTTACCGGCTAACCAAGCCATTAGGGCCCAATTAAACCACTAAGTACACCCCTAGTAACACTGGCAAGTGGGCCCAGGCGCCCTAATGAACTTAGTTAAAATTAGTTAAATCATTGTTTAGCCGTTGAGTCATTGACAGGAAGGACCACACGTCGGGTTTGACCTGGACCACCCCATTGACCTGCTGACGTGACAGTGACGCCATGCTGACACAATAATGTTTTCTGGAATTAAGTTAAATCAGAAATGATTTATAAATTCTAGAAAATGTATAAAACTTCTAAAAAATCATATAAAAACAACCCTAGCTCAGATGAAAAACATATATATATATATATATATATGAAAAATTATCAGAAAAACCTAATCTATCCATTTATGCTACTTTCATGCATGTTTAACCAACTTATACCAACTGTATTAGTGAAAAAACAAATTGGCATTTAAAGTGCTTAATATGGGAGTTTGCATTTGAACACTTGGTTCAAGTGGACCTCATCTAAAGTGTTTCTAGATACATTAGCACATCCCATAGCATTATTTCCATGTCATTTTCATGCATCATATTGTTGCATATGATGTGTATTGATTGCGGACACCGTCCTTCTCGATTGGTCCTGCTTCGGGGAGTGTTCCAGAGTACCTATCTGAGGAGCAGTGCTACCGTGTTGATATTCCATGCAAGCAACCCCCCCCCCCTTGATCACTCCAATACAATCCCACTCTCTTGATCATGTCCTTCTTTTACTGCATTAGGACAACAACGATTCCACTATTACATGTTGCGATAGTTGAAACCATTCTTCTGCATGACCTGTCTTTGCCACGGTAAATAGTTGAAACCCACTAGCATGAGTAGGAGTTGTTTGAGACATGATGTGCCTACTCATTCATGTGTGATTGTTATGCCTGCTATGCTTAGAGTTGTGTTAGGTCTGATTCATCGGGGATGGATGGGAATGGAGGTGAACATGTCCTACTGTTGAGAGCTAAGTGTGTGAACATGATTTAGTAAAGTTAGTGGTAAGAGGCCATGTAGGAGTACATGGTGTATTGTCTCATTGAAACCGTCCTCGGGAACTGAGTTATGTGTTTGTGATCCAGGATAGTTACTACCGCATATTGGGTTCTGGTAATTTGACCACTCGACTTATTAATCGCATTGTCCTCTATCCAGGAGTTGCAACTAGTTTCTGGTGTTTGTGGGTTGTGTTAGTAGTCTACCAAATGGCACCCATTATAGGTGGGCCTGGGACAGACTAGGCACCATGGCATAATGTACCAAGTGGCACCTGGATGGTGGGCTTGGGAACACTGCTCACATCATTTGAGGCCATAGTGGAAACCTCGGCTAGACTTCCTTGCGGATGGAACTCAAATAGGTGATAAACCTGGACTAGATACTGGTGTGGTTAGTCAGGTTGTGGCCGACACCCTCGCTGGGCTTCTGCTTGAAGGTTGCCGAGTACATGTCGTGTAAATGGTGATAAACGGTGAGATCATGTGTGAAGAAGTACACCCCTGCAAGGTTAATGATGTATTCGAATAGCCGCGTCCGCGGATATGGACTACTTGGAAAGCTTATACTGTTCATAGATAACTGGAAGTGGAAACTCTAAAATGCACAAGATAAGTGTGAGTGATATGGATGGCCTTCTCGTAGGGAGACAGGAGTGGATCCATAGTGGAGTATTGATATGGTGAATATGTGGACTCGTGTGCACTTCCTCACCTCAAATAAAAGTACTCGTAGTCGTAGTACAGGATAGCCACTGAGTCAAAGCTGGCTTGCTGTAGTTAAACTCCACCATGCCTTTGTTGATACTGGTGCATATGTAGCTAATTCTGATGTAAGTCTTGACGGGTACATTTGTGCTCATGTTTGCTTAATTTATGTTTTTGCAGAGAGACTTCCGTATCACTAGTAGTTTGTAGCGACCACGATCCGAATGGACCGAAGTCTCTGTGTTTCAGTGTCATTCCTGGATCGGTAGTGCTGACACACACAGTACTTGAGGGATTTATAGTAGAGTGGCAATCACACACTTATTACATCGAATGTCTCCAAAGAGAACTTATTACAAAAGTCTATGGCTTAAGGCCATCTAATAAAATAACAACGGAAAGCTTGAAAGATAAGTGAGTCCATCAACTCCAACGGCATAGCTGAGTGCATGACAAACGACCTAGGACGTCTTACTCCTTGTCTGAAAAGTCTGTAACGTAACATGTTGCAGCCCGAAACAGGTCAGCACATGGAATATGCTGGCAAGATAACACAGAAGATGCAAGTAACTAAATAAAGGCTAACACTATATGCTTATTTGGCTGGTGGAGGCTCTACGGTTAAAGTTTTTGCATAAAGCCAATTTTTCCCTACAGCAAAGGAATAACTTTTATTTTTAACTATCATTGTAGTTGAAACATCATTGAGAAGGTACCTCCAACTCAATCCCAATTAAAAGTAATCATTAACCCAACAAATTTACTTTAGAGTGATGAGATCAACCAATAATTCAAATACCAGACACTCAAGATTGTCCATAACCGGGGACACGGCTAATCATGATCAGTTTGTACACTCTGCAGAGGTTTGTGCACTTTTCCCACAAGACTCGATCTCCTCCGTTGGATTTTCTCGCACTGCATGGTGTTTGAGAAACGGATGACTGAGACACAGTCTTTCGGAAGCATTTACTCTTTACCCCGGGTGGACCGGTACACCTACTTTCCCCTACATCTGCTAGTCCACCATTGAAAGAGCTCACACAACTTACTCATACTATGCCAGAGCCCATAATGGCATTGTGGCTGCACACAGAAGTTTCTAGCATGAATAGTTTTATGATCCCTTTGAGACTAGGTGGCATTCCATAGGACAATCACACGGAACCCCGGGATTTCCTAGGACAACACTGGATTCTCCAGGTGCCCTGCAACCAGTCCACCCAGATGTGTATTCAAGTTGCCACCTTAAGTTGAACCATTAATTAACAACTCACATCTGTCATGGATTTCACTCAAACCCAAACCACGTCTACAAGCATAGCATGATAACCTAAGCATAGCGTAGAAGTAACTCCCAAGGGTTTGAAAATAATGCAGGTAATAGGTTCTACCTCAATCTACTTCCGAGTTCCACAAGTTAAGAGATCCTACTCATGCAATGTGTGAGGGTTTGATCTAATGCATAAAAACTGGGTAATAAAGGGGTATGATCAAAGTGTTACCTGCCTTGCTGATGATTCGCAAAACCTAGAGACTCGTAGTAGCACGCTTCACAGTCCGGCTATTCTATCGCAAACAAACAACAGCATACATAAGCAATCAAGCAATGATGCACAAACAAAAATCCAAAAAAGAAGATCTAACCAGAAAGTTCAACTTAAGAACTCTGGTTTGCAAAAAGAATCAAATCGAACGAAGCAAAGAAACTCAAACTGCGAAAGAAACAAGATTCGTTTACTAGATTGATCTATAGTCAAATTTTACAGTAACAAAACCTTGTTCAAGTTGGTTAAACGGAAAGAGGGCGTCGAGACGAAGATCTGGGATTTTGAATCACCTGATTCCGACTCTCGAGCGAAAAGAAAAACGAAAAACAAGTTCAAGGCAGAAATCGCGATCGAAATAATCGCGGATAAAAACCCCGAAAAAGAAAACTGACGAACAGATTAACGAATGAACGTTTGTTAACTGAAACTAAACAACAAATTCGTTTGTTAAAACGAACGAACGGGCGAACGCTCGCTAAACAGCTAAACCGAAAGAAAAAAAACCGATCTAATCTAAAAACGAAACTAGGGTTTTGCTAAAAAAACCGGGTCGGTTTCTTCTAGAAAACCGGGACGGCGGGCGGCTACCTCGACGAACCCCAGCGGTGGGCGGGTCCGGCGGCGACGACGGGCGGCGTGGTGGTCTGGCAGTGGCAGCGTGCGGCGGCGGCGGCGCTAGGCGGCGGCGGGCAGCGGTGGCGGCGGCGCTAGGGTTTGGCGCAACGGGCGAAGCGGCAAGGCGGGGTGGCTGAGGCGGGGAGGCTGGGCTGGCTTATAAAAGCCCGGGCCAGGGGGAGTCCTGGCCGAACACGGCCCAAAGTCGGTTCGCCACTTTTTTTAAAGAGTCCTGACGTACGAAAACTAACAAAAGAAATACTAAACGAACTCCAAAAGTTCCGAAATAAATTTTCACCGTCCTCTAATAATAATTAGGACAAAGTGAACATTTTTCTCGGACCTAAATGCAATTTTGAAAAATGTGTATTTTTTCTATGCAAATAAAATCACAAATAAATCCGAAAAAATACCAAAAGTGATTTTAACATTTTTTCCTCCAATATTTCCGTTATTTTGGAGAAGTCATATTATCTCCGCTCATATATTTTATTTAGGAATATTTTTAGGAGAGAAAAATAATTAAAACCAACGCTATCCTCTTACCGGTATTCGAGTAAACTCAAATACGAAAACGGTAGAATTCCCAACTCTCTCCGTAGGTCCTTGAGTTGCTTAGAATTTTCGAGGATCGCCACGCACGAAATGCAAAGAAATATGAATGCAGCATGATCTATGTATAACATTCCAAATTGAAAATTTGGGATGTTACATAGTTCTATGTGGGCTTCGACAATTAGCTTGGGAATTCCAGACAGAGGTATGGTTCCTTTGGAGGGTCTTGTGGATAGACATGCTTTCTAGCCTTCTTTGTTTTTAGCTCTTTGTACTCATACATGATAAGCTTTCGTGTGTGCTTGTTGATTGTGTGACTCTGTATGTTGGGTCATGAGACCCATGTTTGTAATATCATGTAATGTATGGATCTTCGGAGCCTTTCAAATAAATACTCTGAGTCATAGAGTTTTGTTGTGATTTCTTGTTGTATTACACATATTGAGCATATTGTGTGTATGTTATTAAAATGCTTGGTATGGGTGGGATCCGACACCTAGTTGTTTATTCTTGGTAGCCCCTCTTTTGGGGAAATGCATCCTAGTGCTTCCACCGAGCCTTGGTAGCTTGCTACTGCTCCGGAACACATGGATTGACTGGCATGTGTCCTTCATTGCTCCTATGTCTGTACCTTCGGGGAAATGTCATGCGGTGTTTTACTGGAGTCGTTGTAGCTTGCTACGACGCGGTTACTCTCGCTCTTAATCGACATGTCCTTTGCTGGGTCATATATGCATGTCCCTGTAAGTTTGTGCTACCTTGGGTTTATGACTAGTCATGTTGGCCCGGGATCTCTATCGTATGGATGCTAGCGACACAATCATGTACGTGAGAGAAAAGACGCAAACGGTCCCCACCGAGGTAAGGCTGCAGCTGTGGGAATACCGTGCCTGAAGCCGCAAAGTGATATGATGTGTTACATGTTAGATCGGTGTGACTTAGGATCGGGGTCCCAACACGGAGTTAGGTCAAACGGAGCCACATGGGCCCTACGAGCCACCAGGGCGCGCCCTACCCCCTTGGTGTGCCCGGTGCCTCCTGGGCCACTGCTCCATCTTCTCGTCCCCACCCAAACCTTCCATGGTCTCTTATTTCCAGCAAAAATTCTCCAAAAAGTTTCATGACATTTAGATTTCATTTGATATTGATATTTTGTGGAACCAAAAACAAGCAAAATACAGCAACTCGCAGTAGGCACTAAATTAATAGGTCTGTCCCAAAAAATAACATATAATTCCTTGAAAGTGTATGTAAAACATCCAAGATTGATACTATAATAGCATGAAAATAGAAAAAATTATAGATACGTTGGAGACGTATCAGTCACATGAAGAGCATAAACAAGGTTTCAGATCTGTCCAAGACTATTATGATGAGCTAAAGGTTGCAATGTACCACACCAACATTGTGGATACATGTGCAGCAAGGACATATTTGAAAGGTGGTCTGATTGTGATGTGGCTGATATAGTTTGTTTGAAATATGATGGTAGCATGCGGGACCTTGTGACTTATGCTATAGGTGAAGAAATGAGAATTGAGAAAGAACGTGCACGCCCATTCAACATGAGTATTCGGCTCCCTTCAGGAGTGAGTCATGCGAAGAGGATAAGCAAGGCGGAGAACAAGATGGCCAAAGGTTGTTCTCTACAAGTAGGCGAATTTGTGATGAGAAAAAGTTGTTTGCATCACGGGAAAAGAGCATCACCGTTGGTCAAAATTCTGTAGCGACAAATGCATATCAAATCCCAAGCAAGCCTGAGAGCCATAAAAGTCAAAATATGTGCGAGTGATATTATAGAAAGTGAGTTGTGTGAGTCTAGTAAAAGTGAGACCGAGAGCCCCATAAAAGAGAGTTTGAGAGATACGCCAAAGGAAATGAGAGTATTAGCCGATGCAAAATGTGAGGATTCTCAAACTAACATGACCCTTCCTATTCCTTGCAATATACATGTTTTAATTTAGGAATAGTAGTCCGGTGTTGATACACTTTCCCACCACATGGAGGAACAAGAAGATAAGCAAACAAGAGTCGTCGATTCATCGTGTGCTTAGGAGGAACGACGACTTGATCAAAAATAGCAAGATGGTATTGAAGTAAGATTACAGCAAGAGCAAGAATGATTGTAAGTGGAACCCTAGTGCAACAATGCCTTCTATGATTGCTTGTTCTACCATGTCTAAACAATTGGATAACTTGATTACCTATCGTTTTGGTGATGTGAAATCAAGACATATAGAAATGGCTGGTGGTATATCTTGTGTTCATGATTTATATTTTTTGACACCTGAAATAGTTGGAGAGGCTCCTACTGTATGTATTAAATTAAAGTATCAAAAGAGTTCTTACAAAGTCATAACCTTACATCCATGGCCATTGTAAAAATAAAGTAGAAGTAGGGAAACCAAGGTAAATACTGGACTAGGGTACAACAAGGGATTGGGCAAAAGAGGAAATAAATTGTCTGTGTTTCTCTTTGGCTCTATGTATGAGTAGACAGAAGTCCTTTTTGAATCTTCTTGCCCATGAGCCAACAGTGGGGTCTATCCTTCAGAAGTGCTTGTTATTTCTTTCTCTCCATCGACTCCAGGAGGCATATAAAAAAATCTCCATAAACATTGGGTTGTTCCATACTGTCTTTGCTTCCTTGATCCAATTTAGACGATATCCATTAGTTGTCCAGTGGATGTTCAAAGTATCCCAACAATTCACACTGAAATGACAAGTAAATATCATGTGTTCGATCGTTTCTTCCTCGGTGCTGCCACACATGATGCAACCATGATTGTCACCAATGTTATAGTGTCTTCTCTTAAGCATGTTTCTCGTGTTCAGACGATCTGAGAGTAGAAGCCAACCAAAAACCTTGATTTTCATTGTCGCCGAAGATTTCCAGACCCATTTGTAACTATTGTGTGCAGTGACCTCCCGGAAATAGAATTTGTAGTATCTTTTTGCAGTGTAGATCTCAGAGCCCGACCCATATACCCAAGAGTCCATGTCCTCTCCCGCATCATTGCCAACGTGTGTTGTGATCTCCTGGATATCGCGCAACACATTGTGCGCTTGCATGGAGAGGGGAAGGTGAAAGGTTTCATTGAGGTTGGTGCAGCCAAGGAAATCCTCGACCGAAATATCTTCAAGTTTAGCATAAGAAAATGCACGGGGATGTGAATCTGCAAGGACATCATCCAACTAGAGATCTTTCCACATAAGCGCAGTATCACCTCTGCGAACGATCACATGCGAGATGCCTCTATAGATAGGAGTAAGTTTGAGCACACCTTTCCACCAGAACGAACCACATGGGTCTGAGGCATGTGGGATTTTATCGGTGTAATATGTGGACCAAATCAAATCAACCCATGGCAGATCCCAATGGTTATAGAACTTGTGTAGGTATTTCATGAGCAAAGCATCACTTTGAATTAGTAAATCAAGCACCCCGAGACCTCCACACTCCTTGGGTCTGCAAACCATTTGCCATGAAGCTAAAGAATTGCACTTGTCCCCATCATCGATCTTCTTAAACCAAAGGCATTGCCTTGTGATTTTATCCAGTAGATCAATAATCTTCTGTGGCAATTTGAGGGTGCAGAGCGCAAAGATGATAAGGGATGTGATGACCAAGTTGAGAAGCGTCAGTTTCCCTCCATAGGAGATCATTAACAATGTTATGGAAATTCTTCATTGAACTCCACAGACCAAAGGCATGAGATCCTGCACAGAAGGTTTTGCAGTGCCCATTGGCAACCCAAGATAGGTAAAAGGTAGCTTTCCCATCACGCAACCGAAGAATTGAGCAATACGTTGAGTGGTTGCATCGTCACAATTCATGGGCACGAGAGTTGACTTGTGGAAATTTATCTTTAGCCCAATAGAAGTTGTATAATCGGTGAGTATATTTTTGACAAGAGTAGCTTGGTCTGGACTCGCCGGTAACAAAATGATAGTGTCGTCAGTGTATTGGATCACCGGTTAGTCAGATTGTTTGGGACGGAAAAAGGGCAAGTGAAGATCATTTTTTCGGAAGGAGTCATTAATTGCAGCCTACAATAAATCTGCCGCCAAGACAAAGATTAAGGGGGAGAGCGGATCACATTGTCATACTCCAAAGATGCAATTAAATTGTCTACCCGGGACGCCATTTAGTAGTACTAAAGATTTGGCGGAGGGAAAAATGGTTTTGATCCACCCCAACCATTTATCATTGAAGCCCATGTGCTTCATGATATCCAACATAGCATCATGATCAATGGTATCAAACGCTTTTGCAAAATCCAATTTGACAATAACTATTGGATTTTAGAAGGTTGGCACTGATATATGTACTCAAACACCCATGCAAGGCAATCCTGGATAGACCTCTTTTTCAAGAAACCATACTGGTTACGGTGTATGATCTTGAGAATGATTTTTTGAAGACGATTAGCTAAGAGTATTGTGATGACTTTGAGACAAAAATTTAACAGAGTAATTGGTCGAAAGTCATTAACTCCTTGAGGGGCAGCAACTTTGGAAATGAGGGTGATGAATCCATCATTAATGCTCTCCAGATTTAGGCCACCATAAAAAACTGATCATAGAGAGCATAAAAATCTTCCTTAATTATGTGCCAACAAGATTTGAGGAATGCACCATTGAACCCATCAGGACTCGGTGCCCTATCCGCTGGTATTTCTTTGATGACTAGATCAATTTCTTGTCTAGTAAAAGGCACAGTTAGGTCGTCTAGCCCCTCAATTCTCTTGATGATGGAGGGAAGATTGAATTTCATCTCATGTTTCGAAGAGGTCCCAAGTCTTTCTTTGAAAGAGTGATAAACGACAGATTATTTGCTAGCATGATCATCAATTATGGTCCCATCCTATAAATTTAAAGAGGCAATATTGTTTATTCTGTATAGTTCAGAAGCCATAGCTTGATTTTTTTTTGGAATTCTCATCTCCAAATCGAACCCACCAGATTGTGCATCGTTTCTTCCAATATTGTTGCTGATATGACAATAACCGTAGAATGTGGGCCTTGAGTATGGTCCGAAAGTTTTCCTCAGGAATGGTCAGATGCCTTCTGTTCTTAATCGTGTCTAATTCTGCTAGGGCTTTGTTGGAGTTATCAATGGCGATAGAGTGGCGGGAAATGTTCTTACTCCAATTTTTCAGACAGTACCGTAAGTGCTTGAATTTTCTGCAAAGAATGGTTGCACTATTGGTTGATCGCATTGGCTTATCCCAAGCAGACTACACAATGTCCATAAAACCAGGATGTTGTATCCAAAAAGGTTCAAAGCGAAAGAGTTTACTCCTTGGGATAGAGGTTACAATTGTGACCACACACGGGATGTGATCAGATACTGCCTTACGCAAGGGTTTAACAATGGTGTTACGGGAAGAACCCGTCCAATTACAAGAGGTGAAAAACCAATCTAGTTGCTCCAAAAGTGGATCCTGATGCATATTACTCCAGGTAACAGTGCGGCCTTTTATTGGTAGTTCAACAAGACATTGTGTTCTTATGAAATCATTGAACGTGATCATGTCATTAATGCTCCCGCCCGGCTTGTTACGATTGTCGGGGCTATGGATATAGTTGAAGTCACGGAGAAGAAGCCAATCTTCGTTGGCTGGGATGTTTAATGAGAAAAGCCAATTAGTGTAGTTAATTCACGATTCACCTTGACATGGGCCATAAATATTCACAAGAGTCCAAGATTGTGATGATTGTGTGGACTGAAATTTAATCACAAGAGCAAAGTCTTCGGAGGCAATGACCGAACTAGTGAATACCAAACTGTTCCAAACAGTAACAAGTCCACCCGAAGCTCCATTTGAGGGAACAAAAGCAAATTGGTCAAAATGACAGGGATAGCAAGATTTGATAAAAGCATGGTCGATCATAGGCTTCTTAGTTTCTTGCAAACATAAAACCGAACATCCACTAGCATTGATAGCATTAGAGAGAGCTAATTGTTTATCACGAGAGTTTAACCCACGAATGTTCCAACAAAGCTCATTCCAATTAACCAAAAGACCCATTTAAGCTAGTAAACCGAAAGATTAAGCCGAGGACGAAGGACCCACCTCCTTGGACTCCAAGAGGGCAGCTTCAGTGAGTTCTTCAGCTGGGATGGCGCATTTGAGGATGCCCACATGTTGGATTACCTGAATGGCAGTGGGAGGTGGTATCTCCTGAGCATCAACATTGTCCAGCTCCGTGATGATCACCGAGGAAGGGGCAGCAGGCATCTGGCGTGGCTTGACCTCGGACAGTTTCTTCTTAGTATCAGTCAGTGCATGAACCTGGAATCCATCATATTTATTCGATCTAGCACTGTGATGAAGAGTGGTCTCACATTCAGGCACCTCTACTTTTCCATGATGAGAGGGGGCGCTAACCTCAATCTGAAGTCCATCAGGAGGAAGCAGAACCAGAGAGCTGGAGTTGTCCTGACGCAGATCTGAATCATCAGCAGGGACAGACCAAGAATGAACCACAGAGAGGCAGTCCTCATTGTTCCTAGTGATCTGGTGCCCAGTAGAAATCACGAGTGAATCATTGCTGCGATGAACCTCAGCATCCACCTTCAGACAATCCCTGAAGCCCAGCCATGTGCTCCAAGGGCCAAACATAGCCATAATCGGTTTGATAGCCTGAAGAAGTAAGTCATTGATTTGCCTCGCCGGCCTGGAGTAGTGAAAAAGCATTGTGGCCACCAGATTTCAATGGTCCGACATGGACAGGAGCAGACCAGAGTTGTTCAGAGAAAGATCAATGCTGAGAGTGTCTCTCGGCTGCTGCAAAGGAACCATGGAGGTGCTAGCAGAGCTCTCGAAGTTATTTCTCCAAAGATTATTGAGAATGTTGATAGGCACGAGAACCAGGTCGTCAGAACTAACAGAAGAATCAGAGCTACCGCTCCAAGAGATGGAGTCATTCCATGCCATTGCAGGGCTATCAAGAAGATTATTTTCAGGGACAATCCCATCAGCGGACTGTAAACCCTCAGCAGCCAACCAGGCTTGAAAATTATACACAGTAGGAGGAGGAGGGGTTGGCCATGCACCCCAAACAGCCTGAAACTGAACTTGCTGATCAACTACCACGTCGCCATTTGCCTGATTTGCCTGGTGCATAGCATGATCAGCAGCCACATTTTGAGCCATCCAGTTATGAAGTTGGGCTTGATGTTCAGCAGTCAGGCCCTCACCAAGAAGAGGATGAGGGACACCATCCTCAGGAGGAGGATCCTCGCTGGCAGGTGGAACCTCAAGTAGATGTGCATTCCAATCACTACTGCGCAACATACTTACAGCAACAGTCCAACAATGACGAGCACCACCAATCTGCCTCATAACGATACTCTTAGGTACTAAGCGAAGATGAATAACCCTGGCCTTCAGCAAAACAAATCGCCTATCACCCCTTGGGTTATGCCATTCAAGCAGAGTACAAAAACTATCCACTGACTTATGAATATAATGCTGCGTTTGATAGTCGTAAGGGAAACCGACATACAGAATCCAAATCTCTGGGCCGAAAGAGGTGAGCCTCATATTAAGTGCAGCATCATGAGGTACAAAAGAGATAACCATGTGTTCATCAGCTTGCAGCTCATCTAATTCAAAAGTAGTCCCCACAACAGAGTCTCTAACTAGGGAATCATCAAATCCAAAAATACCAATCCCTAAAGGGTGGTCCTCAACTTCAGTAGGGAAGTAATGGGACTCATGGAGCAAACATTGGATTGTATCTCTGAGGGCTTCTTTCTGATGCCGCGGGATGAACCTGTTGGCCTCAGCAATGGCCAAGAAATCGTGCCGCAGAGGAGGCACTACACTGACCACCATATCAGATCGCACTTTTCGATCGGTCGGACCGAGCTCCACCGTCATGCGCTGCGGGAGGTAGGGGACGACATTGACGGGGAAGTTCGCCATTGTTGGAGGAGAGCGGAGCAGAGCATGCACAGGAGGAGGCGCGCTAGGCGAGGTGGAATGCATATCGGCAGGGGGTATGGATGGCTTGGGGAGCCAAATTTCATTGTTGGAGCACTGCCCCTGGCTACAGGATGATGCCACGTGTCCCAGCCAACCACAAAGATTGCAATGGACGGTCGAGGAATGCTTGGGTCCAACGGTGGGGTACAAAGTAGGTGACTGCGGTAAATGCATGCGAGAGGAAAGAATCCGTGCAGACCCTGATTTGACTAGACCAAAATCAATTAGCCTCTCATTTCCCAAGTTGGCCATGGCAGGGCTACTAGTAGATGGTAAGCAGGGTAATGATTCCATCTCTAAAATCGGATAAATTGGATTATTTCCTTTCAAAGAATGATCGATATGATTTGTTACCCTAGAAATAGGAGGAACCACATTTTGAGCAGGCTTGGGCTTCCAAAAATAATGCTTAGCTTTAGGGTCAAGGCAGGTGCGCTTCGTGTGGCCCAGAAAGAAGCAAGAGTCACATTTGAGATAGGCCGAGCATTGGAAAAAAAGATGAGCAGGGGAACCACAAGTAGTACATACTCATGGACTCAAATGTGGCCCAGTGCCTAACACCTTAGTGGGCTGACCATTATTCCCCTGACTAGCAGGCGGGGGACAGTAGCAAATGTCATTAAGACAGGCCGAGAAGTTTTTGTCAGGGCAAACAGAAGCCAGGTGGCCAAGTGATTTGCAATGAGAACACAAATTGAGCCTCCCATAAATGTAATCCGATGGAGGGACCGATGTCAGAGATGAGATAGATGCAATACGTGTATTAGAATAACCAAAGTGACGTTGATCTAGAATATGAAACAGCATAAAATTCGGAATGTTGCTCCAAGCATTCTCCTTAAACCGACAGCCTTTAAATATGTGATTAATAGCATTAATCCCCGTAATAATGGATGGTTGGAGGCTTCCAAAGATGATGCCAGAAGTCATGGAAGGTGGATTAAGGCCTGCAATTATAGGATGACTAGCTATTGGGCCCGACCATGTCGGTTCCGGCAACTGAGGTGCCGGCGATGAGCCTTCCGGTGACTGATCATGATCGGACTGCCTTCCCTCCGAATAAGAGAAACCAAACTTTGATAAAATCATATGGGATGGGCTCAAAACGTTGTCAAGCTTCCTTGAGAATTTATATTTTGACTTGATAGCAACGGTAGAACATGTAGGCACCTAAGGAATATGAGAATCAAGATGCCAAGATGAATCCGTAGATAACACACCAATGTAGCTCTAGCGGAATAGACTAAAGTGGCAGACAAAGTCTGGCCAAACTCGATCCTTGAGACCATAGATGAATTGACCAACTTTATTGGATGCCACTGAAAAACGAAACCTTCGTACAGAGATATGTGTCACATTAAGACAAGAAGGTAGACCCCCAATGCAACATTGTAGGGCAATGGCAACCGAATCTTCATTGAGAGGGAAACTTGCCGAAGAGAAATGCACCACCAAGAAGAACTCTTTGTTCAAGCTAGAGGGGGAGAACTGAACGGTAGATCCAAAGCGATGACGCACCTGAGCCATGACCGCAAGGCCGGGAGAGAAATCCCAATGCAGAAGGCCTTCCATGATCGGCTAGATCAAAATTCGCCATGGTTGGATGGTGTGTGGTGGTGGTAGGTGGGAGGGAGGAGAGGAGAGGAGAGGAGAGCCATCCCCGACTACCGGAATTTCTGTCGTGGAATTGTCACGACATATGTCCTCACCTGAAGACCCTCCTTGCTACTCTTCTCGGTCCCCAACGTCAACTTCCTACTTCATGGACTTCTCTTCCTTTTCTAAATCTGTTCATGATTTATATTGTGCCATGCTTGTTGAAACTATTCAATTGATTTCTCTTATCACAAACATTTCTAAAAATCAGAAACTGGTACTCTCCATGCCATACCTATTGTTACTGTTTTAAGTCTAATTCCAACACAGAATATGGTGTTGGCGTGAAATTTGTTGCAGACAAAATATGCATTACTTCCAATAGACTTGCAGAACTAAAAGATAATCATTTGGGCAACCATTCTTATGTGAAAAGGCTTATGTCATGTGAAACAAAACTATATGCATGTAGCCAGTATTCATTTGTTGATCCTCATATGTTCACGCTTTGCATGCACTAAAGTTAGAACAACACAAGTTGATGAATGGTCGATATTAAAAACTACATTTGCAAGGGTTTACTATGCAAAAATCTGAAATATCGATGTAAATTTTTTGCTGGCCAAATAAGTTGAGTTATACACACATATTTCTAATTTTGGCTTTGAAATTATCACAACATGTTTTTCGGGAGTAGGAATGATGTGAATGATTCTGTTATGTCCCTCACTTATATTTACAAAACAAGCAACAATTTTACAAACCCAAAAATTATGTTGACCCATAAATAATATCGTTTGCTTCTATGAAGATTATTTTCATGAAAATAGGAACACGCAAAATCTAGGTGACAACAAATGGTGTGACATCTTCATGTACCATGCCTATACGTTGTTTGTTTCCCTTAGTACTATTGTAGGTTATCAAAAACCGAGGATGGTTTTTCTTGAAGGAAGGGAGGATGGCGTGGACCATCCTAGAAAAATAAGATTGTTTAGTTGCAACAAAATACTAAGCTTCATTTATAAAGGTCACGAGAAAGTGAGAAGCGCGTTCCATATTGAGATGCAACGGCACTAACTTGAGAAATCCAACACGACGGGCATTCATGGAACACACAAACAATTGTGACATGTTGATGATGAGGTGAATGCATATACTATGGGTTCCATATTATTATTTTTAAGGGTGGCGGAGCTACTACTATCATTTCTCTTATGCAGGCATGTAGATGATGATCTGCACAAAACAAAGGTGAAGATGAGAAGAACTTATGAACGAACCTATTGTTCACATTCAATGTCCTTGGTCTATCTCCATGATTATATCAAGAGGGTTAGGAGTCGAGGACATCTCCTTTTGAAGAGGGGAGGATGATGAGGACAACCCAGGTTCACCTTGTTTGTCATCTTCTCCTCATGATAGATCTCAGCTATCAAATGAAGCTGCTACAAAGAAGACCTATTTCGGTCCCATGACAAGGAGTCGTGCCAAACAAATCGCACAAGAGGTGAAAGCGCTCCTAGATGATCATAATTCAAATAACCATGAGAACTTCATACTACCTAAATGTTGTGAGCTGATTTTACTCACGTACAATGTTGAGGACAACCAACAACTTTTACTACATGAAAAAACAAGTTTTTTTACTACAAATAGTAGGGTAAAAACCCCACAGCAACATTTTAATTATTAAAATAAAAAATAAGGCAATAGTCTCAGCAAATACAAAGGGGCTTGAGGGAAGACCCTGAGAAGAGAAACTAAAAGAAAGCAAACTAAGCTAATAACTAAGCTAAAGAAAGGAAAAAGGTAAGAAAAGGAAACAAAAAGAAAAGCCCTAGTCTATGAGACCTATGACTATGCGATGGACTCCAGCCAAGCTACAAATTAATGAACAAATTTCTCCTTCACTTTGTATTTCAACCATTTCAATTATGCCATAAATATGAATTCCCATCCCTGGAACGTGGGTGCTATATTCTCAAAGACCTTATTGCTTCTGGTGATCCAAATAGCCCATGATCCCAAGATAATTATCTCCATGAAGAAAGGGTATATGAGCTTGTCCTTTAGGTCTTGAAAGGCTTCTAAGACAGACAGATTGTGAGTTCTGGTGGGACAAATGCAGTCCCAGTGTTGAGAAGCAGAAGGGCACCCCCAAAACAAATGTGTAATGTCTCTTCATGTTGGCAGTTATTAATTGCGCAATTGTAGACTTCAAGCTAAAAAAATCCTCCTTAGTAGGTTTCTTGTGTTAACTCTGTCATGTAGGAGCATCCAGAAGAAGACTTTATGTTTTTGCTGACAGGAGCTTTTCCATATCCAGTTGAAATGTGGTGGGACCTACCTGTACCCAATTAGTACTTTGTATGCTTTGATGGAGGAGTAAATCTCATTGCCCCATATATAGCTCCAAGTATCAATTGAGTCCATAAACTCTGACTGTCTCAGTTCCATGCAGACATTTTCCATTTGTAAAAACTCTTCATATGCTTGTGTTGACAATGGTAAATGGAACAGGTCTTCAAGATATTCAGTCTTAATCATCTGGTTCACATTTATTTGAGTGTTCTTAGCAAAGGAGTAGAGATGATCAAATTTATGCCTGAGAATATGATTGTGCCATAGGGCCTCCCAAAAAGAGCACCTTTTCCATCTCCCGCATTTCATTTAGCAATGGATTTATACTAGTCAATCAGAGCTAGGTAAATATCCCACTAGCTGGCCACGTGGGAGTTGTCCATTGGTATAATATGTTTCCCAAACTAAATCGACTGAAGGAATGCCATGCCTGTTATTGAATTTGTGAAGGTTTTTCATTAAGAGGGACTTCTTTTGGGTGTAAATGTCCATGACTCCTAGTCCTCCTTGGCTCTTGGGCCTACAAACAGTGTGCCATGCAACCATAGCAGGCCTATGATCTTCCATATCAGGGCTTCTCCATAAAAAATGCCTCAAGTATTTGATGATTTGCCTTTTTATAGTGATAGGAATGCCCAGACAACACATGAAAAATATTGGTAATGAGGCTAGAACTGATTTGACCATAAGCAACCTTCCAGCTTGAGTCATGAATGTTGACATGCCAGCTAATATTTTAGCGGTTGAATTAACCAGGGGCAAACATTCTTCCACTGTAGGTTTATATATTCCCAATGGTAGTCCCAGTATGTGAATGGGAAACGGTCCCTTGCACAACTTAGTGTGTTTGTGCAGATCTGCACTGTTTCATCCTCAATATTAATAGGTAACATGATGGATTTTCCATAATTGACCTTAAGTCCAGTTGCTGTAGCAAATGTATTTAGAAGAGCTCTGAGGCTAATGAGTTGTTTAGCATCTTCTTGCAAAAGTACAAGTGTATCATCTGCATACGGTATCACTGGGAAATCTAGGCAAGAATTGATAATCAGTGGTGGTGTGAGGAGACCCAATATCATAGCTTTGTTTAAGATAGCCCATAGTAAATCAACAGCCAGGACAAAAATGAGTGGAGAATAGGAGTATCCCTGTCTTACCCCCCTTCTACAATAGAACTTTTTACCAGGGACTCCATTTAGCATAATAGCAGCAGATGCAGAGCAGAAAATTAGATGCATCCATGAGATCCATTTATCCCCAAGACCCTTGGCCCTGAGAATATCAATAATTGCTTATCGTTCAATAGTGTCTAATGCTTTTTCAAAATCTAGTTTAAGAACCAACAATTCTTCTTTAGACTTATGACATTGGTGTATGTATTCATATGCCCAACCCAAGCAGTCATGTATCATTCTACCATTGATGAAACCATATTGATTGATGTGCACCATCTGTAAGATCACCTTTGTTAGTATATTGGCTATCAACTTGGTGGTGATTTTTAAAACCCCATTTAACAAACAGATTGGTCTAAAGTCATTGGGTCTGAGTGGCACCTGTTTTTTGAGAATCAATGTAATGAAGGATGTATTAATACTCTCTAGAGAAACATTTCCTTCATGAAAAGGCCCAATAAGATCCATAACATCTTCTCTAATAATGCCCCATCAAGCTTCCAGGAATTGATTATTGAAGCCATCTGGCCCAGGTGATTTATCAGAAGGTAGATTCTTAATCACATCATCAATTTCTTCATGTGTGACGGGCTTTTCCAGGTCCTTGAATACCTCAGGGTTGATCTTGTGCTCATATAAGTTATTTAGGTAAAAATGCATTTGGTGCCCCTCTGAATGCCCTAGCCTTTTCTTGAAGGCTTACCAGAGAATTGCTCCCTTCCCTACATGGTTAGTAATCTCCATATGATCTTCAATTAATAGCATTGCAATCTTATTATTCCTGTGATTGATGGAAGCTTTTGTGTGAAATTACTTAGTGTTTTCATCTCCAAACTTCACCCCTTTGATTTTACCTCTCTGTTTCCAATAAATATTTTGGTTGTTCAGTACTACTAGTAAGGAATCTTTAAGCATTGATCGACAATTCCATTCAAAAGATGAAATGTCTCTATATTCCTCAATCAAGTCTCACAGAAAGATGCATTCATTCAGATGTTCAATCTGCCTTTTCAGGCAGGAAAGGCTGCTATCCCAGAGCTTCAGTGCCCTTCACAAGATTTTTAATTTAGCATTAATTCTCTTCCAGGGTCTATGAATCCCACGGGAATACTCCAGGCTAATTTTACAATATCTTTGAAGGAGATGTGCTTTAACTAGTAGTTCTCAAATCTGAATACTTTGGATTTAGGGATGGTAGTGCCCATTCTGATCACACATGGGATATGGTCTAAAATTGGCTTAGCTAAAGGAAGAGCTGTAGTGTGTGGGAAAGTGGTCATCCATGCTACTGAAGTAAAGAACCAATCAAGTTTCTCTAGGAGAGGAGTTTCTTGCATGTTGCTCCAACTGAATTATCTGCCTTTGAGGGGCAGATCCAAAAGCCCCAGATTTCTTAATTGCTTCATTAAAGGCTAGCATTTGATTGACATCCCCACCAGGTATGTTCCTATCCTCTGGAGACCTGATAAACTCGAAATCACCCATAATAATCCACTCCACATCATTAGGCATTTGAATATTGTTGAACCACTCAATGAACTCAGCCTTGTCCTCATGTTCACAAGCCCCATAAATGTTTTTTAGGATCCATGTGTGTGAGGAAGTCTTGCAAGTGAACTGAATGGAAATTGAAAACCTGTTTTGTGGAATCATCTCTCCAGATAACAGAGCCCCATTCCATGTCGTCAAGATGCCACCAGATGCCCCCACTGATGGAAAATATTCAAACATGTTGTATCTTGGTAGGAAAAATTTATGTATGTATTCAAGATCAAACATTTCTCTGTTAGATTCTTGAAGACAAACTATCCCAACATCACTTTCTCCAATTTTTGATTAATAGCTAACCATTTAGCAGGTGCATTCAAACCTCTAATATTCCTATAAAGTATGTTCCAAGATCTCTTGTAATTCATCAAAACAAAGTTGGGTGTAGGTCATATAAGCCTACGACCATCCCTTGGCATTCTGACCATATAGAGATGTCATCGGTCGATAAAAATGAAGCTGACTTTCTGCCAAAAAGATACCATTCTAGGATGTATGCAATAAACCAACAAACCACTAGAGGATGCCATTACAGACTGTAACATATCCAGGTTGGGAAGTAACATGTGCAAAAGTACTAACCCCATCATAAAATCCACTGACATGTGACAGTTCACCCCAGAGAGAAACATAACAAGCCACATATGTCCAGAACACAAATTATTACAATAAGTAGCCATTAACCAAGTCATAACATTATCCCTAACTCTCCAACTTGAAGATTTATACAGATCCTGTAGCAGCCCTACTTCACGTTTGTACTTCATCATGAGAACTTCGTGGGTTTATCTACTGCTTCTATAGCCTTGGACACCTTGGCTAATCCTCTTGACCTTTCTTCCTTGGCCTTTTAGAGAGCTTCTCATGGAGTTCCTCTTCAGCAACCTTACAAATGGATTTAGTGAGATTCTTAACCACTTTATTGTGAATGATAGGGGGTATAGCATTCAAGCGTAAAGAACTCTTTGCATCACAAGACTTTCTTCTATATCCATTATTATATTTTTTATTCTATCACTCCTCCTTACCTTAGTTTCAACAATGGGCCCTTTGTCTCTCCTTTTCCTTGTTACTGCTTCTCCCAAAGGTAGAGGAATGATTTTATTGGGAGACACTTGCTTCAATGGACTACCTTCTCCAGATGAGTGGGCAGCAGGGCTAACACCCATATTTTCCTTATCTTGTTGTTGTCTCACCTCTTTGTAGCATGGGGCCTAAGAAGTAGAGCAATTATCAAGGATTTGGGATGTCAAACTATCTTTAGTAGCAAAATTAGCATTGAGCCTTTTCCACAATTCAGATTTCAACAAGTGCAGAGTCCAGCCAAATTTATCAGGGGTTAACAGTAAGTGGATTATGAAGTTAGACTAACTTACTGGGATTTCAATCTTAAAGTGCTTCAGAGAGCTGGGTGGAGCTGTTGCAAAGTGATGTCCCCATAATTCAAGTCCCTCTTCAGAGTTCAAGTGAGCACCATCAATGATATTAAGAGCTTGAAGTTCAAATAATTGAGATACATCAAATGAAAACTACCCATTTGAGGAAGATGGAATGTTTTGCATACCAATATTGGGCTTGCCAGTAACATACGTGTTTTCCTGAGAATCCTTGTGTGGGCTCAATGGCAGTAACTGCTCAGCAATCAAATTGACATGGTCTTTACCTTTGTCAGAAGCCATGGTGTTATCAAGCCCTCTCCCCACTGCAACATCTGAATTGGTAACAGCCAGTGTAGCCCCCATGACTACAACATCAGATGAAATATTCATAGTTGCTCGTGACTTGCCCACCACTGCAACCTTTGTTTTACACCCAGCAGCAGCATTATCTGAAGCAACAGTTGTACGGATATTTTCAAAGTGCTGCAGTAAGTTCTGTTGCACTACTAAGGTTGCAACCTCTGCAGCTCCATGGAGTGATCCTTCCTCTAGCATGTTCTACTCATGGCCCTCAGGAATTTCTCCCTCTTCCAGAATGTTTAGCTCTTGGTGAGCAAGTTCCTCTTCATCTTGCTTAGCTGGGTAAGCCATGAGAAGGTTGTGACTAAACCCATTGGAATGTTGGCCTGGTGAGGGTCCTGCTTAACCTCCTGACTAACAGCATTGAGATTATTAGTGTAAGAGAAAGATCCATCAGTTAAGGAAACAGTAGTGGTAATGCTGCTATTTGGGGCCCCATCCAAGGCAAGCATGGGGATTTCCATCTTCTGTTGCATTGGAATTTCCACTTGAGGGTTTGGTTGATGAAAAGCCCAGTGATCTTGCTCATCCCATTCATCCCACTATTCATTGTTTACCTGTCCATTAATCTCAGGATTGGCTGGAACCCAGGGAAATCACTAGCATTTTGTGGTATTGGGTGAGGGTCAACCCCAGGAGGAGGCATGGGGTCCTCATCTACAGGTCCCCCTCCAAGCATATCTTCCAACAGTAGCTCAACAGAACATGTCCAAGATTCTTCCTCAAAAGCTTCCCCTCCAGACCATCTAATACTATTGTGGATATCAATCAGATATGTAACCCTGGCTTTACTAGGATCTTCCTCTAAGAGCATCTTCCCTCTCCCACCTAATTATTTTGCCCCACTTGGATATAGCTGCAGCAATGTCTTCAGTATTGCAGTAATCTAAAGGCACGCCCACAAATAATAACCAACTAACTCTATTGAAGTGAACTCTCCTCCAATTACGCCCTTGGTTGTGCTTAACAAAGGTGATGAAAACATCTCGAAAGGCATGAGGGATCTGATTAATCAACCTGTCTCTGTCCGGAATATGCAAGAACTGACCATATGCTTCTCCAAAAGGGCATGGTTGGATCTCTCTAAAACCAATATGCTCAACCTCAAAGAACTCCTCAAGAACCTCATGAACATTGGGGAAAAAGGCATCATTGGGGAGCGGTTGGATGGTGACTATCGCCCAATCTTCATGCCTCCTCTGACGATGCAGAAGAACCACCCGAGAAACCCCATTTCTCCCTTTAACTTGTTGAATGTGAAACCCTTCTGGCACCAACGGTAGAGGATCAATGGGAATATTGTCCATCGACGCAATCACCGCAGCTTGAGACGAGGAAGTTACCTCCGGCGGGGCAGAATCTGGCGAGCTAGCCGAGGTGGTGACAGAGTTGGTAGGAGCGGTGGAATGCGAGGAGACAGGGTGAGGTTTCGGCTGAAAGTTTGGGAAAAAAATCTTTGGCCAGCTCCTTAAATGACGAAGCTTGCCTAGTTGGCAGGCACGGCCCAAGACATCGAAACCAACACTCAACGGATCCCTCAGCCCACGCAGTCTTTGGTGGGCTTGTGAAAGAACAAAATCTTACGAAGGGCCAAAGCCCATGTAAGTTAGGAACCGAGCATTTGCAAGCAAAGTGCCCAAAATCATCACAAGCGTGGAAGACCACATGCACGTGAGCATGGTCAACTGAGTGCATCGAACTATTAAGAGTAGGAGAGTTAGTGTCCTCCGTAAAGTTTGGGAAAAGCTGTAAAGACCCTTGATCACTCCCATCATGAATGACACCCGATAACCACTTGAAAACTGATCTGTCAGCTCTTGCCCCTGTGCCAGATCTCCGGTGATTGTCAAAGTTGGAAGTCACAACCTTTCCATATCTGCCAGCGAGTGTCCACTCACTATCTAGCTCGGCATAATAAGCGGATTCTTCCTGTTTCCAATTTGGGCCACCAAAACCCCAAAGGCTAAACATCATCTCAAAATCTTTCTCCACAATTCTACCCGCATTGGAAATTTCGAAACCCACTGATTTAGAGGCTACATAAAACTTGAAAGATCTATCCTTCAAATAACGAACCCTAAAACCCTGAGCATAGCCATCAAATGTAGCTTGAAGAGCAAGACTAACCGTGTGGGGGTCGAGCTTGAAAGATGACCGGCAGAACGAGACCACCAACGTGAATTCTCGTTGACATTAACCAGGTGAGAAAACAACTGAATGGCTGAACTTGGATCTCATGCTGGCTTGGAAATGATTGCATGATCGAAGTTGAGGGAAAAAGGTGCCATTGGAGCCAAAACTCCCAAGGGAGGAAACAACAAGGTTCAAATGGTGGCTGCCAGCGCCGGAGTGCCAACTGGTAGGAGGATGTGGCTGCCAGGGCCGGAGTGGCCACCGGCAGTGGGGTTGGCCGCCGAGGTCAGGGTGGCCGCCGGCGCAAGGTAAAACACACGAAGCAAGTTTCAAGAGAACAAGTGTCACCTATAATGCAAACAATGTTTTGGTGACAAGGGCAACTAGTTACAACACAAGGAAGAATAGCAAGCCATCTCAACACTCTATTGTTGCATGTGCAGTTCTAGAATTCGTCCTAGAACATGTTGCATCGTGCAACACAAATATATGAGCATCCAGCACGTGTGGGAGTCAAGATGGACAACATAGGAAGTATACTTTCAGGAAAATCAAACGGTGTATCATTTGGAGTCCCGAGTCAAGGGATATGAGAGTTCCAATGCAAGTTGTCTAGGGCATTAATTGTTGCGCAAGGCTCCAGGTGTTTACTCCCTTGGCCAACTGTTTAGCACTAATCTGATCCCCTCTTTTGGACTGGTTTCACACCTAAGCAACAAGGGTTGTTCCTAGTAAAAATACCCCTTCCCCTACTTACGGTGTCCCGGACTAAGGGATCCTCGGGCTGCCGGCCTATCTCTCATAACCCGGACTAGTGGGTTGTTGTTTATCTTCCAGGGAAGACCAGACTTCAGCCGATCCTATGTTACAGAAGGAAACCTCCGGAGACTTGACATATCCTCCAAGTCTTCCTTAGCGTGATTGGCGTGTTTATTCCTTGTTGGTAATCGATGTATGTAAACCTAGATACCCCTTTTTTCTATATGAACCAGCTGGTTTAATCTGTAGAGGCTAGAACGACCATCCTACTCCCTTGGGGTTTAGTTCATCTGATCTCGAGGTGGGTCAACTATGTAACCATCATACATACACATCAATACAATCAAGTAGGACGTAGGGTTTTACCTCTTCGAGACGGCCCAAACTTTGGTAAATACTGTATATGTGTTCCTTGTTAGCCCATCGATCCAAGATCTACAGCTCAGTACCCCATACACAAGATTTGACAGTTTTGTCACTGACATTGGTGCTTTCATTGATAGTTCCACTACGAAGTCATCGAAGGATCAATGGCCCTCTTAGTCATCCGTGATGGCATTTGCAATGAGGACATCTTTATTCCTGGACAACTTTTTGCATTCGGCAACATCATGCTACACGCTGGTCCGACCGGCCGCCATGGCAGAGTATATGGCTTCGACCCCGACCAGGAGATCAGGTTTGGAAACCTAGAGTTTTTCGGCGACTCCCGGGGAGATCTTATTCTAGCAACGTTCTCAACCTCGCCGGAAGAGACCATGAACTTTGAGGCTTTAACTTCAGATGCGGTGCACCCCGCCGCTAGGGCGGCCGCCGCCTTAAATCTGGCCTCGAGCATGGATCCATCCTCTACCCCCGATAGATCGGAGTTAGTCTCGGCCAGACACTGCCTCGACACGGTCTCAAACGCCCCCGGAGCGGCAGTACTGTGAATCGATCCCGAGCACTCCCGAAGCATGGACCCGGCAGATCTATCACTATTAAATGAGTTATTAGATCGGATCCAAGCCATGGGGATTACCAATGGCCAACCCTTGGCTTACGATCGGGTCGGTCTTAGACCCGACGACACGAAAATTTATGTGCCACCTATTACACACTTAGTTGCCACCGTCGAAAACTTGGTCGAGGACTTGCCCATGCGACCTCCAGAGCCGAGAGAGGATTCCGTGCAAGTGTCCGACCATCAAGTTTTGTCATCTATTTTGGAATCTGACCTCCCTCCCGGAAAGAGCCCATAGTCGGGCTCTGATTCCGCACACAGCCTCGAGTCCATGCAACTATGCTCGGGTGATAGTCCGTATCATGTGCCTGGCGCACAGGATTCAATGATGACATAGGATACCGCCACAGAAACTCCGGACTCACGTCATGTTCGAACACCAAATTTTATCCCACCCACCCCCCACATTGAGTCCTCTCCAAGTAACTTGGGGTGCCCGACATATGGGACCTAATGTATGTAAAACAATAGCCCGGAGAAACAGTTTGACAGTTCTGGACTAGATTAATCCTCGTTAAAAACAAGATAGCAGACTACGGCAGCCAGGAAATCGTCGCAACCTTCTGGCATAACTGCCGAGACAGAGGCATCTTAAACGCCCTCGCATGCCGTCATGTTCAAAACTTCGTCGAGTAATCAGATCTGGTATGCAAATACTGGGCCATGGAAGACACTTGGTAGGCTTAGCAATTGCAAACAGAGTCAATCCATGCTTAAGAACCTAGGAGAGCTCAAGCGAAGCGCACACACTCACGACGGCCAGCCGAATAAGAGTCGTCCGAGAAAAAGATGAAACTCCTGGCAGGATCCCGAACGGTCCTCGACAAACTATTGGACAAGCCGTGTCCCATACAAGTTGTCTTGCTGAACACAAACCCAACCCACAGCCCTCAAGCTTGCTGGGTGGTTCGGAAATTGCAAAGAGCGGAGAGACTATCCTTGAAAGCTCACCTTAAAGCAGACCTCAGTAACGCTCTTGGATGACAACGTCGAGATCCTAATGATCTAAGAGACATTTTCCTCAAAAAATCAGAGGAAGAGAGCCCTTCAAGAGCTCGGCTAAACCCACCATGTCGCAGCTATGAATTCATCGACAGACACACCTATCACCTTCCACGAAGAAGATGAGCCGAGGTCCCGTCCCATCCAATTTCCTTCCGCCCTGGTCCATGACCCCATAGTGGACGGATTCAGACTCCACAAGGTGCTAATGGACGGCGGCAGCGGATTAAATCTCACTTATAAGGACACCGTAGGCAAAATGCAATTCGATAGATCTCGTATCGAGCAAAGTCACACAACCTTTCGAGGGATTATCCCCGGGAAAGAGGCACGTTGCATTGGACGAGTCACTCTCGATGTAGTATTCGACACTCCCGAGAACTATTGATCCGAGGAACTACTCTTCCACATTGTGCCCTCCCATAGCGGCTACCACGCCCTACTGGGGCATGATGCGTTCACAAGATTCCATGCTATACCCCATTACGGGTATATGAAGCTCAAGATGCCAGGGCCTAATGACGTGATCACATTCATGAGCGACCCGGATAGAGCTCTCCGGGCCGAAAACAAAAAAACATTGCTCGCCCTCGGGGCATTATCCGAGGCTCTCTCTATCAATGAATTAACCATGCTCCACTCCACTGTGGATAGGAACGATGTAATCCTCAGCAAAAGGTCCAAATCCACATCTTTTAAGCCAGCGGATAAAATCATCAAATTTCAGGTGCATCCGACGAACCCCAAAAAGAAAACATCCATCAGAGCTCAGCTAGGCCCCGTGGTTGATGAGGCACTGCACACATTTTTGCGTGAAAACTAGGACATATTTGCCTGGCACCCCTCAGATATGCCAGGAATCCCACGAAGGCTAGCCGAGCATAGCCTAAACATAATTAAAGGCTTCAGGCCAGTCAAACAAGTGCTACGCCGATTTTCCGAACCCAACCTTCAAGCCATGGGTGACGAACTAGCAAAATTACTCGAAGCCAGATTCATTCGTGAAATCAAACATCGCGAGCGGTTGGCTAATCTGGTCATGGTGCCCAAGAAAGACAAATCCTAGCGGTTGTGCGTCGATTTTAACGACCTAAATAAAGACTACCCCAAGGATCCATTTCCCCCGCCCCGCATAGACTAGATCATTGACGCCACTACCGCACACGACTCATTGTATTTTCTCGATACCTATTTTGGATACCATCAAATCAAAATGAAGGAGCGACCAAGCTACCAACGCCTTCATTACCCCCTATAGGCCATTCTGCTTCAATTCAATGCCCTTCGGGTTAAAAAATGTAGGCGCCACATACCAACAAATGATTCAGACATGCCTGGACAAACAAATCGGCAAAACGGTCGAGGCATACGTGGACGACATGGTCATAAAGACCAAGCATGTCAGTCAGCTAGTGGACGACCTCCGCCAAACCTTCGATAGTCTACAGACCTACGATATATGCATCAATCTGGACAGATGTGTCTTCGGAGTTCCTGCAGGCAAGCTGCTCGAATTTATTATATCCCACTGAGGAATAGAGGCTAATCCGGCCAAAATCCGAGCCCTATCCCAGCTAGTGGTCCCTAATGAGCTGAAGGACGTCCAAAAATTGGCCAGCTGCCTTGCGGCCTTAAGACGCTTTATTTCCCGCCTTGGTGAAAATGCCTTACCTCTCTATAGGCTATTTAAACGGACCAAAAATTTCCAATGGACTGATGAAGCAACTGCCGAATTAGAGGAATGAAGGCTGGCAATCCCATCCTAGCAGCACCCAGCACTGGTGAACCAATGTTGTTGTACATCTCGGCCACAAATCAGGTGGTCAGTGCAGTTCTCGTCGTCAAATGAGTGGCAAAGGGTCACAAGCTCCGGGTGCAAAAGCCAGTCTTATTCGTATCATAGGTTCTCACCCCATACAAAACAAGGTATTCGCATGATAAAAAGATAGCCTACGCAATTTTCATGCCATCTCGAAAGCTCTGGCACTACTTTCAAGAGTGTCCAATCATGGTGGCATCCGTAGTACCCTGGATGACATAATCAACAACAAGAATGCTACAGGTTGCATAGCCAAATGGTTCATCGAGCTCCTCCCGTTTTAAACTAGACACTAGCCATGCCGAGCTATTAAATCTTAGGTGTTGGCTGATTTTGTCGCTGAGTGGATGGAAGCCGACCTCCCCAAGGAATATAGTATGTACTCACAGTGGACTATGTACTTTGACGGCTCCAAAATGCTCGCCAGAGTGGGGGCTGGGTGATTCTCACATCCCCCACCAGCAATAATATATGATATGTACAACAGATCATGTACACCAATTCCAATAACGCGGCCAAAAAATGAGGCTCTGCTGCATTGATTTTGGATAGTAGTATCAATGGGTGTACAGTGGCTCGAGGTACGGGGAGACTCTAATCTTGCCATCTCTCAGGTCAATGGCGAATTCAACGCAAAAGACCGAAACATGATTGCGTATCGTAATGTCGTCCTCAAAATATCCGCCCGATTTGAAGGGTTGGAATTCCATCATATCTCTTGAGATAACAATCAAGGTGCCGATCTCCTCGCCCGTATGGGCGCTAACAGCGCCCTGTCCCCCACAACACCTTTTTGTAACGACTATTTAAGCCATCTGTGGTATGGCAAGATAGTGGCAGGGATGCCGATGCCAATGATCCAGGAAAATCCCCTCCTACCACCGAACCAAATGAGGAAATTATTGGGGGCTCAGCACTCGAAGAAACGTCTTCGGCCCACGAAGTCATGGCAGTAATCATGCCATGGACCGAGCCCTTCCTTGCTTATCTTCTCCGCCAAGAGCCCCCCGATGACCAGATCATGGCAAGGTGCATAATTCGGTGATCAAAAGCCCACAAGGTCCACGAGGGAGAACTATCCAAGAAAAGCGCTAACGTGATCCTCCAAAGATGTATCCACAAAGAAGAGGGAAGGCGGCTCTTGGACGAGATACACGCCGGCATGGACGGTCATCACGCGGTAGGTTGGATCTTGGTCAACAAGGCCTTTTGAGTAGGGTTCTTTGGGCCCACAGCTCGTGAAGACGCCCACACACTAGTCCAACATTGCGTTGGATGCGAGCTCTTTGCAAATCAAAGTCACATGCCCCCTATGGATCTTTGGACGATACCAATCACCTGGACTTTCACTGTCTTGGGCCTGGACATGGTTGGACCACTTAAAGGCAGGCCAGGAAAAGAAGTATCTACTCATTATGGTTGACAAATTCACTAAATGGATTGAGGCAAAGCCAGTAACTTCAACCAAGTTCGGACCAGTCATCAAATATAAATTCGGTGTGGTCCATCATTATGGTGTTCCCCATAGTATAATAACGGACAACAAATCCAACTTCACGGCCTAGGAAGTAAAGGACTAGTGCGCCAACTAGGGCATTAAGCTTGACTATGCCTCCGTATATCACCCATAGTCCAGTGGATAGGTCAAACGAGCCAATGGACTAATCTTGAGCGGCATTAAGCCCTGACTGGTCCATTCCTTGAAAGAGTCTGACTGCCACTGGGTGGAGGAGCTCGACTCTCTATTGTGGGGCCTACGCACCACTCCCAGTCGAGCCATGAGATACACACTATTCTTCATGGTATATGGGGCGGAGACGGTCCTCCCCAGCGACCTTATCGATGACGCACCTAGAGTGCACATGTACGAAGAAAAGGAGACCGGGCTAGATCGGCAAGATGATCTGGACGCCTTGGAAGAGGAGCGTGAAATAGCTCGGACTCGCTCTACCTTTTTACCAACAGCAGGCCCGGCGCTACCAGAGTACGGAAGTACAAACGATGGCATATAATGTGGGCAAGCTCATCCTACGCCTCCTAGAGAAGCAGAAGAATAAGCTATCACCCAAGTGCGAAGGTCCTTGCACAATTGATCAGGCCCTTACAAGAGGAGTGTATCATCTCCGCAACCCAACGAACAATTGCCTCGGACCAAACCCATGGAACGCATCTCAGATTCGACGCTTTTACGGCTAGACTAGTGTCATCACCCTCCCTAGTCTTTTTGGATCAGGCCCTTACAAGAGGAGTGTATTTTCCTTTCTTATTTGGCTAAGTATTTCTCACGCTATGTTTGATTAAGCCGAGTTACATTAAGTTCTTTTCGTCAAGCATCTTTAAATATGTCACACACGCTTATACATGGGGCCTTGTTTTACGAAGCCGATAAATACATCCTCGATGCACTCATTAGTATTCATCATGTTTTGCACCCTTCTAATATCATTTTAAAGTCACTATATGCATCAATTTGACTTAGGTTTTGCCAAGCTAGGTTGCCTTGCTCCTGTGCTTACCCCCTACGTTCCCGATTGTTCGGCTAGGGAGTAAAGGGAGCACCTCTGCGATTGTTATGCCTGGATTACCCGAGTACGTACCACAGATGGGTGAAGCTGAAATCTAGCATTCTAAAGAACATAATTGGTCGGCCATGATGGAAGTGAAAATAATTGGTAGTTATCACCAAATACAAGGGTTATTTTCCGGAAGTAACCACTACCCGTATCTTTCATGTATTCGATTAAAGCACCCATGGTTAACATGACAACTCGAGGAAAGGAACCCATGGAGGAAATATTTTCTTCGAAAGATGTTTCTTACGTTAAACAGTAATATAACATAACTCCCCGAGCGTGTTTTGTCTGTTCGCACCACATGGTCGGATTGCCCAGTCCTCCGAAGTGATTTTCCAACAAATTTGGATCACATAGTAGGAAAACACTCCCCGACCGATGGCGGGGGAGGCAGAAGCCGATGGCCGGTTAAGATAAAGATTAAAGCATGTTTCGGAGAAAATTTTGATGTAAAGTACATAGCTACATAGAATCAAACATCCTGCTCTCGGTCCAGGCCATCTATTATGGTATTTAGGGCACAATCTTATTGGAAAATCCGAGTAGCGCGCATCACTTGGTCATACAACAAATGCAATGGCACTCCCTGCCCGTCCAGCCCTAGCCCAACCCGAGATAAATGCTCGAGGTTAAGCTTGGTAAAATGGGTCTTGACCATCGCCCAAGCCTCCCATGCTCCCCATCGATGGGCTGATATCCTCCATAGCTCAAAGCAGCATCGAGATCCTTTGAAATGGTTAGCTAGCTCGACCATCCTCTCTAGTGTCGCCTCGTCTGGCCATAACGCCCTGACCATGCTCTTCATGGCTTTCCAGGGTCGCTCATGTACTGCGGATCGTTCCTTTAGTAGGTTCCTGCCAAATGAGTTGGCCTCCTCTTCGGGTCACTCGGTAAGGAGAACTAACAAGAAATGTGGCATTGTTAATTCATTTTCATCCTGCATATAATTTGCATATTAAAAAGCTAGAGTGCACTAACCGAACATGCCAGCTTTCAATCTTTGGTTCTCCTCCTGGAATTGTGCCGGTTGAGTTTATAAACTCTTAATTTCTTGGGCTTATTGCTGGTTTTCCAATGTAAGCTTATTCCTCTCTACATGACTTCGGGTCAGCACTTGGTGGCCAGCCTCTTGTTATGACTCCGCATATCTTTGAGACTCTATGGCTGCGTCTAGATCCTTTAATAGCCGACTTATAGACTCGGCTGCTACGGAGGCAATCTTTCATTAGAAAAGGTGTCTGAAAAAATTCTTTGTTTGACATATTATGTCTTTTACTCACCATGTGCTTATCTGGTAAATTTCATGACCTCCTCCAGTTCGACATTCACAGGTTTCAACTGTGTTGGGATTGGCTCGAGGTCTTCGAACAATTTTTTTTTGTTTTTTCCCTCACAGTATACGCCATAACAAAGTGTTATACACATTTGGACCCTTAACTCGGATGTCCTGATCAAATTAAGGCTCGGGGGTTACTGGGTTGGATTATGTGTTCGGTTATCAAAACCAATAGCATACATGCGGGTTGGTCGGCAGATGGTTGGCGACTCCCTCTAGCCCTGCTCGGGCGGCTCCAAGATGTGCGTCTACCGAACTAAGAGCGTGAATCTCTTGATCGGAAAATGAAAAGTGCCGCAACGACTCCTTCCGTCGACGGTGATTCATCTCACTTTCGACTTCCAAATTGGTAACTAAGATGTCCTCGGCAAGAACCTCCGAGGGGGCACTGGCCATGGCCGGAGACCTCGGCTCTGGGTCGCCCAACGTCCTTGGACCGAGGTGGTTCTACGTATCGCCTGCATGTTGCACTAAAGAAGATTAAGGGTATTTGCAGCGGCTGTCAAGGACAAAAATACCGAAGAGTATGGTGAACATATTACCTCTTAGCCACGGGCACGGTTGATGTAACTCCTGATGCCGCCACCGGTTTGGACGTCCTACGGCCGTCCGGCGCTGACATAGCTGGTGTCGGCCCCGTCGGTGTTCTAAGTGAGCATACTAGAAGCGACATGAGATGAGTGTCTTTTTAGGGAAGGAAACTTTATCACACTTACAACAGAGGAAGGAAGTGTCCGAGGGTGATCGGCCAAAAGGGCTACTTTAGAGCCATTGAGGCTTTCCTGATAGAAGAATCCCTTTTTGAAGTGAATTGATGTTTTAGGTTCATCATGAAACCCAGGGTCATCGCCACGAGAGTAGATCTCCGATTGAGGATCAGGGCAGCTCACCGTATCGATCCAGTCCCTCCAGTTCTGCTTGGATAGATTAGGTATCCGAGTAAGAAATCTTAACATATGATCTGAACTATAGAGTGTAGTAAGACTCACCGTTTCGATGGGTCCATTGTTCGAAAAGCCCTGCTTGGGTTTCAATCGAGCAAAGTCTTGTTCTTCTCCCTTGAAGAGGTCGGCTAAGACGGATGTCATTGCCGCCTGATCTGTGGGTCCATTTTGTATGGAGCGGGTTGAGTCATTCACCCCGTTGTAACACCGTAGGGGATGCACCCTTTGTTGGAGGGGTTGGACACATCGAGCAATGGCTGCAACTATTACATCGATCATGATTAACATGTTGTTGGATAGCCACCTTACTTGAGCGGCTAGGCATGATACTTCGACACTTTCCTTTTGGGAAGGACTCTTTGGGTGCCAGTTAAACCGCTTCTTCACAGAAACAAGAGATAATTCGGGCAGCCCCCTCCGAGTTGGATCAAATAAGGGGACGTCCTCAATATAGAACCACTCCGAGGTCCACTCTTCGGCATCCTTCTTGGAAGTGCCTACTAGATACCCCATCCCAACAATATGCCATACTTCGGCTATGCCAAACTCATGAATTGTCCCTCCTCGGGTGCGGCGGACAAGGCAGAAGAATTCCCTCCACAACTCGAAGTGTGCCTCGCAACCAAGAAACACCTCACAGAGGGCGACATAGCCCAAGATGTGTAGAATTGATCCCGGGGTGAGATGATGGAGTTGGATCCCATATAACTCTAGCAAACCCCTCCGGAAGGGTAGGATGGGAAATCCTAGACCCCTTAAAAGAAAAGGCACGAAACATACCCTTTCTTCCCCTTGGGGGACGGGGAAGTTTTCAACAAAAGCCTCATCATTCGCAGAAATCAATCCGGGGCGGGTGGATGCAAGATCTGATGCAGGTAGATGTCCCTGTGTCTCAAGGTTGCTCAACCTCATTTGGGAAAAAGAGCAGCTCGCCCATTCACCTTGGAGGGGGTCATGGGGGACAAAGAGGAACTTGGAACATTCACCGATGTTCTAAGCTCGCTTAGCTCTGGATTTGCGGTGTTTCGGGATCGGGTGTGAAAACTTTTGCATTCTGGGCCCGTTAAATAGGCACCGCTCCTAAGCCTGTAAGGGGCGTTTCTGTAAAGGGCTATGGGGCCACTTGTTTCCCTCTCACGCATAGAAATCGAGGGGTGTCATTAATTCTAAATGAAGAAGACGATGCAATAAGCCACGCGATGCCTCAATGTTGAAAGTGGTCGAGCTATCATCAGCCGAGTATAGGACGGGAGGAACTCGCGCTTCAAGCATAATATTTCAAGAAATGTGGACTTAATGGAAATTGTGGACCTCGGCATTAGAGGCTAGTTCAGGGGCTACTGAGGGTGTCCCGGACTAATGGGTCCTTAGGATGCCAGCCTATCTCTCATGGGACGAACTAGTGGGTTGCTTTTTACCGGCCAGGGGAAGACCGGACTTCACACGATCCCGTGTTCCAGAAAGAAATCTCCGAAGACTTCACGCAACCTCCAAGTCTTGCTTACCATGATTGGCGTGTTTATGCCTTATTGGTAACTGACGTATGTAAACCTAGAAACCCCTGGTGTCTATATAAACCAACGGGTTTAGTCCGTAGAGGCTGGAACCATCATGCTACTCATATAGGGTTTAGTTCATCCCATATCGAATTAGATCAACTATGTAACCATCATACATACACATTGATACAGTCAAGTAGGACATAGGGTTTTACCTCTTTGAGAGGGCCCGGACTTGGGTAAATATTGTCTCTGTGTTCCTTGTTAGCCAATCTATCCAAGAACTACAGCTCGGATCTCCTTACCCAAGATCTGCCGGTTTTGACACTGACACCCACTCCAGCCACAACTCTTTGGCAATTTTATTTCAGAATAGGTTAGCCAAGTGCACCAGAATCTTGTTTGAGAGTTCACTTCCTCCTTAGATCTTATAATCTTGCCTTGTGAGAGGGTAATCTCATTTTGTGATTACAACATTAGTTGTTGCGACGGCGACTAGTTTGTTCTTCCAACTTCGTGCGTGGTTGCGTGGATTGGAAACTAAGAGTGTGGTCTGGGTGAATACTTGTTGCTGGTTGTTGCACTTGCAATAGTTGGCTTCGGTCTCGTCAAGTTGCACTAGTTATCCTTTATCGATACCGTTGTTGGCTGGGATCGAGGGTTTCCTTCGTACCCTTCAGGTGGCATTGATTCGTTCGTCAAGCAGATCCTCCGTGAAGATAGGGCATCCCCGTATCATTTATATCCTAGTCGTTGAAGGGGACAAGACACATATTTGTATTGTTGCCATTAAGGATAAAACGACGGGGTTTATTCTTATTGATTGGGTTTACTTTGTCTACATCATGTCATCTTGCTTAAGGCGTTACTTCGTTTTTCATAAACTTAATACCATAGATGCATGCTGCTAGACAGTGGTCGATTGGTGGAGTAATAGTAGTAGATGCACGAAAGAGTCAGTATACTTGCCTCGGATGCCTATATACATGATCAATGCCTTTATGTTAGCTGCCCAACAGTAATTTGTTCACCCAACGTATGTTTGTGTGCTCGAGAGAGAAGCCTCTAGTGAAAACTATGTGCCCTGGGTCTACTTCTATCATATATAAAATCCAAAAATATATTACTGCAATTTTTTACTTTTATTTTATTTTGCAATTTACTTTCATATCTATCACTATCAGAATTAATCCTTGCAGGTAACGAGTTCAAGGGGATTGACAACCCTCTTGCCCGCATTGGGTGCAAGTATTATATTTTGTGTGTGTAGGTGTTGTTCGCAAGGCTTTGTGTGATTCTCCAACTGGGTTTATACCTTGGTTCTCACTGAGGGAAATATTTATCTCTACTATGTTGCATCTCCTCTCCTCTTCGGGGAAAGTCCCAACGCATCTCATAAGTGGCAACCCCCTCTCACAAGAATCGGCAGCTATGAAATGAGAATTAAGATAAATCTAACCATAGCATGTAACATATTGATCCAAATCAGCACCTTAAGGAATACGCATAAACTAGGGTTTAAGCATCTATCACTCTAGCAACCCATCATCTACTTATTACTCCACAATGCCTTCCCTTAGGTCCAAGTATGGTGAAGTGTCATGTACTCGACGTTCACATGACACCACTAAAGGAAGCAACAACATACATATCATCAAAACATCAAACGGATACCAACTTCAAATGATTACTTGTAACAAGACTTCTCCCATGTCCTCAAGAACAAAACTAACTACTCACAAATCATATTTATGTTCAAGTCCATAGGAATATTAAATATGCTCGAGGACCTGAACATTTAATCTTCCACCAAATAAACAAAGTGGCATCGACTACAAGATGTAATCAACACTATTAGCAACCCATGTGTACCAATCTGTGGTTGTGGGACAAAGATTGAATACAAGAGATGAACTAGGGTTTGAGATGAGATGGTGCTGGTGAAGATGTTAATGAAGATTGGCCCTCCCACGATGAGAGGATTGAAGGAAATATGCCCTAGAGGCAATAATAAAGTTGTTATTTTATATTTCCTTATTCATGATAAATGTTTATTATTCATTCTAGAATTGTATTGATCGAAAACCTCAATATATGTTTGAATACATAGACAAACACTATCTCCCTAGTGAGCCTCTACTAGACTACCTCGTTGATCAAAGATGGTTAAGATTTCCTAACCATGGACATGAGTTGTCATTTGATGGACAAGACCCACCCGTTAGCTTAGCATAATGATAGTTCAGTTTTACTGCTATTGCTTTCTTCATGTCGAATACATATTCGTTCAACTATGAGATTACGCAACTCTCGGATACCGGAGGAATTCCTTGTGTGCTATCCAACTTCACAACGTAATTGGGTGATTATAAAGATGCTTTACAGGTATCTCCAAAGGTGTTTGTTGAGTTGGCATAGATCGAGATTAGGATTTGTCACTCCGAGTATCGGAGAGGTATCTCTTGGCCCTCTCAGTAATACACATCATAATAAGCCTTTCAAGCAAACGGGTAATGAGTTAGTCTCGGGATGATGTATTACGGAACGAGTAAAGAGACTTTCCGGTAATGATATTGAACTAGGTATGAAGATACCGACGATCGAATCTCGGGCAAGTAACATACCGATGGACAAAGGGAAACACGTATGTTGTCATAATAGTTCGAACCATAAAGATCTTCGTAGAATATGTAGGAGCCAATATGAGCATCCAGGTTCCGCTATTGGTTATTGACCAGAGAAGTGTCTCGGTCATGTCTACATAGTTCTCGAACCCGTAGGATCCGCGCGCTTAACGTTCGATGACGATATTGTATTATATGAGATCAAGGACATGACGAGGAGTCTCTAAATGGTTGAGAGGTAAATATTGATATATAGGACGATGATATTTGGACACCGAAAGTGTTCCGGAGTGTATCTGGTATTTATCAGAGTACCAGGGGGTTACAAGAACCCCCGAGGGGTATATGGGCCACATGGGCCATGAGAGGAAGCACACCAGCCCACAAGGGGTGGCGCCCCCCCCCCCCAATGGCATGTGGCCGAATTGGAGAAGGGGAAGAGGGGGTTCGGCCCCCCTTCCTTCTCTTCTTCCCCCTTCCTTTCTTCTTCGTGTAAATATAGTAAGGGGGGCGAATTGGGGAAGACCTCAAGTAGGATTCGGCCTATTTGGGGCGCCCCTTGGCTGCCTCTCCTCCCCTCCCACCTATATATATGTGGGGAGGGGGTGCCTAGAACACACAACATCAATTGTTATCCGTGTGCGGCACCCCCCTCCACTGTTTACACCCCAGTCATATTCTCGATGTGCTTAGGTCAAGCCCTGCGTGGATCACTTCACCATCATCGTCGCCACGCTGTCGTGCTGACGGAACTCATCTACTTCCTCGACATCTTTATGGATCAAAAGGACGAGGGACGTCATCGAGCTGAACGTGTGCAAAACTCGGAGGTGTCATACGTTCGTTGCTTGATTGGTTGGATCTAGAAGAAGTTCAACTACATCAACAGTGTTGCCAAACGCTTCCTCTTTCCGTCTACGAGGGTACGTAGACACACTCTCCCCTCGTTGCTATGCATCTCCATGGATAGATCATTGCGTGTGCAAAGAATTTTTTTTTGTTTTCCATGCAACATTTCCCAACAGTGGCATCATGAGCCAGGTCTATGCATAGATGATATGCACAAGTAGAACACAAAGAGTTGAGGGCGATGATAGTCATACTACTTATCGTCAATGTCTTATATTGATTCAGCGGTATTGTGGGATGAAGCGGCCCAGACCAACCTTACATGTCAGGCCCAAGATGCGATTCTATCCCGATCACGTGACACTTACGTGATTGGGGCACAACCACATTTCGGGCGCTTAGCAAGATGGATATCATTACATCGTACCATTACATAAATACATGGGCATACAACAATACATACAAGTCACATGAATACAACAACATCAACACAAGGCATCCAACTACGGATGCAAACATGTAAAGCACAACGACATCCATCTACTATCCCAGGCTGCCGACCCGGAACCTAACCCAAGACTGAAGAAGAAGAAGAAGAAAGAAACTAAAACACAACGATCATCACTCTCACGTCAGGTCATCGGAAACCTGCACCTGCAACTGTTGTTGTAGTATCTGTGAGCCACGAGGACTCAGCAATGCCATAACCATGGGTAACAAGACTAGCAAAGCTTTATGGGTAGGAAGAGGTAAAGTGGTGAGGTTGCAGCAGCGGCTAAGCACTATGTAAGGTGGCTAACTTACGAGTACAAGAATAAGATGAGCATCTACGCAAGCGGTCGCAAACTAGTAATGATCGCTAAAGATCCTGAATTACCTACGAGTCAAACATAACCCCACCATGTTCTCTTCTCAAAGTGAAAAGAGACAGTTGCGGTTACTCACACAGTTCTGTGTTTTACTTCGGATCCTCTATCAAGGTTTCTACAACCAGACATTAACAAATTCCAATCTGCCACATAACCGCGGGCACGGCTTTCGAAATATCATAGCCCTGCAGGGGCGTCCCAACTTAGCCCATCACAAGCTCTCGCGATCAGCAGAAGTAATAATAAAATTACCCCTTATCTTAGGGAAGGCCCGATCAGACTCGGAATTCCCGGTGCACAAGACATTTTGACAATGGTAAAACAAGTCCAGCAAGACCTCCCGGTGTGTCCACACCCTGATAGTAGCCGCGCGTATCTCGTCTCGGGCCACGACCGAATGGGCGTTTCTACGAGTAAAACCAGCCCTCGGGTTTCCCCTAGGTAGCCCCGCAGAACCCCTGTTTGGGACCAACACCATCAGCACTGCCCCCCCCCCCGCTATGTAGAAAGAATCCTCGAGTAGCGCTAACTCCCTATGCAATTAATTAATTAATTAAGTTTTTATTATGAGCAAATTAAAACCAATGTTGGGCCTTGCTGGAGAAGTTTTATTCAAAGACGAACTGTCAAGGGGTCCCCATATACCCAACCGTGTAAGGAATGCAAAATCAAGGAACATAACGCCGGTTTATTGGCTCCTAAGGTGGCATGAGTGGAACAAAACACCGAGCAAAAGGCCAAGCCTTCCACCCATGCCCAGTATATAGGTGTGTTAATATAAATAAGATATATTGTGATATTCCAACAACAAGTTCCATCATGGAACGATCTTCATCTTCACCTGCAACTAACAACTCTATAAGAGGGGCTGAGCAAGCGGGTAACATAGCCAAACAATGGTTTTGCTGGGAAGGTGTCAAAGGTTAGAGGTTTCATGGCAACAAGGAGAGGGGCTGACAATAAAAGATGGGTAGTGCGACATATAACGATAGCATCGAGACAGCTAGCATGGCAATGATAGTAAAGGTATCCAAGGTGATGTTCATCTTGCCTGAGATCCCGCAAGGAATAAGAATGAGTCCATGAAGAAGACGAAGAAGAAGCCTCGAAGACGAACCACACGAAGTCAAACGAATCCTCACGATCGCAACGGAAAAGAACTAGCGAGAAGAAAGCACACAACAAGGTAAACACACAACACAAGAACATGACAAGATGCTCTACCAAGTATGATGCAAGACAAGTCTATATGATGCATAACATGGCAAGGGATGAAGCACACAAGAACAACACAAAACAACAACTTTAAATGAGGCCGGAATCAACACATAACAAATCCGGGAAGTCCTCATATGCATAATTTGAAATTAGTACAGATCTGAACAAACCTTAAGTTAGAGTTGTTAAATAGCAGGATAACATGCACCTTGATGATCTACATGAAATTCTAGTCAAGTTTCATATAAAGTTTATTTAATTCGGAGCTACGGCCTAGAAGATATGAGCAAAACAAGACAAGCATGGCAACGGTGCAAGAAGCACCCAAACATCAAGCAAACACACTCCAAGCATGAAAACAACATGATATTATGCTTCTACATGCAAAATCACACAAGTTTTAGATATGACACACTCAAAACGGAGCAACGGGCTGCAAAGCTGAAGTTAACAGCCACATAGCAACTTTGGAGCAAGGTAAATATATGCTACAGCACCCAAACATGATAACAAGGGGCATGGATGTGAAATATACATGATACTTAACATGCATGAACTTAGAACACACGCAGAAGCTTGCTGGAACACATTTAAACAAGCATGGCAAGTTGCAATAAATTTATCCAAACTTAGTCAAAATCTGGGAAGGCAAAAACATCATCACGATGCTGCCTTCGGAGGCACAAAACAACAAGCATATCAACTCAACTAAGTATATAAAGAACATGGACATGTAATAGACATAGCATACATCAAACAACTCCATTTGAGCATCTCCATAGGAGGCATGGATCAATAACAACAAGCTTCACCAAATTGAACATGCTGATAAAAGCCTGACAGGTAAAATTTATAGCAACTTGAGAGCAAGAAATAAATAAGCTACAGCAGGCCATATGTGCAAGTAAGGTCATGGATGGATAGAGCATAACATGGACAATAAGACATGATCATTGTCCACTCCAAAACAAGCATGGATTGCAGTGGGGCATCAAGCAAACATAGCATCAGGTTAAACAGATTCCAGACTTAGCAGTTTTTTCACTAAGTATAAAACAGTGACAACGACATGGCATGTTTACAAGCTTGTTTAAGTCACCTCAAGGCATATCATGGAAAGTGGATTGCACCACAGCAAAGACCATATGATTGCACTTCTATAACATATAGACAAGTGGCATGAAGACAAACACACCAATAGCAATGAGCAAGTGAAATCAGCATCTCATAACAAGTTTCAGCACTTAACAGGCAAATGCACTTTTGCAACAGAGATTAACATGGCAATATGGCACCTAACATGAAAGCTAGAGCGGCAATCATGTAGAGCACTTCACAATGAACATTTTGACATATCATATGCTCCATTTGGGTAAACATGCACAAAGTTATCACATCGCAAACATGCTAACAAAATTACAGCTAACAGCAGTTTTAAACAAGTAGCACTCTTCCCACGATGATTAGGGCATCAAGATGAACTCAAACAAGCATGCCACAATGGAACAAAATGAAGAGCATATCACCACAATCATTTTGATATATCATCCACTCAATTTGAACATAAACACAAAAAGTTACAGGCATGCAAAGTATGCATCGGAAGATAAAAACAGGAAAGGACTTAGTAGAAATCAACCTCCGAGGGGAATGGACATTGTCCGGGTGCAAACGGACATGTCCGTCAGTGGCTGGGCACGCGGGCCCACATGGCAGTGGCTCACGGAGGAGGAGGCCGGACATTGCCCGTGCCAGCTGGACACGTCCGGCTGGCTGCAGACGATGCGGCCCACGGGTCAGTAGCACCGAGGCGGCCGAGGTCAACGGCGGCGGTCCGGCGCGGCTGGGGTGCTCCGGCGACGAGGGGGCGGCAGATCCGGGCGGCGCCAGGCCGGATCTGGCCGGAGACGCAGCCGGCGGCGAGCTGGGACGGCGCGGTGGCAGCGGTTGGGATCCGGCGGGGGAAGGAGCCGTTGGCAAGGCGGGGTCGTCCCGGCGGCCTGGGGTCGGCGGCGGCGGCGGCGGCAAGGTCGGGCGGCGGCGGGGCGAAGGCGACCGGCGGCGGCGCGAGCCCGAGGCTCGGGAGGCGCAGAGCAGGGACGAGCGGGTGCACTCGGCGGCTCGGGCCCGCGTCGGCCCGGGTCGGGCCTGCTGCGGGCCGGTGGCGGGGCAGGAGCAAGGGGAGGCGCGGGAGGCTGACGGGTGGCCCCCGCGCTGAGGTGGCGGTGGCGCTGGTGGCGGCTGGCCTCTGGGTCGGCAAAAAGTGGCGGCGGGGCAGCAGTTTCGCACAGAATTTGATGGAGGAGGGAGGCTAGAGGTAGGTGGAGGTTAGGAGATGCCCAAAATGGCATGTGGGGGTGTTTTTATAGGGAAAGAGCTAGGGTTTGAAGGTTTTGTAGCGTTTCGGAGCCATCGGATCACGATCCAACGGCAACGGAGCGGAGGGGGAAGTAGGCTGGGCCTAGTGGGCTGTGTAGAATAGTTGGGCTGAGATGAAGGAGAGAGAGAGAGGCCCGCGGGGGTTTTCGGAGACGGAAAACGACCGACGATTATACCGGCTACTAGTGCCGCTATATATATCCGTTGGGCTATCAAACGAACTCCGAATGCGATGAAATTTGGCAAGCGGACTGTCTACACTATAATAAGACCACATGCCAAGTCTCACCCCATTCCGAGAACATTTTCCGGCCACTCATAAAATAAATATCCGGAGGTGCCGCGGGTGCGTGCGAGTGTGTTTGGGCTCAGAACGGACAACGGAGAGGATGGGCGGACTCGGACGGATGCAAGTTTTGAAAACATGATGATGCAACACACACGATGACATGGCAAAATGCAACACGCAAGCAGATGACATGGCAACGACGACGAATAACTGGCTGGCACCTGGCGCACCGGTCTTGGGGTGTCACATTACATGACCATGTTCATGAGACCAGTTCCACTGACAGATATGCAACTAATTATGCATAAAGGTGGCTGGCGGGAGTCTATTTCTCCTACTTTAGTTGAATCGAATTTAACGGCGGCCGGTCCTTGTTGAAGGTTAAAATAACAAACTTGATAAATCATCGTTCTGGTTTTGTGCCATAGGTAAGTACAGTTCTTGCTAGAAGCCCGTAGCAGCCACGTAAAACTTGCAACAACAAAGTAGATGATGTCTAACTTGTTTTTGCAGGGCATGTTGTGATGTGATATGGTCAAGACGTGATGAGTTATACATTATTGTATGAGATGATCTTGTTTTGTGAATTATCGGCAACCGGGAGGAGCCTTATGGTTTCCTATTTATTGTATAAAATGCAAGCGCCGTCTAATTGCTTTACTTTATCGCTATGAGTTAGCAATAGTCATAGAAGCAATAGTTGGCGAGACGACCACGATGCTACGATCGAGATCAAGGTGTCAAGCCGGTGATGATGGAGATCATGACGATGCATTGGAGACGGAGATCAAAAGCACAAGATGATGATGGTCATATCATGTCACATATTTTGATTGCATGTGACGTTTATCTTTTATGCATCTTATTTTTCTTAGTACGGCGGTAGCATTATAAGATGATCCCTTCACTAAGTTTCAAGGTAAAAGTGTTCTCCCTGAATATGCACCATTGCTATAGTCCGTCGTGTTGAGACACCACATGATGATCAGGTGTGATAGACTCTACGTTCACATACAACGGGTGCAAGACAATTTTGCACATGCGGAATACTCGGGTTAAACTTGACGAGCCTAGCATGTACAAACATGGCCGTGGAACACTAGAGACCGAAAGGTTGAACGTGAATCATATAGTAGATATGATCAACATAGAGATGTTCACCATTGATGACTAGTCCATCTCACGTGATGATCGGACATGGTTTAGTTGATTTGGATCATGTATCATTTGGATGACTTGAGGGATGTCTATCTAAGTGGGAGTTCTTAAGTAATTTGAATAATTGAACTTAATTTATCATGAGCTTAGTCCTGATAGTATTTGCATATCTATGTTGTAGATCAATGGCCCGTGCTACCGTTCTCCTGAATTTTAATGCGTTCCTAGAGAAAGGTAAGTTGAAAGATGATGGTAGTAAGTACACAGACTGGGTCTGTAACTTGAGAATTATCCTCATTACTACACAGAAGAATTATGTCCTTAGTGCACCGCTAGGTGACAAGCACCCTCCCGCTAATCTAGACGCGGTCAGATGACTACTCTATAGTTCAGTGTGACATGCTTTACGGCTTAGAATCGGGACTTCAAAGACGTTTTGAATGTCATGGAGCATATGAGATGTTCCAGGAGTTGAAGTTGATATTTTGAGCAAATGCCCGAGTTGAGAGATATGAAGTCTCCAACAAGTTCTATAGCTGCAGCATGGAGGACAACAGTTCTGTCAGTGAAACACATACTCAGAATGTCTGGATATCATAATCACTTGACTCAGTTGGGAGTTAATGTTCCAGATGATAGTGTTATTGACAGAGCTCTCCAATCACTGCCACCAAGCTACAAAGGTGATGAACTATAATCTACAAGGGATGGAGAAGACAATTCCCGAGCTCTTCTCAATGCTCAAAGCTGCGGAGGTAGAAATCAAGAAGGAGCATCAACTGTTGATGGTTAACAAGACCACTAGTTTCAAGAAAAAAGGGCAAGGGAGAGAAAGGGAACTTCAAGAAAAATGGCAAGCAAGTTGCCACTCCCGGGAAGAAGCCCAAAGATGGACCCAAGCCTAAAACTAAGTGCTTCTACTGGAAAGGGACTAGTCACTGGAAGCGGAACTGCCCCAAGTATTTGGCATATAAGAAGGATGGCAAGGTGAACAAAGGTATATCCGATATACATGTTATCGATGTGTACCTTACTAATGCTCAGAGTAGCGCCTGGGTATTTGATACTGGTTTGATTACTCATATTTGTAACTCAAAACAGGAGCTACGGATTAAACGAAGATTGGCTAAGGACGAGGTGACGATGCGCGTGGGAAAAGGTTCCAAGGTCGATGAGATCGTCGTCGGCACGCTACCTCTACATCTACCTTCGGGATTAGTTTTAGACCTAAATAATTCTTATTTGGTGCCAGCGTTGAGCATGAACATTATATCTGTATCTTGTTTAGTGTGAGACGGTTATTCATTGAAATGAGGGAATAATGGTTGTTCTATTTATATGAGTAATATCTTTTATGGTCATGCACCCTTGAAGAGTAGTATATTTTTGTTGAATCTCGATTGTAGTGATACACATATTCATAGTATTGATGCCAAAAGAAGCAAAGTTGATAATGATAGTGCAACATATTTGTGGCACTTCCGTTTAGGTCATATTGGTGTAAAGATCATAAAGAAACTCCATGCAGATGGTGTTTTGGAATCACTAGATCATGAATCATTTGATACTTGCGAAGCATGCCTCATGGGCAAGATGACTAAAACTTCGTTCTCCGGAACAATGGAGCGAGCCAATGACTAATTGGAAATAATTCATACCGATGTATGCGGTCCAATGAGTGTTGAAGCTCGCGGCGGGTATCGTTATTTTCTAACCTTCACAGATTATTTGAGCAGATATGGGTATATCTATGTCAGGACCCCGATCCTAAGTCACACAGGTCTAGCCTGTAACACATCATATCACTTTGCGGCCTCACACACGGTATCCCCACGGGTGCCACCTTACCTGGCCCGGGACCGTTTGCGCATTTTGGCACACGTATAGGATAGTGTCGCTAGCATCCATATGACAGAGAACCCGGGCCGACATGACTAGTTATAACCCAAAAGTGGCACTAAATTACAGAGACAGGCATACATGACCCAGCAACGAACGTGTCGGTCATCAACGTATGAACCCAAGTCGTAGCAAGCTACAAGGACTTAAAGGAACAACGTGTGACATTTCCCCTAAGGGATAGACACAGGAACGAAGAAGGACACATGCCGGCTAGCCTAAGTGTTCCGGAGCAGTAGCAAGCTACAAAGGCTCAGTGGAAGCACTAGGAGGCATTTCCCTGTAAGATAGGCTACCAAGGGTAAACAACTAGGTGTCAGATCCCACACATAGCAATACACATTACACGTACGCATAACATGCAAGTATGTGTTGTACAACATGGCATCACAACATAACTCAACAACTCATATAGATAAAGGCCCAGAAGAGCCATCATAACATTTATTACAAACAGACGTCACATAACCCAACATACAGAGCATACATGCAACCGAAGCATAACATGTCTGAGTGCAGACAACTACAAAAGAAAAAGGCTGAGAAGCCTGACTATCTACAAGACCCTCCCATGGGTACAAGATCGTAGCCGAGGTAACAAGCTAAACGTCGAAGTCCACGTGGAACCACTAGTGAGACTGAAGTCTCTCTGCAAAAACATAAATTAAGCAAATGTGAGTACAAAGGTACTCAGCAAGACTTACATCAGAACTAGCCACATATGCATCAGTATCACAAAGGGGATGGTGGAGTTTGACTGCAGCAAGCCATCTTTGACTCGGTGGCTATCCTAAACTACGACTTTAAGTAACTCTTTTGAGGTGGCGCACACGAGTCCACATATTCACTAATCAATACACCACTATGGATCCACTCCCGTCTCCCTACGAGAAGGCCATCCATAGCACTCACGCTTATCTTGTGTGTTTTAGAGTATCCACTTTCACTTGTCTACGAACTGTACAGGTAACCCAGAAGTCCATTACCGCGGACACGGCTATTCGAATAGGTCATATAAAACCATGCAGGGGTGTACTTCTTCACACACGCTCTCACCACTTATCGCCATTTACACGACATGTACTTAGCAACCTTCAAGCGGAAGCCCGGCGAGGGTGTCGGCCATGACCTGACTAACCACACAAGTCCCTAGTCCAGGTTTATCGCCTATTTGGGTTCCATCCGTGGGGAGATCCGGCCGGGGTGTCGCTCACGGCCCCAAACGATGTGTACAGGGTTCCCGAGTCACCAAACGGGCGACTGGTACACCCGGCCACGTACCTGCCGCGTCATAGCCCACCCAAGGGTCAGCGCTGCGCACGACCTCCAGTAAACTACAAACACCAGAAACTAGTTGCAACTCCTGGACAGAGGACAAGGGCAGTTAATAAGTCGAGAGAGTCAATTAAGGATCCCAATGTGTGGTAGTAGTTGTTTCATGGATCACAAACACAGAACTCAGTTCCTGAGGATGGCTGCAATGAGACAACCCACCATATACTCCTACATGGCCTCTCATCGCTACCTTTACCAAATCGTGTTCACACACTTAGCTCTCAACAGTAGGACATGTTCACCACATTCCAGTTCATCCCCGATGAATCAGACCTGACACAACTCTAAGCAATAGCAGGCATAACCAGAAAGCATGAATGAGTAGGCACAACATGGCTCAAATAACTCCTACTCATACTAGTGGGTTTCAACTATTTACTGTAGCAATGACAGGTCATGCAGTGGAAAGGGGTTCAACTACCGCAGCAGGTAACAGTTGAAGCATTGTTGTCCTAATGCAGTAAAAGAGAGCAAGAGCAAGAGAGTGGGATTGTATCGGAATGCTCAATGGGGTTTTGCTTGCCTCGCACTTCTGAAGATAGTAATAGTTCTTCATCGGTGTCATCGAACTCATCGTCAGAACGTCGTCTACTGAGAGGGGACAAATACCGGCAATAGAGAAGGAACACAATCAATGCAATGCGACAATATGATGCATGATCATGATATGGAAATATGATGTTTATTGTGCTAATGCAACTAGCAACCATATTAAATGAAGTTGGTTTGAACCAAAGGTTCAAATTCAAACTCCATATGTGATTATTTAATTGTCATTTAATTGATTTGACCTGATCAGCAAGTTTAACTTGTTCAAACAAGCATGAAAATGCCATAAACAGATTCCTTGAATTTTTCTGATCATTTTTCATATATAAATTATTTTCATTGGAGTTATAGATTATTTTCTGTGATTTTTAGAAGTTTTGGCTATTTTCTGAAATAAATAAATCATTTCTGATTTATTTTAAAATCCCAGAAAACATTACTGCGTCAGCATGACGTCACTGTGATGTCAGCAGTCAATAGGGCGACCAGGGTCAAACCTGACGCGTGGGGTCCACACGTCAGTGACATAGCAGTTAAACAAGCTTAACTAAACTTAACAGAAGATTAAACTAAACTAAACACGCAAGGGGGCCCACATGTCAGTCTAACAACTAACTAACAAAGTTAACTAGTGTTAAGTTAAACACTAACCTAGGTTAATTAGAGTCTGGGCCCACTTGCCAGTGACTCATTAGTTAACCAGGGTGTTTAGCACTAATTGTCCTAAACTAAAAACTGTCAGCGGCCGGGCCTACATGTCATTGAACTAGGGGAGGTCAAACCCCTGGTCAACCGGGCCTAATACACCGGCGGCTTGTCGCCGGTGACAGCGAGCACGGTGGAGCGGCTCGGAAATGCCCCTCCGACGACTAAATCGACGGCGGGCAGCACCTACGCAATGCGGGTGCTCGGCCGCATCCATCCACGCAAGTGGGAGGGGCCGGGGTGGACGGAGCTGTCGGCGGCGAGCTCTTTTGCGTCCGCCGGAGTTCGGGCGACGACGGCGCGCTGCGGTGCACTAGGGGAGGAGCTGGTGCGTGCAAGGTGTTCCTAGGGGCGCACTGAGCGCGCTGATGGGCTCGGACGCGGGTGGCAGCAGCTGTGGCCGCGGTGGCGCCATGTCCGGCGGAGCAAAGCTCTCAGCCGTGGCGGCAGAGCTAGCTAGAGGAAGAAAATGGCACGGGGAGTAGAGGGGTACGAGAGCGAGGCTCACTGCGAAGTCGAAGAGCAGGTCAGCGGCTCGGGGGAGGCTCTAGAGGCGACGGAGCGACGACGGCGATCTCGGACGACCAAGGAGGAAGACGACGGCGTTGCGGATGAGGAGGAGCTCCTGGCGCCGCGTGACTCGATGGAGAGGATGAGGAAGTTGAGGCGGAGCTTGTGGGCATGCTAGAAGGGCGAGGCGGCAGCGGTGGCTATGCGTGCGGCGAACGGCGGCGACGAGCTCGCTCGGTGGACCTCGGCAGAGAGAGATAGAGGAGGGGATGGACACGGGGGAGAGTGAGAGATAGGCCAGGGAGGTGTGTGGCGTCTCCAGGGGGTCGAGGCGCAGGCACGCAGCCTGTAGGTGGCCAGCATGTGGCCACGCACGGCGAGCACACGCCCTCTTGCCTATTGGCAGGAGGTTGAAGACAGTGGGGCAGCTGGGCTGCTTTCTGGGCCGGGCTGGCAACATTGTTGGGCCGCAGCAGTTGGGCTGCACAGGTGAGTTGGCCTAGGTTAGTCTCTCTCTCTCTCTCTCTTAATTATTGCTTCTGTTTTCTATTTCTTTTGTAACTTTGTGGCTTTTCTAAAAAGGCTTAGGCACTTTCAAAAATCACCAAACTGCTCATGCCCACTGTTTAACATATAACCAACATGGAACATTTCGGTTTAGGATTATTTGGACATTTAGAATAATTAGTAGCATTTAAATGCCCAAATGCAAATACTTAATGATTTAAATCAAAAATCTAGAATGGTCCTAGAAATATGTGCAACATTTTTGGCAGAGGTTTTTAACCAATCCAAAAATGATGAACTTTTCCAAAGGGCATTTTGGGTTCATTGAAAAAGGTTTTAATTTGAACCTAGTTGAGTTCACTTGGTGCTAGGGTTTGAACAACCCCATTTCAACTTTCTGGAAAACTTAAACATGATGCAACAGACAAGTGCTATCCTAATGCTAGGTGAAGTTGGGGATGTGACAACTCACCCCCACTAAACAAGAATCTCGTCTCGAGATTCAAGCGTAGGGTAAGATAACAGAGGGACAAAAGGCTAACACGATCCTCATGATCCAACTGTCCTTCATATGAATGTTGATTTCTTGCCTCATGTTGATCTTGACATCCTTGCTTTCGACGTCTTTGTCCAACACGGTGATGATGAAAGAAACTCTGCTGTAATTGATGTTGTGAAAGATCGAGCAACTCGAGATCAACTCATGGAGTGAGACATTGGAACATCTCTTGAGCTGAGACATGGAACACACATCCAGAGGGATGGAGTGAAGCAAATGAAGAAGGTTCACTTGGTAGGCAATAATTCTACACCTAAGGAAGTTGGTGATCGATGTCACCAGATGGTGCACCTTAGAGAAGGTGACTCGTATAATTATTCCCTGAAGTGGCAAAAAGAATTACTTTTGATATAGGGATCATTGTAACCCTCTATACCAACCTAAAGTAAAACTCAAGCGATCATTTGAAGGAGTCCAAAAGAATGACATACTCCGATTAGAATGGATGATGTGGACTACCTTGTTGAAGACAACACAATGAGTTATTTTTGCCTATCACCGAAAATGGATGGGACCCATGGCAAGTCCACTTTGAAGATGATCTGGAACAACAATTACTGAGGTGCAAGCTGGGAACAAAATGCAATGCTGGGAATGATTCTGGTAACTAGGAAGAAACCCAACAGTAGAGAGTGAATCTATTCTTTGAGAGGTTATAGCATAACCAAGAACACTGGGAGCAGTCCTGGTTAGTGCCATTGATAACACCTAGTGCTTGTGCGTGCTCTCAAGAACTTGAGCATTCCCATATTCATCAAGGTTTTACCAATATCCGTGTCAAGGATCCAGGCAACACCACATACTACCATGATAAATAATGACGGATGGTGCAGATGCAAAGGAAGATAACACTTTCTCAGATTTCACCTTAGCGGGGTCAAAGGGGTAAAATCTGGACGATCGACCGAGAGACATTTAGCACTCCGCTTCTAATGTTCTCCTTGATGTGCTAGCACAACCCATTTATTAAAATGGTTTGGTACCTAGAACGTTAAGTAAAAGGTCGGACTTCAGGAGCACAAAAATCCATAAGGAAAATTAGGGAGTAAATCCTACGAAGTCCTTATGGGGAGGTGGCCAACTTCTTCAATCAAGATACTACAACAATAGATCTTCCGGCTGGGTGTGTTGGCCACGACATCCACTTTACCGGTTATCGAGAGACCAACATTATAGTTCTTGGAAAATGCTCCAACCATCATATCTGCCTGAGATTCAGTTCTGGTTGGTGTGAGGATATTCCAGACTCATCGAGTCTAGAAGAAAAAATGAAAGTGTGCAACACAAATCGACGAGATGGCGTTGCGAGATTCTCAGGGAGTGAACTATGATAGCAAGCTCCAAAACATGAGCTAGTTCTGCTACGTACCTGTGAACACGTTGTCCCGGACAAGCATGACCACATAGTAGTCTTATAATAAAATACTACCGAGTTCTGATTGGGAACCGTCATTGAAATAATGAAGTCTTGTGCATGTCCGTCTGGGCCCTTCGGGAATAGCATTTGAACTTCTTATCCTTAAACAAATCAATCAGTGGCTTGGTGTGCTAGGGATACATATAGAGTGAAGGTTGCAAGTCTCCAAACCACAGAATACTTCGCACGTATGCATGACTGACTTGGGATGATTCCATAGGAAGCAAAACAACTTTCTCGAACTCATGGTGGCAACTTACATCAATTACACATGAATTAGGGAAAGTCTCTTCTCTCATCCAACATATACCTCATGAACGGGACATGAAGATAATGCTTACAAAGTTTCCAACACTAGCTTTAATGTTCAACATGAATCATGGAGGGAATAAACATGTTGCCGATGGGCTCGACAACAATTCATTGAGGCTTCCATAAAATGGAATTCCATAACTATGTGAACAAGGTGATGGCGTTGGTCAGACTAATAGATGTAACGACGTATGCTCGAGGGATCAACCATGAGTAAGACAACATTAAGAACATCGTTGGTTCTGATTTGATTTGAGGATAGCCCACACTCAAATCAAACTTTTGGCAAGACAATAGGTCCAACAACTAGTCACGAGGATCAATCGATGAAGATATCATCTTTTCTCAACACACATACAAGATATCCCTTAAGATGAACTAAATCGGACAAGCTTCCATCTTCCAACTCTCCAAGTTGTTGTTTAGCTTCACCAACCAGCTCAGGGTATGCGACACAGATTCTTGGAGAAGGGGTGGTTTATATGTAAACCAACTTGATCAAGAGCTCAACATAACGGTCAGGGATCAACCTGGTAATACTTCTGAGAAGATATTCGGAAAATCACGAACCACCGATATGTTAGGATGCTCGAGATCAATCTTGCTTTTCGGGGCAAGACGATATGATCAAAAGAGCAAGAGATTGACACAATCCTAACTCATTGATCGAAGAGTGCACCAAGTAAGATGGACTAGGTAGCACGATCAATCTTAGAATGATGATTCAGTAACCAGCACGCTAAGAATGAGATTATCGTCCATTAACCACCAAGCAACAGGGTTGCTAGGAGTATTGATTTCACACATCACAATTCACTTGTCGGTATTCCGGTCATAACAACAAGGAGACCAAGGAATGAACGACGATGGTGAGAAGTATTACTGTATCAAGAGTTTATAGGAGGTTGTGCAGTTCCCATGACATTCCTGACATAAAAGAGGGTAACACTCCAAGGTAAAACAGAACAAAAGCCGGATTGGCATTTTGATCTGCGGGATACAACTGCTCTGACCCAATCCTGGATATGGATAAGGTACTGGAGTTTGTTTCTCCTAGTCATTCCATAATAGAATGGCTTGACGGACCACAAGAATAAAAGGCATCGATGAACATGAGTGCACAACTACTCCTGACTATCAACTGATAGACGAGGGTCATAATACAACTAAAAAGGGACAACTCAAAGGAACATATAACTTTCTGAGTTGTGGGTGCATAGATTAGCATGTCGAACTAGTTCAACATATTTCTTCCGGATAACCCATGCAGAAAGGTAGAATTGGCAGAGTCACAATATGAATGGAGTACTACTCAAGAGCACTCTGGTTGTGATCTTTTGGTTCAGAAGAACTTCTGCCATGATGGTTCATGGTATTGAAAGAACAATAACCACGAACCTCGAGGACTATCACAAGGTTACTAATATCCTAAAGGGACGAGCCAATACTACCAACATGAAGTAGGTAGAATGAATCTTGGGTTCAAGAACCCAGAAATATAATGCCTACTAACTAAATGGCATCACGGGATGCTTTCGAGAATAATGGCCAGAATCATCACACTGGAAATACAAGCACTGCTAGATTACTGGGTGATTCTCTAAGATACCTAGGGTCATAATAATAACTCCAACATATGTGTCGAGGTAACAGAGTACCTCCACACACCGACTAGTGTGATTAATCTGGCCTAAAAGGACATCGGAAACAGGGAGGAAAGGTTTGCAAATGCATCGGACTATTTCGAAACCTGGGATGACTCGGACAGCATAACGGCTGTAAATGCTCGAAAATACTTTTGAGATCCAAGCAAAAGGGTAGCATATCCACTTAACATCGTAATGTCAAGGTTCTGAGACCAACAGTTGAACAAACAGAAGTAGTAGAAACTGAACTGAGGGTTGAATCCACCATTAACGTGATCCTGATAAATATAATGAGAATCCTAGTTCTTAATCCCCGTAGAAAGAAGAAGGTGACTCAGATCAGAAGGTAATAGGGTAAAGGAGTAAAAAGAGCCTTAGGTTCCCTTCCACAAACAATTCCCTTACATAACTAAAGAATTTCTAGACATGACTTCGACCAGTTTGGCTTACTAATCCTACAGGCAACCTGGCTCTGATACCAAACCTGTCAGGACCCCGATACTAAGTCACACAGGTCTAGCCTGTAACACATCATATCACTTGGCGGCCTCACACACGGTATCCCCACGGGTGCCACCTTACCTGGCCCGGGACCGTTTGCGCATTTTGGCACACGTATATGATAGTGTCGCTAGCATCCATATGACAGAGAACCCGGGCCGACATGACTAGTTATAAACCAAAAGTGGCACTAAATTACAGAGCCAGGCATACATGACCAAGCAACGAACGTGTCGGTCATCAACGTATGAACCCAAGTCGTAGCAAGCTACAAGGACTTAAAGGAACAACGCGTAACATTTCCCCTAAGGGACAGACACAGGAATGAAGAAGGACACATGCCGGCCAGCCTAAGTGTTCCGGAGCAGTAGCAAGCTACCAAGGCTCAGTGGAAGCACTAGGAGGCATTTCCCTGTAAGATAGGCTACCAAGGGTAAACAACTAGATGTCGAATCCCACACATAGCAATACACATTACATGTACGCATAACATGCAAGTATGTGCTGTACAACATAGCATCACAACATAACTCAACAACTCATATAGGTAAAGGCCCAGAAGAGCCATCATAACATTTTTTACAAACAGAGGTCACATAACCCAACATATAGAGCATACAGGCAACGGAAGCATAACATGTCTAAGTGCAGACAACTACAAAAGAAAAAGGCTGAGAAGCCTGACTATCTACAAGACCCTCCCAAGGGTACAAGATCGTAGCTGAGGTAACAAGCTAAACGTCGAAGTCCACGCGGAACCACTAGTGAGACTAAAGTCTCTTTGCAAAAACATAAATTAAGCAAACGTGAGTACAAAGGTACTCAGCAAGACTTACATCAGAACTAGCTACATATGCATCAGTATCACAAAGGGGATGGTGGAGTTTGACTGCAGCAAGCCAGATTTGACTCGGTGGCTATTCTAAACTACGACTGCAAGTAACTCTTTTGAGGTGGCGCACACGAGTCCACATATTCACCAATCAATACACCACTATGGATCTGCTCCCGTCTCCCTACGAGAAGGCCATCCATAGCACTCACTCTTATCTTGCGTGTTTTAGAGTATCCACTTTCACTTGTCTATGAACTGTGCAAGTAACCCAGAAGTCCATTACCGCGGACAAGGCTGAAGCGACCAGACCTCAAACAGTCTGATCTCTATGCATCAGTGTCATCCCTGGATCAGTAATGCTGACACGCACAGTACTTGAAGGATTTATAATAGAGTACCAATCACACACTTATTACATCGATAGATCCAATGATGAACTTATAACAATAAATATGGCTGAAGGCCATCTAACACGATAACATCGGAAGGCTTGGAAGATAAGTGAGTCCATCAATTCCAACGGCATCACTGAGTATAGAACCACGACCTAAAAGGCACCTTACTCGTCATCTGAAAAGTCTGCAACATGAAATGTTGCAGCCCGAAAACGGGTCAGCACATGGAATATGCTGGCAAGGTAACACAAGAGAGCAATGAAAGTAAAGCTATACTATATGCAATATGGCTGGTGGAAAGCTCTATGGTTACAGTTTTTGCGTAAAGCCAATTTTTCCCTACTTCAAAGGAATATATTTTAATTAACTATCATGGTAGTTGAAACATCATTGAGAAGATAGACATCCTCTCAACCCCAATTAAAAATCATCATTAAACCCATCAATGGTAAATTAGAGTAACATGATGAGATTCACATGATAATCCAAGTACTAGATACTCAAGACGTTCATAACCGGGGACATGGCTAATCATGATCAGTTTGTACACTCTGCAGAGGTTTGTGCACTTTTCCCACAAGACTCGATCGCCTCCGTTTGGTTTCTCGCACTGCATGGTGTTTGAGAAACGGATGACCGAGACACAGTCTTTCCGAAGAGGTCCCCTTAACCAGAGAGATAGGCCGGTACACCTACAAACCCTCTACATCTGCTAGCCCATCATGGAAAGGTTTCCCACAACTTACTCAACTATGCCAGAGCCCATATTGGCATGTGGCTGCACACGGAAGTTTCTAGTATGAAAAATCTCATGATCCCTTTGAGCCTGGGTGGCGGTCCAAAAGAAAAACACGCAATCACTGGAATACCCAGATGCCTCAATCCACCCAGATGTGTGTTAAAGTTGCCACCTTAAGTTGAACCATTAATTAACAAACTCACATCTGTCATGGATACACTCACCCAATCCACGTCTACGAGCATAGCATGTCCTAATAGCAAACGTAGAAGTAACTCCCAAAGGTTTGAATGAAATGCAGGTAATAGGTACTACCTCAATATACTTCCCAGTCCCACAAGTTAATTGATCCTACTCATGCAATGTGTGAGGGTTGGACTAATGCAATGAAAACTGGGTAATTGGAAAGTATGATCAAAGTGTTACTTGCCTTGCTGATGATCCGCGAAACCTAGAGATTCAAAGTAGCAAGTGGCGCACTCCGGGTACTCTATCTTAAACAAACAAGCACACAATAAGCACTTAACTAATGCACGGGTAAAACTCAAATAAGAGATCTAACCAGAAAGTTCAACTTAAGAACTCCGGTTTGCAAAAAGAATCAACTCGAAAGAAGCAACGAAACTCAAACTGCGAAAGAAACGAGCTCCGGTTTGCTAATTGTCCTAAAGAAAAATTTTACAGTAGCCAAAACCTTGTTCAAGTTGGTTAAATGTAAAGAGGGCATCGAGACGAAGATCTGGGATTTTGAATCACCTGATTCCGACTCTCGAGCGAAAAGAAAAACGAAAAACAAGATCAGGGCAGAACGCGATCGGAATAATCGCGGATAAATACCCCGAAAAAGAAAACGGACGAATAGGCTATCGAACGAACGTTCACTGTCTGCGGCTAACGGACGAAAACCGTTCGTTAAAACGAACGTACGGGCGAACGTCCTCTAGATAAATAAATCGACGAAAAACCGAACCGATCTAATCTAATAAAAAAACAGATCTACGGTTTTACTAAAAACCGATCGGTTTAAACAAAACCGATGGCTACCTCGAAGACGACGACTCCGGCGAAGTCCCGCGGCGGCGGGCGGCAGGTCCGGCGGGGCGACGGCGGTCGGCGGCGGCGGCAGCTAGCGGCGGGGCGGCGCGGCAGCGAGGCGGCGACGGTGGCGGCAGCGGGCGGCGGGCGGCGCGGCAGCAGGCAGCGGCGGCGGCGGCGCTAGGCGGCGGCTAGGGCAGGGGGAGGCGGGGTTGGCGGGCTGGCGGGGCTGGTCGGGCCGGCTTATAAAGCCCAGAGTCCCGATCCTCTACGGCTCCAAGTCGGTTTACTTTTTTTATAGAGTCCTGGCGCAGGAAAACTAACGAAAGAAATACTAAACGGACTCCAAAATTCCCGAATTAAATTTTCACCGGTATCTACTAATATTTAGGACAATGTGAACATTTTTCCCGGACCTAAATGCAATTTTGAAAAACGTGCATTTTTTCTATGCAAATAAAATCGCAAATAAATCCAGAAAAATACCAAAAGTGATTTTAATATTTTTCCTCCAATATTTTTATTATTTTGGAGAAGTCATATTATCTCCGCTCATATTTTGTATTTAGAAATATTTTTAGGAGAGAAAAATAATTAGAATCACACTGTCCTCGTACCAGTATTCGAGCGAACTCAAATACGAAAACGGTAAAATTCCCAACTCTCTCCGTAGGTCCTTGAGTTGCTTAGAATTTCGAGGAACACCACAACCAAAAATGCAAAAGAACATGCAATGCAATATGATCTATGTATAACATTCCAAATTGAAAATTTGGGATGTTACAAGCCTACCCCCCTTAGAATGAATCTTGCCCTCGAGATTCGACTTGACTAGAGAATAGGTGTGGGTGGTCCTTGCATAGATCATCTTCTCGTTCCCATGTGGCTTCTTCCTCGGTGTGGTGACTCCACTAAACTTTGCAAAACTTGATAACCTTACTGTGGGTGACTCTGCTCGAAAATTCGAGAATCATAACAGGCTTCTCCTCGTAAGTCAGATCATTGTCCAACTGAATTGCTTCCAGGGGTATTGTGTCTCTAAGCGGTATATCGGCCATTTCCGCATGGCACTTCTTAAGCTGCAAAATGTGAAACACGTCGTGCACTCCTGACAATCCCTCGGGCAATTCCAACTTATAGGCAACCTCTCCCATGCGTTCCAAAACACGGTAAGGTCCCACAAATCTCGGGGCTAACTTCCCTTTAACTCCGAAACGTTTAACTCCTCGCAGAGGCGATACTCTCAAGTACGCTCTGTCTTCGATCTCATATGCTATCTCCTTGCGCTTCGTGTCTGCATAACTCTTCTGCCTGGACTGAGCTACCTTCAATCTATCTCTAATCAACTTCACCTTCTCCTCAGACTCTTTGATTAAGTCTGGTCCAAATAACTGTCGGTCTCCAACTTCATCCCACATTAACAGTGTTCGACATCTCCTTCCATACAATGCCTCGAACGGTGCCATCTTCAAACTGGCTTGGTAACTGTTGTTGTATAAGAACTCCGCGTAGGGCAAATTGTCATCCCAACTAGATCCATAATCTAATGCACAGGCTCTCAGCATATCTTCCAAAATCTGATTGACTCTCTCAATTTGTCCATCTGTCTGTGGGTGAAAAGTTGTGCTAAACTCTAGTCTGGTACCCAAAGTTTCATGTAACTGATTCCAGAACTTTGAGGTAAACTGGGTTCCTCTATCTGATACGATGCTCCTCGGAACTCCATGCAGACATACTATTCGGGTCATGTATATCTTTGCCAACTTTGCACTGGTATATGTGGTTTTCACAGGGATAAAGTGGGCTACCTTCGTCAATTGGTCCACTACTACCCAGACTGAATCATATCCTGCTTTGGTCCTGGGCAATCCGGTGATAAAATCCATGCCAAGCTTCTCCCACTTTCATTCGGGTATCGGCATAGGTTGTAACAATCCTGCTGGCTTCTGATGTTCTGCCTTTACTCTCTGACATACATCACAAACTGCTACATATTCCGCGATATCTTTCTTCATACCGGTCCACCAGAAAATGTCCTTCAAATCCAAATACATCTTAGTATTTCCTGGGTGAATCGAGTATGGTGAATCATGGTCCTCCTGTAGAATCAACTTCCTGATCTCCGGGTCATTAGGCACATAAACGCGGTCCTCAAACCATAAGCTGTCGTGTTCATCCTCACGAAAACCTTTAGCTCTTCCTTCGCTCATCCTCTCCTTTATAGAGACAACCTCCTTGTCAGTTTTCTGAGTTTCTCTGATTTTATCCATCAGGGTAGACTGGATTTCTAGTGTTGCTACATAGCCTCTCGGAACTATCTCCAAACGTAGTTCTCGTAGGTCCTCGGCTAACTCCTATGGAAATTCCTCCGTCATTAGGGTATTGACATGGCTCTTACGGCTTAGCGCATCGGCTACTACATTAGCCTTTCCGGGATGATAATGCAATCTCATGTCGTAGTCCTTAATGAGTTCCAGCCATCTCCTTTGCCTGAGATTCAGCTCCTTCTGAGTGAATATATACTTCAAACTCTTGTGATCCGTATATACTTCACAATGGTTTCCAATAAGAAAATGTCTCCATGTCTTCAATGCATGCACTACGGCTTCTAACTCCAAATCGTGGGTGGCATAGTTCAGCTCATGAGGTTTTAGTTGTCGTGAAGCATACGAAACAACTCTTCCTTCCTGCATAAGAACTGCTCCAAGTCCTCGACGTGAAGCGTCGCAGTACACCTCATAATCCTTATGTTGATCTGGCAGAATCAACACAGGGGATGAGACCAACCTTTTCTTTAATTCCTGGAAACTGGCCTCACATTCTTCTGTCCAACTGAACTTGATGTCCTTCTTTAACAACTCCGTCATTGGCTTTGCAATCTTCGAGAAATTCTCAATAAATCTCCGGTAGTATCCTGCAAGTCCAAGAAAACTCCGGATCTCTCCAACTGTTGTTGGTGCTTCCCAATGGGTCACAGTGTCCACCTTAGCGGGATCTACTGCTATTCCTTCTCCAGATATATTGTGTCCGAGAAATCCGACTTCCTTCAACCAAAATTCGCATTTGCTAAACTTGGCATATAACTGATGTTCTCTGAGCTTCTCCAATACCAAACGCAAATGCTCTGCATGCTACTCTTCATCCTTCGAGAAGATCAATATATCGTCTATGAACACTACGATGAACTTATCCAAATACTCCATAAACACTTTGTTCATCAGGTTCATAAAGTATGCCAGTGCGTTAGTCAGACCAAAAGACATAACGGTATACTCGTACAACCCGTACCTGGTGGTAAAGGCCGTCTTAGGTATATCCTACTCTCGGATCTTCAATTGATGGTACCCTGATCGCAGATCAATCTTGGAAAATATCTTAGCTCCTTGCAATCTATCGAACAGATCATTGATCATCGGCAGTGGGTACTTCTTCTTGATCGTTACTTTGTTCAGCCCTCGGTAATCAACAACCATTCTTAACGATCCATCCTTCTTCTCCACTAGAAGTACTGGCGAACCCCAAGGCGAAGAACTTGGGCGTATGAATCCTTTATCCAGTAACTCCTTAATATGTTTCTTAATCTCCTCCAAATCCTTTGCGGGCATCCTATATGGTCTCTTAGAGATTGGCCCGGTGCCTGGCAAAAGTTCAATCAAAAACTCTATATCTCTATCCGGTGGCATGCCAGGTAACTCCTCTGGAAACACATCCGGATATTCCTTCACTACTGACACTTCCTCCTGAACAACTCCCGTGAGAGAATGTACTTGAGTCCTTATAGGCGAATGCCTAGATACATACTTAATCCTTTTTCCCTCCGGGGTGGTGAGCAAAATTGATTTACTAGCACAGTCAGTGTTGCCTCCATACTTCGATAGCCAATCCATACCTAATATCACATCCAATCCTTGTGATTCCAGGACTATTAGGTCAGAGGGGAAAGTATGGCGTCCTATGATCAATGGCGTCTGAAAACATCCTTGGTGTGCCATATAATCTGCTCCAGGTGAACTTACTAACATGAGGGTCTTAAGAACTCGGGTGGACATCCTATGTCTATTTACGAATCCCCTTGAAATATATGAATGCGATGCACAAGTATCGAAATGAACTATTGCGGTAAATGTCTTAACCAAAAACTTACCGACAACAGCATCTGGTTGCTCTTCTACCTCCTCCACGGTCACGTGGTTCACTTGTCCTTTGTTGAACGGGTAGGGCTTCTTTGTGGCGCTTCCATTGCCGTTTCCATTCTTAACTTCTGGGCATTCATTGGCATAATGTCCATTCTTCCCGCACTTGTAACAGGTGACATGGCTGAAATCCCTCTTGGTGGGTGTGGACGGTGTAGGGCGGCTCTGGTTACCATTTGTTCCATTTCCATTTCCATTTCCATTCTTGGGGCCATTGTGATTGTGCGAGCTACCTCCTCCATGGGTATGTTGGAACTGTCCTACCGTTTTAGGGGTAAAACGCGGCTTCCGTTGAGCTCCAGAGTTATACTTTCCTTGTCCATACTTCCTTTTGCGACTTTCAATCTGTTGGTGCTTTCTTTCAATCATTAGGGCGCGGTCAACCAGCTCCTGGTAGTTATTGAAAGTTGCCAGCATCAACTGTACACTCATCTCATCATTCAGCCCTTCCATGAATCTCTCCTGCTTAGCGGCATCTGTGGCCACATCATCTGGGGCATAACGAGATAGGGTACTAAACTCATCCACGTACTGGGCCACAGTACGGTTGCCTTGGCGCAAATTGTGAAACTCCTGCTTCTTCATACTCATAGCTCCAGTTGAGACATGGGAGGTACGAAAAGCTTGCTGAAACTGATCCCAAGTCACATTGGCTATGGGGTAGGTGGTTGTGTAATTCTCCCATCATGCTGCGGCTGGTCCAGACAACTGGTGTGCGGCAAATCGCACCTTCTCAGCATCTGAGCAATTGGCGGTGGTCAAATCCCTTCCAATCTTGCGTAGCCAGTCATCAGCCACTATTGGTTCGATGCTGCTAGCAAACACGGGTGGTTGCAACCTTAAGAAACATGTCAGGTTGTCCACGGGTGGTGGTGGTGGAGGGTTGTTGTTGTTGTTGTTGTTCTGGTTGTTCTGAGTGTTCTGGACAAGAAGTTGCATCAGGGTGTTCTGCTGCTAGATCAACTGGGTGAGCTCAGGGGGAAACTCAAATCCGGGCTCACGTCTTGGAGGCATCTGATGGGTGTAAAGGGAAGAGATTAGAATAGAAAATAGGTCTAAGGGAAAATCACTACCCATATGCACATGAGACAAACACAATCATATCACACCAATCAATTTCAAACAAGATCTTACAAATCTAACTAACGTTACAAAAGTGCTCTAAAACTAATATATGGAAGTAAACTACTAGTCACAGGGTGGTCATCTAGAAAATTTGATCGACAGAGGATTCCATGATATCTGCTCCAGCTTCATCTTCATAGTCTTCCGGTGGAATCTCCTTGGGTTCATTTTCCTCGTCTTCTTCTCCCATGAGTATCCCTAACTTCCATGTCAAGTCATCATTCTTCTCCACAAGTATTAGCATCTCCTCCTCGTATCCGTCGCGTGTAGACTTGAGTTCTTCCTCTAGCTCCAAATTCCTATTTAGGGCTTTCTTCAAATCTATCATCCCTGCACACATCTGGTGCTCCTGGCGACGAATGTGGTGGTTCAACTCCTGGATGAATGCTGCAATGGATCTATCCTTCCGGGTGCTGATCATATCCCAATTCTCATCTCGACGTCCACAAATCTGGTAGATGGTGTCCTTTAGCTCCTGCTTGTAGACTTCTCCAATCCTTCCCATAGCAATGTGGGCTGCCATGCTCCTGCCTAGGCTCCATGTAGGTGCATTAGAAGAAAATGCTATGAGTGCAGTGACGGGCTTGAACGTCCTTCCTGGAACTTGAGCTTGAATCAACCAACGCTCCTCCTCAGGTAGAGTGGCATTGTAGGTTCCGGTGAAACTTGGTAGTCCAATATTTAGATATCTGGTGACTTCCTTCAGGTGTCGTCCAAATGGTGTATCATCATCCGGTTGCATGAACTTGTTCTTTGCATCCACCATCCTAAAAGAGTAGAAAAGATGAGGAGTCAGAAAAGAGAAGAGTGAATAGTGCTCTGGGCTTTAGCTTAGTGGTCGTGTCCTACAGTCAATGTGTGCTCTGATACCATCTTGTAGCGACCAGACCTCAAACAGTCTGATCTCTGTGCATCAGTGTCATCCCTGGATCAGTAATGCTGACACGCACAGTACTTGAAGGATTTATAACAAAGTAGCAATCACACACTTATTACATCGATAGATCCAATGATGAACTTATAACAATAAATATGGTTGAAGGCCATCTAACACGATAACAGCGGAAGGCTTGGAAGATAAGTGAGTCCATCAACTCCAACGGCATCACTGAGTATAGAACCACGACCTAAAAGGCACCTTACTCGTCATCTGAAAAGTCTGCAACATGAAATGTTGTAGCCCGAAAATGGGTCAGCACATGGAATATGCTGGCAAGGTAACACAAGTGAGCAATGAAAGTAAAGCTATACTATATGCAATATGGCTGGTGGAAAGCTCTATGGTTACAGTTTTTGCGTAAAGCCAATTTTTCCCTACTTCAAAGGAATAGATTTTAGTTAACTATCATGGTAGTTGAAACATCGTTGAGAAGATAGACATCCTCTCAACCCCAATTAAAAATCATCATTAAACCCAACAATATTAAATTAGAGTAACATGATGAGATTCGCATGATAATCCAAGTACTAGATACTCAAGACGTCCATAACCGGGGACACGGCTAATCATGATCAGTTTGTACACTCTGCAGAGGTTTGTGCACTTTTCCCACAAGACTCAATCGCCTCCGTTTGGTTTCTCGCACTGCATGGTGTTTGAGAAACGGATGACCGAGACACAGTCTTTCCGAAGAGGTCCCCTTAACCAGATAGATAGGCCGGTACACCTACAAACCCTCTACATCTGCTAGCCCATCATGGAAAGGTTACCCACAACTTACTCAACTATGCCAGAGCTCATATTGGCATGTGGCTACACACGGAAGTTTCTAGTATGAAAAATCTCATGATCCCTTTGAGCCTGGGTGGCGGTCCAAAAGAAAAACACGCAATCACTGGAATACCCAGATGCCTCAATCCACCCAGATGTGTGTTAAAGTTGCCACCTTAAGTTGAACCATTAATTAACAAACTAACATCTATCATGGATACACTCACCCAATCCACGTCTACGAGCATAGCATGTCCTAACAGCAAACGTAGAAGTAACTCCCAAAGGTTTGAATGAAATGCAGGTAATAGGTACTACCTCAATCTACTTCCCAATCCCACAAGTTAATTGATCCTACTCATGCAATGTGTGAGGGTTGGACTAATGCAATGCAAACTGGGTAATTGGAAAGTATGATCAAAGTGTTACTTGCCTTGCTAATGATCCGCAAAACCTAGAGATTCAAAGTAGCAAGCGGCGCACTCCGGGTACTCTATCGCAAACAAACAAGCACACAATAAGCACTTAACTAATGCACGGGTAAAACTCACATAAGAGATCTAACCAAAAAGTTCAACTTAAGAACTCCGGTTTGCAAAAAGAATCAACTCGAAAGAAGCAACGAAACTCAAACTGCGAAAGAAACGAGCTCCGATTTGCTAATTGGTCTAAAGTAAAATTTTACAGTAGCCAAAACCTTGTTCAAGTTGGTTAAACGTAAAGAGGGCATCGAGACGAAGATCTGGGATTTTGAATCACCTGATTCCGACTCTCGAGCGAAAAGAAAAACGAAAAACAAGATCAGGGCAGAAATCACGATCGGAATAATCGCGGATAAATACCCCAAAAAAGAAAATGGACGAACAGGCTAACGAACGAATGTTCGCTGTCTGCGGCTAACGGACGAAAACCGTTTGTTAAAACGAACGTACGGACAAACGTCCGCTAAATAACTAAATCGACGAAAAACCGAACCGATCTAATCTAATAAAAAAACAGATCTACGGTTTTACTAAAAACCGATCGGTTTAAAAAAACCGATGGCTACCTCGAAGACGACGACTCCGGCGAAGTCCGGCGGCGGCGGGTCCGGCGGGGCGACGGCGGTCGGCGGCTGCGGCGGCAGCTAGCGGCGGGGCGGCGCGGCAGCGAGGCGGCGTCGGCGGTGGCAGCTGGCGGCGGGCGGCGCGGCAGCAGGCGGCGGGCGGCGCGGCAGCAGGCGGCGGCGGCGGTGCTAGGCGGCGGCTAGGGCAGGGGGAGGCGGCGCTGGCGGGCTGGCGGGGCTGGTCGGGCCGGCTTATAAAGCCCAGAGTCCCGATCCTCTACGGCTCCAAGTCGGTTTACTTTTTTTTATAGAGTCCTGACGCAGAAAAACTAACGAAAGAAATACTAAACGGACTCCAAAATTCCCGAAATAAATTTGCACCGTCCTCTAATAATATTTACGACAATGTGAACATTTTTCCCGGACCTAAATGCAATTTTGAAAAACGCGCATTTTTCCTATGCAAATAAAATCGCAAATAAATCCAGAAAAATAACAAAAGTGATTTTAATATTTTTCCTCCAATATTTCTGTTATTATGCAGAAGTCATATTACCTCCGCTCATATTTTGTATTTAGAAATATTTTTAGGATGGAAAATAATTAGAATCACACTGTCCTCGTACCGGTATTCGAGCGAACTCAAATACGAAAACGGTAAAATTCCCAACTCTCTCCGTAGGTCCTTGAGTTGCTTAGAATTTCGAGGAACGCCACAACCAAAAATGCAAAAGAACATGCAATGCAATATGATCTATGTATAACATTCCAAATTGAAAATTTGGGATGTTACAACGGCTATTCGAATAGATCATATAAAACCCTGCACGGGTGTACTTCTTCACACACGCTCTCACCACTTATCGTCGTTTACACGACATGTACTCGGCAACCTTCAAGCGGAAGCCCAGCGAGGGTGTCGTCCACGACCTGACTAACCACACAAGTCCCTAGTCCAGGTTTATCGCCTATTTGGGTTCCATCCGTGGGGAGATCCGGCCGGAGTGTCGCTCACGGCCCCAAACGATGTGTACAGGGTTCCCGAGTCACCAAACGGGCGGCCACGTACCTGCCGCGTCACAGCCCACCCCGAGGGTCAGTGCTGCGGACGACCTCCAGTAAACTACAAACACCAGAAACTAGTTGCAACTCCTGGACAGAGGACAAGGGCAGTTAATAAGTTGAGAGAGTCAATTAAGGATCCCAATGTGTGGTAGTAGCTGTTTCATGGATCACAAACACAGAACTTAGTTCCTGAGGACGGCTGCAATGAGACAACCCACCATGTACTCCTACATGGCCTCTCATCGCTACATGTACCAAATCGTGTTCACACACTTAGCTCTCAATAGTAGGACATGTTCACCACATTCCAGTTCATCCCCGATGAATCAGACCTGACACAACTCTAAGCAATAGTAGGCATAACCAGAAAGCATGAATGAGTAGGCACAACATTGCTCAAACAACTCCTACTCATACTAGTGTGTTTCAACTATTTACTGTGGCAATGACAGGTCATGCAGTGGAAAGGGGTTCAACTACCGCAACAGGTAACAGTTGAAGCGTTGTTGTCCTAATGCAGTAAAAGAGAGCAAGAGCGAGTGAGTGGGATTGTATCGGAATGCTCAATGGGGTTTTGCTTGCCTGGCACTTCTGAAGATAGTAATAGTTCTTCATCGGTGTCATCGAACTCATCGTCGGAACGTCGTCTACTGAGAGGGGACAAATACCGGCAACAGAGAAGGAACACTATCAATGCAATGCGACAATATGATGCATGATCATGACATGGCAATATGATGTTGATTGTGCTAATGCAACTAGCAACCATATTAAATGAAGTTGGTTTGAACCAAAGGTTCAAATTCAAACTCCATATGTGATTATTTAATTGTCATTTAATTGATTTGACCTGATCAGCAGGTTTAAATTGTTCAAACATGCATGAAAATGCCATAAACAGATTCCTTGAATTTTTCTGATCATTTTTCGTATATGAATTATTTTCATTGGAGTTATAGATTATTTTCTGTGATTTTTAGAAGTTTTGGCTATTTTCTGAAATAAATAAATCTTTTCTGATTTATTTTAAAATCCCAGAAAACATTACTACGTCAGCATGACGTCGCTGTGATGTCAGCAGTCAACAGGGCGGCCAGGGTCAAACCTGACGTGTGGGGTCCACACGTCAGTGACATAGCAGTTAAACAAGCTTAACTAAACTTAACCAAAGATTAAACTAAACTAAACAGGCACGGGGACCCACATGTCAGTCTAACAACTAACTAACAAAGTTAACTAGTGTTAAGTTAAACACTAACCTAGGTTAATTAGAGTCTGGGCCCACTTGCCAGTGACTCATTTAGTTAACCAGGGTGTTTAGCACTAATTGTCCTAAACTAAAAACTGTCAGCGGCCGGGCCTACATGTCATTGAACTAGGGGAGGTCAAACCCCTGGTCAACCGGGCCTAATACACCGGCGGCTTGTCGCCGGTGACAGCGAGCACGGCAGAGCGGCTCGGAAATGCCCCTCCGACGACCAAATCGACGGCAGGCAGCACCTACGCGATGCGGGTGCTCGGCCGCATCCATCCACGCAAGTGGGAGGGGCCGGGGTGGACGAAGCTGCCGGCGGCGAGCTCTTTTGCGACCGCCGGAGTTCGGGCGACGACGGAAATGGCACTGCGGTGCACTAGGGGAGGAGCTGGTGGGTGCAAGATGTTCCTAGGGGTGCACTGAGCGCGCTGATGGGCTCGGACACGGGTGGCAGCAGCTGTGGCCGCGGCGGCGCCATGTCCGACGGAGCAAAGCTCTCGGCCGCGGTGGCAGAGCTAGCTAGAGGAAGAAAACGGCACGGGGAGTAGAGGGGTACGACGACGGGGCTCACTGCGAAGTCGAAGAGCAGGTCAGCGGCTCGGGGGAGGCTCTGGGGGCGACGGAGCGACGACGGCGAACTCGGACGACCGAGGAGGAAGACGACGGCGTTGAGGATGAGGAGGAGCTCCTGGCGCCGCGTGACTCGATGGAGAGGATGCGGAAGTTGAGGCGGAGCTCGTTGGCATGCTAGAAGGGCGAGGCGGCAGCGGTGGCTGTGCGTGCGGCGAACGGCGGCGACGAGCTCGCCCGATGGAGCTCGACATAGAGGGATAGAGGAGGGGATGGACACGGGGGAGAGTGAGAGATAGGCCAGGGAGGTGTGTGGCGTCTCCAGGGGGGTCGAGGCGCAGGCAGGCAGCCTGGAGGTGGCCGGCGTGTGGCCACGCGCGGCGAGCACATGCCCTCCTGCCTACTGGCAGGAGGTTGAAGACGGTGGGGAAGCTGGGCTGCTTTCTGGGCCGGGCTGGCAACAGTGTTGGGCCGCAGCAGGTGGGCTGCACAGGTGAGTTGGCCCAGGTTAGTCTCTCTCTCTCTTTTAATTATTGCTTCTGTTTTCTATTTCTTTTGTAACTTTGTGGCTTTTCTAAAAATGCATAGGCACTTTCAAAAATCTCCAAACTGCTCATGCCCACTGTTTAGCATATAACCAACATGGAACATTTCAGTTTAGGATTATTTGTACATTTAGAATAATTAGTAGCATTTAAATGCCCAAATGCAAATACTTAATGATTTAAATCAAAAATCCAGAATGGTTCTAGAAATATGTGCAACATTTTTTGCAGAGGTTTTTAACCAATCCAAAAATGATGAACTTTTCCAAAGGGCATTTTGGGTTCATTGAAAAAGATTTTAATTTGAACCTAGTTGAGTTCACTTGGTGCTAGGGTTTGAACAGCCCCATTTCAACTTTCTGGAAAACTTAAACATGATGCAACAGACAAGTGCTATCCTAATGCAAGGTGAAGTTGGGGATGTGACAATCTACTTAATGAAACACAAGTCTAAAACATTTGAAAGGTTGAAAGAATTTTAGAGTGAAGTGGAGAATCATCGTAACAAGAAAATAAAGTTTCTACGATCTAATCGCGGAGGCGAATATTTGAGTTACGAGTTTGGCCTTCATTTGAAACAATGTGGAATAGTTTTACAACTCACGCCACTTGGAACTCCAGAGCATAATGGTGTGTCAGAACGTCGTAACCGTACTTTATTAGATATCACTACAAGAAATATGTCAACTTGCGACCTTCTGTCAGTGACCCTGGAAGAAATGGTCATAAATCTACGACCGTTTGATACCAACTGGTCGTAAGCTGTTCGGAGGGCTCCAAACCCTAAACCATAATGACCATTTTGGTCAGAAAGGTTGTAATTTCCTTACATGAAATGGTCGTCAAGCAGACAACACTGGTCTGATGCCTTATTGCTAGCTGATCACGACCAATAGAGATGGTCATAACCTTGTAAATTGTGGTGAGTTGCTATGACTAGGCGCCACCTCATCAATTTTGCCTACGTGTCATGTCCATGTGTCAATTTTTGCCCTAGGTTGTGAAGGAACCTATATTTCTGTTATTCAAAAAATTCCAAAACAAATCTCGTAAATTCTTTCGATCGTATATTAATCAAATATGTCAAAAAACTTCCTTGCCTAGTTCAAAAATTATTCAACAATATTCATTTTCCTATTCTGTTTAGAAGAACACTTTGTGAAGGAAGTATTATTTATATATTATTGATTGCCCTCAAAAAAATTTGGTCACTCTTTCCTATCCAAATCATTGCATCATGACAAAATTCAGCTCCATTTGCCCAGTCAATCTTCCTCAGCAAATTTTGAAAGTTTTCATTCAGCTAGAAGCTTTGTGAAGGAAGTACTAGCTATGCATATCCTAATGAGATGAATTTTTGCCACATCTTGTATATGCCCATATAATATCTCTCCACAAAATGTTAGCCCCATATAACAATCCATGATAGCTCACCATCAAATCTTTGTTTCTGGTAATATTTTCAAATTGTGCAACAACTATATTTTATATTGCTTTATAATTGCTGAAAAAATACCAGGCTATGACCCTGCCGATAGAATCTCTCTCCACCAAATTTTAGCTCATTTAATTTAATCATTTTACCTCAATATTTTTTCCAAATTTCTGTTAAGTGGAGAGCATTGTGAAGGAAGTACCATTTTTATATATCCAAATGGCATGAAATTTATACAGTGCCTTCATATGCCCAAATTATCACCCTCCTCCAAATTGCAACACAATCAAATCATCTATGTGAGCCCCGGTTTAATATCTATTCTATCGCCAGAGTGTTATCTAGACCCCTCCTATTACCCGCAAACTTTTTGGGCAATCTTCCATCCCCAAATCATTGCCACATGATAATATTCAGCTCCATTTTCTTGGTAAATTTTCCTCAACAAATTTCCAATGTTTCTATCTAGAGAGAAGCTTTGTGAAGTAAGTACTAGCTGGGCTCATCCAAATGATCTTATATTTTTCCAAATCTTCCTTATGCTCAAATAATCACTCGCCACACAATTTGAGCTCTGTTAAGCAAAACATGTGTGCTCATCATCCAATCTTTTATTCTTGTCATATTTTAAGTTTGTGAAGCAACTATATTATATATTGCTTCATTATTTCTGAAATTTTACCAGGGCATGGCCATACCTATGTAACTTACCTACACTAAATTTGAGCTCATTTCATTATAATTTGTAGATTTGTCTTTTTCATATCTTTTTGTGTGATTTTTGTTTGTGCATCATGTCAACATGTGTTAGGAGCACAATCATGCCATCTTTGCTATGGTGCAATCCACTTTTCATGATATGCCTTGTGGTGAGTGCAAAAAGCTTGCAAAGTGGCCTACTCGCTGTTTGCTGATTTCTGAGACTTGTTGAAAACTGCTAACTCTGAAACTATTGTATCATGGTGCCATGTTTGCTTGATGCTACAGTCATATCTATGCACATTTGGAGATGTCGAATGACCATGTCTTGAAGTCTATGCTATGCTCTATCCATCCATGCCCTTGTTTGCAATTATAGGTTGCTGTTGCTTATCTCTTTCTTGCTCTCAAATTGCTATAAAATGTTTCTATCAGCCTGTTATCAGTAAGTTCAGTTTTGCCATGTGAATAGCTAGTGTTCTATGCATCCTTTGACCATGTTCTTGCCATGAGTAGCTACATAAACATGTCTTCTTGTTGTTGGTTACATTCACATGCCATGATATGTTGTGAGATGAGTTGCACAAGCTTGCAAACATGCCTACCTGTCGTTGTTGCTGCCATGTTCAATTTATTTAACCAAGTCTGTGAAACTGCTATCATTTGCAATCTTGTCATGATGTTTTGAGCATGTTCTAGTGGTGTTGGGAAGTAGCTCAGTGATCATGTTTGTAGTGCTTGACATGTACATGATTGCCATGCCCTTTGATGCCATGAATGTTCCTGTAGCATGTTGTTTTAATGATTGCAAAGTGCCTAGTTGCTTTTTTCGGACAATTTGTTGTTATATCTTGTTTCATGTGTATGTGTTGAACCGTTGCTCCGTTTTGAGCATGTCCTATATGAAACTTGCGTGTTTTTGCATGTTGCTGCGTAATATCATGTTGTATACATGTTTGGAGTGTGTTTTCTTGTTGTTTGAATGCATCTTGCATCTTTGCCATGCTTGACTTGTTTTGCTCATATCTTCTAGGCCGCAACTCCGAATTAAATGAACTTTATATGTAACTTGACTAGCATTTCGAGTAGATCATCATGGTGCATGTTAAATTGATATCTAACAACTTTAACTTAAGGTGTTTTCAGATATGGACCAATTTCGAAATTTGCATATGAGGACTTACCGGAATTGTTATATGTTGTTTCCGGCCTCATTTAAACTTGCTTGTTGTGATGTTCTTGTTTGCATCATCCTTTGACATGATTAGCATCATGTAGCCTTGTCATGCATCATACTTGGTTGAGCATCATGTTGTGTTTATGTGTGGTGTGTTTACCATGTTGTTTGCTTCTTCTCGTTAGTTCATGTTTCGTTGTGATCGCAAGGATTCATTCGACTACGCTTGGTTTGTCTTCGTGGCTTCTTCTTCTTCATGGACTCGTTCTTCGTCCTTGTGGGATCTTAGGCAAGATGACCGTCACCTTAGATCTCATTACTATCATTGCCATGCTAGTTGTCTCGATGTTATCGCTATATGTCACGCTACCTATCTATTGTTGTCAGCCTCTCATTGTTGCCATGAAACATCTAACCTTTGACACCATCCCAGCAAACCGTTGTTTGGCTATGTTACCGCTCGCTCAGCCCCTATTATAGCGTTGTTAGTTGTAGGTGAAGATGAAGATTGCTCCATGTTGGAACTTGGATGTTGGAATATCACAATATCTATTACTATAATTAATGCACCTATATACTTGGCAATGGGTGGAAGGCTTGGCCTTTTGCTCGGTGTTTTTTTCCACTCATGCCACCTTAAGAACCGATAAACTGGTGTTATGTTCCTTGATTTTTGCGTTCCTAACACGGTTGGGGGTTATGGGACCCCCTTGACAGTTCGCTTTGAATAAAACTCCTCCAGCAAGGTCCAACTTTGGTTTTACCATTTGCCTAATAACTAAAAACTTGCATCGGGACTTTCCGAACTCCGAGGACTTAATTTACAACCCGGGCCAGTGCTCCTCATGAGTGTTGGTCCAAAATGGCAATAGTCGGGGCCACCAACGGGTGTGCCAGCCGGAAACTTAGCAAATCCGGACGTGGCCTGAGATGAGTTACACGCGGCTACTATCAAGGTGTCGGCACGCCGGGAGGTCTTGCTGGACTTATTTTACCATTGTAGAAATGTCTTATGCACCGGGATTCCGAGTCTGATCGGCTCTTCCCGAAGATAATGGGTTTTTACCTCTGCTGATCGTGAGAGCTTGTGATGGGCTAAGTTGGGACACCCCTGCAGGGTTATGATCTTTCAAAAGCCATGCCCGCGGTTATGTGGCAGATTGGAATTGGTTAATGTCAGGTTGTAGAAAACTTGACAGACAATCCGAAATAAAACACACAACTGTGTGAGTAACCGTGACTGTCTAATTTCACCTTGAGAAGAGAACACGGTGGGGTTATGTTTTACTCGTAGGTAGTTCAGGATCTTTAGCGATCATTATTAGTTGGCGACCGTATGTGTAGATGCTCATCTTATTCTTGTACTCGTAAGTTAGCCACCATACATATTGCTTAGCCGCTGCTGCAACCTCACCACTTAACCTCTCCATACCCATCAATCTTTGCTAGTCTTGATACCCATGGTTATGGGATTGCTGAGTCCTCGTGGCTCACAGATACTACAAAAACAATTGCAGGTGCAGGTTTCCGATGACCTTACGTGAGAGCGATGTTTACTTGTGTTGGAGTTCTTTCTTCTTCTTCTTCGAAAGTCTTGGGATAGGTTCCTGGTCGGCAGCCTGGGATAGCAGGATGGATGTCGTTGTGCTTTTTCATGTTTCCATTCGTTGCCGGATGTCTTGTGTATGATGTTGTTGTATTCATGTGGCAATTGTATGACTTGTATGTATCCCCATATATGTATGTAATGGTACGATGTAATGATATCCATCTTGCTAAGCGCCCGAAATGCGGTTGTGCCCCAATCAGGAGGTTATAACATGATCGGGATAGAATCGCATCTTGGGCGTGACAAAATGACCATCCAAACTACTTGCTGTAGTTTGAGTGTGGGGACCTCGACTTAGAAGTCGAGATCACCGAGTGCACGTGTACAGTGATCCCAGAGATCAATGCTCACTGAACACACTGAAGCTGAAATAACAAGAGTCTTACATCCATACAAATAGTCTTACACGAATTATGGCTATTATGGCCAAGTCTTACATAGATAGAGCCTCACGGGCTGAATAGCAAATAACTCAAATAGCGGAAGTCTTCGATGATAGGTAGAACCCATGCCATCTGCCTTAACCCTACAGGCATTCTGACTGGGAAAGCGTCCTAGTTTGCATGTTCGTCTCCAAAGAACTCTTCACCATATTCATGTTCTTCCATGCCTGGCCAATTAAATAACCAGTGGCAAGCCAATGAGTACTTTGAATGTACTCGCAAGCAACCCATGATGTGGGTCAAAGTAACAATGCATTTGGACAATAATGATCAATATAGCAAGGCTAGAATAAATGTTCTACCATCAAGTTTATGCATCAATAAACTCGCGTAACCTCGAAGACAGGTTACCGATATCAACATGAATATAATTCAACTCATCGAGTCAAGTCACCACCTTGACTCATCACACACATACTGTCATCGAAGAAGTAAAATTCTGGACATAGTTTAAGTAGCACCACCCAACTGTCCATGACTGTGGACACGGCTATTCGGATAGTTTTACACTCTGCAGAGGTTGTACACTTTACCCACAAGATCCGGGGAACTTCCGTGTCATCCACGACCCGCGGTGCCTCAAGTACCCGGGGTAAGCACCCGGTCATTACCTTTCCTTAGACGACACTAACATAGAGTCCACTCGTTGGTACACGGCCCTCGGGTACAAACAATAGATCACGGGACTTGCCCTAATTTCAATGTCACGCGTACCCGAAGGGACCAACTGTGTGTCCGGTGCCCTGTAAAAACAGTCATGGCCGTCTATCCAAGCACGACCCCGTCCCGGGAAAGACCTCAAGTCTCCCCGTCACTAGTAATGCGGGCACCATGCTAGTATCGACCTAAGTAATCAATAAAGCCCCATCCCATAAGGGGTAGTGTGGTTGCACATGTTTGGTTGGGACGGTAGTCACACATAAATCTAATCCATTATTTCACCATGCACATGATTTATCGGCACATCACTTCTTCCTCAAGTGATGACCTAACACAACGTCACCATCGGGCATTAGGGGCACCCGATGGGTTCATGTAAAGATTTCAACTACGAAGGTTCAATTCACACATGCATCATTTAAGCATCATGACCAACTATTTGCATGTCATCTAGCACTTAGCAAGATCAAGATCAAGCATGCATCATGTGGTGGTTCCAACTAGGTCACCACCGTATCCCTATCATCATGCATCGGAAACAAACGAGTTCCGAAGAACAAGTGTATCATGGTCAAAGGGCTGCTTGCCTGGATTGGCTTGGTCTTCAAAGTCTTCAAATCCTTCTCCTTCTCCTTCTTCAGTAACTTCGTCAAATACGGTATCTATACGTCGCATAATAACAACGGAAAAAATAAGACCACAAATAAAACAGAAAAATCAAAGTGCTCAGAAAAATGTCAACTTATTTTTGTAAAATACTACAGGGATTTCTAAGATGGGGAAAATTCTTAGTTGGAGTTTTGGAGTAACAGAATGGAATCTATTAATGGAGTTTTACTGCTCAAATTTGAATTTAAATTTGAACAGAACAGAAAAGTTTCATGGATGTGTGTGAAAGTGGTACCATTAAATAGGTTGGAATATTACAAGAATTTAGGAGTTGGAATTATTTTATTTGGACCAATATTCTTTTCTGTAAAAATGTTTAAAACAATTACAGAAAAGTAAAAGAAAAAGTGCCCTATGCAACTGGGCCAGAGAGGCCACAGTGCACGGCCCGGGGCGGACCAGCCCAGCCGCACGGGTGCCTGCGCGCGCACGTCAGGTTTTTAAACCTGACGGGCGGGGCCCGGCGGTCAGTGGCTGAGAGGAGGGGGAGAGAGGTGTGGGGATGACAGGCGGGGCCCGCCTGTCATCTCCAACCTCACGGCCACGGCCACGGCGAGCTCACCGGCGAGGTTTCCGGCCACGGCGACGGCAACGGAGGGCAGGGACGTGACCAGCGTCGAGTTGCGGTTGTAGGGGTGGTGGTGCGGCACGCCGGGGAGGTCGCGTTCGCCGGCGGCGAGGTGGGACGGCGGAGGAGCTACGGGAGGTCATTGCTCCAGTCGTTTCCGACTGCAACAGGAGGGGGAAACAGAGGGGAAATGATCAGTGAGGTGAGGGGGTTCCAAATCGGGCAAAAGGAGGGGCAGGGGAGGCCCGTACTGCGAGATCACCGGCGGCCCGACGCGGCGGAGCTCCGGTCGATCCCGAGTACTGGGACTTCCTGGGGAGGAACGGGTGGTGCTGGAGGACTCAGGGAGGTGTGGTGGAGCTGCTCATGCTGTTGGAGAGGCCCGGGGGGTCCTATTTATAGGGGGACGGCGGAGCCCCGTGGTCTAGTGCGCCGGCGAGCTCCGGCTCGATGCTACAGCGCACAGGGGGTGATGGGAATGAGTCCACGGCGTTGCTGGACGAGCTCCACGTCCAGTTGAGGTGAGAGGAGGAGCGGGGGAGCTTCTAAACCGTGCGCGCGTGCGAGGCAGAAGAGTGGCCGTTGCGGGCGGCCGGTGCGTGTGCGGCGACGGTCACTAGAGGGCGCAGGAGGAGGGGGGACAGCGCCGGGGCGATCGCGGACGTCGAGGAGCATCAACTGGCGCGAGGGAGAGGCCCGAGGCTGTCGGGGGCCAGCGATTGGCTGAAGACACCGTGCGGAGGTGCACTGTAGCGTGCTCCTGAGCGCCCTTATCGCATGCCACGACATGCCATTGGGCCTCTGGACGCACCCACCGTGTCTGGGGTGATCAGGGTGATGCAAGCACTTCATCTGTAGCATAGGATGCTCTGGAGAGTCAAAGGGAGAGAGAGGAAGCTGGTAACTTGGTGAGAATTGGCTGTCCAGCAGGGTAAACTTGGGTTCTTACCCCTCAATCATGGAGCTGGGGTGCTGGGGAAGTTACTGGGGGTAGCCAGTAACTGAATGAACATGTGGTAAAAAGTTGAGGCCATGGAGAAAATATAAGTGATCAAGATGAGGGTTTTAGTAAATCTGCAGAAGGTGTTTCATCAGTGTTTGGTCAAGAAAATGACCTCCACTTGACATGGCACTCAACAGGATTGAATGACATGTGAAAATAGGGTGCTTCACCAAATTTGGGCTCATTTGAAGAAACTAGCCAATGTAACTTTGGTGAACCCTAGAAATCAACAGAAATAGCTTCATCTTGTTTGAGTCAAGCTAATCATCTCCCCTTGATGCACCACTTGGTGTAGCATCATCATTTGGGGTATTGATCATGCCCACAAAGTTTGAAGCTCCAGGTAAAAAGTTGGTAATGTAAAGTTGTTCAAATTTGCATTTGAACAGAAAGGGTTTTGCGGTGATCTGATCAAGTTGCTCTATTCCAAATCTTGTGCCATTTGGTCTAGATGCCTTATTAGGCTATTCTAGCATGTGCACCAAATTTGAGAGCATTTGGACAAGTTTGGCAATGTAGAGTTGCTCAACTTCAAATATCGACAGAGTGGTTATGAAGGGTTTTGATGATGTTTTCTTGCTTCCCAAGGCATGGGACTTGGCAAGGTCATCAAATATGTCATATATGACATGATAGAATTTCCCTGGAATTTTTGGAGAAAATTTCCTTTGTAAATATTTCAAAAGCTTGAAATATCAGAAAGAGTTTTAGAGGGTTTAGCCCATTATTTTGAACATGACGAAGTGTTGAAACTCTTATATATGGACAATATATGTCCTATGAGTCTCCCTGAATTTTGGCAAACATTATTGAAATAGTAAAATAATTTTTCCCTATTAAAGACCATTTCTGGCCTTAAGAAAAAGCTTTTAAATAAAATAGGAAAATAACTTTTAAAATTATACTCTTGGGGTTTCTGGGAGTCCTATGACTACTAGGTCTCAAATACACTTTTCGAAATAATTTTCTCACCCTAAATCAAGCACTTGCAGTGCAAATCTCAATTCAGGGGTTTTTGGAAAACTAAATTTATAAAATACTTTTTTGCCAAATTAATTTTGTAAGAAAATACTATACTGCTATATAACACTTTGCATGATCATTGGGCAGAAGTTTTGGGTATGGAGATGAATTCTATAAGGGGTCATAGTTGATTTTAATGAGCACTTGAAAAGCATATGAAGAAAAACTCAATTCAAATAAAAGCCAAATGATGCTAAAAAAATTTGCTGGTCCAAATTTTCATGCTTCAAAGATACAAATAACATGTTACAAAATGCAGGGTGTGACAGACCTACCCCCCTTACAAGAATCTCGTCCCCGAGATTCCTAAACTAGGTCTTAAAAGAGATCGGGAAACTCGGATCTAAGATAGTCTTCTCGTTCCCAGGTTGCTTCTGCTTCGGTGTGGTTGCTCCACTGGACCTTGAAGTACTTGATGGTACGGCTTCGCGTCCGTCGTTCTGCTTCGTCCAGAATACAAATGGGCTTCTCGCGGTAGGTCAAATCAGGCTGCAGATCAATGGCTTGGTGATCCACATCCTTGTAGAGATTAGGCTTGTCTGGAACTTGGAGACATTTCCGGAGTTGTGACACATGGAACACATTGTGCACATCGGATAGCTCAGGTGGTAGTTCCAACTGGTAAGCCACTTCTCCTCGTCGTGCAGTGATCTCAAAGGGTCCGATGAACCTTGGTGCGAGCTTCCCCTTGACGTGGAAACGCTTGGTTCCCTTCAGAGGAGTTACCCGCAGGTACACATGGTCCCCGACATGGAAACTCATGTCCCGACGGTGAGTGTCAGCATAACTCTTCTGCCTTGACTTGGCTGCCTTCAAACGTTCTCTGACTAGCTGGACTTGCTCTTCTGCTGCGCGGAGAATATCCGGTCCAAAGACTAGTCCTTCTCCAGTCTCTGACCAGTTGAGGGGTGTGCGGTATCTGCGTCCGTACAACACCTCAAATGGTGCCATATGAAGGCTTGACTGGTAACTGTTGTTATAGGAGAACTCGGCAAACGGAAGACAATCTTCCCACTTGGCTCCATACGCCAGGACACAGGCTCGGAGCATATCTTCGTGAATCTGATTGACTCGCTCTGTCTGACCTCCGGTCTGTGGGTGAAAAGCCGTGCTGAAAGACAACTTGGTTCCCAAGGCTTCTTGGAACTTCTTCCAGAACCTTGAGGTGAACTGGGTTCCTCGATCTGACACAATCTCCTTGGGAACGCCGTGAAGACTTACGATTCAGTCGATGTAGAGAGCTGCCAGCCGGTTGCCATCATAAGTGGTCTTGACAGGAATGAAGTGGGCCACCTTCGTCAAATGATCAACTATGACTCAGATAGAATCACGTCCTCTATTCGACCTTGGTAATCCAGTGATGAAGTCCATTCCGACTTTGTCCCACTTCCACTCAGGAACTTTGAGTGGTTGAAGCAATCCAGTAGGTCGCTGATATTCAGCCTTGACCCTTTGGCACACATCACACTTTGCAACATAGATCGCAATCTCTCTTTTCATCCCATGCCACCAGAATCGTGCCTTCAAGTCTTGGTACATCTTGGTTCCTCTGGGGTCAATGGAATACGGAGTGTCGTGGGCTTCTTGCAGAATCAGGTTCTTCAGCTCGGTGTTGTTTGGTACGCAGACGCGGCCTTTGTACCAAACAATCCCGTGCTCGTCTTCGGAGAATCCTGGGGCCTTGCCCAGCTTCATCTTCTTCTTGATTCCTTCAATGCTTGCGTGTCCATCTTGTGCCTTCTTGACTTCGTCCGTCAGGGTTGGTCTGACTTCCAAATGATCTAGAAATCCAGGGGTGACCAATTCCAAACTGAATTGTTCGAGTTCCTTAAACAAGGTTGGCTGCCTTTCTTGAATAACGGCATTCAAAGAGCAAGCCTTCCTGCTTAAGGCATCGGCCACCACGTTAGCCTTCCCAGGGTGATATTGAATACTGAGGTCATAGTCTTTGATGAGTTCCAACCATCTCCGCTGCCTCATGTTCAATTCCTTTTGGGTGAAAATGTACTTCAGACTTTTGTGTTCTGTGTAGATCTCACACCGTTTCCCTAGGAGGTAATGCCGCCATGTCTTCAAGGCATGAACTACTGCTGCTAACTCAAGATCGTGAGTAGCATAGTTCTCCTCATGGGGTCGTAGCTGCCTAGAGAGGTATGCTATGACGCGGCCTTCTTGCATCAGAACGCTTCCCAATCCGGTTCGAGAGGCATCACAATATATCACGAACTCCTTGTGAATATCAGGTGTTGCCAGGACTGGAGCGGTGGTCAATCTCTTCTTTTTTTTTGACTATATACTGCAGGGCAAAAGCCCCACAGCCCACTTTATTGAGTTATAAAAGAATCAAAATACAACAAAGTTAGAGATACTTACAAAGGTTGAGGAAACAGAAGGGTCTAAGGTCAATCTCTTCTTGAGCTCTTGGAAGCTCTCTTCGCATTTTGGCGTCCACTCGAACTTCTTGTCCTTCTTGAGGAGCTGAGTCATTGGCCGTGCAATGCTAGAGAATCCTTCCACGAACTTGCGGTAATAGCCCGCTAGTCCGAGGAAGCTTCTGACTTCCTTGATGGTCGTTGGAGATTGCCATTGGGTCACAGCTTTGATCTTTGCAGGATCAACAGATAATCCTTCCTCGGTCAAGACATGACCTAAGAATCCAACTTTATGCAGCCAGAACTCACACTTGCTGAATTTGGCATACAATTGGTGCTCACGAAGCTTGTCTAGGACCATCCTCAGATGTTGCTCGTGTTCTTCCTCCGACTTCGAGAACACAAGGATGTCATCAATGAAGACGACAACGAACTTGTCCAAATATTCCATGAAGACTTTATTCATGAGATACATGAAGTAGGCTGGGGCATTGGTTAACCCAAAGGACATGACCGTGTACTCGTACAGGCCATATCTGGTTACGAATGCCGTCTTCGGAATATCTTGGGGTCTGATCTTCAGCTGGTAGTACCCAGATCTGAGGTCGATCTTGGAGAACACCTTGGCTCCGCTGAGCTGATCAAACAGATCTTTGATCTTGGGAAGTGGATACTTGTTCTTGATTGTAACTTCATTGAGGGACCGATAGTCAATGCATAAGCGGATGGTACCGTCCCTCTTTGCCACAAATAGAACAGGAGATCCCCAAGGGGAGGCACTTGGGCGAATAAATCCCTTCCTTAGCTGCTCTTCCAGCTGCTTCTTCAACTCAGCTAATTCTTCTGTCCCCATTCTATAAGGCTTCTTATAGATGGGTCCTGCTCCGGGCACGAGCTCGATGATGAACTCAATGTCACGGTCAGGGGGCATTCCCGGTAGTTCATCAGGAAAGACATCAGGATACTCACATACCACCGGTACTTGCTCTAGCCCAACTTCAGACAGACAGTTGACTTTAGCGGCTTGAGCGGAAGAGGAGTTGGAAGCAAACTTGACTTTGACTCCTTGGTCATTGGTCACAGTGACTGTCTGATTGGCATAGTCTAACAAGCCTTGGTGCTTGCTGAGCCAATTCATGCCTAGGATCACATCCAAGCCTTGCGATCTCAGGACGATGAGGTCTGCTAGGAAGTCTACAACGTTAATGGTAATACCGACTCCTTTACAGCCTATCTTGGCTCTCATCTCGGCTCCGGGGGTTTGTACCACCATAGGGCTATTCAGGGGTGTAGGGGTCATGCCACTTTTTAATGCAATTCTTTGAGTGAAAAATGAATGCGTTGCTCCAGAATCAAACAAGACAGTTGCAGGTGCTGAGTTGACAAGGAACGTACCCAGCACGATGTCCGGGTCTTCCTGGGCTTCTTCAGCAGTGACGTGATTCACACGCCCCTTCCCATGGTTAGGTGGATTGCGAGGAGCTGGGTTCCTTGGTGGCATCCCGCGGCCTTGTCCCTGGTTCTGCGCATTGGGGCGCGGGGCATCAGGCTTCTTGTTGGGGCACACCCTTGAGATGTGTCCGGACTGACCACATCCAAAGCAAGTGACTTGGTTTGGATTGATCTTGTTGCCACCACTGGTATTGGGGTTGAAAGCTGGCCTGGGGTTGGCATACTGCTGAGGCTGAGGGTTGGCACGAGGTGCAGGAGCTCTTGGTTGCTGATAGGTTGGCTTGGCCGGGGCTGACTGCCACGGACGAGGCTTCTGGTTGCTGGAACTTCCCTTACTAACCAACTTGCGCTTGCGAGTATCTTCCAAAGCACGCCGCTTGTCTTCAAGCATAAGTGCCTTGTTCACCAGGTCAGGAAAGGATGGGCAGTCGCACACGACAAGCGAGTATTGCAGAGTCTGATTGAGGCCTTCCATTAAGCGCTCCCTTTTGGCAGCATCAGTGCTGACATCCTCAGGGGCATACCTTGACAGAACACTGAACTTCTGCATGTACTCTTTGACAGTGCCACTTCCTTGCTTCAGGGCTCGGAACTCACGCTTTTTGATAGCCATGATTCCGGAAGGAATGTGGGCCTTGCGGAATTCTGCCTTGAAGTTAACCCAAGTGATGTCTTGTTCAGCATGCATGACCTTGAATCCATCCCACCAAGCTCTAGCAGTCCCCCCGAGGCAGTGGGCTGCATAAGCCACCTTCTCGCGGTCTTCGGTGCATCCGACTAGTTCCAGTATTTCCTCAATGGAACGGACCTAGTCGTCTGCATCCAGGGGTTCAGTAGTCTCGATAAAGGTTGGCGGTGCATGCTTCTTGAACTCTGCCAACGTGGAACGTCCATTGCCATTCCCCGCCGGCTGGCGGTTGTTGGTGACAACTTGAGCAATCAGCTGAAGAGCTGCAGTGTTGGCTTGGCGTTCCTCTCGGAAAGCTTGGAGAAGCTGAGCCATGTCCATGCTTGGAGGAGGTGGTGGTGGTGGAGCTTGGTCGTTGGTTTGGTCGTGGCCTGCCTCTGGCTGAGCGGATGCTCCGGCTTCAGGCTCCTGGGTAGAGGTACCAGTACGAGTTACAACAGGCATCCTGTTGGAGCGGTAAAAGGTCTCATGACTCGGAAGAGGGAAAGCAAGATAGATGGGTGCCTATTAAGGGGGTGGGTGTGACACTAATTAAATCATGCAAGGGCCGAAAGGCCAAAACACATTCATTAAAATCCAAATGGGTGATGTAGTCGTTTACACATTCCCGAAGGAAGAATACGACTTACATCCAGACACAACAAAAGCGAACACTAGATGGTTTCATATGAACCATACAGGGACTCGACTGCGCATAGGGGTTACACGACCTATCCTACCGTAGAGGTCACAACTGGCATATCCGAATAGCAAATAATGCCTAAGCGGCGGAATGCTCGGTCGCGTATTCCGGCTCTTCTGGGTCTTCCTCCTTGTCTTCATCTGTCTGGGCCCCCTTGTCACTTGAGGGTGTGGGTGAGTGGAGGAGTTGAATACGACGGTGCTTCGTCGGTGGTGCAGGGAAAAGCTTGCGATATTCCCTTGCCATCATCCGGCGTCGTCGAGGTGGTTCTTCATTCTTGGAAGATACATCCTCGGAGGGCCTTCCGCCTCGATATGCGATAGCGGACTGTCTAGAAGGTGCTCCTTCCTTCTTGACCCTATTTGTCTTCTCTTGAGCTCGACGAAGAAGTGCCTTGGTCTTGTGAAGTTCTTCTCGAAGCTTCATTGATTCCGAGGCCAAATCTTGTGCCAAGCTGTCGACACATAGACTGAAGTAGGTCTGGAATCGAAGCGAGAGTCCTTCCTTCAGTGGAGGGGCTAGTGCGCTGCTTTCTTCTTCACCTTCCTTTCAGTAAGGTAAGAAGCGAGTTGTCATCTTGGCTGCCATCTCCGGAAGAAGCTCGCAGAGACGGGTTAGTGCCTTGAGTGCAGCAGCCTCGACAGCGAGAGGTAGTGTTGCCATCTGGGGTCCCTCGAAGAACCAACTTGTGGGAGGATCGTTTGCCTTCACGATCACTTCCACATGGTACTCCACCTCAGTGTCGCTAACCCAATGTTCAAGGTAGGTGAGGATGGGTGCTCGGTGGAACTGACACTCCTGGAGGCTATCCTCGAGAAGTAGGGGAAACCCCGTGGTCAGGTGCTCTTCGGGTACAGCGGCCATCTACAAAGGTGGAATAGGAGGGGTTAATAAGCTGATGAAATCTTAGGTTTAGAAAAGAAGAGAGGTTCAGAAGGTTTTTGAAAAAGGGTCTCATCTAACTAACGCCCATGCTAACTAAGGCTTCCTACAGTCAGGATGGCTCTGATGCCAGCTCTGTGGGGACCCCGACTTAGAAGTCGAGATCACCGAGTGCACGTGTACAGTGATCCCAGAGATCAATGCTCACTGAACACACTGAAGCTGAAATAACAAGAGTCTACATCCATACAAATAGTCTTACACGAATTATGGCCATTATGGCCAAGTCTTACATAGATAGAGCCTCACGGGCTGAATAGCAAATAACTCAAATAGCGGAAGTCTTCGATGATAGGTAGAACCCATGCCATCTGCCTTAACCCTACAGGCATTCTGACTGGGAAAGCGTCCTAGTTCGCATGTTTGTCTCCAAAGAACTCTTCACCATATTCCTGTTCTTCCATGCCTGGCCAATTAAATAACCAGTGGTAAGCCAATGAGTACTTTGAATGTACTCGCAAGCAACCCATGATGTGGGTCAAAGTAACAATGCATTTGGACAATAATGATCAATCTAGCAAGGCTAGAATAAATGTTCTACCATCAAGTTTATGCATCAATAAACTCGCGTAACCTGGAAGACAGGTTACCGATATCAACATGAATATAATTCAACTCATCGAGTCAAGTCACCACCTTGACTCATCACACACATACTTTCATCGAAGAAGTAAAATTCTGGACATAGTTTAAGTAGCACCACCCAACTGTCCATGACCGTGGACACGGCTATTCGAATAGTTTTACACTCTGCAAAGGTTGTACACTTTACCCACAAGATCCGGGGAACTTCCGTGTCATCCACGACCCGCGGTACCTCAAGTACCCGGGGTAAGCACCCGGTCATTACCTTTCCTTAGACGACACTAACATAGAGTCCACTCGTTGGTACACGGCCCTCGGGTACAAACAATAGATCACGGGACTTGCCCTAATTTCAATGTCACGCGTACCCGAAGGGACCAACGGTGTGTCCGGTGCCCTGTAAAAACAGTCATGGCCGTCTATCCAAGCACGACCCCGTCCCGGGAAAGACCTCAAGTCTCCCCGTCACTAGTAATGCGGGCACCATGCTAGTATCGACCTAAGTAATCAATAAAGCCCCGTCCCATAAGGGGTAGTGTGGTTGCACATGTTTGGTTGGGACGGTAGTCACACATAAATCTAATCCATTATTTCACCATGCACATGATTTATCGGCACATCACTTCTTCCTCAAGTGATGACCTAACACAACGTCACCCTCGGGCATTAGGGGCACCCGATGGGTTCATGTAAAGATTTCAACTACGAAGGTTCAATTCACACATGCATCATTTAAGCATCATGACCAACTATTTGCATGTCATCTAGCACTTAGCAAGATCAAGATCAAGCATGCATCATGTGGTGGTTCCAACTAGGTCACCACCGTATCCCTATCATCATGCATCGGAAACAAACGAGTTCCGAAGAACAAGTGTATCATGGTCAAAGGGCTGCTTGCCTGGATTGGCTTGGTCTTCAAAGTCTTCAAATCCTTCTCCTTCTCCTTCTTCAGCAACTTCGTCAAATACGGTATCTATACGTCGCATAATAACAACGGAAAAAATAAGACCACAAATAAAACAGAAAAATCAAAGTGCTCAGAAAAATGTCAACTTATTTTTGTAAAATACTAGAGGGATTTCTAAGATGGGGAAATTCTCAGTTGGAGTTTTGGAGTAACAGAATGGAATCTATTGATTTTAGAACAGGAGTTTTACTGCTCAAATTTGAATTTAAATTTGAACAGAACAGAAAAGTTTCATGGATGTGTGTGAAAGTGGTACCATTAAATAGGTTGGAATATTACAAGAATTTAGGAGTTGGAATTATTTTATTGGGACCAATATTCTTTTCTGTAAAAATGTTTAAAACAATTACAGAAAAGAAAAAGAAAAAGTGCCCTGTGCAACTGGGCCAGAGAGGCCACAGTGCGCAGCCCGGGGCGGACCAGCCCAGCCGCACGGGTGCCTGCGCGCGCACGTCAGGTTTTTAAACCTGACGGGCGGGGCCCGGCGGTCAGTGGCTGAGAGGAGGGGGAGAGAGGTGTGGGGATGACAGGCGGGGCCCGCCTGTCATCTCCAACCTCACGGCCACGGCGACGGCGAGCTCACCGGCGAGGTTTCCGGCCACGGCGACGGCAACGGAGGGCAGGGACGTGACCAGCGTCGAGTGGCGGTTGTAGGGGTGGTGGTGCGGCATGCCGGGGAGGTCGGGTTCGCCGGCGGCGAGGTGGGACGGCGGAGGAGCTACGGGAGGTCGTTGCTCCTGTCGTTTCCGACTGCAACAGGAGGGGGAAACAGAGGGGAAACGATCAGTGAGGTGAGGGGGTTCCAAATCGGGCAAAAGGAGGGGCAGGGGAGGCCCGTACTGCGAGATCACCGGCGGCCCGACGCGGCGGAGCTCCGGTCGATCCCGAGTACTGGGACTTCCTGGGGAGGAACGGGTGGTGCTGGAGGACTCAGGGAGGTGGGGTGGAGCTGCTGATGCTGTTGGAGAGGCCCGGGGGTCCTATTTATAGGGGGACGGCGGAGCCCCGTGGTCCAGTGCGCCGGCGAGCTCCGGCTAGACGCTACAGCGCACGGGGGGCGATGGGAATGAGTCCACGGCGTTGCTGGACGAGCTCCACGTCCAGTTGAGGTGAGAGGAGGAGTGGGGGAGCTTCTAGACCGTGCGCGCGTGCGAGGCAGAAGAGTGGCCGTTGCGGGCGGCCCGTGCGCGTGCGGCGACGGTCACTGGAGGGCGCAGGAGGAGGGGGGACAGCGCCGGGGCGATCGCGGACGTCGAGGAGCATCGACTGGCGCGAGGGAGAGGCCCGAGGCTGTCGGGGGCCAGAGATTGGCTGAAGCCACCGTGCGGAGGTGCACTGTAGCGTGCTCCAGAGCGTCCTTATCGCATGCCACGGCATGCCATTGGGCCTCTGGACGCGCCCACCGTGTCTGGGGTGATCAGGGTGATGCAAGCACTTCGTCTCTAGCATAGGATGCTCTGGAGAGTCAAAGGGATTGAAAGGAAGCTGGTAACTTGGTGAGAATTGGCTGTCCAGCAGGGTAAACTTGGGTTCTTACCCCTCAATCATGGAGCTGGGGTGCTGGGGAAGTTACTGGGGGTAGCCAGTAACTGAATGAACATGTGGTAAAAAGTTGAGGCCATGGAGAAAACTAAAAGTGATCAAGATGAGGGTTTTAGTAAATCTGCAGAAGGTGTTTGATCAGTGTTTGGTCAAGCAAATGACCTCCACTTGACATGGCACTCAACAGGATTGAATGACATGTGAAAATAGGGTGCTTCACCAAATTTGGGCTCATTTGAAGAAACTAGCCAATGTAACTTTGGTGAACCCTAGAAATCAACAGAAATAGCTTCATCTTGTTTGAGTCAAGCTAATCATCTCCCCTTGATGCACCACTTGGTGTAGCATCATCATTTGGGGTATTGATCATGCCCACAAAGTTTGAAGCTCCAGGTAAAAAGTTGGTAATGTAAAGTTGTTCAAATTTGCATTTGAACAGAAAGGGTTTTGGGGTGATCTGATCAAGTTGCTATATTCCAAATCTTGTGCCATTTGGTCTAGATGCCTTATTAGGCTATTCTAGCATGTGCACCAAATTTGAGAGCATTTGGACAAGTTTGGCAATGTAGAGTTGCTCAACTTCAAATATGGACAGAGTGGTTATGAAGGGTTTTGATGATGTTTTCTTGCTTCCCAAGGCATGGGACTTGGCAAGATCATCAAATATGTCATATATGACATGATAGAATTTCCCTGGAATTTTTTGAGAAAATTTCCTTTGTAAATATTTCAAAAGCTTGAAATATCCAGAAAGGGTTTTAGAGGGTTTAGCCCATTATTCTGAACATGACCAAGTGTTGAAACTCTTATATATGGACAATATATGTCCTATGAGTCTCCCTGAATTTTGGCAAATATTTTTGAAATAGTAAAATAATTTTTCCCTATTAAAGACCATTTCTGGCCTTAAGAAAAAGCTTTTAAATAAAATAGGAAAATAACTTTTAAAATTATACTCTTGGGCTTTCTGGGAGTCCTATGACTACTAGTTCTCAAATACACTTTTTGAAATAATTTTCTCACCCTAAATCAAGCACTTGCAGTGCAAATCTCAATTCAGGGGTTTTTGGAAAACTAAATTTATAAAATACTTTTTGGCCAAATTAATTTTGTAAGAAAATACTATACTGCTATATAACACTTGGCATGATCATTGGGCAGAAGTTTTGGGTATGGAGATGAATTCTATAAGAGGTCATAGTTGATTTTAATGAGCACTTGAAAAGCATATGAAGAAAAACTCAATTCAAATAAAAGCCAAATGATGCTAAAAAAATTTGCTGGTCCAAATTTTCATGCTTCAAAGATACAAATAACATGTTACAAAATGCAGGGTGTGACATTGAGGGATCTTTCAGTTATCAGGCATAATCACAGACTGACTAACTATATTTCATCATGACACAAATGAACAAAAACTGGAATATCAGGGGCATTAATGATAACAACAAGTGGTTGGCTCCGAAGAATAAAATAGTTGAGTCCAATGCTGACATTATCTGCATTCAAGAAACCAAGAGAGAATTATTTGATGCTAGATACGTCAAGAATTTTTGTCCCAGAAGGATTAACCAATTTGAGTTTCTCCCCTCAGTAGGCGCTTCGGGAGGATTACTAATTGCTTGGAATGGCTCTCTGTTTGTAGGGGAAAATCTTTTCCATAATGATTTTTCCTTGTCGGTTCATTTTACATCTGCTCTATCTGGAGAGTCTTTCATACTCTCGGATATTTATGGGCCCAGTCAAGGAATAGAAAGATTTCCATTTCTAGACTGGCTCAAGAATATCCAAATGCCAGTGGATACCAAATGGATGATAATGGGGGATTTCAACTATGTTAGATATCCAAGTAAAAGAAACAGAGCAGGAAGCAATTTCACAGAGATGCTACAATTCAATGAGGCTATCAATGCCCTAGCTTTGGTTGAAATCCCATTGAAGGGAAGAAATTACACTTGGAGCAATATGCAAGATGCCCCCTTTTAGAGAAGTTGGATTGGGTTTTTACTTTAGAATCATGGACCAATGAATTCCCCAATACTTTGGTCTTGCCTCTTGCCAAACCAATCTCTGATCATACCCCATGTTTGATTCAAAATGGTACACATATTCCTAAGTCCAAATTTTTCAGGTTTGAAAACTTCTAGATGAAAGTGCAGGGTTTTAAAGTTGTGGTCAAGCAAAGCTGGGATCAGGATACTCACAACACAGAGTCTGCTAAGAGAATTTTGCTAAATTTAAGAGATTAAGGAAATTCCTCAAATTCTAGGCTAAAACAACTTCTCAATTGAGCAACACAATCAAGAACATTAATGAGGTGATTCTTCTCCTTGATGCTCTAGAAGAATTTAGACCACTATCTCTTACAGAATGGAATGGTGGGCACTTTCTAAATTAGCATTTGCTTCAACTTTTGGAGTGGCGGATAATTTACTAGCAACAAAGAGCTACCATTAGGTGGGTCAAGTTTGGAGAAGCCAATTCCAAATATTTTCAAGCTAAGGCCACCATTAAATACAGAGTGAACCACATAGACAGTCTGCAAGATGAAGCTGGTAATATGTGCAGAGAACATAATACAAAGGCTGTCATCCTCTTAAATGCTTCAAGAAGATGCTTAGCACAACCACTCCTACCTTCAATCTCCTTGATCTGCACAATTTGATTGATAAAACCACTGATCTCTCATTTCTGGAACAACCTTTCTCCAAAGATGAAATAGATAAAGTGGTTCAGAATCTGCCTTCTGATAAAGCCCCTAGGCCAGATGGATTCAACACTTACTTTGTTAAATTCTGCTGGGACATCATTTCCCGAGATTTCTATACATTGATTGATGATTTCTTCAAGGGAGCCATCAGTTTGCAGAGCATCAACAGTTCTTAAATTACACTCATTCCAAAGAAAGATGCACCAGTTACACTAAATGATTTCAGGCCCATTTCTTTGCTCAATTGTGCCATAAAGTTTATCACCAAGCTCCATGCAAACAGATTAGAGACAGTAATTCTGAAACTGGTTCATAGAAATCAATATGGGTTCCTAAAATCAAGATCTATACAAGACTGCTTGGCATGGGCTTATGAGTATCTCTATCAGTGCAAAACTTCTAATAAAGAGTTGATAATCCTCAAGCTAGACTTTGAGAAGGCCTTTGATATGATTGAGCATCAAACCATCAAAGATATTTTAATTGCTAGAAGCTTTGGACCTAGATGGCTCATGTGGATGGATATGATTTCAAATCTGGCTTTTCTTCAGTGATCCTCAATGGTGTGCCAAGAAAACAGTTCCTCTACAAAAGAGGTGTCAGACAAGGAAACCCTTTATCCCCACTCATATTTGTACTTGCTGCTGATCTGCTCCAAACAATTCAAACAAGGCAATGATGACAAACCTCATCTCAAAACCTTTGGAGTTGCACCCCTGCCCTGATTTTCCAGTGATTCAATATGTTGATGATACAGTCCTAATCATGCTTGCATGCAGAATTCAATTAGAGCAGCTCAAGAATCTTCTGATGCATTTCACTGCTTACACTGGTTTAAGGATCAACTTTGAAAAGTCTGCCATGATTCCAATCAACACACCTGAATACAAGATGCACCTCCTGTCCAATAGCTTGGGATGCACTATTGGCAGCCTACCTTTTACCTACCTTGGTTTACCTCTCAACCTACTTAAACCAAAGCTAGAAGACTTTGCTCCTATCATTAAAAGGATTGACATAAGACTTGCTGGTTGCTCCACACTGCTACCCTATGGGGACAAACTCACTCTTATTAAGTCTGTTTTTATAAGCTTGCCAACTTTTCTCATGAGCACTCTTTCTCTACCTGCTGGCATAGTTGAACATATCAATAAGTACCTCAGACTATGCTTCTGGAGAAAATATGGAGAGGAAGAAAGAGGGCCTGCTCTAATTGCTTGGGAGAAAACATGTGTCCCCAAAGATCAACAAGGTCTGGGAATTTTAGACATTACCACTCACAAAAAATGTCTCTTGATGAAGCACATTCATAAATTTTTAAATCATGCAGACCTCCCCTGGGTGAATCTTATTTGGGTATCTTACTATCCCAATGGCATCTCTGTCCCCAGGCCAGTGGGATCATTCTGGTGGAAAGGAATCCTCAAGTTGCTTCCTATATATGAATAATGGGCTAAGGGACAGGTTGGGAAAGGCAACTCCACAGCTTATGGCGGGATAATTAGGGCCATGATTTTCTTGAGCAAAAGTATCCGGAGCTCTACTCTTTATAAATTAAGGCTAATTTGACAATGCAAGAATTCCTACAGCTGGAAGACCCTCTGGAACACTTTCACACACCTCTCTCCATCCAAGCATTGCATCAATTTTAGGAACTTAAGAGTATTCTCCAAAATATTCAGCTCTCTGCCAACCATGATAATTGGAGTTACTCTTGGGGATCAGCATTCTCTTCCATCAAGATGTACAAGTGTTTGGATGCAAAAGAGCACAATCCACCTCCTATTTTCAAGAAGATCTGGAAGAATGCGGCTATCTTAAGATACAAGATCTTCTTTTGGCTCATCTTACATGACAGATTGAATTCCAGAAATATTTTGAAGAGAAAATCCTTTCATCTGCCTTCTTATGACTATGAGACCTGCCAGCTTAGAACTGAAGAAACAACCTTACACTTATTTTGGGACTGTGATTTCGCTCAAAACTATTGGAACTCCATTTTAGGTCAGCGCAAGCGAGGCATCTCATTCTTTGATGAAATAATTCTCCTCTCTGAAACTTTCCCTCCCAACATTGCTATGGAAATTTTGATCATGGGCTGTTGGAACATTTGGATGCAGCAAAATGGGAAAATATTCAGAGCTCAGACCCCTTCAGTTCAAGCTTAGAGAAGGGCACTTAAGGCAGACCTCCTGCTTCTGCAGCATCGAATCAAGAATAAATTTGAATCTTTGCTTATTAACTGGACTGAACAGTTTCTAAATTAGTTTACCATGTTGCCTTTCGGGTTTCATAAAACTAGAATTGATTAACTCCCTATAAAATTCATGTTTGTACATATTGCACTTTTTCAAATATATTTACCATAGAACGATTGTTCCACGGTTTAGGTTCAAGAGAAGTACAACAAACGTGAAGTTTTTTTAGTAGCAAACATGCTGATGGAAGTGTCCTTTCATATGTGATTATGATTTTCACTTCTCGATCAGAGGCATCTCCAGTACGTGACACACCTTGGATGTGCAAACCAATATGTGCGTGTTTCACATATTACGGGAGCAAATTATGTTAGTTCTCAGCCACTATAATTAGGATCCATGGCTTGTTTTCCTCGCTTTGCTAGGCTGTTTGGGAACATATGTCATAGATAGGCGTAGTTTTCTTTTTTGAACAGGTACATGGCCATGTAGGAATTCGACTCAACTCATTGCTTTGCATGGCAGTCTGGAAATCGTATGGGATATTGAGACTTCTGTACATACGTACTTTTTTCCGGCAGATCACAGCCGTTGATTTCATCTCTTTTCTATTGTTAAATCTAAGTCGTTCATTTTCTATTTGTCAGGTGGTTGGTGCGACATATGCCAAAGGATGGATAATCATATGTTGGGACAGTAGAACATCGTCAGGCCCTGGATACGGGATGAGGCAATACTTCGGACGCCTACAGGATTTACCCAGGTTAGGGGCTCTCCATGGAGATAACACCCCTAATCCTGCTCTGCGGTGACTCCGCGTCATGACTATCATCAATAGGGTAGCTACAAGGTTGCTCCTTGAGCTGTGTTGGCTAGAGGAGGAAGATGAGCAAGGTTAGCCCTAGTTCTTCCCTCTCTAGATGAATGTGTGTGGTCTAAAGTTCTGAACCCCTTGCATAGGAAATCCTGGGAGGTTTATATAGGCCTACCCCCATGGGTACAATGGTAATCCGGCCGGGTGCAGGCCCCGGCCGTCAGCGTCTCTCAACACCGGCTTCTCCGCCGATTGCTGGGTCCCGCCGCTTGGTGGGTCCCGACGGCTGCTGGAGACATGTCCGTCGCATGGGTCCTGTCGTCTGCGGGCCAGGGTGACTACGTTTCGCTGTTGCCTTGCCGCGGATGACGGAGGCTTTGTCAGGGATGGCATGGCTACAGTCCCGCCGCCTGGTGGGCGTTCACTGTAGCCACGCCCCATCTTACCAGCTTAATGGCTTCACACATTCCAAGGGGAGAAGGGCTGCCTGCTGGATGGCGGCATGTCCTTGGTGCCGCCTGCTGGGGGCTTGCCACCTCATGGTGGCTCGCAGATGGTCGGGCCCGCCGCCTGCAGGCCCTACTGCTACTTGACATGGGGGCGCGACCCCCACTAATGTGGGCGACATAGTGGGACGCATGGCTACAGTGTCATGCTGGTCGAGGGGCGTCCGGGAGGTACGCTTGCACTATGGCCATGCTTGGCCTGGATTTCGGGGTGGCAGGCTACGCTATAGCCACGCCTTGTCTTGTCATGGTTAAGCGGGTGCTGACTTTGAGGGGGCGATAGGCCACCTGCTAGATGTCGGCTTGCTGGAGCCGCCTGGTGATGACTTGTCGTCTGCCAGCAGCCGGCTCGTTGGGCCAGGCGGCCCAACAAGGCGGCCTTGCTTGCGGATGGTTGGAGGGGCACAGTCGGCCCCGATGTTTTGAAGTGTTATTGGTGGTCGATGAAGACACCCGTGATCAATATCTCTGATAGTAGTCCCTGAAGCTGATGGGGTGCTACGGCCGAGAGCGGAGCTGTTGTGTTACAGCAGCTTCTCACCCCACAAGATATGTCAGGTCTTCCATTGTTTTGCTTCCTGGAGAGGCCGACTGCCAAGAGCCGGCCAGCGAATTTGAAATGTCGAGTGAAAATGCCGAGTGGTGCACCAGCTTGGTGTGCCGCCCGTTGCTCGAACGCCACGTAGCGTCAGCGGGTCAGGCCATCCTGCCAGCCCACGCGCGCGATGGGACGTCGCCACAGGACTAGGCCCACCTCTACAGGGCCTCGGCACACGCGCGGATCCGATGTGGCCGAGGCAATCGATTGCGATTCCCCCGCGCATTAAATGCGTACAGTTATGACGCAAAAAGCGCGGGGCGTGTGGGGCGTGGGCGCAGTTAAATCCCATGTCCTGCCTCTTCGGCTCCGTCGTCTTGGGCCTATAAGTAGGGGGAGGAGGGGGCGGCGAAACACACACGCGCCCTCTTCTCCCTCTTCTTCTTCTCCTTTGCTCCCTCCTGCCCCCTAGCCACCACCGTGCCTGCCGCCCCCGCTGGAACTCGGGCGTGCGGAGCCGTGGCCTCCTAGCTTCCCAGCCACCATCCACAACATCGTCGAGCCATGGCTACCGGGGCGCCGGTCAATCGCTCTAGCGATTGGGATGGTAGCAACGTTCATGAGGACCACATCAAATTTCTTTGCCGGACGCGGCGGCTCCCCCACGCAGGGAATGTGGGGGTGCGCATTCCGCCGGCAACCGAGATCTTGCCGGTGCCGGAGGATGGCAAGCGCGTCATCTTCCGGGCGCACTTCATCCGCGGCTTCGGCCTTCCAGCGAGTAGGTTCTTTCACTCGTTCTTGGATTTTTACGGTCTTCAGCCCCACCACCTCACTCCAAACACTTTGGTGCTGCTCTTCGCCTTCGTCACCCTTTGCAAGGGGTACTTCGGCATGCTCCCCATAATCGAGCTGTGGGGAGAGCTCTTCTATCTCAAGCTCGGCACTGCCATCACGAACGAGGCAACCCAATGTGGAGCCTGCGTCGCGGTGCGGTGCTCCGGGTCCGGGATCAGCTTCCCGAAAATCGCCCGGCTGCAGTCGGCCAAACTGTGGCAGAAGACGTATTTCTACATCAAGAGCACCCACCCGAGGCCGGACCACATCAATCTGCCGGCATACATGTCCGGTCTGCCTACCGAGCCCCGCTCCGCCTGGAGGTACCGGTCGACGACTATGTCGCTCGCCTCCTCCATCGCCCTCGCCCGCCTTCAGGAGATGTTGGCGTCGGAAGGCCTCAAGGCTTCGGACTTGTTGGCCGCCTACGTCGATCGCCGGGTGCTGCCCCTTCAATCCCGGCCTCACCTGATCAGTGACATGGGTGGGCGCCGGGATCCATGCCGGCCGAGCACCAAGGTGATGCCGGTTGTGGAGGTGGTCCAGCTAGTGAATTACTTCTCCGACTGCAAGCTGCCGGAGTCGGGCTGGAGGTTCGGCAAGCCGCCATACAGCCGCGACAACCCGCCACCTACGGTAAGTTATTCTCGTTTTCTTTTACGTATTTATCCTTCTAGGTTTCTTGTTGCCGCCTGACCAGTCGGCCATGGTGCAGCCCTTCCTAGGCCAGCAGGCACCTGTCCCAGGGGTACCAAATCGTTCAGTCGCGTCGGACCGGACTCATAGCGACACCAGCAACCATGATCTCAGGGCAGTCGCCATGGAGGAAGACGACGCCACAAGCGGTGGCGGCGAGGGAGCAGACGGCTCATCGGGAGGCGGCCTCGGGGACTGGCCGGATGATGACGAGGAAGACGACGTGCCGCTCCATAGCCATGGTGCCGACGGGGCGGGCGCCAGTTATTCGGCAGCGCTGACTGCGGCAGGCGGCGCGCCGAAGCGTCGGGCCAATGCTGGGTTGTTCGGCAGCCGGCCCAAGAAGCCCAAGATTTCGGCCACTGTGACCAAGCGGCCAAAGGCTGCGGGAAAGGCGGCCCTCTACCAGAAAGGACCCAAGCCATGGCCGATGGTGTCTTCGTAAGTGTCTTTGATCTTCTTTGCGCTTGTTTTCCTCTTTTCTTGCAAACTCTTAGCGATTCTTCTTGTTTTGCTTAGACAGGGCCCCGCTTTTTATCTCGCGGGCCCCTACTGCTTCGATGGTTGGCGGAACGGAGAGCTCCGCCAATCCCCTCCACGTAGATCCAGTAGCCGATCTCCGGGAAGCGACAGAGAGAAACGCGCGCAAAGCGCAATAGGCGCGGGAGGCCGCGATCCGGGAGAAGGCGGCGGTGGCCCAGTCGGCATAGGCGGAGGCGGACGCCGCAGCCAAGGCACACGCCGACGCGGCGGCCAAGGGGCAGGCGGACGCAGCTGCCCAAGCGCTGGAGGAGGAGGCGGCCCACCGTCGGGCTCCGAAAGCTGCCGAGCCGCCTCATTCGGAACCGCCAGCGCCAGAGGACCAAGCGCCAGCTAGTGGGGCTGGTGCTGACCAACTGACCCTAGAGAGGGGAGGAGCCGGCTCCGCCACCTTGGAGGTGGAGGTGGTTCCCCATGCACCGACTGCTGATGGGCAGGGCAGTCGGCCCGAGACGCCGATGGCGCCGCCATCCCGGGGCGAGCTGGTGGTGGGTCCGACTCCTGCTAGCCGAGCTCCAGCATGCCAATGTCTGGTGAGAGCGTGTCACATCCCTAGCTAGCACTTGCTTTACGACCTGACTAGAGTGTGCATCATGTTTACTTTCAAAGAAACTTGAAATGGGATTTACAGAAACCCCAGCACCCCCTCCTCTAACAACTAGGGTTTGCTAAAATATTTTCCAATGTACCCAAAATGCCCTTCAAAATGTTCATCATTTCTGCCTTGGTCTTAAACCTCTGCCAAAAATGGTGCACAATTTTCTAGGACAATCTAGGGTTTTGGATTAAATCATATGGTATTTGAATTTGGGCATTTAAATGCTATAAAATATTTTAAATGCTCAAATAATCATGAACTATAATGTTTCCTACTGTTCATATTATATACAGCAGGTATGACAAGTGTCATGAGTTATAAAAATGTTTAGGCATTTTTATTAAATGAACAAAGCTGCAAAAGAAATAAAACAGAAAGAAAAAAATAGGAAGAACACTTACCTGGCGCCCACCCGGCCCACCTGCCGGCCCAGCCCAGCTGCCGCTCCAGCGAGCTGCTTGGCTCGGCCAGGCAGGCAGGCAGGTGCTCGACGGCGACCGCGCCGCGCGCCACGCAGCTGCCCGCCGCCCTGCTTCGCCCCCTCGCCGTCCTGGAGGGATGGATCGAACGTCCACGACCTCCTCGACCCCCCAGACACCTCCGCCTCCCCCCAGTCCCTCTCCTCCGCTCTCCCCGCGCCATGGCCGACGCCGCCGTGATCGCACCGTCGTAGAAACTGCGTCCACCGTCGTCCCCGAGCTCCGCCGTGTTGTCCCTCGTCTCCGCCGTCCTCGACTGCTTCGAACAGGCCGAGCCCCGAGCGCTCGCCCGCCCTGGAGATGCCCCCGACCTCTTATTCCCCAACTCCGGCCACGGAGATCCCCCTCGCCGTGCTGCTCAGCTCCGACCACCCCCGAGCTCGCTTCGGTGCTTGCTGCAACCGCTGTGAGCCTAGCTACCTCCTCCCCCTCTCCGTTGGCTCCCTCTTGCCCTGTAACACACTGCACGAAGCTCCACCGCACGCACCGCCGCCGTGCTCGTCGCCGGTGATGCTCCGGTGACCATTTGGTCACCGGCACCCGTCCAACGCACTCACCACAGCACGTAGATGCGAACGGTGCCACGCACGCATCGCCTAGGCCCCTGCAGCCGCATCTCCACACACGCCCGACGCCGGTCGCCGCCGTCGAGCTCGTTGCCGTCGTCTCCGGCCACCCCAGGTCCGGCGACCACCTCCATCCGATGCGGAAGAGCAAGAGCTCTCCAACGCACCCAGCCGCAGCTCGAGCCGTGCACCGTAGACGTTTTCCGAAGCACGCCGCTGCGTTTGGCCTCGCCGGCGGCTAAACGCCGGCGAGTTGGACCTGTTTTGACCACGGGTTTGACCCCCTGGGTCAATGACATGTGGGCCCTGCCCGCAAGTCAAACTTAGTTTAGTTGTTAATTTAATATTAATTAGTTAATTAGTTTAGTCACTGACACGTGGGCCCTGGCCCCACTGACAGCTAATTAGTTTTAGTTAAACTCTAATTAACTCAGTTAATTAGCTGTGACACTGACATGAGGGACCCACTGGTCAGGTTTGACCTGGACTGGCCCTGTTGACTGGCTGACGTCAGCATGATGTCATGCTGACGCAGTAAAGGTTTTTCTGGGATTTTTAGATTTAATAATAATTCAGGAAATTCCAGAAAATACCCAAAACTTCTAAAAATCATATAAAAACAACCATAGCTCAGATGGAAAAGATTTTTATATGAAAAATGATCAGAAAAATCCAATCTTTCTGATGGCACTGGTTTCATGCATGTTTGAACAAGTTAACTTGCTGTATATATCAAAAACATGATAATGCACCTATTTAAATAATAGTTTGAACTTCAATTTGAATCCTTGATTCAAATAGGTTCAAACCTTTCTGGTTTTAGTTGCATTAGCCAACACACATGCATCTTGCCATGTCATAAACATGCATCATATTGTTGCATTTGTTTGTTAATGATTGTATCGTCGGTATTTCCTGTGTTAGGTCCTGCTCCCGAGGATACTGTTACGTATCCAGTTGAAGAGCAGTACCCGACAACTACCTTGTCAGGCAAGCAATCATTGATCATTCCGATACAAACCCAATCTTCTCGCTCCTGCTCTCTTTTACTGCATTAAGGCAACAGCGCGTGAACTGCTACTTGCTGCGGTAGTTGAACCCTATTCCCTTGCATGACCTGTCATTGCCACAGTAAATAGTTGAAACCCACTAGCATGTGTAGGAGTTGATTGAGCCATGTGATGTGTGATCCACCATGCTATTTACTTATGTTGCCTGCTATGCTTAGAGTTGTGTCTGGTCTGATTCATCTGGGTGATGGATCAGAGTGAAATGATCTTACCGATAAAGAGAGGGAAGTGTGGAATACGCTTGGTAAAGGTATCGATGAAAGGCCATGTAGGAGTACATGGTGGGTTGTTTCATTGGAATCGTCCATAGGACCCGAGATCTGTGTGTGTGATTCAAGTTACAGTTACTACCACACATTGGGCCCTGAAATATGACCCCGCTCAACTTATTGACTGCCCTTGTACTCTGTCCAGGAGTTGCAACTAGTTTCTGGTGTTTATAGTTTACTGGAGGTCGTGCGCAGCGCTGACCCTCGGGGTGGGCTGTGATGCGACAGGTACGTGGCACGGTGTACCGGTTGCCCGTTTGGTGACTCGGGAACCCTGTACACATCGTTTGGGGCCGTGAGCGACACCCCGGCCGGATCTCCCCACGGATGGAACCCAAATAGGCGATAAACCTGGACGAGAGACTTGAGTGGTTGGTTAGGTCGTGGTCTACACCCACGTCGGCTTTCGCTTGAAGTCTGCCGAGCACATGTCGTGTGCAGACGCTAAGTGGTGAAAACATGTGTGAAGAGGTACACCCCTGCAGGGTTATCAAACTATTCGAATAGCCGTTGTTCGCGGTACGAACTACTTGGTTGCTCTTACAGTTCATAGACAAGTTGATGGATACTACTAAAAGCCTCAAGATAAGCGTGAGTGCCTTGGATGGCCCTTCCGTAGGATGACAGAAGAGGATCCTCGGTAGTGTATTGATGTGGTGATTAGAGGACTCGTGTTCGTAATAACATCTTGCAATCCGTTGAGAGTTGTAGTATAGATTAGCCAAGGTCAAAGCTGGCATTCTGCTATGAACTCCACTACCCCCCTTTGATAATGTTGCATGTATGATAGGTTTTGTGGTAAGACTTGCTGAGTACCTTTGTACTCATGTTTGCTTAATAACTGTTGCAGAGGAGAACCCTGCCCCTGCTGATGGGTTCTACATAGACGTTGACGTCGACGAGTAGCTTGACACCCAGACGGTGATCTGGAGCTTGTGAAGGGCCTTGTAGATAGTCAGGCTACACCAAGCCTGTTTTATTTTCTAAGTTGTCTATACTCAGACATGTAGCTTCCGCTTGTGCTTGTATGACTGTATGACTTGAGTGTTGGGCCATGTGACCCCTACCTGTATGAATATGTTATGTATGGCTCTTGGAGCCTCTTAAATAAAGTACCTTGAGTCATAGAGTTCTGTTGTGATGCAATGTTGTATTTGCACATATTGAGCATATTGCATGTATGATTGAAATGCTTGGTATGTGTGGGATCCGACACCTAGTTGTTTTCCTTTGGTAGCCTATCTTACAGGGAAATGCCTCCTAGTGATTCCAATGAGCCTTGGTAGCTTGCTACTGCTCGGAACACGTAGGCTGGCCGGCATGTGTCCTTCTTCGTTCCTGTGTCTGTCCCTTAGGGGAAATGTCACGCGTTGTTCCTTTAAGTCCATGTAGCTTGCTACGACTTGGGTTCATACGTTGATGACCGACACGTTCGTTGCTGGGTCATGGATGCCTTTCTCTGTAATTTAGTGCCACTTTTGGTTTATAACTAGCCATGTCGGCCCGGGTTCTCTGTCATATGGATGCTAGCGACACTATCATATACGTGTGCCAAAATGCGCAAACGGTCCCGGGCTAGATAAGATGGCACCCGTGGGGTTACCGTGCGTGAGGCCGCAAAGTGATATGACGTGTTACAGCTAGATCGGTGTGACTTAGGATCGGTGTCCTGACAGCGTTGGCATCAGAGCTAGACTGCCTGTAGGTTTCTCAAGCCAAACTGGTCGATGTTGAGTCTAGAAAAATTCTTAGTTATATGTAGGGGAATTGATTGTGGAAGGGAACGTAAGGCTCTTTTTACTCCTTTACCTTATGCCCTTCTGATCTGAGTCTGTCTATTCTTTCTACGGGGATTTAGGACTAGGCCTCTTATCCTTACTTGGTTCACGTGTTACTAATCCGTAGACTCTTAGGATTGTTGGTTTCAAGCCTCAGTTCAGTTTCTATCCTTTGAGTATGATGATTATTGAACCGGAACCTTGATATGGAATTGTTGAGTGGCTATGCTATCATTTGTATGATGTCTCAAATCTTTGTTTGAGCATTTACAGTTGTTATGCTGCCCGATTTCTTCCAGAAACACTAATGCCTTTGCATTATTTCGTGTTTCAGATGTCTGGCCGCATCCCTCACCAAGTGGTTCGTTTGACACGGTGCATTAATGTGCCCGGTCACACGGCCATGCTAGTTCGTGTGATGACTGAGACCGGTTATCGCTGGTATCCTGAATACACTGTGGAGGAACAGTATCGGGATTTCAATCAAAGTCAGTATTTCTGCACAGTCCGGATATACCCCTCATATCCCGGAGCAAATGATCCCATCCATTGGTCTTATGGACTCGGGATTACCATCGAGATGGCAGTACAGGATGCCGCTTATTCGATGATGACCATTCTCCGTGCTAGGCATGCCCTGTTGCTGAACACTGAGTTCTGTTACATGCCAGCTTCACTCCCCGGAGAGGAAGGCTACTACACTGGTCTGTATACTGATGCTGCTCATGAAGAGCCACTGCTTCATACTACTGTTCAGATGTTGGAGGATAGGGACCGTGAGGTCCGTGCCCTCCGAATGGAGCTGTATAACACCCGAGCCACTCACTGGACTACTTTGACACGGCTTGCACCTGCTGTGCACGCCGGATATCTGGACATGCGGGATTTGTATCCTGTGCGGACTCGTCTGCCTGATCGCATGGATTGGCGTGACGTTGGGGGTATTACACCTCCACGTGGGCGTCGGTTACCACCAGCATCGGGACCGAGACCACACCCATGCCCCTATGGTCCACAACCTTCGAGTGCTCGCGAGTTCCAAGATCCGTCTGTACCACTTCCAGGCTACGGTGGTAATCTTTACAAGGATTACTACGCGAATGTCTGAGCTAGTCCGTGGTAGTAGTAGTTTTGTAGTAGTTGTATTTCCACAGTCATGCGCGTCTTGTGGGATATGACTTAGTGTGTACTGAATTCCGGAGGTGTAGTTAAATAATGTATAGGAGCTTGGAATGCCTCTGATGGGATGTATCGTCTTTCACCGCAGTTGTACTTTAGCCTTGTCTTGTACTAAACTTTGTATGGTGTGTATGACCACTGGTGTATATATAGCAGTTCCTATATTACCATGTCCTACGGATGAACATCTCTGCATTCTGTGTCATCCATTACATTCTGCACTTCTATGTCAAATTTTTTGCCATCCTTGTCTAAACCGTTGTTTTGTTTTCCTAGGATGGTCAACACTCGCAACACTCCTGCTGCTCAGGAGCAGGGTGAGGCTAGTGGGGCTAGAGATGGGAATCTGCCCCAGCCACCCTCTTTGGCGGAAGTTATGCTTGAAGCAGAACGGAACAAGAGAGAGACCAACCGTCTGCTGGAACGCATAGAGCAGAACACTGGGTTCCGTCAGAGGAATGACGTGGTGTCAATCCACGATTTTATCAAGATGTGTCCACCAAAGTTCCATCACTCCACTGAACCTCTGGATGCTGATGACTGGCTACGTAGTATCACCCACAAGCTACACTCTGCCCGTGTGGCCGAAGCTGACAAGGTTATCTACGCCGCCTATCATCTTGAGGGCCCTGCCAGTCTTTGGTGGGAAAACTTTGTAGCTATGCGTCCTGCTGGCCAAGTCACTACCTGGGTTGAGTTTAGTGAGGAATTCCGTGAACATCACATTCCGGAAGGTCTCATGGATCGCAAGCGGGAGGAATTCTGCAATTTCACCCAGGGCCGTTTGACTGTGGATGGCTACAGTCGTGAGTTTGGTAATCTGGCACGCTATGCACCTGAGGAAGTATCCACCAATGCCAAGAAACAGGCGAGGTTCCGCAAGGGACTCAGCCCTGAACTTCGTCGTGATCTACGTCTGCACGAGTGCACCTCCATTCAGAAGTTGGTTAACAAGGCTATCAGTGCTGAGACATGCCAGACCGACTTCGAGGCCACCCGCAAGCATACTCGAGACCTTGGTTCCTCATCCGGCTCTGGCTCTCACAAGCGCCGTGTGTGGGTTCCTAACACTGCTCTGCCACCCAAGTATACACCGAGGCCATCCTATGAGGCGCCTCGCCCAACTCAACAGTTTGCACCTGCTAAGACCTATGGAGGTCCACCCTCCAATTTTGCTCCACGCACCACCACTGTGACATGTTTCAAGTGTGGAGAACCGGGACACTACATGCGTGATTGTCCCCAGAATCAGCCAGGAAAACCCGTTGGCCGTGGTAAGCCAACCAGCAAGGTGAACTATGTCAAGCCAATCCCCACTGCACGTGGTCATGTCAACTATGTTTCTGCCGAAGAAGCTTATGAGGATCCTAACGTCGTCCTTGGTACGCTTCTCGTAAACTGCCATCCGGCATCTGTTCTTTTCGATACTGGAGCATCCCATTCGTTCATATCTGAGAGCTTTGCTCGATTGCACAACATGACTTTTTGTGACATGCCTACTTCCATGGTTATTCAAACTCCTGGTTCAAAGTGGCAAACCTCTAGGGTAAGCCATGGAAATGAAATCCTTGTCGATAGACTTGTTTTCCTTGCATCCTTAATCGCTCTCAAGTCCTCGGACATAAATATCATTTTGGGTATGGATTGGATGACAACCCATTACGCCAAAATTGATTGCTTTACTAGGACCGTTCAACTTACACATCCATCCGGCAAGATAGTCAATGTCTTGACTCGAATGGCTGAACGTCAGCTCTACTCTCTTAATGCCAGCCCTCTACCAGAACTCGAAGATATCCCGGTAGTCCGTGACTTTCCGGATGTTTTTCCAGAAGAACTGCCAGGAGTTCCACCTGACAGAGATGTCGAGTTCGTGATAGATCTTATTCCTGGAACTGTCCCAATCTCTAGGAGACCTTATAAGATGGCACCACTAGAATTAGCTGAGCTAAAGAAACAACTCGATGAGTCCTTACAAAAGGGTTTCATCCGTCCTAGTTCTTCCCCTTGGGCTTGCCCTGTCCTCTTCGTCAAGAAGAAGGATGGAACGGAGCGGATGGTTGTAGATTACCGACATGTCAATCTGGTCACCATAAAGAATAAGTATCCGCTCCCCAGGATCAATGACATGTATGATCAGCTCGCTGGATCCTCAGTCTTCTCTAAGATGGATTTGAGGTTGGGCTACCATCAAATCAAAATCAAGAACGGGGACATTCCTAAAACGCCTTTCGTTACTCGTTATGGCCAATATGAGTACACCGTCATGTCCTTCGGATTAACCAATGCCCCAGCTACCTTTTCTCGGTTAATGAATTCTATATTCATGGAGTATTTGGATAAATTCGTCGTGGTATACCTCGATGATATACTCATTTTCTCCAAGAACAAGGAAGATCATGCCGAGCATTTAAGGCTGGTATTGACGAAACTTCGAGAGCACCGCCTTTATGCCAAATTCTCTAAATGTGAATTTTGTTTGCCAGAAGTAACCTATCTAGGTCATGTGATCTCTGGCAAGGGTATTGCTGTCAATCCTGAGCGAGTTCAAGCCATCCTTGATTGGACTCCTCCTGAATCGGTCAAGCAAGTTAGGAGTTTTCTTGGCTTAGCGAGCTATTGCCGACGTTTCGTCGAGAACTTCTCCAAGGTTGCTAAACCTCTAACCGAACTCCTCAAGAAAGATAAAAAGTTTGAGTGGACCCCACAGTGCGAGTCCAGTTTTCAGGAACTGAAAAGACGCCTGACATCTGCACCTGTACTGGTACCACCAGACTTTTCCAAGGATTTTATAATCTATTGCGACGCCTCGCGACAAGGACTAGGTTGCATTCTCATGCAAGCTCGTCAAGTGATTGCATACGCATCCCGACAGTTGCGTCCACATGAGGATAACTATCCTACTCATGATTTAGAGCTTGCAGCTGTAGTCCATGCACTCAAAACATGGCGACATTACCTCCTCGGTAATCGCTGTGAAATCTTCACTGATCACCAAAGTTTGAAGTATATCTTCACCCAACCGGATTTTAATCTCAGGCAAAGACGTTGGGTTGAGTTGCTCACCGACTATGACTTAGGAATCACTTACACTCCTGGAAAGGCCAATGTCATGGCTGATGCACTAAGTCGTAAGTCATATTGTAACAATTTAATGTTACAACAAAGTCAACCACTTCTCCACGGGGAATTTCGTAAGCTTAACCTTCACATTGTTCCTCGAGGATTCCTTTCCACCTTGGTGGCGAAACCTACCCTTATGGATCAAATCATAGCTGCCCAGAAGCGTGATAAAGGTGTATCATGACTCCAAGAAAACATTGCTAGCGGACTCGCTAAAAGTTTCTCTATGGATGATCGAGGTGTTGTTTTCTTCGAGAACCTTGTAGTGGTTCCCAAGAACCACCATCTGCGGCAATTAATTCTTAAGGAGGCTCATGAATCTCCTCTCACGATTCATCCCGGTAGTACCAAAATGTATCAAGACTTGCGTCAAAGATTCTGGTGGACTAGGATGAAGAGAGAAATCGCTCAGTTCATTGCTAACTGCGACGTTTGTCGTCGAGTCAAAGCAGAGCATCAACGGCCTGCTGGCACCCTTCAACCTCTAGCTATTCCTGAATGGAAATGGGATAAAGTCGGTATGGACTTCATTACCAGGTTTCCTAGGTCCAGGAAAGGGAATAATGCTATCTTCGTCGTTATCGACCGCCTCTCTAAAGTAGCTCATTTCCTGCCTGTTCGGGAGAGTATTACCGCTAGCCAGCTAGCAGACTTATATATCTCTCGAATAGTGTCACTTCATGGTGTACCGTTGGAGATTAACTCAGACCGTGGAAGTCTTTTCACTTCACGATTTTGGGAAAGTTTCCAGAATGCTATGGGAACTCATCTCTCTTTCAGTACTGCCTTCCATCCGCAATCAAGTGGTCAAGTGGAACGAGTCAATCAAATTCTGGAAGACATGCTTCGAGCTTCTGTCATTTCTTTCGATATGGAATGGGAAAAGTGTCTTCCATTTGCCGAATTCGCTTATAACAATAGTTATCAAGCCAGCTTGGGTAAAGCTCCCTTCGAAGTTCTATATGGACGAAGGTGTCGAACACCTCTTAACTGGTCAGAAACTGGCGAAAGACAATTCTTTGGCCCGGATATGATCCAGGAAGCAGAGGAACAAGTTCGCATCGTTCGTGAGAGATTGAAAACAGCCCAGTCTCACCAAAAGAGCCAATATGATAGTCATCATAAGGTTGTGACTTTTGAAGTCGGCGATAAGGCTTACCTTCGGGTTACTCCTCTTAAGGGAACCCATCGCTTCGGTATCAAGGGCAAATTGGCCCCTCGTTACATCGGTCCTTTTCGCATTCTTGCCAAACGAGGAGAAGTTGCCTACCAATTGGAACTACCTCCGCACCTCTCCAGAGTTCATGATGTTTTCCACGTTTCTCAACTCAGGCGTTGCTTCTCGGATCCTATCCGCGGAGTGGACCACGAAACGCTTGATCTCCAAGACAATCTCACATATCGAGAATACCCCGTTCGTATTCTTGATCAAACTGAGCGCACCACTCGACGCCACAATATCAAGTTTCTCAAGGTTCAATGGTCACATCATTCCGAGAGTGAAGCTACTTGGGAAAGGGAGGATCGTCTTCGACTTGAGTACCCCACCCTCTTTCCGGAGGAACCCGAATCTCGGGACGCGATTCTTTTAAGTGGGGGTGAGTTGTCACATCCCTAGCTAGCACTTGCTTTAGGACCTGACTAGAGTGTGCATCATGTTTACTTTCAAAGAAACTTGAAATGGGATTAACAGAAACCCCAGCACCCCCTCCTCTAACAACTAGGGTTTGCTAAAATATTTTCCAATGTACCCAAAATGCCCTTCAAAATGTTCATCATTTCTGCCTTGGTCTTAAACCTCTGCCAAAAATGGTGCACAATTTTCTAGGACAATCTAGGGTTTTGGATTAAATCATATGGTATTTGAATTTGGGCATTTAAATGCTATAAAATATTTTAAATGCTCAAATAATCATGAACTATAATGTTTCCTACTGTTCATATTATATACAGCAGGTATGACAAGTGTCATGAGTTATAAAAATGTTTAGGCATTTTTATTAAATGAACAAAGCTGCAAAAGAAATAAAACAGAAAGAAAAAAATAGGAAGAACACTTACCTGGCGCCTACCCGGCCCACCTGCCGGCCCAGCCTAGCTGCCGCTCCAGCGAGCTGCTTGGCTCGGCCAGGCAGGCAGGCAGGTGCTCGACGGCGACCGCGCCGCGCGCCACGCAGCTGCCCGCCGCCCTGCTTCGCCCCCTCACCGTCCTGGAGGGATGGATCGAACGTCCACGACCTCGTCGACCCCCAGACACCTCCGCCTCCCCCCAGCCCCTCTCCTCCGCTCTCCCCGCGCCATGGCCGACGCCGCCGTGATCGCACCGTCGTAGAAACCGCGTCCACCGTCGTCCCCGAGCTCCGCCGTGTTGTCCCTCGTCTCCGCCGTCCTCGACTACTTCGAACAGGCCGAGCCCCGAGCGCTCGCCCGCCCTGGAGACGCCCCCGACCTCTTCTTCCCCAACTCCGGCCGTGGAGATCCCCCTCGCCGTGCTGCTCAGCTCCGACCACCCCCGAGCTCACTTCGGTGCTTGCTGCAACCGCTGTGAGCCTAGCTACCTCCTCCCCCTCTCCGTTGGCTCCCTCTTGCCCTGTAACACACTGCACGAAGCTCCACCGCACGCACCGCCGCCGTGCTCGTCGCCGGTGATGCTCCGGTGACCATTTGGTCACTGGCACCCGTCCAACGCACTCACCACAGCACGTAGATGCGAACGGTGCTACGCACGCATCTCCTAGGCCCCTGCAGCCGCATCTCCACACACGCCCGACGCCGGTCGCTGCCGTCGAGCTCGTTGCCGTCGTCTCCGGCCACCCCAGGTCCGGCGACCACCTCCATCCGATGCGGAAGAGCAAGAGCTCTCCAACGCACCCAGCCGCAGCTCGAGCCGTGCACCGTAGACGTTTTCCGAAGCACGCCGCCGCGTTTGGCCTCGCCGGCGGCTAAACGCCGGCGAGTTAGACCTGTTTTGACCACGGGTTTGACCCCCTGGGTCAATGACATGTGGGCCCTGCCCGCAAGTCAAACTTAGTTTAGTTGTTAATTTAATATTAATTAGTTAATTAGTTTAGTCACTGACACGTGGGCCCTAGCCCCACTGACAGCTAATTAGTTTTAGTTAAACTCTAATTAACTCAGTTAATTAGCTGTGACACTGACATGAGGGACCCACTGGTCAGGTTTGACCTGGACTGGCCCTGTTGACTGGCTGACGTCAGCATGATGTCATGCTGGCGCAGTAAAGGTTTTTCTGGGATTTTTAGATTTAATGATAATTCAGGAAATTCCAAAAAATACCCAAAACATCTAAAAATCATATAAAATCAACCATAGCTCAGATGGAAAAGATTTATATATGAAAAATGATCAGAAAAATCCAATCTTTCTGGTGGCACTGGTTTCATGCATGTTTGAACAAGTTAACTTGCTGTATATATCAAAAACATGATAATGCACCTATTTAAATAATAGTTTGAACTTCAATTTGAATCCTTGATTCAAATAGGTTCAAACCTTTCTGGTTTTAGTTGCATTAGCCAACACACATGCATCTTGCCATGTCATAAACATGCATCATATTGTTGCATTTGTTTGTTAATGATTGTATCGTCGGTATTTCCTGTGTTAGGTCCTGCTCCCGAGGATACTGCTGCGTATCCAGTTGAAGAGCAGTACCCGACAACTACCTTGTCAGGCAAGCAATCAGTGATCATTCCGATACAAACCCAATCTTCTCTCTCCTGCTCTCTTTTACTGCATTAAGGCAACAACGCGTGAACTGCTACTTGCTGCGGTAGTTGAACCCTATTCCTTTGCATGACCTGTCATTGCCATAGTAAATAGTTGAAACCCACTAGCATGTGTAGGAGTTGATTGAGCCATGTGATGTGTGATCCACCATGCTATTTACTTATGTTGCCTGCTATGCTTAGAGTTGTGTCTGGTCTGATTCATCTGGGTGATGGATCAGAGTGAAATGATCTTACCGATAAAGAGAGGGAAGTGTGGAATACGCTTGGTAAAGGTATCGATGAAAGGCCATGTAGGAGTACATGGTGGGTTGTTTCATTGGAATCGTCCATAGGACCCGAGATCTGTGTGTGTGATTCAAGTTACAGTTACTACCACACATTGGGCCCTGAAATATGACCCCGCTCGACTTATTGACTGCCCTTGTACTCTGTCCAGGAGTTGCAACTAGTTTCTGGTGTTTATAGTTTACTGGAGGTCGTGCGCAGCGCTGACCCTCGGGGTGGGCTGTGATGCGACAGGTACGTGGCACGGTGTACCGGTTGCCCGTTTGGTGACTCGGGAACCCTGTACACATCGTTTGGGGCCGTGAGCGACACCCCGGCCGGATCTCCCCACGGATGGAACCCAAATAGGCGATAAACCTGGACGAGAGACTTGAGTGGTTGGTTAGGTCGTGGTCTACACCCACGTCGGCTTTCGCTTGAAGTCTGCCGAGCACATGTCGTGTGCAGACGCTAAGTGGTGAAAACATGTGTGAAGAGGTACACCCCTGCAGGGTTATCAAACTATTCGAATAGCCGTTGTTCGCGGTACAAACTACTTGGTTGCTCTTACAGTTCATAGACAAGTTCATGGATACTACTAAAAGCCTCAAGATAAGCGTGAGTGCCGTGGATGGCCCTTCCGTAGGATGACGGAAGAGGATCCTCGGTAGTGTATTGATGTGGTGATTATCAAAGCTGGCATTCTGCTATGAACTCCACTACCCCCCTTTGATAATGTTGCATGTATGATAGGTTCTGTGGTAAGACTTGCTGAGTACCTTTGTACTCATGTTTGCTTAATAACTATTGCAGAGGAGAACCCTGCCCCTGCTGATGGGTTCTACATAGACGTTGACGTCGACGAGTAGCTTGACACCCAGACGGTGATCTGGAGCTTGTGAAGGGCCTTGTAGATAGTCAGGCTACACCAAGCCTGTTTTATTTTCTAAGTTGTCTGTACTCAGACATGTAGCTTCCGCTTGTGCTTGTATGACTGTATGACTTGAGTGTTGGGCCATGTGACCCCTACCTGTATGAATATGTTATGTATGGCTCTTGGAGCCTCTTAAATAAAGTACCTTGAGTCATAGAGTTCTGTTGTGATGCAATGTTGTATTTTCACATATTGAGCATATTGCGTGTATGATTGAAATGCTTGGTATGTGTGGGATCCGACACCTAGTTGTTTTCCTTTGGTAGCCTATCTTACAGGGAAATGCCTCCTAGTGATTCCAATGAGCCTTGGTAGCTTGCTACTGCTCGGAACACGTAGGCTGGCCGGCATGTGTCCTTCTTCGTTCCTGTGTCTATCCCTTAGGGGAAATGTCACGCGTTGTTCCTTTAAGTCCATGTAGCTTGCTACGACTTGGGTTCATACGTTGATGACCGACACGTTCGTTGCTGGGTCATGGATGCCTGTCTCTGTAATTTAGTGCCACTTTTGGTTTATAACTAGCCATGTCGGCCCGGGTTCTCTGTCATATGGATGCTAGCGACACTGTCATATACGTGTGCCAAAATGCGCAAACGGTCCCGGGTCAGGTAAGGTGGCACCCGTGGGGTTACCGTGCGTGAGGCCGCAAAGTGATATGACGTGTTACAGCTAGATCGGTGTGACTTAGGATCGGGGTCCTGACAGAGCGACCTCTACGCCAAGGCAGGTGGAGGTTGGAGCCGTCAACTCGTCGGCGCCGGACCACGAAGCCACCAGTGCCGCACCGCTGGACTGGACGTCGGGCGGCGGCACCGGAGTTCTGAACGTGGCCTCACGGGATGTGCTGACGTGCTTCAACACCCAAGCTGCCACTCTCCAGTGGTCCTTGTAGGATTTGCTGGCAACACGGACGGCTGTCCGGGTATGCTTGCTCATTTCTTTCTTCTTAATTCTGGTTATTTTTCGTGGGGGCGTGCCAGCGCTCCCACTGGTTTTATTCCCCGAGTTCCGGGCCGGCTGTTGAGCAGGAGGCTCGGAACTCCAAGGTAAATGCCGAGTGCTAACATACTCTTTTTTATTGTCTTCGTTGTAGGACTACCACAAACTCCGCGTTACCGCCTACAACACCCAGCATTGAGATCTGGCCAAGCGGACTGCAGACTTGGCTGAGAGCCAAAGTAAGTGTTATGACTTTCTCCTTGTGGGGGGCGCGTGAGTGCACCCGCTGGGTGTACTCCCCAAGATCTGGGCCGACTGTTGAGCAGTCAGGCCAGATTTTCCAGTGACTTTTTAGTTTTTGTTGATGCTGACGCCTTCTTCATCCTTTGTTGACAGCGGCTGTGGCTAATCTGCGGACGCGGCTAGGCCAGGTCCAGGCCGAGCTCCTCGCCAATGAGCAGGAGCGCAGCCAAGCCATCCGTGAGTGCGATCGCCTGGACAAGGAGCTGGCGGACCAGGCAGCCAAGCGTGCGGAGGAGCTCGCCAAGCTGAAGGAGAGCGAGAGGCTCCTCCAGGCCAAGTTCGAGACTCAGCGCTCGCACTGGGCCGAGAAGGAGAAAATCCTGGAAGACGGCTTCGGGGCGATCGAGGACATGGTTCACGGTGAGTCATTTCTTCTTTTGATCAGCTGCCGACTACTGAGGAGGCCGGCTTCTAGCTTCTCAATTTTTGATATTCTTCTTGTACAGACTTCTTTCCTGGTCACTCGGTCATCGTTGCCCAGGCCATCGAGGCACGTCGTGACGAGCGGCTTCGTGCAGGCACGGACATCGCGCCCAATGCGGCCCGAAATCTCAACGAGCAGCACTTGGCCGTGAGGATGCGCCTGCTGCCGGCCCACAGGATGCTTCTCCGCCTTCAGCGCGTTGAGTCTCAGGTGTTGGCCGCCCTCTGGCCGGGTGCTAAAGCTCCACGTACTCCAAGTAGGACTGCCGAGTGGCTGGAAGTGGCAGTCGGCCGCTTCGAGGCTTGGAAGGGTGCCGAAGCACGGGCCGGCACACGAACAACCTTGGAGTTCACCAAGGGCTGGTACCCTGGACTGGACTTAGTCCAGCTTGAAACCTTCCGGCTGGAGGCCGAGCCTGAGCTGGCGGTAGTGCGTGGCGACCTCATCAAGCGTGCTGCGGCGATCGCTGACACCACCGTCCTCACTCCGGAGCTGGACGAGAATGGCACAGAGGTGCCGGCCGACTGGTTTGGGCTGGACCCACAGGCGGACGAGGACTTGGAGGAGGAGATCGCCTGCAGTGATGAGGGCGAGGACGAGGAAGACGAGGACGAGGAAGACGTCGCGCTGGATGATGGAGTGCTTAGCCAATCTCAGCCTGACCGAGCCTCGACCAGCGAGCCGCGAAGCACCGCGCCGACTGTTGCCGATGTTGGCCAGGCCGAGATCCACCAGGCGGCTACTCCACCACCTGTTGCTGCTGACTCCGCCAATCAGCTAGATCCATCAACTGCTCATCTAGCCTAGGCGGCCATATTTTATCTTTCCTGCCTTTTTGTCTTGTAAACAAGATAAATATGCGCAATTGCATCCACTGGGGGTGTAACTTCTAGACTCTGTTGAATGGTGGGTATGAGCCTTTGCTATGTAAATAATTTCTTATTTTCGCACGTGCTTGTGCTATTCGCCGGGTTCTAACTTGATTTTTCCTTTTGCTCCCTTGGGCTTTTCTCTTTGTCGTATTCCCTTGGTTGCCGCCCTACTAGTCGGACAGCCACTCTGTGGTCAGTGGTTGGGTCATGTACTTGGTTGTTTAGGATAGACAAGGACGTTAGTCATCTAGGACGTAGCTAGTCAAGATAGAAGCCGGCTTGGTCTATGTTTGTTTTTCTTTAGCCATTTTTCATGTGGGCATCGCTTCCTGCCTTTAGCTCCTGCCAGTCGGATAGTCGCTCTACGAATCTGTGACTTAAAGCAAGAGAGGGCTTGGATGACGACACACTACTTGTCCGACTTTGGAGAATTCAATCATAGAACAAGGCGGCAAGCCCCCGGGCCGACTGCTCGGACCCAGTGCCGGGTGAAGGAATGACATAATACATTCTCAGGCATAAACTTATCATATAGATAAAGAGGGCAGTCCCCGAGTTCTCCTCGAGGGACCCATTGTCTTTGCAAAATACAGAAGATAGCATGATACATACTGCATTAACTATAAAACAGATGGAGGAGGTTCGCATTCCATGGTCATTCCGACTCTTTGCCGGAGTCATCTCTCTTGCACGCCCTTCGCTTTTGCGCGTCGATGAGGTAGTAGGAGTCGTTGCTAGAGCCTTGTTGATGATGAAAGGCCCTGCCCAAGGGGCCGAGAGCTTGTGATGGCCGGCTGTTCGCTGGATCTGTCGGAGCACAAGGTCCCCCTCGCGGAAGGATCATGGCTGGACCCTCCGGCTGTGATAGCGGCATAGGCCCTACTGGTAGATGGAGGACCGGCTGAGTGCCAGTAGCCGAGCCTCTTCCAGCAGGTCGACGCCATCTTCTCGTGCTTCTTTGGCTTCCACTTCCGTGTACGTGGTGACGCGAGGCGAGTCGAACTTGATGTCAGTTGGAATGATAGCCTCGGCCGCGTACATGAGGAAGAAAGGAGTGAAGCTAGTTGCTTTGTTTGGTGTAGTCCTGAGGCTCCAAAGGACGGCCGACAGCTCTTCGATCCAGCAGCCGGCCGAGCGCTCCAACGGCTCGACCTGTCAGGGCTTGATGCCGGACAAGATGGGGCCGTTTGCGAGCTCGACCTGGCCGTTTGACTATGGGTGGGCAACGGACGCTAAGTCCAGTTAGATGCCCTGCATTGCGCAGAAGCGGGCCAAGGCGCCTTTGGTAAAGTTTGTGCCATTGTCGGTGATGATGCTGTGTGGTATGCCATATCGTACGGTGATGTCGGCGATGAAAGTCACATCAGTCGGTCCATTGAGCTTCTTGATTGGTCTGGCTTCAATCCAGTTGGTGAATTTGTCCACAGCGACCAATAGATGGGTCATGCCGCCGCGTGCTGTCTTGAATGGGCCCACCATGTCTAGCCCCCAAACGGCAAAGGGCCAACTGAGGGGGATGGTCTTGAGGGCAAAAGCCGGCAAGTGTTGCTTGGAGCTGAAGCGTTGACACCCATTGTATTTCTTGACCAGATTCTTGGCATCATCCAAAGCAGTCGGCCAGAAGAAACCATGGCGGAAAGCTTTAGCAACGATGGATTTGGAGGCCGCATGGTGGCCGCATTCGCCTTGATGGATGTCCCTTATGATTGCCAAGCCCTTTTCCGGTTCCACGCAGCGCTGGAACAAACCAGTCACGCTGCGTCTGATGAGCTCTCCGTTCAATATTGTGTACGCCGACGCCCTGCGTTGCACTTGTCGAGCCAGGATCTCATCGGTTGGTAGTTATCTTCTCAGCAGAAAGTTGAGGACGGGCAGTGCCCAAGATGGTGATGTGACTCCATTTACATCGGCAACTAACACCAGGGTGGTTGGGCCGGGAGGTGGAGGGCTGGAGTCAGTTGCCACTTGTTGCGTTGCTGAACTCCCCGAGCCGGCTGCCGCAGTCCTCGGGTCGGGTTCTGAAGTCCCCGGGCCGGGTGCTAGAGCCGTAGTTGCCGTCCACATGGCGCAGCAGTCCTCGGGCCACGTGCCGGTGCTGCATTCCCCAAGCCACCTGCTGAGGTCCCCGGGCCGACTGTTGCAATCCTCGAGCTGAATCTGACTGTTCTGGGGCGGTCGGCATGAAGATGGACTCTGATTCTGGCGAAGGCTTGATGGACGGCTTGCGAAGGCACTGGAGGGATACACCGGCTGGGATTGCTTGCCGGGTGGAGCCGATCAGTGCTAGGGCATCAGATTACTCGTTTTCGGCCCATCGCACGTGGAGAAATTTGCAGCCATCAAAGTGGCCGCTGATCTGCTAGACGAGGAAGCGGTAGCTGGCCATGTTTGCATCATTGGCGTCCCAGTCACCAAATGACTGCTGGACCACCAAGTCCGAGTCGCCATAGCACAACACTTGGTGGATGCCTATCTCTTTTTCCAATCAGAGTCCATGGACGAGCGCCTCGTACTCGGCCACATTGTTGGAGGTGGCGAAGAGAATTTGCAGTGTGTGCTTGAGCTTGTCGCCTTTAGGAGAGGTGAGGACGACGTTGGCTCCTAAGCCGGTGCGCATCTTCGAGCCATCGAAGTGCATCCGCCAATGGGTTAAATCTGGTGCTGGCGGCCGGTACTGGGTCTCGGCCCAGTCAACGAGGAAGTCGGCCAATGCTTGTGACTTGATGGTGAAGGGGGCCAACTCAATGGCCCACTTCGCCACCCGACCTAATGCGTCTCTGTTGCCTATGATCTCGGCAAGCGGTGCCGTGCAAACAACCATGACGGGATGCTCTTGGATGTACTGCTTGAGCTTCTTGGCGGTGAAGTACACGCCATAGCAGATCTTCTGGTAGTGGGGGTAGTTCTGCTTGGAGGCTGACAGCACCGCACTCAAGTAGTAGACATGCCTTTGGAATGGCTATGCCTTGCCTTCTTCTGGGCGCTCGACTACATACACAGTGCTGACCACCCGGCTAGGGCGGCAATGTAAAGGAACATGGGTTCCTTGGCTGTCGGAGCCGCTAGGACAGGCGGAGTGTTCAACATCTTCTTGAGCTGGTGGAAAGGTTCGTCCGCCTTGTCATTCCACTCAAAGCAAGTGGTCTTCTTCATTAGCTAGTACAGAGGGAGTGCCTTTTCGCCCAGCCGACTGATAATTGGCTGAGTGATGCCAAGCAGCCGGTGAACCTCAGGACGTCTCGCAGGCGGGTTGGCCTCTCCGTCTTCTCGATGGCCTTGATCTTCATGGGGTTGCACTCGATGCCGCATTCAGATACCAGGAAGCCAAGGAGTTGGCCAGCTGGTACCCCGAACACGCATTTCTCCGGGTTTAGCTTGATCTAAAAGTGATGTAGGTTGTCAAAGGTCTCCTTGAGATCTTCGAGGAGGGTGCCGTGCTTTTCCGTCTTCACCACAATATCGTCTACATAGACATGGGCATTTCTGCCGAGCTACTTAAGAAGGCACTTCTGCATGCAACGCTCAAACGTAGCGCCGACATTTCTCAAGCGAACGTCATGGTCTGGTAGCAGAAATCTCCAAATGGTGTGAGGAAAGCGGTCTTCAGCCGGTCAACCGGATCCAACTTGATCTAACGGTATCCGGAATGGGCATCAAGGAATGATAGCAGCTCACATCCGGTTGTGGAGTCGATCACTTGATCTATTCGCGGCAAGGCAAATGGATCTTTGGGACAGGCTTTGTTGAGATTGGTATAGTCAATGCACAAGCGCCACTTGTTGTTCTTCTTCAACACGAGGACCGGGTTTGAGAGCCATTCTGGGTTAAAAAAAACTTTCATGATGAAGCTAGCTGCTAACAGTCGGGCAATCTCTTCACCAACAACTCTTCTTTTTTCTTCTGACAGGTGGCGAAGCGGCTGCCTGACCGGCTTCGCATCTTGTCTCACATGTAGCTTGTGCTCGGCGAATTCCGTCGGAACACCCGGCATGTCCTTGAGGACCATGCAAAGATGTCCTAATTCTCATGGAGGAAATCGACGAGCTCGCTTTCCTATTTTCCATCAAGGTTTGACCCTATGATGGCAAATCTCTCTGGGTGTGATGGGTCCAGTGCAATCTTCTTGGTCTGTTTGGCTGGTTGGAAGGAGCCCTGAGGTTCCGCCTCCTTGGGATCAGATGGTATGGCCGACTGCTTGCCTACCATTGCTACCATCCGATCAAGGCGGCGCTTCTCTTCAGCCATGACAAGGTCTTCGGCCAGCCAACTACTGGCAGCAGCACAAGCAACCGACTTCTCATAGTCGCCAGCAATAGTGATTATGCCCTTGGGACCCAGCATCTTCAGCTTGACGTAGGCATAGTGAGGCACTACCATGAACTTGACAAGTGCTGGCCGGCCCAGTATTGCATGGTAGGGGCTTTCCAGATCTACCACTTCAAACCAAATTGGCTCGCGGCAGAAGAGTTTCTTGTCGCCGAACAAGACATATATCTTGATCTTTCCGATTGGGGAGCGGGAGAGGCCAGGGACGATTCCGTAGAAAACTGTCCGAATGGGTTGGAGCTGCTTCTCTTTGATGCACAACTTTACCATGGTGTCATGTTACAGGATGTTAATGTTGATGCCCCCATCTATCAGAACTCTGGAAAAATAGCAGGCCCGTCTGTCTGTTGAGAAGGTTGAATTGAGCACCAAGGCGTGTGCACCCGTTGATGGCATGATGGCCGGGTGGTTAGGACAGCTCCAGCTGATGGGCTTCTCGGACCAGTGCATGAACTCTGGGACCTTCGAAGCGACCGTGTTCACCTCCCGGTGCTGCTGACGTCGGCTGTGCCTGTCATCTGCCACACTGGTGAAGATGACATAAGCCCCATGCTCTTCAGGGAACTCATCTTGTGCTGCGCCGACTAGCCGGGCAGCCGGCTGTCGAGGAGGCGGAGCGGGCGGGCCAGCAGGCGGAGGAGGCATGCCCTCGCCCTTTGCAATCCGAGTGAGTCTGTGGCACTTCCGGGTTGTGTGGTTGGATGCCTTCGCGCCGCTCTGGAACTTGCGTGGTGCATCAAGGTTTTGCTCATAGGAGAATGCGGGTTGCCAGGCGGTCGTTCCACCCTTCTAACGCTTGGGGCCAGCTTGCCCCTCCGGTTGCTAGTCCTCGACTGCTGCAACTTGCCGGCTGTTGGAAGCCGGCTGGAGAGCCTTGCTGTAAAGCCGAGGATGCGACTATATCTCCTATGTGTCGAGGCACGAGTTAGAGACATAAGCACATTCTGGAATGATTGCAAGCGTGGTATCTTTGCACAACTCATGTAATGAACAGGGATGAAAGAGTAAAATAGTTGGCTTACACTCGCCACGTCACACAATGAATACATTAGCATACATTCATCCAAATAACACAGGGTCCGACTACGGACGAAATCAAACGAGAAAAGATACCACAACCACAAGTCCTGATCGCCCCTAGTAGGAACCACTACTGATCGTCGGGATATGTCACATAAAAACGACCACGCTCTTCATCGAACTCCCAGTGAAGTTCTTGTCCATCTCTTGCGTCGTACTCTGATGTACCTGCATCTGATGTGTGTTGTAATCTGTGAGTCACAAGGACTCAGCAATACCATTCCCGTGTATCAAAGCTAACAAAGCCTTTAGGTGTGGAGAGGTAATAAAGTGGTTGCAGCAAGCACTAAGCAACTAGCTTACGAATTCAGAGCGACGTGAGGATTTGTGCCAACGGTCGTCAAAGATGATCAATAAGTGATCCTAACTACTCACGTTCATGCATAACCCCATCGTGTTCCCTTTCCGAAATCCCTTCGAAAAGAGACCATCACGGTACTCACACAGGTAGTGTATTCTTAAGGATATGGTGTCAAGTTATCTACAACCGGATATTAACAAATTCCCATCTGCCACATACCGTGGGCATGGCTTTCAAAAGTTCATAACCCTGGAGGGGTGTCCCAACTTAGCCCATCACAAGCTCATGATCTGCAGAGTCGCAACTCCATGTTGGGAAGACCCGAGTATTCTCGGAATCCCGTGCTCATGATATTTCGGCAAAGGTAAAACTAATCCAGCAAAGCCTCCCGACGTGCTGACACCCTGATAAGAGCCGCGCGTATCTCGTCTCAGGCCACGACCGGATTGTCCAAACTTCCGGTAGGCCAAAATACCAGAGATGCCCCTGGTGGCCACCGATGGTTGACAGGTTTGGACCAACACGCATGAGGAGCACTGGCCCGGGTTGTTGATTAAGAACTCGGGTTAATTACTCCCTATGCAAGTTTTTAGTTATTAGGCAAATGGTAAAACCAAGGTTGGGCCTTGTTGGAAAAGCCTTAAGCTATGTGAATTTTCAAGGGGGGCCCATAAACCCCAAACGTGTTAGGAACGCAAAATCAAGGAACATAACACCGGTTTATCGGGTCCTAAGGTGGCATGAGTGGAACAAAACACCAAGCAAAAGGCCAAGCCTTCCACCCATTACCAATATATATGTGCATTAATTAATTAAGATATATATTGTGTTATCCCAATAAAGAAGTCCAAACATGGAGCAATCTTCAAACTTCACCTGCAACTAACAATGCTATAAGAGGGGCTGAGCAGAAGCGTACTTAGCCAATCAACGGTTTGCTAGGAAGGCGGTTAGAGTGTTTCATGGCAACATAGGAGGCTGACAAGACAAGAATAGGCATCGAGGCATAACTATAGAGCCAAACAACTAGTAAAGCAAAGGTAGAGGTGATATCAAGGAACGGTCATCTTGCTTGTTATCCCGCAGAGAAGAAGAACGAGTCCACGAAGAAGACAATGGACGAAACGAATCCTCACAATTCCGGAACGAAACCAAAGCTAACGAGAGAAGCAAACTGGAAAGAAGCAAACAACATGGTAAACACACATATCATAACCATGGCATGATGCACAAACAAGTATGATGCATGTCCGGTTTAAATATGCATGGCAAAGTGCAACAACAAAACTACAAGTTAAGTGGAGCTCAATATGCAACGAGCGGCATATTGACAAAACACCACATTCACATATTTAGTTGTTTCACGTTTATGAAGCCAACAAGTTTAAATGTTAATTAACATGGTAAGAGGTGAAGCATGAGAAAACTACACTATCTAGTCATTTTAAATGAGGCCGGAAATAACAACAACAATTCTGGAAAATCCCCACGTGCATATTTAACAATTGTTAAAGCAAAGAACAATTTAAACATTTTAATGTTGTTATCATGATGCGAATGACATGTTCAAGTTTTTATGTAATTTTTATTAAAAGTTGACATGAACAAGATATGAAGCATTTGGTCGCCACGACGGAAGGAAAATGGTGTCATGGCGGCGAGAATGGAAACAGTGCCACGGCAACGTTTCGGCTCCGACAACTCGTTGAGATGCCGATGCAAAAGAAGGGTGGCGTGAGCGTGTCATGCGAAAGAAGGTGGGGTGATCCCGGTAACCGGGTTCCCACGGGCCGGTGGCATGGAAACAGGGAACGTGCACGAAACAAACGGGCACGATGCAAACAAGGGGTCATCTCATACATCGCAAGCATTCGTCCATCACATCGGTGGGTATACCTTTGAAGCGTGCATTTTAGGGTGGTACGAGATCGTCGAGGGAAGTAGTCGTTCTCGAGACGGTCGTAGTGGAGTAGTTGTACTCTCGGTCATGGAGACGGAAGTGGAAGTAGTGGTACACGACGACAGTAGATGTACACGGCGAGGGTAGTCGAACTTGACGTCCACGAGGTCGACGGTAATGGAAGTAGTCTTTCACGTTTTCGTAGACGTACACATTCCGTAGATGTTCATGTTGTCGATGTCGTGCTACTTGGGGGTCTTCGGACTTGTCGGTCTCATTTTTGCGACGATAGTGGAACTTGACGCATCCGAGCTCTTCGAGGGTCATCGTGGAGGTACTAGACGGATCCATAGCGACGGTAGTCGTACACGTGTCGTAGAGGGACTTGGCGCATCCAAAACGAAGCAACTCGAAAGGCCTCGGATCTTGGAAGTGGCAAGGAGGTGATGGTGGTGATCTAGCAAGGAGCCACCTAAGGGTCTGGAGGTGTTGTAGATGGTCAGCCATGGCAAGCAGGTGGCGGGACTTGACGGCGGCAGCACAACACAGCATCAGGCAGAGGCCATCGCGACATGGGGACTTGAGGGTGAGGGCGGAAGCATGGAGGGAGCTCGCAGCTGCCGACGAGGAACATGCGATGGCAGAGACGCGACAGAAGCAGCTCGCGCGAGGGAAGCTGGCAGCGTAGGGCGCGATGGCGACGGGGCCACTGGAGATAGAGGCGAGGCGGAGGCACGGTCTACTACGAGCTGGAGAAGGAGGGCGCGATGGCGGCCGAAGGAGCCATGGCAAGGCGGCGGCGCAGAGGTGGCGGGGCACAGGGGCGAAGTGCGGGGCACGAGGAGGGGCCCGAGCGTTGTGGGGCATGCGCGAGGTTGCCGGCAAGGAGGAGCAGGGGCTCGGGCTCGTCCTCGCGGAGCAGGACGACGACAGCGGACTTGGCGTGGTGGCGGTGTGAGAGCGGTGGTCGGGAGGAGGGAGGGAGATCGAGGGAGAGAGGCAGCGGCACTGCTCGATCGGGAGGAGGACGAGGGGAACGAGAGGAGAGGCGACGGTGCAGGGAGATCAGGAGCGATGGGGATCGGGCTGCGGGGAGGCTAGGGTTAAGGAGTGGCTGGGCCTCAGAGGCCGGCCTAGCTGGGACAGATGTAGGAGGGCTGGCAGAGAGGGATGGGCCTGCTGATGCTCTTGCTCCCTTTCTCTCAATATTAAGAGAGAGAGAGAGAGAGAGAGAGAGAGAGAGAGAGAGAGAGAGAGAGAGAGAGAGAGAGAGAGAGAATCAAAAGAAAATAAAGAGGGGGTTAGGAGTAGAGTTTGGGCATGAGGGCAATTTTGTTGGACTCGCAAAAATGAGGGTGACCCCAGAAAATTAGAAGTGGGCATGACTGGAAAATAAATTCAAATTCCTTTGAATTTATTTCAAATGGTTTGAACAAAGACTAGGATTTAGAAGTGTCCAAAAATGCTCGGATTTTTGGAGGAACCTCGATAAAATGGATAAGAATTGTGGACAAGATTTGAAGGTGAAACTTGAAGCAAAAGAGGCATGGGAATATTTGCAAGTGTGTTTCAGTGATTCCAAACTAATGGAATATTTTATTACTGCTCCCTAAGTATTGGGAGGATGAGAAATCATCATATGACATCCCTCAATTTAAATGGACCGAAGATCCAAACAATTTATATAGTTGAGTTTTTAAAATTAAATGACATGATGGCATGATGCAATGATGAATGCAAACATAAATAAAGCAAGCACAAATGAATCACATGGGGAAACCGGAATAGCTGGAAGTCTTCTGGAGCGTCGGTCTTGGGGCATCACACTTGCGCTTGTTGTCCGTCTGCTGCTGCCGCCGACTGGAGTCGCCAGCCGGCGTTCGAGGAGCTGGGGGAGTCATCTTTCCGGACGCATCTACACGCAGCTCCGACTTCATGGAGGAGTCGGCTGTGTCATATTTGTCAGCTATGATCAGCAGTTCATCCAGCGTAGTGGGATCTTCGCAGAGGAGCATGTGCTTGAGCAGAGTGCCTTCTCTGCACCCGGCTGTGAATTACTCGATGGCATGCACCTCATGGACTCCTTCACATGAGTTACTCAACTGGGCCCAGCGCGTCAGGTAGTCGTGAGTGGACTCGGTTGGCCCCTGGACGCACAAGGAGAGTTGACGTGGCTTGGGCGGCCGCTTGTACGTGCTGGTGAAGTTGCGGGTGAAGACGTCGGTAAAGTCTAGCCAGCTGCTGATGTTGTAAGGCTTGAGGCTGTTCAGCCACATCCGGGCTGTGCCCTGGAGCATGACCGGAACATACTTCAAAGCAACACGCTTGTTGCCGTTTGCTATGCTGACGGTGGTGGAGTAGTCCACCAGCTAGTCCTCCAGCTTCACGGAGCCGTTGTACTTGGGAGTGTCTCGGGGGAGCGAGAACCCTTTGGGGAAAGGCTCGTCGCGAATGCAGGGGCCAAAGCAAGGCAGCCCAATGGTATCTTCTTCTTCCAACGCGAAGGATCGGGCAAGTCGATCGATCCGATGGCGGGTGTCCTTTTCTCTGACTTCCTCGCGGCAGCCCAGCTGGCCTCCGAGAGTCAGATGGTTAACAGGTGGCGGGGAAACACGCCTCTCCCGAATAGGAGGAGGAGACTGGTGATCGCTTCGCCGTTCCACAGCTCGCGGAAGGCCGTCTTGGCCGCGCTCGATGGAGAGTGGCGTGCGCTGACTGCGGCTAGCAGACGGCTCCTGGTCCCGCTGATCGTGAGTGCCGCCTATTGGAGTCCGGGAGGTCTCTCCTTGCTCGCAGTGAGGAGGACGGTTCCCCACTTGCGCGCCAGCTTCTAGCACACGGCGGTGAGCTTCCTGCTGCTCGGCGGCTGCATCGAGGAGCTGCTGGATGCGCGTCGTCATGCAGCAAAGCTCATCTCCTTCTAGATGGTCCACCTCTTCCGATGCCGCCTGTGCAGCACATAGATTCTCTAACGGAGTAGCGTAAACTGGGCGCGTAGCCCCAGCATGCTAGCGAGGGTAGCGCCGCGCTGCCGGAGCATGCCTGCTCAGCTGGGCCCACCAGCAGCCGGCGTTCCGGCTACCGCGCGGCCAATCTCATGATGGTAAGCTTTGGTGAGGCGCCTCATGGCCACCAACTTGTTGGCGTTGTCGAGGAGCGAGAGGCGGTGTGCTTCTAGTGTTGCACATCGGTGCCTGCGGCGATGGGAGTGGACAAGTCCCGCATTGCCGCCTACAATGGGTCACGGCCAACTCCATCTCAGGGCTCGCCATGGCTGGTCGCCAGCACCTCCATGATGTTGCTGACGCTGGCGCCGCTGATCGCGGGAGGAACCGGGTCATCGAATACCACCACGTGCTCGGGGAAGGCGTCGGCTGACGCCGTGTCGGAATCGATGAGCATCTCGACGTGCGGACCGGTGGAGCCAACAGACTCCAGGTCGGAGGCCAGCTCCTCGATGATGTGGAGCTTGCTGAGGAGCTCGACGAGGCCGCTCTCTGAGCTAGCCGTTCCTGTGCCCGGAGCGGACTCGTTGGAGAGGCGGATCCCACTGAGGAGATCAGCGAGGCCGCTCGCGGCGCAAACGGCCTCTGCGCCGTGGAGCGCCTCGGAGTCGACGCCATCGGGCATGTCGGGCTGGCTGCGCTCGCCAGGAAGGAACAAAGTTCCCATCCAGAACGTGTTTCCGGAAGACGGTGCACCTTGCCTCACGGTGGGCGCCAAATGTCGGGTGGTTGGTGCGACATATGCCAAACGATGGCTAATCATATGTGGGGACAGTAGAACATTGCCTGGCCCTGGATGCGGGATGAGGCGATACTTCAGACGCCTACGGGATTTACCCATGTTCGGGGCTCTCCGAGGAGATAACACCCCCTAATCCTGCTCTGCGGGGACTCCGCGTCATGACTATTGTGAATAGCATAGCTACAAGGTTGCTCCTTGAGCTGTGTTGGCTAGAGAAGGAAGATGAGCAAGGCTAGCCCTAGTTCTTGCCTCTCTAGATGAATGTGTGTGGTCTAAAGTTCTGAACCCCTTGCATGGGAAATCCTGTGGGGTTTATATAGGCCTACCCCCCAAGGATACAATGGTAATCCGGTCGGGTGCAGGCCCCGATAGTTGATATGTTTCCGTCGTATCTATAATTTTTTATTGTTCCATGCCAATATTATACAACTTTCATATACTTTTGGCAACTTTTTATACAATTTTTGGGACTAACATGTTGATCCAGTGCCAAGTGTCAGTTCCTGTTTGTTCCATGTTTTTTGTTTCACAGAAAATCCATGTCAAACGGAGTCCAAACATGATAAAAAGTTATCGGGATTTTTTTTTTGAAATATATGTGATTATTGGGACGAGGAATCAACGCGAGACGATGCCTAAGGGGGCCATGAGGTAGGGGGCGAGCCCCAGGGGGTGGGCGCGCCCCTGACCCTCATGGCCACCCTGTAAGGCGGTTGGCACCCTTCTTTTGTGGCAAGAAAGCCAATATCCGGATACAAATCGTGTTAAAATTTCAGCCCAATCGGAGTTATGGATCTTCGAAAATATAAGAAACGGTGAAGGGCCAGAATCTGGAACGCAGAAACAGAGAGAGACAGAGAGACAGATCCAATCTCGGAGGGGCGAGAGCCATGGAGACCAAGGACCAGAGGGAGAACCCTTCTCCCACCTAGGTAGAAGGCCAAGGAAGAAGGAGAAGGAGGGGGCTCTCTCCCCCTCGCTTTCGGTGGCGCCGGAGTGCCACCGGGGCAACGATCATGTGACGGAGATCTACACCAACACCTCCGTCATCTGCACCAACATCTTCATCACCTTCCCCCATCTATGTACAACGGTCCACTCTCCCGCAACCCGATGTACCCCCTACTTGAACATGGTGCTTTATGCTTCATATTATTATCCAATGATGTGTTGCCATCCTATGATGTTTGAGTAGATTTTCATTGTCCCATCGGTAATTGGTGAATTGCTATGATTGGTTTATTTTGCTTGTGTTTATGTCGATGTCCTTTGGTGCCCATCATATGAGCGCGCACATGGATCACACCATATGTTTAGTTGTATGTTGATAGGACTATGTATTGGAGGGCAAGAGTGACAGAAGCTTCAACCTAGCATAGAAATTGATGCATACAGGATTGAAGGGGGGCCAATATATCTTAATGCTATGGTTGGGTTTTACCTTAATGAACGTTAGTAGTTGCGGATTCTTGTTAATAGTTCCAATCATAAGTGCGTAGAATTCCAGGTCAGGGATGACATGCTAGCAGTGGCCTCTCCCACATAAAACTTGCTATCGGTCTAGTAACGTAGTCAATTGCTTAGGGACAATTTCGCAACACCTACCACCACTTTTCCACACTCGCTATACTAACTTTATTGCTTCTTTATCTAAACAGCCCCTAGTTTTTATTTACGTGCTCTTTATATTCTCGCAAACCTATCCCGTTACACCTACAAAGTACTTCTAGTTTCGTACTTGTTCTAGGTAAAGCGAACGTCAAGCGTGCGTAGAGTTGTATCGGTGGTCGATAGAACTTGAGGGATTATTTGTTCTACCTTTAGCTCCTCGCTGGGTTCGACACTCTTACTTATTGAAAGGGGCTACAACTGATCCCCTACACTTGTGGGTTATCAAGACCTTTTTCTGGCGCAGTTGCCGGGGAGCAATAGCGTGGGGTGAATATTCTCATGTGTGCTTGTTTGCTTTATCACTAAGTAGATTTTATTTTCTATTCTAAGTTATTACTATCTTTAGTTATGGATATGGAACACGAAATACCAAAAACATTAGGTGTAGTTGCTACTCATGGAGATGGGGAACCTCCTAAAACTCTCGATGCTCATTATGTGAAAGATATTATGTACTACTTTGATAATCCTGAGAAAACCCTATTCAATTATATAATGGGAGACATGTTGGATCAACGTGAATACTTTAGTGGTTATCGCTTGACTCATAAAGGGAAATTGTTATGGGATCAAATTCATATGTTGCATTGGTATGCTCCGAAACTATGCTTGATATATGATTATACTTGTTGCTCTAGGATGAAGGCTCCACACCTTCCCTTTTCATGCAAATTTAATGATAATGAAACCTTAGCATCTTATTCTAATGGTATATATGATTACTATGATGTTTTGAAGAGTATGAAATTTATGATGATGCTGCTATAGATCTGAAAATCTTGCTATATCGAAATATTGCTATTTAAATTATAAATACAATGCCAATATTGATGCATTTATTGAGAAGATCTCCGCCGTCCAAGAAGAGACTAATATTTTGTAGGAAACTATGGAAGAAGGAATTGATAACACTGTGAGCTCATTAGATGAAAAAGATGAGGAGGAGATCGAAGAACAAAAGGAGGAAGAGCGGATTAGCTACCCGTGCCCACCTTATAATGAGAGTAACTCTTAAACTCATACATTTTTTAATTTCCCTTTGTACTTACCGAAGGATGATTGCTATGATAATTGCTATGATCCCTTTGATTCGTTTAGAATATCCCTTTTTGATGAAATTGATGCTTGCTATTCTTGTGGCCAAGATGACAATATGAATTATACTTATGGAGATGAAGTTGCTATGGTTCCTTATGTTATGAATGAAATTGTAACTATTGAGCCCACGCATGATAGTCCTATTGTCTTTTTGAATTCTCCCAACTACACTACATCGGAGAAGTCTGCCCTTATTAAGGATTATATTGATGGGTTGCGTTTTACTACTACACATGATGATTTTAATAGATATAATATGCATGTGCTTGCTGCTCCTATTTGCAATTATTATGAGAGAGGAACTACATCTCCGCCTCTCTATGTTTCCAATACGATAAAATTGCAAGAAATTGTTTATACTATGCATTGGCCTTTACTATCTCTGCATGAATTTTTCTTCTATGACATGTTGATGGCTTCTCGCCCCTCGTTGGTTACCCCAAGTGGAAGGTTGAGATGTAGCGTAGCGGCAAATTTCCCTTGGCAAAGGTACCAAGGATCGAATCCCGTGAGACTCCGAGGGTCGACAAGTAGGTGTCAACGGCGCCAGAAACTTAGCGGATGACGGGACCTACACACAGATACAGATAACTTTGCTCCCAACGAGTACAGAGAGGTTGTCAATCCCTCCGGCCTTGTTGTTTACAAAGGATCAAACACAAGAGATAATAATGATAGCTATGACTGCAGCTAGGAAATAAAAACAGGAAGTAAATAGAAGGTGTGATCAGCCGTGGTAATATGGACCGGGGTCCCATGATGTTCACTAGTGATGTCTCTCTCCCAAAAGACGATAAAACAGCAAAGCGAGGTAAACAAATTATAGTTGGGCAATTGACAGGATTATGTGCGCAAACCAATGCTAACTATGCTGCAAAGAAAGGTAGAGGCTCAAAAGCATGGGCGGTATGCCAAGGCAAGTAGACCGAAATCCATCTGCATCTACTACTAATCATCCACCTTGAGATATCTATCCAGAACATCTCGCTGGTATTAAGTTGCGAATCCCACCCAAAGTGTAAACTCAAAGCAACAGACAACTGCATTAAAAGAACTTTGCGTAAAGTAAACAATCCTTGCACCCGCAAATACAAGCACCGTTGTTTTCTCCCTTGTGGCAACAACACATCCCCTAGACTCATGTTTCTGTCACTCAAGCTGGTCATCAGGGGGCATGAACCCACAATCAAGCATAACGCTCCCTCTTGGAGTTACTACCTACTACTTGGCCAAAGCAATAAACAGCAACGGAGAACATGCAAGGATTACTCAAGAACAAAGATATAAAAGAGGTGAATCAAATATATTACTCAAACACAATCTGAACATAGTCTCATAATCCATCAGATCCCAGCAAACTCAGCAAAGCAACAGCAGAAAGATTACATATGTGCCTCGATCATGTAGGGCAGCTCACGAGGTCTAAACCATGAAGAGCAAAGAGGGGAGGAGAACATCACATAGCTACTGATCATGGACCCATGGTCCAAGGTGGACTACTGATGACTCATCCGGGAAGCGTCCATGGTGGTGGAGAAGCTCCCGGGAGTGGTTCTCCCCTCCGGCAGGGTGCCGGGAAGAGTTCTCCTGATGCTCCCGATCTTGGAAGCGCTGCGGCGGAACAGAGGCGAGATCGTGAAAAAGGGTTCTGTCCTCGAGGGTTTCGGGACGAGGGATATATAGGCGAAGGGGGGCAGCCAGAGGCGGAGCAGGGGCCCCAGGCGCCCCCCTGGCACGGCCAGGGGTGGGCCCGTGCCAGGTGGCCGCCTGGGCCTCCCCTGGCTCCCCTCTGGCCCATTTTTGGTTCTTCGCGAAGCTTCCTGTACGCTGATTTTTCCTGTATTTTTCCTGGAATTTTTGGAGCACTTTTAATATGGGGGAAACCTGAAATAGAAAAACAGCAGAAAACAGGAACTGGCACTGTGGTGCACTGAGTTAATAGGTTATTCCAAATATTATCAAAAGTGTATGGAAGTGCATCAATATCATAGCAATATCACACAAAAGAAGCATGGAGCAAGCAGAAATTATAGATACGTTTTGGACGTATCAACATCCCCAAGCTTAATTCCTGCTCGTCCTCGAGTAGGTAAATGATAACAAGCATAATTTCTGTGGTGACATGCTACCAACCATATAAGAACTTTTTAAGTAAAGCAATCAAGGCATGTAATTCAATTCAAGTCATAACAAGCAAGAGTCTATATTAGCATTGTAACAAGCAACATAAGAACATAAAGGTGCAAGAGCTCTCGCTGTCCATGACTCGAATGTCTCCAAATGGTGTTTGCGTGCAAGAAAGGGGATAGGGATATACGAGAGAGTAAAACATAGTTTTTGTATTGTTGAGAACTTAATCTACTAAAGTTTCACACTTGGTCTTCTTTGGAATCTTATCTTGACTCATCCCCAGACCACTAGCCAGGTACAAGTCAAAATGATCCACTCCCTTTCGATATTTTGAGCACTCATGCAATGGATGAGCGTAAGCAAGAAAGTTGACACTTAGGATGGCAAAGAGAGAAAAATGATGAAGGGGGAAGACAAAAAAGGTGTGAAAGGCTCACATCAATGAGGACAATCATAGGTGAGAGAAAGCCGAATGATAGATATGATGTGAGGAGTAGGGATTGCCATGCAACGGATGCACATATGAGCTAAGGTAAGATCTCCAATGGAACTAGTGGGGGTGCATCCAACTTGCTCGCTCAAGAAGACCTGGAGCTCTTTTGAGGAGGCTCATCATTGGAATATACAAGCCAAGTTCTATAGTGTGAAGGTCCCCACATAGCTATATGCATGAATGATAATCTCTATGGAGTACAAGGTATAAGATGAAGTACGAGTGTGGATCTCTCAAAAAGAATAGTAGTGTGCCCCCTTCTCTCTTTTTATTTCTTTTTCTCTTTTTTCTATATTTTTTTCTTATTTTTTTGTGGCCTCAATGGCTCTTTCTATTTAACTCTCATTTGTCCTCTTTGGGATCTTTTGATTTTGTCCTCTTTGGGATCTTTTCCTCACTTTAGGGGCAATACTCTATAAATTACAAGAAGTATAGAAGATCTTTCACACTTTACAAGAGTACTCAACATAAAGAAGATGAAACTATCATGATGTATGCAAATGTATGCCTCTGCCAGTGTAGGAGGATATGCAATGATACTAGCGCGTCATGTAGCAATGATTAGGGCAAGGCCCAACTAGCATGCGGCTCATCGATCAAGCAAAAAGCATGTATGACATGAAGATCAAGTCATGAGAAGATGGATGTTGCATGGCAATGTATCTCGGAAAGGCTATGGAAATGCCTTGATAGGTAGGTATGGTGGCTGTTTTGAGGAAGGATATAATGAGGCTTATGATGACAGAGCGTATCGTGCCAAGGATTTGGATGCACCGGCGAAGTATGCGCCAACTCTCGAGGTGAGAAAGGGCAATGCACGGTACCGAAGAGGCTAGAAAAATATGGCTAGGTGGAAGTGCCAACTTTCGAATACTCACATTAGTCCGAAGAACTCATGCACTTATTATCGGTAACTCTCAATCTAATTAGGAGGTTCACAAAGAGACAAGTACCCCCGAGGAGGAGTGTATGGGGGTTTGGTTATCCTTGCGCATCCTCGACTCATGGTACGTGAGTGTACTCTAATATTCGATCCCTCCAAAGATTACTGATCCATCTAGTAGCTAAAGTTCTCAACTATTTTGTAGGTTTTCGAAAATAAACACGGATTGCCCAAAATACGACATCTATCACTAATAGGCTAAAGCTCTTGACACCAAAAGTTCAGACATTACTCATGGCAATACCTCAAAACTATTGCAAGTTACTACTAAAATTAAATAGCAACCTCAATTACCAACTTTAAGTTAAGACACACAACTCAGTGCAACAGGCAAACTCTCTTAACAAGATAAAAATGAAAACTCAAGAGAGTTCAGCAACCAACTAAACAAAAGCTCTTTAAAAAGAAAAGCATGAAAATTAAGAGCTAAACATGACAGCAGCTATGAAAAGACAAAGAACACACACAGCAAAGATAAGCATGAAAATCCTATGTTGTGTTCTAGGTTGAAGTGGAGCGTGTTTCTCTCCCACACAAAGAAAGCTGGGTTCTAACTTGTTATGAACAGCAAGCAAAGCTAAAGAAAACTAAAAAAAGAAACTAAGAGCAAGACGCTCCAAGCATAGCACATAACGCATGAAGTGATAAAATTATAGTGGAACGAAAGACGAACTGATAATTGTTGATGGAGAAGGGGATGCATGGGGGCATCCCCAAGCTTAGACGCTTGAGTCTTCTTGAATATTTCTTGGGGGTGCACGGGGGCATCCCCAAGCTTGAGCGTTTGACCCTCCTGAATCTTCTTTTATCATCTTCCCTCGCACACTTGAAAACTCCCTTCATACATAACTCATGATAATCTGATTAGCGAGGTTAGTACCCACAATAAAATAATTTTTCCCTACTGGAAATAAAGATAATCTTGAAGAGCTACTGTTTCTCAAGATTGCCAAAAGATTTTTGCAAAGAAAAAGCAAGCTCAAGGTTTGCAAAACGAAGAAATGGCAAATAGGACAGAATCTATGAAAAACAGACCAGCAGGTAGTAAATAATTTTTTCGGGGCACTTCTGCAACTCAAATCAAAAAACTCAGAACAGGCGCTCGAAAGCCAATTGTATAGAGCACGCTATCAAAACAATTCAGATCAAAAAGATGATCTGGTGATTTTATTCGAATTTTTCTGTCCAAGGACAGAATCTGTTTTCTGGACAGCACATCACAACTTTTGAACTTTCTTGCAATCGGAGGCTAAACTTGGCACAAAGCTGAAAAGAAAAGATACAATGATGATGCTACTGTAGTAACAAACATCAAGACACAACAAAAGCAAAATAAGACCTAATTCGTTGTGGGCTGCCTCCCAAAAGTGCTTTCTTTTATGCCTTTAAGCTAGGCATGATGCAAAAAGAGAAGATCAAGTAGAGTAAGAGAATAGCTAGCCCGTGTAACGGACTCAAAAGGCAACTTAATCTTCTTCTTAGGGAAGTGTTCCATCCCTTTGATGGAAATCTAGAACTTCTGATTCCCTCAAAGCACCAAGTCCTAACATGCTTGACTAAACAGAAAGGACTACTAACAGAAAAGCAAATAATTTTTTTGTGATTTTTGATAAAGGACACTAAAGCAAAAACTGAAAGGTAAACTAACAAGACTAAAAAGAAAAGATAAAAGATAGCGTGCAACTCCCCTATCTTGAAGAGTGGACTCCCCGGCAACGGCGCCAGAAACTTGCTTGATGGCTTCTCGCCCCTCGTTGGTTACCCCAAGTGGAAGGTTGAGATGTAGCGTAGCGGCAAATTTCCCTTGGCAAAGGTACCAAGGATCGATCCCGTGAGACTCCGAGGTTCGACAAGTAGGTGTCAACGGCGCCAGAAACTTAGCGGTTGACGGGACCTGCACACAGATACAGATAACTTTGCTCCCAACGAGTACAGAGAGGTTGTCAATCCCTCCGGCCTTATTGTTTACAAAGGATCAAACACAAGAGATAATAATGATAGCTATGACTGCAACTAGGAAATAAAAACATGAGGTAAATAGAAGGTGTGATCAGCGGTGGTAATATGGATCGGGGTCCCATGATGTTCACTAGTGATGTCTCTCTCCCAAAAGACGATAAAACAGCAAAGCGAGGTAAACAAATTACAGCTGGGCAATTGACAGGATTATGTGCGCAAACCAATGCTAACTATGCTGCAAAGAAAGGTAGAGGCTCAAAAGCATGGGCGGTACGCCAAGGCAAGTAGACTGAAATCCATCTGCATCTACTACTAATCATCCACCTTGAGATATCTATCCAGAACATCTCGCTGGTATTAAATTGCGAATCCCACCCAAAGTGTAAACTCAAAGCAACAGACAACTGCATTAAAAGAACTTTGCGTAAAGTAAACAATCCTTGCACCCGCAAGTACAAGCACCGTTGTTTTCTCCCTTGTGGCAACAACACATCCCCTAGACTCATGTTTCTGTCACTCAAGCTGGTCATCAGGGGGCATGAACCCACAATCAAGCATAACGCTCCCTCTTGGAGTTACTACCTACTACTTGGCCAAAGCAATAAACAACAACGGAGAACATGCAAGAATTACTCAAGAACAAAGATATAAAAAAGGTGAATCAAATATATTACTCAAACACAATCTGAACATAGTCTCATAATCCATCAGATCCCAGCAAACTCAGCAAAGCAACAGCAGAAAGATTACATATGTGCCTCGATCATGTAGGGCAGCTCACGAGGTCTAAACCATGAAGAGCAAAGAGGGGAGGAGAACATCACATAGCTACTGATCATGGACCCATGGTCCAAGGTGGACTACTCACGACTCATCCGGGAAGCGTCCATGGTGGTGGAGAAGCTCCCTGTGGTGGTTCTCCCCTCCGGCAGGGTGCCGGGAAGAGTTCTCCTGATGCCCCCGATCTTGGAAGCACTGCGGCGGCGGAACAGAGGCGAGATCGCAAAAAAGGGTTCTGTCCTCGAGGGTTTCGGGACGAGAGGGATATATAGGCGAAGGGGGGCAGCAAGAGGCGGAGCAGGGGCCCCTGGCGCCCCCCTGGCGCGGCCAGGGGTGGGGCCGCGCCAGGTGGCCGCCTGGGCCTCCCCTGGCTCCCCTCTGGCCCATCTTTGGTTCTTCGCGAAGCTTCCTGTACGCTGATTTTTCCTGTATTTTTCTTGGAATTTTTGGAGCACTTTTAATATGGGGGAAACCTGAAATAGAAAAACAGCATAAAACAGGAAATGGCACTGTGGTGCACTGAGTTAATAGGTTAGTCCAAATATGATCAAAAGTGCATGGAAGTGCATCAATATCATAGCAATATCACACAAAAGAAGCATGGAGCAAGCAGAAATTATAGATACGTTTTGGACGTATCACATGTCGATGCATAGGAAGAGAGTTAGACTTTGTTGTTGCATGATATATATTACTTTGTGCTCACTACTAAATCGCAAATCATTGTCAATTAAAATTGGCTTTGATATACCTTGGGATCCGGGTGGATCCATTACTTGAGCACTTTATGCCTATCTTAATGGCTTTAAAGAAAGCGCTGCCAGGGAGACATTTATTTCTGTTGTGTGCTATTATAAAGTTTAAAAACAAAAAAAATATAGAGGGGAACCTAAAACTTTTTCAAAAAGAGAAGCGATTGAAAGGTGATGCATTGCGGAAATAAGGGTCAACCTTGAACACTTGTGTTCATGCTTATGGAAACAATGTAGAATTTTACATGGAAGTTTCTCAATAATTATCCCCTTGTACAATTCCATTGTATTATAAAGAAATGTGCCAAGAGTTTCCTTTAGGATGATTAAACTGCTTGTTGGTTTGTGTGGTGCAAAACAGAAACTTTGGCTCTAGTGCGCGATTTTACATTTTTTTTACTGGAACGTCAAAAGGATCTGAAACTTTTTTCACAGTCTTGCTATACAAATTGTTGATTTTTCCTAATTTTTCCAGAATTTTTAGAGTTACAGAAGAATGGTGAATGTTCAAATCTTTACAGACTGTCCTGTTTTCACGGATTGCTGTTATAGCTTCATTATTTCCATATGTTTGAATTATTGTTGAAACCTCTTGACTTGGGGCCATAGTATTGTGATAGCATAGAGTGGGTAATGTTTGTTCATAATTATACAATAATGTTAGAGCAGTACATGATGGGATTTCATTGATAATATGCACTAACCCCGCCACTAAAAGTTCGGTTAAGTTTTGTGTGGATGAAGTGCTCAAAGATTGTGGAGGTCTTGATGTGAGGAGAAGGAGGATAGGCAAGAGCTCAAGCTTGGGGATGCCCAAGGCACCCCAAGAAAATATTAAAGGATACTCAAGCGTCTAAGCTTGGGGATGCCCCAGAAGGAATCCCATCGTTCTGCATCAAGTATCGGTATGTTTTCGGATTTGTTTCGTTCACATGATATGCGTAAATTCTTGGAGCGTCGTGTGCTTTTTATTTTTATTTTAATAAATGCACCATGCTGGTATGAGATAGTCCTTGGTTGATTTATAGAATGCTCTTTGCACTTCACTTATATCTTTTGAGTATGGCTTTATAGAATGCTTCATGAGCTTCACTTATATCATTTGAAGTTTGGATTGCCTGTTTCTCCTCACATAGAAAATCGTCATTTGTAGAATGCTCTTTTGCTTCACTTATCTTTGTCAGAGCAGGGCATATCTTTTGTAGAAAGAATTAAACTCTCTAGCTTCACTTATATATATTTAGAGAGTTGACGGGAATTGGTCATTCACATGGTTAGTCATAAAATCCTACATAAACTTGTAGATCGTTGAATATGATATGTTTGATTCCTTGCAATAGTTTTGCCATATAGAGATGCTAACATGTTGGAGGTACTAGTGAATGATTGTGGTTTAGTAAAAATATTGGTGTTAAGGTTTGTGATTCCCGAAGCATGGACGTATGGTCTCCTAACTATGTAACCAAATTGGTGCGCATTGTATTTTGATTGTTTATCTTTGCGTGAAGGTCGGGGGCGCGCGATGGTTAACTCCTACAAACCTCCCCCCTAGGAGCACGCGTCGTCGTATTTTTGCTTTGAGGGCTAATAGATTTTTCGCAATAAGTATGTGAGTTCTTTATGACTAATGTTGAGTCCTTGGATTATACGCACTCTCACCCTTCCACCTTGCTAGCCACTGTAGTACCGCGCAATTTTTGCCAGTGCATCAAACCACTTTATACGCTTCCTCAAAACAGCCACCATGCCTACCTATTATGGCATTTCCATAGCCATTCTGAGATATATTGCCATGTAACTCCACCGTTCCGTTTGTTATGACACGCATCATCATTGTCATATTACTTTCCATGATCGTAAGACAGCTAGCATGATATTTTCATGGCTTGTCCGTTTCTTGATGTCATTGCTATTCTAGATCATTGCACATCCCGGTACACCACTGGAGGCATTCATATATAGTCATATTTTTTTCTAGTATCGATTTGTAATATCGATTGTAAGTAAATAAAAGTGTGATGATTATCATTATTAGAGCATTGCCCCATGTAAGGAAATAAAAAGAGAGAGGCCAAAGAAGCCTAAAAAGGGGGGGGCAAAGAAGCCCGTCAAAAAAAAAGAGAAAAAAGAGAGAAAACGAGAGAAGGGGCAATGTTACTATCCTTTTACCACACTTGTGCTTCAGAGTAGCACCATGTTCTTCCTATAGATAGTCTCCTATATTGTCACTTTCATATACTAGTGGGAATTTTTCATTATAGAACTTGGCTTGTATATTCCGACGATGGGCTTCCTCAAATTGCCCTAGGTCTTCATGAGCAAGCAAGTTGATGCACACCCACTAGTTTTCCTTTGAGCTTCCATACACTTATAGCTCTAGTGCATCTGTTGCATGGAAATCCCTACTCACTCACATTGATATCAATTGATGGACATCTCCATAGTCCATTGATTTGCCTAGTCGATGTGAGACTTTCTCCCTACTTTTGTCTACTACCACCTTCTATTCCACCCATAGTGCTATGTCCATGGCTCATGCTCATGTATTGCGTGAAGAGTTGAAAAGGTTCGAAAAAAGTAAAGTATGAAAACAATTGCTTGGCTGACACCGAGATGGGCATGAGGGGTACCAAGTGTTAAGAAAAGGGAGCATAAAAGACTCTATGATTTTGTAGGGATAACGTTCTTTAGCATTGATATTTTGAAAGACTTGATTGTTTGTTGGGATGCCCGAGTATTAAATTCTTTTATGTCAAACGATAGACTATTGTTTTGAATCACTCGTGTCTTAATATTCATGCCATGATTAGATTACATGATCAAGATTATGCTAGGTAGCATTCCACATCAAAAATTATCTTTTTTATCATTTACCTACTCGAGGACGAGCGGGAATTAGGCTTGGAGATGCTAATACGTCTCCGTCGTATCTATAATTTTTTATTGTTCCATGCCAATATTATACAACTTTCATATACTTTTGGCAACTTTTTATACTATTTTTGGGACTAACATATTGATCCAGTGCCGAGTGCCAGTTCCTGTTTGTTGCATGTTTTTTGTTTCGCAGAAAATCCATATCAAACAAAGTCCAAACGTGATAAAAACATACGAAGATTTTTTTGGAATATATGCGATTTCTGGGAAGAAGAATCAGCGCGAGACGTTGCTCGAGGGGGCCACAAGGTAGGGGGCGCGCCCCAGGGGGGTGGGCGCGCCCCTGATCCTCATGGCCAGCCCGTAAGGCGGTTAGTGTCCTTCTTTCGCCGCAACAAATCCAATATCCGGATACAAATCGTGTTAAAATTTCAGCCAAATCGGAGTTACGGATTTCCGAGAATATAAGAAACGATGAAGGGACAGAATCTGGAACGCAGAAACAGAGAGAGACAGAGAGACAGATCCAATCTCGGAGGGGCTCTCGCCCCTCCCATGCCATGGAGACCAAGGACCAGAGGGAGAACCCTTCTTCCACCTTGGGAGAAGTCTAAGGAAGAAGGAGAAGGAGGGGGGCTCTCTCCCCCTCGCTTTCGGTGGCGCCAGAGTGCCACCGGGGCAAGGATCATGTGATGGCGATCTACACCAACACCTCCGTCATCTTCACAAACATCTTCATCACCTTCCCCCATCTATCTACAGTGGTCCACTCTCCCGCAACCCGCTGTACCCTCTACTTGAACATGGTGCTTTATGCTTCATATTATTATCCAATGATGTGTTGCCATCATATGATGTCTGAGTAGATTTTCGTTGTCCTATCGGGAATTGGTGAATTGCTATGATTGGTTTAGTTTGCTTGTGGTTTTGTTGATGTCCTTTGGTGCCCATCATATGAGCATGTGCGTGGATCACACCATAGGGTTAGTTGTATGTTGATAGGACTTTGTATTGGAGGGCAATTGTGAAACACGCTTCAACCTAGAATAGAAATTGATGCATACGGAATTGAAGGGGGGTCAATATATCTTAATCCTATGGTTGGGTTTTACCTTAATAAACATTAGTAGTTCCGGATGCTTCCTAACAGTTCCAATCATAAGTGCGTAGAATTCCACGTCAGGGATGACATGCTAGCAGTGGCCTCTCCCACATAAAACTTGCTATCGATCTAGTAACGTAGTCAATTGCTTAGGGACAATTTTGCAACTCCTACCACCACTTTTACACACTCTCTATACTAACTCTTTTGCTTCTTTATCTAAACAGCCCCTAGTATTTATTTACGTGCTCTTTATATGCTTCAAAACTTATCCCGTTACACCTACAAAAAACTTCTAGTTTCATACTTGTTCTACGTAAAGCGAACGTCAAGCGTGCGTAGAGTTGTATCGGTGGTCAATAAAACTTGAGGGGATATTTGTTCTACCTTTAGCTCCTCGTTGGGTTCAACACTCTTACTTATTGAAAGAGGCTACAACTGACCCCCTACACTTGTGTGTTATTAGCCGTCAGCGTCTCTAGACGCCGGCTTCTCCGCCGGCTGTTGGGTCCCGCCAGCTGCTGGAGATATGTCCGTCGCATGGGGCCCGCCATCTGCGGGCTAGGGCGACTGCCTTTCACTGTTGCCTTGCCGTTGATGACGGAGGCTTTGTCGGGGATGGCATGGCTACTGTCCCACCGCCTGGTGGGCGTTCACTGTAGCCACGCCCCATCTTATCAGCTAATGGCTTCACAGACTCCAAGGGGAGAAGGGCCGCCTGCTGGATAGCGGCCTATCCTTAGTGTCGCCTGCTGGGGGCTTGCCGCCTTCTGGTGGCTCGCAGACAAGTCGGGCCCGCCGCCTGCGGGCCGTACTGCTACTTGAAGTGGGGGCACGGCCCCCTCTAACGTGGGTGAGGTAGTGGGCCGTGTGGCTACAGTGTCGTGCCAGTCGAGGCATGTCCGGGAGGTACGCTTGAACCGTGGCCATGCTTGACATGGATTCCAGCGTGGCAGGCTACGTCGTAGCCCCCCCCCCTTGTCTTGTCACGGTTAAGTGGGTGCAGACTTCGAGGGGGCGATAGCCCGCCTGCTAGATGTCGGCTTGCTAGATCCGCCTGGCGATGACTTGCCGTCTGCCAGCAGCCAGCTCGTTGGGCCAGGCGGCCCAACAAGGCGTCCTTGCTTGCGGATGGTTGCAGGGGCACAGTCGGCCTCGATGTTTTGAAGTGTTATTGGTGGTCGATGAAGACACCCGTGGTCAATATCTCCGACACTATTGTTTTAATAATATAATAGATTAGTTGTAAATGTGCCCCCCTTACTGAAGAAGATAAGAATCCATATGTGTTATGCAAAATTAACTTTGTCATATTGTAAGCGCTTTGGGCAGTGTCTACAGGGTGAAAAATATGAGAACAAACAATAATTACTAGATAAATTTACAACATCCATCATTTACTTCGTCCATGTCATTGTTGTTTACCCCTGGGAGTATTTTTAACTTGAAAATCTCTGGTCTACTGCCATTTGGAGTACATTTGCTTGCTCTTTTAATTCTTTTGGGTTACTCCATCTTGATCTTCTAAGTTAAATTAGATATGTGGAGTAGAAGCAGTAAGCTAGACCCTCCATATTGCTCTGTACATAGTCAAAGCTACTCAAAGTTAGCTGCAGTACTGTTAACTTCTCAATTTGCTTGGATTACATTTAAATTTTAGTACTCTTGTACTCCAGTAATTTTGCTTAGAGTATTTAACAAGATTGAATTGTACATGTGTGGAGTAATTTTGCTGGGAGTATTTAACAAGATTTAACTTGTCAATTTAAAAGTACTTTTCAGTAAGTATTCTGAACATGCTTCTGAATATTTGCAGATTCTGAACATGAAAGCAAATCTACAGGAGTAAACAAGTTCTTGCAGTAGGCATTGCAAGTGTTTGTTCTGAACATGTACTCTCAACGAAGATATTGCATGTGGTCTGACCATATTTTCTCAATTTGCAAGTTTACTTACTTTTCCAGTTAATTAACTGGACATCTTGGAGTAGTTAGAAAATGATGAATTATTTGTAGAAATCCATAGAAGTATTGTACTCCAGTGTGCATTACTTACATAAACTTGTTTGCAAGCTTATTTTCTGACTTCCATGTTCTAAAACTGAAAAAGCTTAGTTAACTTCTCGTAAGTTTCAGTAATATTCAGTGGAGTATTTACTGTAAATTTTGAACATCACAGTAATTTCACTTGCTATTAACTGTTGTAGCATTAGGAGTAGTTTTACTACAGTACTTCTTGAACTACTCCAAGCATTAGGAGTACTGTAAATGGAGGGCGAGGGATTTTTACTACAGAGTAGGATTGCACAGGGAGTAGTTAGGAGTAGTAGATGTTGATGATCATAGTCAAGAGTAGTTTTTCCTTTGGTGATCATCCAAACATGTGATGTACTATTGTACTTTGAGTGAAAACTTGCAATGTGCTGGTACTTGATCATTTGCAAAATATATCTCAGTTTTCGCTGTTATGAGAATGTTATATGCATGGTTTCTTGTTAAATCTAAAGTTCTGCAGCAAATTTTCATCATTATGAGAATGTTATATTCACGGATTCACTTGATTATGTTTCTAACTTTTCATAATTTATTATTTGTAGATGCTAGCCTTCAGTCTTCAGAAGTTGGGTGCACATGAGCTCCAGGAAGAAGAATCCCGAAGAAAAACCACACTGAGCAATGCATTTTAGCTCACTGGAGATAGTTATGTGTGAATCTAGTTACGTGTATATTTAGTTGTATTTTATAGCTGAATACCAGAATTGTACTATGCTTGGCTGTTGTATGGAATATTATACTTATTGGCTCTTTTTGAATCAAATTATCTAATTGCACAAATATATAATTGACGTGTGGTACCCAAACAGCAATCCTGGTAATGGTTCCCATTTGACTAGTGGGACCTACTTTAATATGGAAAGGAAACAAAAGAAAACTGGCAAGTGGCTAGAAAACGATTGAGGCCCAAAAAATGTGGACTGTAAAAGGTTGTGGCCCGAAACATAAAAGTCTATTGGGCTTGGCCATGTAGCTGACTAAACTTGAAAGAAAAAAACAATAAATGGGCTGAATTACTGGGCCAGGCGCATGTAGAACACCGAATTGGACCGGGCTGATTCTAATCAACGGCCTTTTCATTTGGTCGCTAATTTGCCACGTCGGATCTGACGTGGCCTGGGAAAACAACCAGCGACCAAAGCAATTGGTCGTAGGATCAACGACCTTTTGTTTTGGTCGTTTCCTTCAATAACCTTATCACAAAGAAGGTCGTTAATTTCCATTAAAGACGGTTAGCTTTTGACCATCAGTTTTTGGTCACAAAAAGGACACAAATGGAAAGCAATGACCATTCAGTGACCAATATTGATGGTCGCAATTTGACATATTTCTTGTAGTGTATGGGGCGATCTGTGATGTCCCTTACCGATTTACCACTATCATTTGAGGGTTATGCATTAGAGACAGTTGCATTCACGTTAAATAGGGCACCGTCTAAATCTGTTGAGACGACATGGTATGAATTGTGGTTTGGCAAGAAACCTAAGTTGTCGTTTCTTAAAGTTTGGGGTTGCGACACTTATGTCAAAAGGCTTCAGCCTGATAAGCTCGAACCCAATCAGAGAAGTGCATCTTCATAGGATACCCTAAGGAAATAATTGGGTACACCTTCTACCACAGATCCGAAGGCAAGATTTTTGTTACCAAGAGAGGAACATTTCTAGTGAACGAGTTTCTCTCCAAAGAATTGAGTGGGAGGAGAGTAGAACTTGATGATGTAATTGTACCTTCTCTCGAATTGGAAAGTATCTCATCACAGAAAACCATTCTTGTGATGCCTACACCAACTAGAAAGGAAGCTAATGATGATGATCATGAAACTAGAGATCAAGTTACTAACGAACCTCATAGGTCAACCAGAGCACGATCCACACCAGAGTGGTACGGTAATCCTATTCTGGAAGTCATGTTACTAGACCATGATTAACCTAAAAACTATGAAGAAGCTATGATGAGCCCAGATTCCGATAAATGGCTAGAGGCCATGAAATCTGAGATAGGATCCATGTATGAGAACAAAGTTTGGACTTTGGTGGACTTGCCCGATGATCGGCGAGCCATAGATAATAAATGGATCTTCAAGAAGAAGACTGGCGCTGATGGTAATGTTACTATCTACAAAGCTCGACTTGTTGCAAAAGGTTTTCGACAAGTTCAAGGAGTTGACTACGATGAGACTTTCTCACCCGTAGTGATTCTTAAGTCTGTCCGAATCATGTTAGCAATTGCTGCATTTTATGATTATGAAATCTAGCAAATGGACGTCAAAACTGCATTCCTTACTGGATTTCTTAAAGAAGAATTGTAAATGATGCAACCAGAAGGTTTTGTCGATCCTAAACGTACTAACAAAGTGTGCAAGCTCCAGCGATCCATCTATGGACTGGTGTAAGCATCTCGGAGTTAGAATATACGTTTTGATGAGGTGATCAAAGCATATGGTTTTATACAATCTTTCGGAGAAGTCTATGTTTACAAGAAAGTGAGTGAGAGATCTATATCATTTCTAATATTATATGTGGATGTCATATTGTTGACTGGAAATGATATAGAATTACTTGAATACGAATTTTGCAATGAAAGACCTCGGTGAAGCTGCTTATATATTGGGCATCAAGATCTATAGAGATAGATCAAGACGCTTGATAGGACTTTCACAAAGCACATACCTTGATAAAGTTTCGAAGAAGTTCAAAATGGATCAGTCAAAGAAAGGGTTCTTGCCTGTGTTACAAGGTGTGAAGTTGAGTCAGACTCAATGCCCGACCACTGCAGAAGATAGAGAGAAAATGAAAAACATTCCCTATGCCTCAGCCATAGGTTCTATCATGTATGATATGATGTGTACCAGACCTAATGTGTGCCTTGCCATAACTCTCGCAGGGAGGTACCAAAGTAATCCAGGAGTGGATCACTGGACAGCGGTCAAGGACATCATGAAGTACCTAAAAAGGACCAAGAATATGTTTTTTGTTTATGGAGGTGACAAAGAGCTCGTCATAAATGGTTACGTTAATGCTAGCTTTGACACTGATCCGGATGACTCTAAGTGTGAAGTGGAGTACATAGATGTTTCTGAAGCAGCAAATGAAGGAGTCTGGATGAAGGAGTTCGTACCCGATCTAGGTGTAATACCTAGTGCATCGGGTCCAATGAAAATCTTTCGTGACAATACTGGAGCAATTGCCTTACCGAAGGAATCTAGATTTCACAAAAGAACCAAACACATCAAGAGACGCTTCAACTCCATCTGTGATCAAATCAAGGAGGGGCACATAGATATTTGCAAAATACATACGGATCTGAATGTAGCAGACCCTTTGACTAATTCTCTTCCACGAGCAAAACATGATGAGCACCAAGACCATGGGTGTTAGAATCATTACTATGTAATCTAGATTATTGTCTCTAGTGCAAGTGGGAGACTGAAGGAAATATGCCCTAGAGGCAATAATAAAGTTGTTATTTTATATTTCCTTATTCATGATAAATGTTTATTATTCATGCTAGAATTGTATTGATCGTAAACCTTAATACATGTGTGAATACATAGACAAACACTATATCCCTAGTGAGCCTCTACTAGACTAGCTCGTTGATGGTTAAGGTTTCCTAACCATGGACATGATTTATCATTTGATAATGGGATCACATCATTAGGAGAATGATGTGATGGACAATACCCACCCGTTAGCTTAGCATAATGATCGTTCAGTTTTACTGCTATTGCTTTCTTCATGTCAAATACATGTTCCTATGACTATGAGATCATGCCACTCCCGGATACTGGAGGAGTGCCTTGTGTGCTATCAGATGTCACAACATAACTGGGTGATTATAAAGATGCTTTACAAGTATCTCCGAAGGTGTTTGTTCAGTTGGCATAGATCAAGATTAGGATTTGTCACTCCGAGTATCAAAGAGGTATCTCTGGGTTCTCTCGGTTATACACATCATAATAAGCCTTGCAAGCAAATGACTAATGAGTTAGTGTCAGGATGATGCATTACGAAACGAGTAAAGAGACTTGCCAGTAACGACAATGAACTAGGTATGAAGATACCGATGATCGAATCTCGGGCAAGTAACATACCGATGGACAAAGGGAATAACGTATGTTGTCATAACGGTTCGATCCATAAAGATCTTCATAGAATATGAAGGAGACAATATGAGCATCCAGGTTCCGCTATTGGTTATGGACTAGAGAAGTGTCTCATCATGTCTACATAGTTCTCAAACCCTTAGGGTCCGCACGCTTAACGTTCGATGACGATATTGTATTATATGAGTTATGTGATTTCGTGAACGCATATTGTTCAGAGTCTCGGATGAGATCAAGGACCTGACGAGGAGTCTCGAAATGGTCGAGAGGTAAAGATTGATATATATAGGACGATGGTATTCGGACACCGGAAGTGTTCCGGAGTGTATCGGGTATTTATCGGAGTACCGGGGGGTTATCGAAAACCCCGGGGGGTATATGGGCCATATGGGCCACGAGAGGGGAGCACACCAGCCCACAAGGGGTTGCGCTCCACCCCTATGGCATGTGGCCGAATTGGAGAAGGAGAAGAGGGGGTTCGCCCCCCCCCCCCCTTCCTTCTCTTCTTCCCCCTTCCTTTCTTCTCCGTGTAAATATGGTAAGGGGGGCGAATTGGAGAAGACCCCAAGTAGGATTTGGCCTACTTGGGGCGCCTCTTGGCTGCCTCTCCTCCCCTCCCACCTATATATATGTGTGGAGGGGCACCTAGAACACACAACATCAATTGTTGGCCGTGTGCAGCGCCCCCTCCACAGTTTACACCCCAGTCATATTCTCGCGGTGATTAGGCGAAGCCCTGCGTGGATCACTTCACCATCATTGTCACCACGCCGTTATGCTGACGGAACTCATCTACTTCCTCTACATCTTGCTGGATCAATAGGACGAGGGACGTCATCGAGCTGAACGTGTGCAGAACTCGGAGGTGACGTACGTTCGATGCTTGATCGTCGGAGCTAAAAGAAGTTCGACTACATCAACTGCGTTGTCAAACGCTTCCGTTTTGGGTCTACGACGGTACGTAGACACACTCTCCTCCTCCTTGCTATGCATCTCCATGGATAGATCATTGTGTGTGCGTAGAATTTTTTTGTTTTCCATGCAACGTTTCCTAACAAGGATCATTGGTGATGTCGATGGATTTTTTTTCGCCTCCCAGAGGGAAGTTTCCCTGGCGGAATAGCTCCGCCGGAGAGCAAAAGTGCTCCTGCCAATGTTCCGCATCGAGACGGTGGCACTTCGTCCTGAAAGTCTTGTTTTTTTGTAGGGCAAATGGCTTCATATAGCAAATGGGCACTGGAGGCCTACCAGGGGGACCACAAGCTCATAGGGTGCACCCCTTGATCTTGTCGCTCCCTGGTGGCCCCCTTTTGGTTATTCTTCTTCCAATATTTTTTTATATATATGAAAGCAATTCTCCGTAAATTATTAGGTCATTTGGAGTTGTGCATAATAGCTATCTCTGTTGTAGGCTTTTCCGGCCCAGATTTCCAGCTGCCGGCAATCTCCCTCTTCATGTGAAACTTGCAAAATAAGAGAGAAAAGGCATAATAATAGTATCATAAAGTGAAATAATGACCCAAAACATAATAAATAACAGTAGGAAAACATGATTTAAAATGGATGTATCACGGGCTAGACATGTAACAAAGGGGTGTTCCTACACGTAGAAGATGATGTGGCCTTGAGATATGAGTTGTGCAAGTGGGAGTACTTGCTAATGCGGTGGAATGACACATCGTGGCAGGGCTGGTCCAAGAGGCGTATTGTCAAAAACCCTCTCCACAACCTCCATTCTAACACCCCCCCTCCATGCAAGAGTCGTCTCTACTTGAAGCAAAATAAACACAACCACAAGTACCGACAGTAATATCTGTCACTGATTTGTAGCTTGATTTGGTGGTGGAACTATATCATAGTGTGAAAGGATAACTACATCATAGTGTATCATGATAAAAGACCTTGAGGGGATAGTACGGAACAACTATTGTAGTCAAATAATAAACATCTTTTTTTAGTGAACTAAATAGACTTCTTACTTTGTTAGTGCATAAACTATATTTTTTCCACGACCAGAAGGATGCTAGTCTTACTGGATCTTCTTTTACGAAAAATAATTTATTAGAAAAAATAATAGTTACATCTTTTATGAGGAGGGGTACAATATTATTCCGAGACTCCTCAAATCAATCCCAGGGTCTAGATAACTTAGCTACATCGCAAGCTCATGAGCAACCTTATTGGCTTCATATTATAATGTTCAAAACTAATGAGAGGGAAATCACAAGCCATGTAGTAATAATCATCAAAAAAAGTTGACATCACGCCCGCATACTTCCCTTCTCGGTGACCTCCATATTATCCGAGTTGATAACCAGTCGATAGATAACCCAAATCTTAAAGCCAAGGCCTCCGCCGTCAAAACATATTTACACCAATCAATTATCAAGTTTCCTTCAACAATAAAATTACATTTATCATCTCACAACATTGCGCCAGTTGTACTTGTTAGAAAGTCATGATCAAAGGAAACATTAACATTCATCTTTACAAAAACCATAGGGGGTCTAGTACAACTCCCTATTTTCATTGTTGCATTGGGAGAGGAAGCCATGACATAATTAGTCGTGAGAGCTTGAATCCCTATATAAATCTGATTGGCATGTAGAACATTCTTCTCATGAACTAACATGCGCCTCACCCACCATAAATACTAGGCTGTAATGGCGATCATTTCACGCACATTCTGAGTTCCCCAAATAGATTACTCTTGGTCTGGAAGCATCAATAAAAATTCAAGTACAGCCTTGCCGGCATGATCAACTTCACATACCCTTTTAATAGTATCGTCCATCCCCAACATCCTCCAAAAATCTTTAGCTTTTTGACAAAGGAACAACAAATGTTTTGAATCTTCAACTCCATTTGAGCTAGAAGGACATAGAGGCGAGACTTTCAAGTGTCTATTAGCCAACTTCGTATGACATGGAAGAGTACCATGCAAAGTACGCCATAAAAAGGTTAACTATTCTTGGACAAAACAACTTCCAAATTTTACTCTAGACACGATTATACAAAACTTGTCCCATCCCATTAGTCATATGTAATTTTCTCCCATGTTGATGGTCACATTCCACTAAATAATCTGATCTGGCATAATTCCATTTTTTTCGAGGCCCCGAGCAATAAAATCAGACATCTCGTACATTGACACGGGGTTGCAAGGAGATTTGTCTGGCCAACTCTTCATTATTAACTGGCTCAATCAAATCACCCACCTTAGATAGAATATTTCTTCTTCCAGGTGTAATAACTTTCCTATTAGCACCACTTGGGGTCCACACATCTTCTCAAATATCAATCTTCTACCCATTTCCAACTCTCCAGATATAACCAGGTTTAAGTGTGTTGACCCTAGCCATGATACGTTGCCAAGTAAATCAAGCTACTTTTTAAAACTTGTGTTCAACAGATCTCCTGTTGGAAAATATTTGGCTCTCAAAACAGAGGCACGTAGGGAATCCGGCTTCTCAATTAGTCTCCACGCTTGCTTTGCAAGCAATGCCAAATTAAAACAATGGATATCATGGAAACCCATTCCTCCTTGATTTTTTTTGTTACACGCATTTCCCACCAAGTCATCCATGCATCCTCCTTTGGTTGTCTTCGTATCCCCACCAAAACTATGACATCACGCCAATGATCCCTTTGCAAATTGTCTTTGGAATTTTAAAGACAACCTATATGTTTGTGGATAACTATATATTAGCATAGGTGGGAATGCCTTAAACAACAACCTAGACGAGAACTTCCTTCCCTTTGTGGATAACAATTTTTTCTAACCATTGATTTTTCATAATAACCCGCTCAACAAGATACTGAAAGCATTCGGTTTAGTCCAATTCAAAATGGGTTGGCAATCCCAAATATTTATCATTAAGGGCCTCGGTCATGATATTCAACATGTTACATATATGTTCTATGACCTCCACATTAGTATTGGGCCTAAAATACTACTTATGTCAGTGCTCACCAGTTACCCCGAGGCGGCAAAGCATCCATGATTGATTTCAAAACTTCAGCATTATGAATGTTCGCTTTCATGAGAATCAACAAATCATCACCAAAGAGAAGGTTGGAAATAGAGGGGGCTTCTCTACACACCTTAGCGCTTGAAATTCACCATTTTACTCGGCATTTGCCAAAAGAGCAATCAGACCCTCCGTACATAACAAGAACATATAGGGAGATCAAGGATCTCCCAACCTTAATCCTCTCGAAGTCTTACTTGATCTTTAAACTTGCTTAATGACATACTTCTTGCCTTCTAATCTCCCCAGCATTGCATCCTCGATCAATTCATCACAAAAGCAAAAAACATGAGTGGCATGTCACGATCATATTGTTGCGTTCATCTCAGTGCCTTCGAGCATCTACAACCTGATCCCTCAAACGTCCAATCGGACAACCCGGTCACTATTCGAACACAAGAGAGATGAAAAAGCCACCCAACCGAACCCTCACTTTGTCCCCATATCCACACCAAATATGGGGAGGATATGGGGATGTCCGAGCATGTACAGGCAGCCCTCCACGTAGGATGCGGACCACCCCGGACCATCTTTTCTCTTTCTTTATTCTTTCTTTTCTCTTTCCCTCTCCATCCCTACCAATCACATGCATTTGACAGGACAATTTGAAGAGGATGTAGGGGGCATGGTTGCATGCATGCATAAGTGGAGGCTCAAAACAGACGCACACGGTCACTGTTCGGGCACGTCCGTAGACGTTTGGAGATCGAAATTTGGCAAATCCTGGTTGTAGATGCTCTTACAAGTTTCTACTATATGTGAAAGTACATATTAAAAGCATATTTGCAATACAAACAATGGAACAACTCCATGGAGTCGTCAATTCATTTCTTTGTAAAACTCAACATATAAAACAATTAAGCAAGATCTTTTTAGTAAGGATGACTTTATACCTCAACATCTTGGTAGTTCATGATCTAATGAACTAACCACATGTTTGTTTCTTTTTTGAAATTTATACAATTTAATTTCATGGTGGAATGAATTGATACATAGTTAGTTCTCAGAATTTAAATCAACAAAAAAGAATTAAAACCAGCAGAAAAGCAACGCCACCGTGGACATACACATGAGAAGATAGCAATGATATTTCGAGCTCCTTGCATTTGCGTTCCTCCTTCTCCAAGAATGCCTTCCTTCTTTCACTCCCCTTGTCTACTTCCTCGCACCTTTGCATCAAGAATTATAGTGTTGTTGGGGACTACACCGACAGTAAAATATGCCATCTAAGAGCAGCACAAAAAACTACAACATATTAGTCCGCTACTCGACCTAATCTATAGTAAGAGAACATGAAGGGCAATGGTCCGACGTGGCAGAGGCCGAGCAACGCATGAGGTGGCTCGCGTAGGTTGTCGATCAGGAAGGGGTGCAAAGAACGCGGTTGTTGCGCACAAGGGTTAAGCTTTCTTGCTCATTAGACCACGTGTATCTCCTGCCTGAAGGTAAATATCACAGAGAGCAAAGTTAGAGATGAAGCGTCGGAAGCGATTTATCGAGCAATGATCGAGGCACCCGTTGGTCTTATCTGCGCACGAGGCAATCATGTTAAAATTGTTGCGAAGCAGCCGTGGTCCCGACATGATGGCATGAAGGTTGTGAAGCTCGGTGAGGAAGGACAGCTTGTCGGGGCCACTTTGCGGCCCCATAAACGTCGGTGATCCATCATGGGGAGGAACCGATGTGGTGGAAATTATGGTCAAGATGTTATACGCGTCGGTGATGGGGTTGGTTAGAGACACACTATCACAAGTAAATCGTAGTGCGGACAACGATGCACTTGCATGGTTGTTGAGACCACACACATTCCAAAACATAATCTTAAACTCATATCCACAAGGAAACATGCAAGGGTATGCCCTTTCTATAAAGCAATGTTGGGGATATCGCTTATCAGGAACTTATCGGTCAACCCATGATAATGGGTAAATCGGCCAGTTTATCGGCATACCGGCCGATTTATCTTATCGGTCAGACAGCGGTAAGCAATATATCGGCCGATTTATCGGCACATTGGAAGATATCTTAAACAATGCTATAAAGAGAAAGCCCAATTGAAATGCAACAGTTATTTTTTTTTTGGTTGAATTAAACAGCGCTAAAACAGTAATCAAGTGGATGGGCCCTATATGTCATCAACAAATTGAGTAAATCTACAGGTGATGAAGAAATTAAACTACGAAGGTGTTAGAAGATGCACATTAAACTCAACTTAATAGTTCCCTACGGCTATCGCTACTGCCACCCAGAAAACAATACTGTAATTAATAGTTTTATTAATGTCCGAAGCAAATGAATACTTTCGAAAAGCTAAAAGAGTCCAGAAAATGGAGCCAAAATAAGCAGGCCAAGAAAAATAACAAGCCATCAGTAATGCTAAATTACCTCTCCTGTCATCCGACGTTAATGAATCAACATCACATCACAATACTGGACTATTTGCATGTAAACTGAAAACAACCGTGTTTTGTAGATGAAGCAGGTGCATGACAGAATATATATATATATATATATATATATATAGTTCACAAGGCCGCCCTATATATCCTAAATGAATCTTCCCTCAGACCTATCCGTCTAAAAATGAAATTAACCAGGATTGTACTTTAAACCTAAAGCGCGACGGTTCAGAAGCTCGCGAGGCGAAGTATCCGAAGACCGGTAGCTGGACGATGATGACGGCTCAAATCTACCGCAATGTGTTGTACGGCCCTCGGCATGATCATCATGTTGCATTGACATCACATCGTCCTTGTCAAGCTTCACGCCGATTGTCGCGTCCTCGTCGATCTTCATAGCACCTGCAGGTACGTAGCTGCAGTAGATCGGCTGCTGCTGCCCCTCCTGTATCGGATACATCAACGGCGGCTGCGGCATCCACGGCTGGACCGGCGAGAGGAAGCCCAGAGCGTCCGTCGCTGAGCGGTGCTGCGCAGCGTGGCCGTGCAACTCCAACTGCTTCTGTAACGACATCAGTTCGGCCGTCGCCAAGGCAAGCTCTCGCTGGTGACTCTGAAGGAGGCCGTACGCGCCGAGCACCGGATCGGAGGCACGGGCGTCGGCCTCGTACAGTATGGATTTCATGCAATCGTCCCGCTTCTCCGGGCCAGCTCTCGTCAGGAACCGAAGTATGTTTTTGATGCCGAAGAGGCGGTGGGAGTTGCGGAAGCTCCCGGGCTTGTCCGCGGGGAAGTATGGCGCAAGTGGGCATCCCGGCGAGCACTTCCGGCGCTGGTGCTTGCACGCGGAGCACGCCGGATGCTGAGCTGCTGCCGCCGGGGGATAGGACGAGGAGGACAACAAGCCCGAGGAGGAGTCCGCCGTTTCCGGCGGATGCCGCGGGGTCGCGGACATGCCAGGGCCAGGGCCGGAGCCAGCACATGAGATCGGACTCGGGAATGGCCAGGGTGGATGGCGCCGGGAGCAAGAGCCAAGAAACCTGCACGGACGTGGACGTGCGTGTGCGCGTCGCGTGGTGGATCTGCGCATATATAACTTATGCCGACATGAACGCACGGTCCCGATTACTCATCCAGTTGATTTGTTAAGATAATTGCCCGGCCGGTGTGCGCATATATAGGAGCAAAGGTCGCAACCGACAGCCCGTCAGGACGCGTTTAGGTTATCCATCTTTCCGATCGGCTGGCCTCACAAGCCGTGACATGCTTGCGTACGGGAGCAACTAGTCGAAGGAATGCTTCGACGTGTTCGTCGAAGGTCATTTTTTCTGGTCTAGAGAGTACTTTGGTGTACGGGAAATGTTGGCTTCCGGACGAACGGCCGAAGCGAGGCGCCGGTCCCGAGTTGCTGCCACGCTTCTTCTTTTGGACCCACGCACCGCCTTTCTTTCCTTTGTTATCTCATTTCATTATTCATTCACATGATGTATTCTCGATCATTCATTCTGACCACAAAGCCACAACTCTGCGCCTCATTGTTGTCATCTGCCTCAGACGAGACGACCTGGCCCTTCCGCGGCAGAACCTCACCGTCCTGAAGATCCTCCCTTCCCTCCGCATCTCTTCTTCCTCCTTTCCTGCCCACCTTAGACGGCCGCTAGCCCGCGCGCTGAGCTGCGACGAGTGTTTGCCGACTCGATGGGTTCCTACCGACAACGCTCTTTTCTGGACCATTTGCACTGGGGCTGCGACAGGGGAGGCGCACGCTGCAGGGTGCTGCAGCTGGCAATGCTTCAATCGACAGGGAAATCTGCTACAACCGATGCAGACTTTTGCTACAATCTAGGGGACGCGTCCACCTCCCAACGCGCTGCTACGGCGAGCGCCTCGCCTTCACCTGCCCCCGTTCTGCTCCGGTGAGTGACGCATCTCCACATGTGCTGGAACGGCGGCTCCATCGTGCACTAGCTTATGAGATGGTGGAATCGGCCGTGGCGGGAGTTGCAGTCGATGGCATTTTTTGCTACATCTGGTCACTACTTTTGCTGGAATCAGCAACATTTTTTGCAACAATCCACATTTTAGAGTGCGTTTTGCTGGAATGATTCCCAAATTTTGCTACCATGGTTTTGTTTTTTGCTACAACCGTTGCATCCCCTGTCTTTTTGATTTAATTTTTTCTGAATCCATCTTTATGTTGGAACGATTCCAAGTTTTGCTATTTCGGTCTTCTATTTTTGCCACTTCCGTCTTAGTTTTTGCTACCATCCCTGTTTTTGATTTTTTTTATTGCAGGATCCATCCTTTTGCTCGAACCACTCTAATTTTTGCTACCGCCGTCTTCGTCTTCATTTTTTGCTACTACCTTCTTTTTGATTTGTTTCGCTGGATCCATTTTTTTGCTGGAATCACTCCTAAATTTTGTTTCCATCGGTTTTTGTTTGCCTCCACCGTCTTTGATTTGTGCTACCACCTGTCTTTTTGATTTTTTTTCCTGGATCTATAGTATTGTTGGAACCAGCTATTTATTCTGTTGAGACCAGCGATTTTTTTGTTGGAAAAACTTCTTTCCAGAGCGAGACGAGCATCGGCGGTGAGGCAAGTCGGAGGGGGACTTCAATCTGGCAGCGGGAGGGGCGCGGGGCACGGCCTTGTGAGTGGACGCCTTTTTTTGTTTCCTATGGCGAAGGAAAAAAATGTTGCGGGGTCCAATCGAGCGGCCGTGGATGTATGTATCGGGCGGCTCGGGGCCGACCGGCCGGAAGTATTTCGCCGGCGCGCCGGCGCCTAGTGGTGGCCTTAGGGTATTATGTCCTCGTCCAAACATCGTCCAACTAGCTAAAGAGCTTGTCTGCGGGAACAACTAGTCTGGTATGGAGAGTACTTCAGTGTGCTCGTCGAAGTCATTTTTACTAGTTTGCGAAGTGCTTTAGTATGCCACGTGCTCGCTCTAGCGCTGCCCAACTAGTTGCATAGCTTGTCTGTGATAGAAACTAGTCTGGTCTGAGGAGTGCTCCAGTGTTCTCATCGATGTCACTTTTTTATTTCGCAGAGTGCTTCAGTGTGCTACGTGCTCGCTCAACGCAACCCAACTAGGTGAAGAGCTTGCGCGCAGGAGCAACTAGTCTAGACTGGGGAGTGCGGCGTGGTCATTTTTCTAGTCTGGGAAGTGCTCCAATGTGCTACGTGCTCGCTCCAGCGCTGCCCAATTAGTTGAAGAGCCTGCCTGCTAGAGCAACTAGTCTGGATTGGGAAGTGGCTCTAATGTGCTCGTCAAGGTCACTTTTTTGGGTCTAGAGAGTGCTTGAGTGTGGTACGTGCTCGTCCTAGCGCCCACCAACTAGTTGAGGAGCTTGCGTGCGGGAGCAACAAATCTGGTCCGGGGAGTGCTCTAATGTGCTCGTCGAGGTTACTTTTCCTAGTATGGGGAGTGCTCCAGTGTGCTACGTGCTCACCCGGTGTCACCCAACTAGTTGAAGAGCTTGCCAGTGGGAGCAAATAGTTTGGTTCGAGGAGTGCTCCAGTGTGTTCGTCGAGGCCACTTTTTTTGGTCGGGCCAGTGCTCCGGTGTGCTACATGCTCGCCTGAGCGCCGCCCAACTAGTTAAAGAGTATGCCTTGAAAGGGCACCGTCGAGGTAATTTTTTCTGATCCGGGGAGTGCTCTAGTGTGTCATATGCTCGCCCCCAACGCCGCCCAAATAGCTAAAGAGTATGCCTTGAAAAGGCACCGTCAAGGTCAATTATTTTGGTCTCGAGAGTGCTCTAGGTGGCATTTGGTTCAAAGGATAACCACCAAGGGGATAGGGATAACCGGTTTTAGAGGGGATACCGGTCGTTTAGTTTGTTGGCGAAGATGGCTGAGGATAACCAGATACCCGGGAATATTCTCCTAAAAGCTGGTTGAGGAGAGCCGCAAAATTGTGGCGGATGCTGGCAACAATCCACGAGCGACGAAATGTTTTCTTTTTTGTGTCTCACCCCTCCCAAACATAGGCAAGGTATTAACGGTGATAGAGGCAAAGGTGTCCCGTCTTTCGATGAGATGGTGGCTATTGTTTGGATGAAGTCGACTTTGACGATCCGACTACGAATGTGCGTGGACGTCGTGCCTTAGCAATCGCTAAACCAACTCCGAGAGGTTATCGACCACACCGGAGCATGATCAACCTGACCACGAAGGTCTGTTTCCTGCAGGCAAACGAAGAACAAGCAAGAAACTAAGATTGCAATCTGGATATTGCGAATATAAGAGGAAAGCTTTATTGATCAAGGTGGGGTTCTGTGACGCCTTTGTCTGGTCGTTGAACACAAACGAAGTACGCAAAGTTGCAGCTATGGCGACTTTTAATCTAAACAAAACCCAAAGTCTAAACGACGCCCTAAGGGCTGTATATATGGGGGAAAGAGGGGGGAATTTCGTGGCCCTTGGTGGAGGGGTCTAAAACCAACCCTAACTCTTGTTTCCCCACACATACGGACTCTAAAAACAGCCTATACTCAAGTATTTCGAAATTACACGGGCCTGGCCCAATAATAAGGTGACGCAGCACCTATAATAGCCTCTAGACGAAATTTATGAAGTGGCGTCTTGTATATTTCGTCCAAGGCTTCACGCACTCATTATGGTGGCTTCAAAGTCCTGAAATCATCACTTGTAACTCCATTCTTGTTTCCCTTGCGCATGCCATTATCTCCATGCTTGATCTTGCTCCAATGTTCATCCTTCTTGTCCAAGCTAGGCTCTTCATTTGTAATCAAGACAAATGTATCCAATTTAGGCAGCATCATATTCTCATGAACATTAGATTCATTACCAAGAAACGAAAGTACCTGGTAATTTAACTGGCGTGCGCGAGCTCTAGTAATTGGTCCTGTATATGTGTGAGTTGGAGCTGTGGGTGTAACCTTGTTAGTGATGTCCTCATCATCCTCCCCTTCTTGAATTGAAGTCGTCCTCGACGGAAACTCATCTTCCTCACCCAAGTAAGGCTTCAAATCTGCAATGTTAAATGTGGGACTAACCCCAAAATCTGCAGGCAACTCAAGTTTATATGCATTATCATTTATTTCCTCTAGCACCTTGAAAGGGCCATCAGCACGTGGCATTATCTTTGACTTGCGCAAATTAGGAAACCTATCCTTATGCAAATGTAACCAAACAAGATCTCCAGGTGCAAAGACAACACGTTTTCTACCCTTATCTCCAACAAGTTTATATTTAGCATTCATGCGCTCGATATTTTCCTTAGTTAACTCATGCATTTTTAAGAGCAATTCAGCACGTTGTTTAGCATCAAGATTAACCTTCTCCGAAGATGGAAGAGGCAACAAATCAATAGGTGCACGAGGTAGGAAACCATAGACAATTTCAAAAGGGCACATCTTAGTAGTAGAATGCAATGAACGATTATAAGCAAATTCAATATGAGGCAAGCATTCTTCCCATATCTTATTATTCTTCAAAACAGCCCTAAGCATAGTAGACAAAGTTCTGTTGACTACTTCAGTTTGACCATCAGTTTGGGGGTGACAAGTAATACTAAAAAGCAGTTTAGTCCCCAACTTAGCCCATAAACATCTCCAAATGTGGCTAAGAAATTTAGTATCACGATCTGAAACAATAGTATTTGGCACACCATGCAAGCGAATAATTTCACGAAAGAACAAATCAGCAACATTAGCAGCATCATCGCTTTTATGACATGGTATAAAGTGTGCCATCTTCGAGAACCTATCCACGACAACAAATATGATATCCCTCCCCTTCTTTGTTCGACGTAAACCCAAAACAAAGTCCATAGATATATCTTCCCAAGGAACACTAGGGACAGGCAAAGGCATATATAAACCATGAGGATTGAGTCGTGACTTAGCTTTTTGACATGTAGTGCAGCGACCAACAAAACGCTCAACATCCCATCGCATCTTTGGCCAAAAGAAATGTATAGCAAGTACGTCCTCCGTCTTCTTCACGCCAAAGTGTCCCATTAATCCTCCTCCATGCGCCTCCTGCAACAACAAAAGACGAACAGAGCTAGCTGGAATGCATAGCTTGTTAGCAGGAAACACAAATCCATCATTAACGACGAACTTGTTCCATGTTCTCCCTTCTTTACAATTCTGCAATACATCTTTAAATTCAGCATCATGCACATATTGATCTTTGATGGTCTCCAAACCAAATATTTTAAAGTCAAGTTGTGAAAGCATAGTATAACGACGAGACAATGCATCAGCAATAACATTTTCTTTTCCCTTCTTGTGTTTAATAACATAAGGGAAAGTCTCTATGAATTCAACCCATTTAGCATGTCTACGGTTCAGTTTTGCTTGACTTTTAATGTGCTTCAAAGATTCATGATCAGAATGTATAACAAATTGTTTGGGCCATAAATAATGTTGCCATGTTTCCAAAGTCCGAACAAGAGCATATAATTCCTTATCATAAGTAGAATAATTCAGACTAGGCCCACTCAATTTTTCAGAAAAGTATGCAACAGGTTTACCATCTTGTAATAACACACCTCCTAACCCAATTCCACTAGCATCACATTCAAGCTCAAAAGTCTTATTAAAATCAGGAAGTTGGAGTAAAGGAGCATGTGTCAACTTATCTTTCAATACCGTGAATGCGTCTTCTTGTGCAGTACCCCAAACAAAACGCACATCCTTCTTTGTAAGCTCATTGAGAGGTGCAGCAATGGTCCTGAAATCTCTCACAAAACACCGATAGAATCCAGCGAGGCCAAGGAAACTCCTCACGTGTGTGACCGTTTTGGGCTGCGGCCAACTCTCAATAGCTTCAATCTTGGCTTTATCAACCCCAATTCCCTGTGGAGTAACAACATAGCCAAGAAAAGAGACTCGGTCGGTGCAAAAGGTGCACTTTCCAAGATTACCAAACAAATGTGCATCACGTAGAGCAATAAAAACAGCACGTAAATGTTCCAAATGTTCCTCCAAAGATCTGCTAAAAATCAATATATCATCAAAGTATACTACCACAAATCGTCCAATGAAAGCACGTAAAACTTCATTCATTAATCTCATGAAAGTACTAGGTGCATTAGTTAACCCAAAAGGCATGACTAACCACTCATATAATCCAAACTTAGTTTTAAATGCTGTTTTCCATTCATCTCCCAATTTCATACGAATTTGATGGTATCCACTACGCAAATCAACTTTGGAGAATATTGTAGAGCCACTCAATTCATCAAGCATATCATCTAGCCTAGGAATAGGATGACGATAATGAATAGTAATATTATTAATGCCTCTACAATCAACACACATACGCGATGTACCATCCTTTTTCGGCACTAGAATAATAGAAACAGCACAAGGACTAAGGGATTCGCGTATATAACCTTTGTCGAGTAGCTCCTGTACTTGACGCATAATCTTCTTCGTCTCTTCTGGATTGGTACGGTATGGTTCACGGTTGGGTAGCGATGCACCGGGAATTAAGTCAATCTGATGCTCAATCCCTTGAATAGGTGGTAATCCCGGTGGCACGTCTTGTGGAAAAACGTCGGCGAACTCCTGCAAAATGTTAGTGACAGCAGGAGGCAAAGAGGAAGGCACGTCCTCGAATGAAAATAATGCCTCTTTGCACACAAAAGCATAGCAAACAGATTTGCTAAAATCTAGCTCATCAATATCAGATTTGGTGGCAAATAAACATGCACTTTTCAATTTAATTTCAGAAGCAACAGTAGATGGTTTATTATTAGGCTTCATTTGTTTCTCAAATTCTTTTGCCACAATCTGATTTTCACTCTTATTTTTCTCCTGTTTTGCTTTATTAGCTCTATTAATATCATCTTTCAAAATGGAATCAGGAGTCATAGGAAGCAAAGTAATATTTTTATCCTTATGAACAAGAGTATACTGATTGTTTCTACCATGGTGTACAGAATTTTTATCAAATTGCCATGGTCTACCAAGTAATAAGGAACATGCTTGCATAGGTACCACATCACAATCAGCATATGTAGAGATACTAAAATGCACACGAACAGTACGTGTTACCTTAACCTTGCCGCTGTTGTTGAACCATTGGATGTAGTAAGGATGTGGATGTGGTCTTGTGGTGAGAGATAGCTTCTCCACCATCTCCATGCTAGCCAAGTTGTTGCAACTCCCTCCATCTATGATCACGCGAACAGAACGTTCCTTCACGACTCCCTTTGTATGGAACAAATTATGCCTCTGATTTTGCTTCGCTTGTGTAACCTGCACACTCAAAACACGTTGAGCAACTAAACATTCATACCTGTCAGCATCTTCAGGAGCCATGTATTGCGTCTCATGATCAGAATCGTCTCCATTGTGTTCTTCACGTGTAATAAGAGCCAAAGTCTCCTCATCATAGTCACTAGTGGATTCGTATCCACCATCCTCAGTAGCAATCATCACATGCTGAGATTTGCAATCTCTCGCAAAATGTCCTCTTCCCTTACAACGACGACAAATAATATCACTGGTGTGCCCTGTTGATGCCATGGAAGAAGAAGAACTCTGTGCAGGCCCAATAGGTGTGCTCTTGGCAGATAATGGTGGTTGTGCCTGCTTCCTTGTATCACGGCTAGAGGTAACAACTGATGGAGGTGTCGGTGCAGTAGAATGTGTGGAAGTAGAGGATGCACGCGGTGTCCATGATGAAGGTCGACCTGCAGAAAAGTTAGTCCGTGCCAATGTCTGTCGATCCTGCACTTCACGTTCAGCTTTACAAGCAAGATGGAATAAACGAGTGATATTATAATAATCCTTATACTCTAGAATGGTCTGAATCTCTCTATTTAATCCACCCATAAAACGTGCAAGCATAGCTTCATTCTCCTCAACAATACCACATCTAATAAGGCCAGTTTGTAATTGCTGATAATATTCTTCTACAGAATTTTTTCCTTGTCTTAAGTGCTGCAATTTTTGAAGTAATTCACGTTGATAATATGGTGGAACCCAACGAGTACGCATAGCAGTTTTCAAAGCAGCCCAAGTAGCTGGAATAGGATATAGTCTACAATGTTCAGACCACCAAACACATGCAAAACTAGTGAAGGCACAAACAGCAGCAGGAACACGTCTCTCCTCGGGATAGTTTAAACATGTAAAACGTTGTTCAGTTTCTAACTCCCAAGTAAGATATATATCAGGAACATATCTACCCTCAAATGGTGGATTATTCAATTCCATTTTAGGAAGATGGTCATGTACCTCAGGTGGTGGTGCAGCCCTACCGTTGCGATGATATGCATGAGGACGACCTGGTGGTGGTGGTGCTGGTGGTTGCACGTAGTTCTGATTTTGGTCAACCTCATCCTCGTAATGGTCCTCCACCTCTGCAGTAGTAGCAGGGGCTACAGAAACATCAACAGCGGCACCAGAAGCTTGACCAGGCTCAAGGGGAACGCGCTGTGCTCGTCCCACTTGATTTGGAAGGCGATGTTGTTGTTGTTGTTGTGGTAGAGGTGGGACAGCTGCAGCAGCCGGTGGTGGTGGAAAACGCGAAAGCAATTCAACAAACTTGTTATCGAGCTTTGTTTCAAACGTCTTCTCCATGGCCTCGTCAAATCTGTTTAGCACATCTTGCACCTGTACACTCATCATGTGCTGAAACTTATCATGAAGCTCCCTGTTCGTCAAGTTCTCTCAGTCAGTCTCATCGACTCGTGATCCTGGCATGGTTAGCAGCAATAGAAACACACAAGAATATGATCCTACAGACTACTAATAAGTGGTGGTGGTGGCGGCTGTCACAAATCCGACAAGTAAATCTCAAATTCTTACCAGTTCTTACCTAGCAGCAGGTGGTGATCGGCAACCGTGGTAGTCAAAACTCTCAAAGCTTGGATAAAGCGATTACCAGGGAGAGTCAAACGCACGACGTAGATGTATGTGGAGCTGGGAAGGCTTATAAGATGGTAGCAAAAGGGGTCAGCAATAATCAATTCAGATATGCAAAGTTGAATAAACGCTCAACGACGGTACTGTGCTGGTCCTAGGCTAGACCGTACTAGAGACGCGAGCCTAGAACACTAACAAAATCACGGCACTGCACGTAATAAGGGAAAAGCACACTCTGAATTTTTTTCGCCTCTTTTTTTTTGCGCTCTTTTTTTTCGCTGCTTTTTTTTGCCAAAAATCACTATAATGGCGAGTGTCTCAAAACACTTCCCAAGTCAAACTAAGATGATAGGCACGAAAAAAAATTGGCGATTTTTTTTCGGAATCAGGGCAGCGACGACGAAAAAGTACGGTAAAAAAACAGTATGGTGGCACGTGTCTCAAAAGACTCAGAAAAGCCCAAAAATAGGATAGGGAAAAAATATTTTCACCTGTCGAAATTTTCGCCTAAAAACTGCCCGGGGGTCTCCAGACTAAATTTTGGCTAAAAAACTACCCGGGGGTCTCCAGAGGGGAAACGGTCGAGGGGGTCTACGTGGCGTCGTCCGGGTCCATCCAGAGGGTCGAGGAGGCCAGCCAGCCAGGCAGGAGGTGGCCGGCACGTCGGTGGCGCTCGCCACCGAGCTGCTTCGTGCGCTGGCACGGCGAAGAAGACGGGGATGCCCCTGGTGGGCTGGGCCGTCTGGGCCAGCAGGTAAGTGGGCTCAGGTAAGTCTGCTTCTTCCTATTTTTTTCTATTTACTTTCTGTTTCATTTCTTTTGCAACTTTGTTGAATTAATAAAAATGCCAGAACATTTTTATAACTCATAGAACTAGTCATGCCCACTGTTTATAAAATGAACAGTATGGAACATTTTAGTTTATGATTATTTGGGCACATAGAATATTTTATAGCATTTAAATGACCAAATGCAAATGCCATATGATTTAATCCAGAGACCTTGGATGTCCTAGAAAATTGTGCACCATTTTTGGCAAAGGTTTAAGACCAAGGCAGAAATGATGAACATTTTTGTACAGCATTTTGGTACATTGGAAAAGATTTTATTAAACCCTAGTTGTTAGAAGAGGAGTGCTGGGGTTTCTGTCATTCCCATTTCAAGTTTCTTTTGAAAGTAAACATGATGCACACTCTAGCTAGTCCTAATGCAAGCACTGACTAGGGATGTGACAACACGGTAGCGGGCGAGGTAGCAGCAGTGTGCGGCGAGCAGGGGAGGCCGGCTGGTAACTGCGGGCGGCAGGCAACGCGGGCACGCGTGCGAGAGGCGGGAGCGTGCAGCGGGCACACGGGCGCAGGGGCGCGCATGGCGCGTCCGCCGCCAAGGTGCGACCGTGGTGGGGGTGCGCATGGCTACGGGCGCCTGCGAACTCGTCGGGACAGGGGGAAGAAGGGGAACGAGCGTGGGGCTCACCCCTGTTGCATGGAAGGGGGTCGGCGAGGCTCTTTGAAGACGGCTTGGGGAGGCGGTGGGGGACGACGTCCTTGTGCGGCGGTGGTGGTCGGCGACGGCGGAGGGTTGCGTCCTGATCCAGATCTGGATCGGGGGGAGAGGGAGAGGGGAACAGGAGGAAGTGAGATGGCTTGGGGGTTAGGGTTTCCCCCGGGTGGGGTTATGGAGGGGGAGTGGGGTCAGCTAGGCTGGCCTGGCTAGCCTAGTGGCCAGCTGGGCCTAGGCCCATCGGGGAGGGGAGGGTTTTCTCCTTTTCTTCTTTTTTCTTTTGTTTTGTTTTTCTATTTTCGTTTTCTGTTTCATTTTATCTTTTAGGTTTATTTAGTTTTATAAATTATATTGGTAGTTCTAATTATACCACCGCCACATTAAATTGGGCTCTTAAAATAAGGTAGTTTGTATTTGATTATTACTTTAAAGCATTTAAATAATAGTTTTGTTGCTGTTCTACGTACTGTAGTGCCTTTAAATACTTGACAGAAGTGTGGTTTCTTCACCAATATTTAGTATGGATTATTTGCCACATTTAGCACATTTTAGTTTCAATGTTTGAAAACTTTTATTGTTTAACTTCATTTTAAATTTGAATTCAAACGTCATTGAATCATCATGAGATTAACAACTGTAATCATGGTGACATGGCATTGTTAATAGAGGTTTACTATAGCTTAATTATCCGGGAGTTACAATTCTCCTCTACGACAAGAAATTTCGTCCTGAGATTTAGGAAGTAGAAGGAAACAAAGCGGGGTATTCATCACAAAGACGATCCTCGCGTTCCCAAGTGGCTTCGTCTTCATAGTGACGTGACCACTGGACCTTGAGGAACTTGATCGCCTTCTGACGTGTGCGGTGTTCAGCTTGGTCGAGAATGCAGACCTGATGCTCTTTATAGGAGAGGTCATGTTGCAACTCGAGCACTTCATGATCCATGGCTCGGATTGGGTCCATGAGGGAGCAGCAGGGTTGTGACACGTGGAACACATCCCAAACGTGAGAAAGGTTCGACGAAAATTCCAGATGATATGCCACTTTTCCACGCCTTTCCAGAATAGTGAATGGACCAATATAGCGAGGAGCTAGCTTTCCTGATGCAGAGCATCCTATGGTCACCCCCATGTACACTACGACTACTCCCCAAGCCCCAAGAGGACATACGATGAGACCTCAAGCATACGCCATTGGACACAAGGTTAACTCGCTCCTCTCCAAACCGTCACTTCCCACATATAAGACATGGCTACTACCTCATGCATGGACCTTGTGCATACCCAGGTACATCCGAGACGACCATGGAGAATCCAAGGACCAAGGCCAAGCATGGAAGATAAGAAGGAAGAAGAGAACGAGCAACTCAGGAGTTGCCCGGATGATCCGGACCGAGACCAGGACGATCCGGACCGAGCCCGGATGATCTGGCCCCTGGCTTGGACGATCCGACCCCTGGCCTGAATGATCCTGGTAATGTGCCCCCCGACACCCAAAGGAAGATCGACGAAGCCGGATCATCCGGACCCCCGGCTCCTGGATCATCCGGTCCACCATCCGGATCATCCGGTCCACCATCCGGATCATCCGGACCCCGCCGGTGTGGGTGACTTGGGCCGAGCCCGTGTGCCCATGCGCCTCTCACTTACTCCTTGGCCCCTTAGACTATAAATAGACCTCCTCCACCTCTTTTCTAGGGTTAGCAATGTGTTAGCTTATTTGAGACCTTGAGCTTTGCTCATCCATGTGGTCCTACTCCATCGAGAGACTGCGGCCTCTATGGAGAAGATCCACGCCGGATTCAAGACCCCTCACGGGATGACCCCACGAGGGCTCAAGACCTCCTCTCAGAGATGAACTAGTTACCTTGTATATTTCCTTTGTTGGATTTGGACCGTGTATCTCGTTGCATTGAGGATCTAGCACATGTGTGATTGTTTCTTATGTATTTGAGTGTTTTCCTCTCGTTTCCCTCATGTTTCCCCCTCATGTTCTTCGTGGGAATCACCTACAATCGTGAAAGATCAGCCTAGACCGGGTTAGCCCCGCATCATATGGTATCATGAGCCACGTTCATCACGAATTTGGAACCCTCAACACCATTTTCTAGCCTTGTTTTGCTTGATCGTCCTAAATTTAAAAATTCCCCACAAAAATAGCCCAATTTTTTTTGTGATCTGTTGGTTTGATGATGTTTTGTTGATTTTGATCCATGGATTCGTTGTGTTTCGAGTGGATCTAGCATCTCCACAAGTTTCGTCACTTTGCATCCACGAAATACACTCAATTTTGCCCTCAAAATCACAAATTTCCGCCCCAAAAATCGTCCCCGAGAGGAAAATCCGGAGCAGTTTGACCTGCCCGGATCACTGGAAGAACTCTCGGATCATGCGGAGCAGCTGGAGCCTCACCCGGATGTCCGGACACCCCAAAAACCAGAACCGAGGTTGACAAACCCGGATCATCCGGACTAACTCCTGGATGTTCGGGTAACCCTGAAACTGACATTGCTGAATTTTTGTTTCGTCCATCACTAATTCATCTGGAGTCCTTTTTTGACATTCTTTAGCTCGCTTTGAAGCTATTGATATCACCCATCCCACAAAAATACTACCATCATTATTTGATTCCATCAATTTTTCGGAACTTTGGCATCTTTGCCTAGTGCCTTCACCACATCATCCGCTATACCACCGCCGACTTCCGCAGCCTAACCCATTTGATCCATATAGCATTTATGGTTGCTTGAGTCGTGTCGGATTTCGGGCTCCGCAAAACCCAAGAAGTTCGAGCACAGGGGCGTGAACGAAGATCTCTCCCACTCACGTCTACCTAGCGTCTCGCCCTCGCCTAGTGAAGAGATTCAAGCAAACAACAAGTGAAGCACGCCAGAGTTTACCCAGGTTTAGGCCACCTTGTGGTGTAAAACCCTACTTCCTGCTTTGGTGGATTGGCCTCGGGAGGGCTGGAATATGAACTAGTACAGTGATTCCTGAGCTTAGGAGCTGAGCTCAGGAGGGTCAGGAGGCAAGTGTTCTTGCTCCTTTGCGTGGTGGCAGAGTTTATGGATCTGCCCCTCTCCTCTTCATAGTGGGGATCCTAGCTACTTATATAGGCGGCCAGGGTACTCTTCCCCCGAAATGTTTAGGTGGGAAGGGATCCCACGACGGCCATTTTTGAGCGGGAACACAAGGACGTTCCTACCCTGACAAAAGCAGTCTTTGCCTGCAAGAGGATCATGCGGTGACGTGGTGGTGGGCTCGGTGGTGACATCGTCCCTGTCATCCTTGCGGTCTTCGGTCTTGTTGCACCAATGGGAAAACCTTTGTCCCGCTCCTCAGGAACCTGCGCCTGCGCTGCCTCCTTTGCACCGAAACGGCAACTGCGCCGCTGGTGGGTGCTGGCACCCGCTGGCATGGTGCGTCACTGCTGACGTCACTGCTGTTGGGGAACGTAGTATTTTAAAATTTTCCTACGATCACGCAAGATCTATCTACCAGATGCATAGCAACGAGAGGGAAGAGTGTGTCTACGTACCCTCGTAGACCGGAAGCGGAAGCGTCAAGTGACGCGGTTGATGTAGTCGAACTTCTTCGCGATTCAACCGATCAAGCACCGAACGTACGGCACCTCCGCGTTCAGCACACGTTCAGCTTGATGACGTCCCACGAGCTCTTGATCCAGTTGAGCTTCACGGGAGAGTTTCGTCAGCACGACGGCGTGGTGACGGATATGATGTATTCACCGATGCAGGGCTTCGCCTAAGCACCGCGACGGTATGACCGAGGTGTGTTTCCGTGGAGGGGGGGGGGCACCGCACATGGCTGGAACAATTCAACTTGTGTGTCTTTGGGTGCCCCTCTGCCCCCGTATATAAAGGAGCAAGGGGGGAGGCTGGCCGGCCCTTCTATGGTGCGGCCAGGAGTGCAATCCTACTAGGAATAGGATTGCAATCCTATTCCTAGTAGGAACTACCAAAGAAGGAAGAGAGGGAAAGGAAAAGAAGGAGAGGTGGTGCCCCCCAATCCTAGTCCAACTAGGAACCCTAGGTGGGGCGCCGGCCAGCCCCTATGGGCTGCCTCTCTCTTTTCCATAAGGCCCACTATGGACCATCCCCCCTCGTAGGGGGTTCCGGTAACCCCCTCCGGCAATCCCGTTAAATCCGAAACTTTTCCGGAACACTTCCGATGTCCGAATATAGTCGTCCAATATATCAATCTTTATGTCTTGGACATTCCGAGACTCCTCGTCATGTCCGTGATCTCATCCGGGACTCCGAACTACCTTCGGTACATCAAAACTCATAAACTCATAATACCGATCGTCATCAAACGTTAAGCGTGCGGACCCTACGGGTTCGAGAACTATGTAGACATGACCGAGACTCATCTCCGGTCAATAACCAATAGCGGAACCTGGATGTTCATATTGGCTCCTACATATTCTACGAAGATCTTTTATCGGTCAGAACCGCATAACAACATACGTTGTTCCTTTCGTCATCTGTATGTTACTTGCCCGAGATTCGATCGTCGGTATCTCTATACCTAGTTCAATCTCATTACCGGCAAGTCTCTTTACTCGTTCCGTAACACATCATCTCGTGACTAACTCATTAGTCTTTTGCTTGCAAGGCTTATTGTGATGTGTGTTACCGAGAGGGCCCAGAGATACCTCTCCGACACTCGGAGTGACAAATCCTAATCATGTTCTATGCCAACACCACGAATACTTTCGGAGACACCTGTAGAGCATCTTTATGATCACCCAGTTACGTTGTGACGTTTGATAGCACACAAGGTGTTCCTACGGTATTCGGGAGTTGCATAATCTCATAGTCATAGGAACATGTATAAGTCATGAAGAAAGCAATAGCAGTAAAACTAAACGATCATAGTGCTATGCTAACGGATGGGTCTTGTCCATCACATCATTCTCCTAATGATGTGATCCCGTTGATCAAATGACAACTCATGTCTATGGTTAGGAAACATAACCATCTTTGATCAATGAGCTAGTCTAGTAGAGGCATACTAGGGACACTCTGTTTTGTCTATGTATTCACACATGTACTAAGTTTCCGGTTAATACAATTCTAGCATGAATAATAAACATTTATCATGATATAAGGAAATATAAATAACAACTTTATTATTGCCTCTAGGGCATATTTCCTTCAGTCTCCCACTTGTACTAGAGTCAATAATCTAGCTCACATCGCCATGTGATTTAATACCGATAGTTCACATCGTTATGTGAATAACACCCATAGTTCACATCACCATGTGACCAACACCCAAAGGGTTTACTAGAGTCAATAATCTAGTTCACATCGCTATGTGATTAATACCCAAGAGTAATAAGGTGTGATCATGTTTTGCTTGTGAGAGAAGTTTAGTCAACGGGTCTGTCGCATTCAGATCCGTATGTATTTCGCAAATTTCTATGTCTACAATGCTCTGCATGGAGCTACTCTAGCTAATTGCTCCCACTTTCAATACGCATCCAGATTGATACTTAGAGTCATCTGGATTTAGTGTCAAAGCTTGCATCGGCGTAACCCTTTACGACGAACTCTTTATCACCTCCATAATCGAGAAATATTTCCTTAGTCATCCAATTACTAAGGATAATTTTGACCGTTGTACAGTGATCTACTCCTGGATCACTATTGTACCTCCCTGTCAAACTCATGGCAAGGTACACAACGTGTTTTTGTACACAACATGGCATACTTTATAGAGCCTATGGCTGAGGCATAGGGAATGACTTTCATTCTCTCTATATTTTTCTGCCGTGGTCTGGCTTTGAGTCTTACTCAACTTCACACCTTACAAGTCAGGCAAGAACTCCTTCTTTGACTGATCCATTTTGAACTACTTCAAAATCTTATCAAGGTATGTACTCATCGAAAGTCTTATCAAGCGTCTTGATCTATCTCTATAGATCTTGATGCCCAATATGTAAGCAGCTTCACCAAGGTATTTCTTTGAAAAACTCCTTTCAAACACTCCTTTATGCTTTCCAGAAAATTCTACATCATTTCCGATTGACAATATGTCATTCACATATACTTATCAGAAAGGTTGTAGTGCTCCCACTCACTTCTTGTAAATACAGGCTTCACCGCAAGTCTGTATAAATCTATATGCTTTGATCAACTTATCAAAGCGTATATTCCAACTCCGAGATGCTTGCACCAGTCCATAGATGGATCGCTGGAGCTTGCACATTTTGTTAGCACCTTTAGGATTGACAAAACCTTCTGGTTGCATCATATACAAGTCTTCTTTAATAAATCCATTAAAGAATGCAGTTTTGTTATCCATTTGCCAGATTTCATAAAATGCGGCAATTGCTGACATGATTCGGACAGACTTAAGCATCGCTACGGGTGAGAAAGTCTCATCGTAGTCAACTCCTTGAACTTGTCGAAACCCTTTCGCAACAAGTCGAGATTTGTAAACAGTAACATTATCGTTTGCGTCGGTCTTCCTCTTGAAGATCCATTTATTTTCGATGGCTTGCCGATCATCGGGCAAGTCAACCAAAGTCCATACTTTGTTCTAATACATGGATCCCATCTCAGATTTCATGGTCTCAAGCCATTTTGCGGAATCTGGGCTCATCATCGCTTCCTCATAGTTCGTAGGTTCATCATGGTCCAGTAACATGACTTCCAGAACCGGGTTGCCGTACCACTCTGGTGCGGAACGTACTCTGGTTGATCTACGAAGTTCAGCAGTAACTTGATCTGAAGTTTCATGATCATCATCATTAGCTTCCTCACTAATTGGTGTAGGAATCACTGGAACCAGTTTCTGTGATGTACTACTATCCAATTCGGGAGAAGGTACAATTACCTCATCAAGTTCTACTTTCCTCCCACTCACTTCTTTCGAGAGAAACTCCTTCTCTAGAAAGGATCCACTCTTAGCAACAAAGACCTTGCCTTAGGATCTGTGATAGAAGGTGTACCCAACAGTTTCTTTTTGGGTATCCTATGAAGATTTACTTCTCCGATTTGGGTTCGAGCTTATCATGTTGAAACTTTTTCACATAAGCATCGCAGTCCCAAACTTAAATAAATGACAGCTTAGGTTTCTCATCAAACCACAGTTCATACGGTGTCATCTCCACGGATTTAGATGGTGCCCTATTTAACATGAATGTAGCTGTCTCTAATGCATAACCCCAAAAGCGATAGTGGTAGATCGGTAAGAGACATCATCGATCGCACCATATCTAATAAAGTACGGTTATGACGTTCGGACACACCATTACACTGTGGTGTTCCAGGTGGCGTGAGTAGTGAAACTATTTCACATTGTTTTTACTGAAGGCCAAACTCGCTAACTCAAATATTTTACCTCTACGATCATATCGTAGAAACTCTTATTTTCTTGTTACGATGATTCTCCACTTCACTCTGAAATTCTTTGAACTTTTCAAATGTTTCAGACTTGTGCTTCATTAAGTAGATATACCCATATCTGCTCAAATCATCAGTGAAGGTCAGAAAATAACGATACCTTCCGCGAGCTTCAACACTCATTGGTCCGCATACATCAGTATGTATGATTTCGAACAACTCTGTTGCTCGCTCCACAGTTCCGGAGAACGGAGTTTTAGTCATCTTGCCCATGAGGCATGGTTCGCAAGCACCAAGTGATTCATAATCAAGTGATTCCAAAAGTCCATCACTATGGAGTTTCTTCATGCGCTTTACACCAATATGACCTAAACGGCAGTGCCACAAATAAGTTGCACTATCATTATTAACCTTGCATCTTTTGGCTTCAATATTATGAATATGTGTATCAGCACGATCGAGTTCCAACAAACCATTTTCATTGGGTGTATGACCATAGAAGGTTTTATTCATGAAAACAGAACAACAATTATTCTCTAACTTACATGAATAACCGTATTGCAATAAACATGATCAAATCATATTCATGCTCAACACCAAATAACACTTATTTAGGTTCAACACTAATCCCGAAAGTATAGGGAGTGTGCGATGATGATCATATCATTCTTGGAACTACTTCCAATACACATCGTCACTTCATCCTTTAACTAGTTTCTGTTCATTATGCAACTCCCATTTCGAGTTACTACTCTTTAGCAACTGAACCAATATCAAATACCGAGGGGTTGCTATGAACACTAGTAAAATACACATCAATAATTTGTATATCAAATATACCTTTTGTTCACTTTGCCATCCTTCTTATCCGCCAAATATCTAGGGCAGTTCCACTTCTAGTGACCATTTCCTTTGCAGTAGAAGCACTTGTTTCAGGCTTGAGTTTAGCTTTGGGTTTCTTCACGGGAGTGACAACTTGCTTGTCATTCTTCTTGAAGTTCCCCTTCTATCCCTTTGCCCTTTACTTGAAACAAGTGGTCTGGTTAACCATCAACACTTGATGCTCTTTCTTGATTTCTACCTTCGCCGATTTCAGCATCGTGAAGAGCTCGGGAATTACTTTCGTCATCCCTTGCATATTATAGTTCATCATGAAGTTCTACTAACTTGGTGATAGTGTCTAGAGAACTTTGTCAATTACTATCTTATCTGGAAGATTAACTCCCACTTGATTCAAGCAATTGTACTACCCAGACAATCTGAGCACATGCTCACTGGTTGAGCTATTCTCCTCCATCTTGTAGGCAAAGTACTGTCAGAGGTCTTATACCTCTCGACACGGGCATGAGTATGAAATACTAATTTCAACTCTTGGAACATCTCATATGCTCCGTGGCGTTTCAAAATGTTTTTGAAGTCCCGGTTATAAGTCGTAAAGCATGGTGCACTAAACTATCAAGTAGTCATCATATCGAGCTTTTGTCAAAACGTTCATAACGTCTACATCTGCTCCTGCAATAGGTATGTCACCTAGCGGTGCATCAAGGACATAATTCTTCTGTGCAGCAATGAGGATAATCCTCAGATCACGGAACAATTCCGCATCATTGCTACTAACATCTTTCAACTTGGTTTTCTCTAGGAACATAAAAAAAATAAACGGGGAGCAACATCGCAAGCTATTGATCTACAACATAGATATGCTAATACTACCAGGACTAAGTTCATGATAAATTAAAGTTCAATTAATCATATTACTTAAAAAACTCCCACTTAGATAGACATCCCTCCGGTCATCTAAATGATCACGTGATCCAAATCAACTAAACCATGTCCGATCATCACGTGAGATGGAGTAGTTTCAATGGTGAACATCTTATGTTGATCATATCTACTATATGATTCACGCTTGACCTTTCGGTCTCCAGTGTTCCGAGGCCATATCTGCATATGCTAGGCTCGTCAAGTTTAACCCGAGTATTCTGCGTGTGCAAAACTGGCTTACACCCGTTGTATTTGAATGTAGAGCTTATCACACCCGATCATCACGTGGTGTCTTGGCACGACGAACTTTCGCAACGGTGCATACTCAGGGAGAACACTTATACCTTGAAATTTAGTAAGGGATCATCTTATAATGCTACCGTTGTTCTAAGCAAAATAAGAAGCATAATAAGATAAACATCACATGCAATCAAAATATGTGACATGATATGGTCATCATCATCTTGTGCTTTTGATCTCCATCTCCAAAGCACCGTCATGATCACCTTCGTCACCGGCGCGACACCTTGATCTCCATCATAGCATCGTTGTCGTCTCGCCAACTATTGCTTCTACGACTATCGCTACCGCTTAGTGATAAAGTAAAGCAATTACATGGCGATTGCATTTCATACAATAAAGCGACAACCATATGGCTCCTGCCAGTTGCCGATAACTTTACAAAACATGATCATCTCATACAAAACCGTATAACTCATCATGTCTTGACCATATCACATCACAACATGCCCTGCAAAAACAAGTTAGACGTCCTCTACTATGTTGTTGCAAGTTTTACGTGGCTGCTACGGGCTTAGCAAGAACCGTTCTTACCTACGCATACAAAACCACAACGATGTTTCGTCAAGTATGTGCTGTTTTAACCTTCACAAGGACCGGGCGTAGCCACACTTGATTCAGCTAAAGTGAGAGAGACAGACACCCGCCAGTCACCTTTAAGCAACGAGTGCTCGTAACGGTGAAACCAGTCTCGCGTAAGCGTACGCGTAATTACGGTCCGTGCCGCTTCATCTCACAATACCGCCGAAGCAAAGTATGGCATGCTGGTAAGCAGTATGACTAGTATCGCCCACAACTCATTGTGTTCTACTCGTGCATATCATCTACGCATAGACCTGGCTCATGATGCCACTGTTGGGGAACGTAGTATTTTAAAATTTTCCTACGATCACGCAAGATCTATCTACCAGATGCATAGCAACGAGAGGGAAGAGTGTGTCTACGTACCCTCGTAGACCGGAAGCGGAAGCGTCAAGTGACGCGGTTGATGTAGTCGAACTTCTTCGCGATTCAACCGATCAAGCACCGAACGTACGGCACCTCCGTGTTCAGCACACGTTCAGCTTGATGACGTCCCACGAGCTCTTGATCCAGTTGAGCTTCACGGGAGAGTTTCGTCAGCACGACGGCGTGGTGACGGATATGATGTATTCACCGATGCAGGGCTTCGCCTAAGCACCGCGACGGTATGACCGAGGTGTGTTTCCGTGGAGGGGGGGCACCGCACACGGCTGGAACAATTCAACTTGTGTGTCTTTGGGTGCCCCCCTGCCCCCGTATATAAAGAAGCAAGGGGGGAGGCTGGCCGGCCCTTCTATGGTGCGGCTAGGAGTGCAATCCTACTAGGAATAGGATTGCAATCCTATTCCTAGTAGGAACTACCAAAGAAGGAAGAGAGGGAAAGGAAAAGAAGGAGAGGTGGCGCCCCCCAATCCTAGTCCAACTAGGAACCCTAGGTGGGGCGCCGGCCAGCCCCTATGGGCTGCCTCTCTCTTTTCCATAAGGCCCACTATGGACCATCCCCCCTCGTAGGGGGTTCCGGTAACCCCCTTCGGCAATCCTGTTAAATCCGAAACTTTTCCGGAACACTTCCGGTGTCCGAATATAGTCGTCCAATATATCAATCTTTATGTCTCGGACATTCCGAGACTCCTCGTCATGTCCGTGATCTCATCCGGGACTCCGAACTACCTTCGGTACATCAAAACTCATAAACTCATAATACCGATCGTCATCAAACGTTAAGCGTGCGGACCCTACGGGTTCGAGAACTATGTAGACATGACCGAGACTCATATCCGGTCAATAACCAATAGCAGAACCTGGATGTTCATATTGGCTCCTACATATTCTACGAAGATCTTTTATCGGTCAGAACCGCATAACAACATACGTTGTTCCTTTCGTCATCGGTATGTTACTTGCCCGAGATTCGATCGTCGGTATCTCTATACCTAGTTCAATCTCGTTACCGGCAAGTCTCTTTACTCGTTCCGTAACACATCATCTCGTGACTAACTCATTAGTCTTTTGCTTGCAAGGCTTATTGTGATGTGTGTTACCGAGAGGGCCCAGAGATACCTCTCCGACACTCGGAGTGACAAATCCTAATCATGATCTATGCCAACACCACGAATACTTTCGGAGACACCTGTAGAGCATCTTTATGATCACCCAGTTACGTTGTGACGTTTGATAGCACACAAGGTGTTCCTACGGTATTCGGGAGTTGCATAATCTCATAGTCATAGGAACATGTATAAGTCATGAAGAAAGCAATAGCAGTAAAACTAAACGATCATAGTGCTATGCTAACGGATGGGTCTTGTCCATCACATCATTCTCCTAATGATGTGATCCCGTTGATCAAATGACAACTCATGTCTATGGTTAGGAAACATAACCATCTTTGATCAATGAGCTAGTCTAGTAGAGGCATACTAGGGACACTCTATTTTGTCTATGTATTCACACATGTACTAAGTTTCCGGTTAATACAATTCTAGCATGAATAATAAACATTTATCATGATATAAGGAAATATAAATAACAACTTTATTATTGCCTCTAGGGCATATTTCCTTCAACTGCCTCTTCCTGAGGCAGGCTTGGCCTTGGATTCTCCGCACCTCTAGAGCACCTTGACGAGGCCGCTCCTGAGGGGGTCTTGACGTTGTTCTCCTCGCGAGGCCTAGCCCCCTCACGAAGGTCTTGGGCAGCTGGTCGATCAGCTGGGCCATACCAGGCCGTAGTAGGAGCGCATCGTGGCCCGCAGACAGGCAAGTCTGGGTACCCTGGTTCCCAGGACGCCGACAGTAGCCCCCGGGCCCAAGGTGCGTGCGGAGTTGGCTTCGGGGTGAAGCCCTAGTCGAGGATGAAGCGCCGCGGGCCCTAAGAGGCTGCGGGCCAGGCCGGCGCGTGACGGTTGGATGGGACGTGGTGACTCTGCTCCCCATGCAGTCTTGGTAATCGTGTGACTTGACAACTCCTTGGCGCAGATGACGGGGACGTTATGGCTGGGATGCCAGTGGCTGGCAGTTGGGCTCCTTCGCCCTATAAATGGGACTAGGGGGGAGCCCCCAAGCCGTTTTCAAGCCAGCGCCGTCTTCCTCCTTGCTTGTTCCTCGCTCTCCCTCTTGCTGCGAGATCTCCATGGCGCCGCCGAGGAAGCCGTCCGCCGTGGAGAAGGGGAAGGCCCCGAATGATCTGGCCCCGCTACCGCCGAAGAGGGGCTGTAGGCGTCCCCACAAGTATGCCGCGGCGGGCGCAGCGACTCCTCGGGGAAGCGGGTGCGGCCTCCCGGGTTCTGCCGCCGCCGTTGGTGAGAGGCGCGGTACGTCCTCCCGTGGTGAAGGTGGTCGCGGCCGTGGTAGGAGAGGAGGCGCGAGACGGCGCATGGTGGTCGCGCGTCCTCCGCGCCTGCAGCTCCACTCCTTTAACGTGTCGTCGGAGTTTGTGGTGTGGGAGGAGAAGCCTGGTGGCTTGTGGCTCTGGCTTCCCCGCTCCTTCGACGACGTGTTACCAGCTGGAGGCCCCGGCGGCGTCTGGCTATAGACTGACGGTTGCTGCAGTGGTGCGTCCTGGGTGGAGGTTGATGTGGCTCCCTCGGGCGATGTGTTCCTGGAGCGCGGCTGGCAATCGTTGGCTCGCGCGCGCCGGCTGCAGGGGAGGTGTGCGCTCCACTTCAGGTACGATGGCGCCTCCACACTGTTTGTCAGGGTCTTCTCGGAGGAACGGAGGTGCCTTGGGTGCTGTCCCGAAGCCGATGACGAAGAGGATGACGTGGACGGCATCCGGAGGAGCAGCTCCTCCTCCGGAGACGATCTTAGTCTTGGGGGGCACCGCGGGTCCCCCCTCTGTGGCAGCAGCAGCTCCTCCAGCAGTGGCGGCCGCGACGAGCCACCATGCCGCCGAGATCGGCCTGGCGAGGGGAGGGGGTTGCCGTGCCGCTGTGGCTCGGTGAAGCCGGAAGAACTGGGAGACTCCGACTGAGCGGGAGCGGCCTCTGCTTCTTCTCCTTCTTTTCCTTCATATCCCTTCTGTGTCAAAATTTCAAGTTGCCTCGAGAAGGCGCGTAATGGACTGTGATATATGTATGAAGCGAGAACTTGTTGTCAGGTTTTTTTGTTGCCTTGGTGAGATTACTTAGCTTTTATGCGTCACGACGTCTTGAGGCGGAGTCCTCCAAACTCTTTGGCGTCATGAGCCCCATCGGGTCGTGAGGACGGCCGAATCTAGAGAGCTCGTGCAGCCCTCGAGCATGGGTGAGCCGCTGAGAGCTGCTGAGAGCGCCGAGCACGGGTTAGAGCACCAAAGCCTGAGCCGGCTCTGTAGCATAGGTTGCGTGGACTGAGAAGCCCGACGCCAGAGCCTGAGCAGGCTTGGCCAGGAGAGGTCACGGGGCCATGGCAGAAAAAGGCCAGTGATCGATTGTGCCCCAACCCCCAGGCGCGAGGCGCACGAAGAAAAGAGAGTGGCGCAGCCCTGCTTAACAAACTGAACTTAAAACCGGCGAGAAAGATCCCAAACAAGACTTTCAACCAAATGCAAGAAGCACGACAAACACGAGAACTTCATAGCACGGGGTAGAGGAAGGGCTGATAGCCAAGGAAGTAGAAAAGGTTGACAGCCAAACACCAAGCCAAAAAAGGAAAAAGGTCGTGTCTGACCCCTACACTACGTCTTCTTTCCAGCGTAGAGCTAAGGACTGCCACTGGGGCGTGGGTGGAGCCCCGTCTGAGGGCCCGTAGGCAACGCACAGGAGACTCCGAGGCGTGTACATCCCCAACTCATTATTACGTGAGAGTGTCACGGTTGGAGGACTTCACGGGCACGGAGCCTTGATTACGGAGAGAACCTCCTGAGGTGTTCGATGTTCCAGGAATTCTGGATAGGTATCCCATCCTGCATCTCCAGGCGCACTACACCGGACCTAGAGACACAGGCGATTCTGAACGGGCCCTCCCACATGGGCGAGAGCTTGTGTAACCCCTCCCGGGAGAGGACCCGCCTCGGGATCAAGTCACCAATTCAAGTGTTCTCGTGCGGACGCCGTGGCAGTGGTACCGCCGCACCGCCTGCTGATATCACGCCGCCCTGAGGGCAGCTCGGCGACGGCCCTCCTCGCCGAGCACGAGGTCCATCAGCCAGGCGACATCCTGGCATTCCTCATTGAAGGCCAAGACCCGTGGGGAGCGATGCTTGACCTCGTGAGGGAGGACCGCCTCCGCCCCATAGACGAGAAAGAAAGGAATTTCCCCCATGGGTTTGGTGGCAGCGGTTCGGATTGACCACAACACGGAATGGAGCTCGTCGATCCAGCCCCTGCTGCAAGCCTCAAGCTTCTTCTTAAAGATGTGCGTCTTGAGGCCACGCATGACTTCCGCGTTGGCGCGCTCGGCCTGACCGTTGCTACTGGGGTGAGCCACCAAAGCGTAGCAGATCTGTGTTCCAAGGTTAGCACAATATGACTTGAAGAGATTGCTTGTGAACTTCGAACCGTTATCCGTGATGATGTGGTTGGGGACCCCGGATCGCCTCATGAGGCCCTGGATGAACTTGACGGCCGAACTGGCTGGTATTGGGCGAACGGGCTCCACCTCCGCCCACTTGGTAAATTTGTCGATGGCGACGTATAGGAAGCGGTAGCCCCCTGCTGCCCAGGGAAATGGACCCAGGATGTCCAATCCCCAGACCGCGAAGGACCAGGAGAGCAGAATCGTTTGGAGGCCCTACGCCGGTTGGTGGATCTGCTTGGCGTGAAACTGGCATGCCTCGCAAGCCCGCACAAGCTCCGTGGCGTCGCTGAGCGCCGTGGGCCAGTAGAAGCCGCTGCGGAAGGCCATACCTACGAGGGTGCGGGACGACGAGTGATGAGCGCAGTCTCCATCGTGGATGTCAGCCAACAGCCCGCGCCCTTGCTTCCTCGAGATGCATTTTAGCGAGACTCGTTGGGGCACCTCCTATAGAGTTCACCGTCTTGGATGCAGTAAGCTGAGGCCAGTCGGACCACGCGCTCTGCGTCTTCTTCCTTGTCCGGTCGGGTGTCGTGTTGCATGTACATCTTGAGCTCTTGGGTCCAGCAACCCTCCTCGGGCTCCGCGGCGAGCAGCAGGCGGGCTCCGGAGGGCCGTCCGTAGGACGGGGCACCGTCCGGAGGCGCCGCAGGTAACCCCTGCTGAGGGGATGCTAGCTCACGAGCTGGCGGTGCTGCCGACGGTTTGAGTAGTCGCTCCTCGAAAACGCCCGGCCTCTGAGGCTCTCTCCTGGAGGCTCGTTTGGCGATGTCATCCGCTTTCTTGTTGGTGCCTCTTGGTACGTGCTGCACCTCCAGCCCTTGGAATCGCTTCTCCATCTTGCGCTCCTCCTGCAGATATGCCTACATGTGCTTGTCCTTGGTCTTGTATTTCTTGTTGGAGAAGTCGATGAGGAGTTGCGAATCACCCCTGATGGTGAGACGCTTGACCCCCAGCACAGCGGCAGCCTTGAGCCCAGCAATTAGGCCCTCGTACTCTACGATGTTGTTGGAGACCTTCTCGCCTTGCTGGAAGCAAAGTTGCACAGCGTAGTACAACTTATCCTAAGTGGGAGATACTAACACGGCGCCAGCCCCCGTGCGAAGGCGCGAGAAGGCACCGTCGAAGTATACCATCCATCCGTCTGGGGCTTCATCGCTGGGGGCCAGCGAGCGGTCCTCGCTAGCCCCCCGCTCCGGTGCGTCAGTCCACTCCGCCGCAAAGTCTGCCAAAGCCGATCCCTTGATCACTCGCATGGTGCCGAACTCCAACTGGAACGCTTGAAGCTCGATGTTCCACTTGGCAACCCTCCCGACGACATTCGGGCCCCACAGTACCTTCTCGAGAGGATAGGACCAAACAACCTTGATAGGATGGCCTTGGAAGTAGTGGCGTAGTTTCCTGGAGGCGACAAGAAGTGCCAGGAGCAGCTTCTGAGGCGTCGGGTAGCGCGAGCACGCGTCGCGCAGTACGGTGTTGATGAAGTACACCGGGTGCTCCACGAGGGTCGGCGCAGCTGGGTCCATGGGTGCTTCATGGACCTTGGGTGCCTCTTGCTGAGTGGCGGGGCCGTCAGTGCCCGTGGTTGAATCTACCTCTGGGACTGCGTCAGGGGGCGGCACAGGCCCTGAAGATGCCGAGCCGCCCGGTGGCCTTGGGCTTCGGGGCCTCTCCTCGCGCTCCACGACTAGTGCCACACTGGCGGAGTGAGGCGTTGCGGCGAGGTAGAGAGTCATGGGCTCCAGGGGTCGCGGTGCTACCATAACTGGCGAGCTGGTGAGGTATTGCTTGAGGTCCCGGAAGGCAGCATCGGCCTCCGGAGTCCACTCAAAGGGCCCCTTCTTCTTTTTCATGAGCTTGAAGAACGGGAGGGCGCGTTCCCCAAGCTTAGAGATGAAGCGCCCTAGGGACGTTACACACCCCGCGAGCTTCTGCATCTTCTTCAGGTTCGTGGGCGGCTTCATTGTTTCGATGGCCTTGATCTTCTCCGGATTAGCTTCAATGCCCCGGTGCGAAACCAGGAACCCTAGTAACTTGCCAGAGGGTACACCAAACACGCACTTCTCTGGGTTGAGGCACAGCTTCACCTTGCGCAGGTTGGTGAACGTTTCTTTTAGGTCCTGGACGAGAGTCTTGGCCTCCCTGGTTTTAACCATGATGTCGTTGACGTAAGCCTCCGCATTCCTCTCGAGCAGAGGGCCGAGGGTGATGTGCAACAGGAGATGGAAGGTGGTGCCCGCGTTCCTCAGCCCAAAAGGCATGCAAGTGTAGCAGTAGACCCCGCATGGGGTCAGGAACGCCGTCTTCTCCACGTCTTCCACCGCCATCTTGATTTGGTGGTAGCCCGAGAAGGCGTCGAGGAAGCAGAGAAGGTCGCACTCAGTAGTTGAATCCACGATTTGGTCAATGCGCTCAAGAGGGAATGGGTCCTGAGGGCAGAACTTGTTGAGGCTCGTGAAGTCAATGCACATGCGCTCCTTGCCTCCTTTCTTCGGGACTATGACGGGGTTGGCCAGCCACTCCGGGTGCCGTACTTCCCGTACAACACCTGCTTCCTTTAGTGTGATGACCTGGCTTATTAGGGATGATAGATTACTCATATCAATAAGGAATTCCTTCTTTTCCGAGAGCCCATTCGGATAGAACTTCAAAGTTAAGCGTGCTCAGCTTGGAGTAGTTTCGGGATGGGTGACCGACCAGGAAGTTGGTCCCGGGTGCGCACAAGTGAGGACAAAGTGCGCAGAAAAGACTAGTATTGATATGTGGGGCTAGTCTAAATCTCGCCAGGAGTAACGACCACCGGCGGGTGTGTCCGGGGCGTTACAAGTTGGTATCAGAGCCGACCCTCATGGTTACACGAATGTTTGCGGACAGTTTGCAGTCATGCTGTGCATGACGTTTGTGACCCGTCATGGCACACGGCATGGCACATGTGTTGTACTGGAAGCACAGACGTATGTACCAAGAGGGAACGTTCATGTGGCCCGACGAGGACATCGGTTCCTCTGAGTGGGGTGTATGTGATGGCCTGGCTTATTAGGGATGATAGACTACTCATATCAACAAGGAATTCCTTCTTTTCCGGGAGCCCATTCGGATAGAACTCCAAAGTTAAGCGTGCTCAGCTTGGAGTAGTTTCAGGATGGGTGACCGACCGGGAAGTTGGTCCCGGGTGCACACAAGTGAGGACAATGTGCGCAGAAAAGACTAGTATTGATATGTGGGGCTAGTCTAAATCTCGCCAGGAGTAACAACCACCGGCGGGTGTGTCCGGGGCGTTACTCCTAGCTTCCTCACCTCCTAAACGATGAAGGCTTGCTTCTCCGGGGCTTGTTTACGCGCCTTTTGCTTGATAGGGCACGCATTGGGGCACACCGTGAGGTGATGCTCGATGACGTGCCTAGGCACCACGACCAAGTCTGCGGCTTTCCAGGCGAACACGTACTTGTTGGCCCTGAGGAAGCTGACCAGTGCTGCCTCTTGCTCAGGATCCATGCCCGTGCCGATGGTGAAGGTGGCTCCTGAGCCTTATTCATCAGCGGGCACCTGCTTCGTCTCGACGGGGTCCTGAGAGAAAAGCTGCTTCTTCTTGGCAGGCGTGGCCTCCGGCACCTCCGAAGCCCCCTTTGCTCCTGGGTGAGCTGCGGCAGCAGCCCTATAAGCTTGCACAAGGACCTGAAGGGCGGCCTTGGGGTCCCCTTTGACGGTGATGACGCTGCTGCTCCCAGGTATATTGACGGTGTTGTAGCCCGGGTGAGTCGCCGCCATGAACTTCGCCAAGGTTGGGAAGCCGAGGACGGTGTTGTAGGGCAGGTGGATGGGTGCGACGTCGAAGTCGACGAGCTCAGTCCGGTAGTTAGCCGGTGTACCGAAGGTGACCGGGAGGCGGATCTGGCCGAGCCCGCGACCCCTGAAAAGGGCTTGGTGGGGAGGAGCTACTTGTAAGACACGGGCAGATGACCGAAGGCCTCGGAGGAGAGGATGTTGAGCCCGGTGCCGCCGTCGATGAGGGTCCTTGTCACGGCCACCCCGCAGATGGTGGGCATGCACACCATGGGGAGAACGCTCATGCCGGCCGCTTCTGAGGCGAGGTCACTAGGGCCGAAGGTGATGGTGTGCCCCTGCACACTCTGTGCCCACGAGGCCTCCTGCGGCTGGGCGGCGGCTCCGACCTGCCGAAAGTGCGACTTGATGTGCCAAGCTGACGCTGGCAGTTGGGACCCTCCGATGATGCAGGCGACCCCACGGCAGGGCAGCTCCCCACCGGCAACGCTCCGCAGCCCGCTTCCGCTGGCCGTTCGGACGCCGTGCTCTCCCGCAGATGGCCGGTGCCGGGGCAGCCGTCGTGCCACCAAGAGCGCGACCGGCGTGGCCACAGGAGGTGGGAGTGGCGGAGTAGGCCGCTCTCGGGTGGCCCGACCAGCAAGAACGTCGTCGGAGAAGGAGGAGGAGCGCCCATGGGTGGTGCGGTCCGCTGATACCGGTTGGACGTCTGGGAGGTCGCCAGCCCCCACACGGATGTGGCGGGCCGCGGTCATCGTGGCAGCGCGGAACAACAGAGGGGAGGCGAGGTCGTCGGAGAGGCGAGATTTCGACACGCCCCCTACCTGGCGCGCCAAATGTCGGATTTCAGGCTCCGCAAAACACAAGAAGTTCGAACACAGGGGCGTGAACGAAGATCTCTCCCACTCACGTCTATCTAGCATCTCACCCTCGCCTAGTGAAGAGATTCAAGCAAACAACAAGTGAAGCACACAAGAGTTTACCCAGGTTCATGCCACCTTGTGGTGTAAAACTCTGCTTCCTGCTTTGGTGGATTGGCCTCACGAGGGCTGGAATATGAACTAGTACAGTGATTCCTTAGCTCAGGAGGTGAGCTCAGAAGGGTCAGGAGGCAAGTGTTCTTGTTCCTTTGCGTGGTGGCAGAGTTTATGGATCTGCCCCTCTCCTCTTCATAGTGGGGATCCTAGCTACTTATATAGGCGGCCAGGGTCCTCTTCCCCCGAAATGTATAGGCGGGAAGGGATCCCACAACGGCCATTTTTGAGCGGGAACACAAGGACGTTCCTACCCTCACAAAAGTAGTCTTCGCCTGCAAAAGGATCAGGCGGTGACGCGGTGGTGGGCTCGGTGGTGACATCCTCCCAGTCGTCCTTACGGTCTTTGGTCCTGTTGCACCAATGGGGAAACCTTTGTCTCGCTCCTCGGGAACCTGCGCCCGCGCTGCCTCCTTTGCATCGAAACGGCAACTGCACCGCTGGCGGGCGCTGGCACCCGCTGGCGTGGTGCGTCACTACTCACGTCACTGCCTCCTCCTGAGACAGGCTTGGCCTTGGATTCTCCGCCCCTCCGGAGCGCCTTGCCGAGGCCGCTCCTGAGGGGGTCTTGACGTTGTTCTCCTCACGAGGCCTAACCCCCTCGCGAGGGTCTTGGGCAGCTGGTCGATCAGCTGGGCCGTACCAGGCCGTAGTAGGAGCGCGTCGCGGCCCGCAGACAGGCAAGTCTGGGTACCCTAGTTCCCAGGACGCCGACAAGTAGTGATTTGAGTCTTTTAAGGCATTTTGGCTACTTAGGGACGGTTGCTTCTTCATCAACCACCACCACCACTTCCACATAACCTTGCCCACTATACATTAATGCCACCCCAACCTAACCCAATTTTGTTTGAGCTAATTAGAGTTGCCGGTTGTGTCTCCTAAGGTATTTCTGCTACTTAGGGACGGTGACCTCAACTTCGACTCGCATAGCCCATCATCCCACTTCCGCATTGCCAAGTGCAAAATCACCACTGCTTTCTGCTGCCACCATTTGACATTTGAGATTTTGAGTTTGCGGTTTTTTCGTTTCCTAAGGTGTTTCGGCTAATTAGGAATAGTTCTACGTTAAGAACACCGCCTCTCATCATAAGCCCCAGACTTGACATCAACATTGTCCACTTCACCATTGACAGCACCGTAAGCAAGGGACGGTAACTTCGATGACATCATTGTATATGCACATTAATGATCATCGATCTACGTCTTCCATTGCGTACATACCATATCATCTTGGTATATTCATATTGGTATCATCATATGATCTCTTGTGTCACAAGATTGTTCCCGCATATATACAATTGCTATCTTGGTTTGAGCATTTGCAGAAGTGTCCAAAGACAAAAAAAGAGAATAAGCTTTTAAGAAAAAGAGAAAAACAAAGAAGCTTGTAAGCAAGAGCCATAGCATCGTGCATCACAATATATCATATGATATCATACTCGATCATCTTAGATCATCTTGTGCTAAAGCACTAGAACATCATACATACATAGAATGCTTGTGATAGGAAGTCACTATATTTTGTCTCATATAGGTAGTGCACAAGTTCGTATGCTGAAAGTGCAACTAATCCCTGGGTGGTTTTGGTAATTAATAACAACATATAGCTCATTGAACTAATATCCTTTCAAGATAAATATTTTACGAAGTTCAATGGTTGGCATGGCATGGATTAGGAATGTGGACCCCTCAAAAGGCTAAGGACAAAGATTGGCAAAATCTCAAGACTCTACATTTTCATTTTAGTGATCCAAGATCACATTGAGCCCATAGGAAAAGCCAATACTATTAAAAGGGGATGAGGTCTTGCTTAATGGTCTACTTTCTAAAGTGCTTCGTAATATGCTCCAAATCCCTCAACCACTTCCTGATTTCCAAATAGGTCCCAAACCTAAAAGTCAAACTCGGCCCCACCGATTTGGTCTATCCGGAGCCACCGAGTCCACAAGACATAGCCACTCCCACAAACCCTGATCAATTTGGTCTCACCGATAGGGATCTCGGTCTCACCGAGATAGGTATATAAAGTCTCTGTTTCCTCTTTGTAACGTTTCGGTCTAACCGAGATGAGCAAATCGGTCCCACCGAGTTTGCCTGACCAACACTCTATTAGCCTATTACCAAAATCGGTCTCACCGAGTTTGTGTAATCGGTCAAACCGAGTTGAGGTTTTGCCCTAACCCTAACACATCGGTCTCACCGAATTGATACTATCAGCCCCACCGAAATGTCTAACGTTCACATTTTGAACTGCTTCGGTCTGACCGAGTTCATTTATTCAGTTTGACCGAGTTGGGTCAAATGTGTGTAACGGCTAGATTTTGTGTGCATGCTATATATACCCATCCACCCATTCTCCATTAGAGCGAGAGCCATCAAAACATGCATACACTTCCACTATTAATTTTCTCAGAAACAACCACCCGCTGATGTGTTGAGACCAAGATATCCCAATCCAACCACAAGAATCTTGATCTCTAGCCTTCCCCAAGTTTCTTTCCACTCAAATGTTATTTACACCATATCCAAATCTGTGAGAGAGAGTTGAGTGTTGGGGAGCCTATCACTTGAACCACAAGAGCAAGGAGTTCATCATCAACACACCATTTATTACCTTTTGGAGAGTGGTGTCTCCTAGATTAGTTAGGTGTCACTTGGGAGCCTCCGACGGGATTGTGGAGTTGAACCAAGGAGTTTGTAAGGGCAAGGAGATCGCCTACTTCGTGAAGATCTACCCTTGTGAGGCAAGTCCTTTGTGGGCGATGGCCATGGTGGGATAGACAAGGTTGCTTCTTCTTGGAACCTTTGTGGGTGGAGCCCTCCATGGACTCACGCAGCCATTACCCTTCGTGGGTTGAAGTCTCCATCAACGTGGATGTACGATAGCACCACCTATCGGAACCACGCCAAGAACATCTGTGTCTCCAATTGTGTTTGCACTCTCCAACCCCTCCCTTTACCTTCATATGCAATGCTCTACTTTCCGCCGCCACAACTCTAGAATTGCATGTGTAGGGAGATTGCTTGACTTGTGCTAATTTGCTAAAAACTGTCAAAACTTAAAATTGGGAAAAGGCTAAGTTTTTATTTGGTCAAGTAATCTAATCACCCCCCATCTAGACATACTTTCGATCCTACAAGTGGTATTAGAGTTTTGGTCTCCATTTTCCTTGATTTCCATAGCTTTGGTGATCATAGCCTTGGTTTCACAACCTAGGAGAGTATGGCGTCTAGCGAGGGAAGTTACCACCGTAGAGGTCCTTACTTTGATGGTACTAATTTTGCTAGTTGGAATCATAGGATGAAAATGCCTATTCTTGGACATAACCCCGCCATCTGGACTATTGTGTGTATTGGTTTGCAAGGTGAATTCTTCGATGGGAAGGAACTAAATCGTGAAGCTACCACTGAAGAATTGAAGAAGTTGCAATACAATGATCAAGCTTGTGATATCCTCTTCAATGGATTGTGTCCCAAAGAAATGAACAAAATCAGCCGTCTTGAGAATGCAAAGGAAATTTGGGATACTTTGATTGATATGAACGAAGGTACCGACTCCGTCAAGGAATCCAAGTTGTATGTGCTTCAAAGTCAACTTGACAAGTTCAAAAATGAAGGATGGTGAAGGTGTCGCTGAAATGTTCTCTAAGCTTGATCTCATCACAAATGAGATTGCCGGCTTAGGAAGCGAAGAAATGACCGATAGATTCATTATCAAGAAAATCCTATGAGCTTCGGATGGAAAATATGTCACTTAAGGATAAATAAGAGCTTCACAACAAGTCTAGTGGCGCTTACAAAGCTTCATGTGATGCTCCTACATCAGCAAGTGAGAAACAAGTCTTCAATGAAGAATTGAACTTAATGGTGAAGAACTTCAAGAAATTTTACAAGAATAGAAGCAAAGAGAGAAACACCAAATCAAGCTCCTACAATTACAAAAGATCTTCTAGTCGTGATCGGAATTGCTACAATTGTGGGAGACCCAGACACTACTCAAATGAGTGTACGGCTCCACACAAGAGAAGAGAAGACTCACCCAAAAGGAGAAGTAGAAGAGAATATTCACCACCAAGAGAGAGAAGGGGTAGAGATGATCGTTATGAACGAAGACCCTCTCGTAGAAGCATGGATTCAGAAAGGACGGACAAATGATCAAGGAGCTATACAAGACGAAGACATCAAGTTCAAGTTAGTGAATGGGTATCCGGTTCTGACTCCGATGACCACTCCGAGAGAAGCTATTACCCCAACTCCGAAGATACTCAAGATGAAGGTGTTGCCGGAATTTCTCTTCTGTCATCCAACTCCTATGACATATTTGACTCACCAAATGATGGAATTGGAAGATGCTTCATGGCTAAAGGCCCTAAGGTATCACACCCCGAATATCTTGATTTCAATAGTGATGAAGATGACTTGCTAGGGGATGATGATTTACTTGTTGGTAGCAATAGTGATGAAAACTATGATGAAATTTCTATTGATCATGCTAATCAAGATAAAACGAATGACAATGATAAGAAGGAGATCGAGCGTCTAACTAAAGAATTAAACACCCTTAAGTTAGCTCATGAAACTACCTTAGAGGATCAATGAGAACTTTTGAGGACTCATGAGAAGCTACGCTTTGAAAAGCTAAATCTAGAGCATGAGCATGAGTTCTTAAAAGAAATCAATGATGATCTTCATAAGAAAATTTATTCTTACATTGCCAAGCATTTACTCTTGTCTACCTACATGCCACAAGTAAAATTTAGCAATAAGAACAAGAAAGATTATTCCTCTAGTAGTAATAATAACCATGATACATCCAATATTGTTTGCTTCTAGTAGTTCTCTTGGTTACACTAATGATTCTCTTAGCCAAGTTGCACTTGAGCAAGAAAATATCTTATTGAAGGTAATTATAGAGAAAGGTGTTTATAAGAGCCTTGCCAGGAGTAAGCAATTCGAGGAAATTGTACGCAAGCAAGGAAGGCATCGGAAGAATCAAGGTGTTGGTTTTGAATGAAAGTTCAATGCCAATGGAGTTGAGTGGGAATAAGATGAATACCCCAATACAAAGTTTGTTCCTCGACAAGAGAAGTATGACCCTACTTCCTTCAAAGTGACACAAGCCCAAGATTATCTTCCACCACAATACCACAAGCTAAAAGGCAAGGACAAGCTTCAAGAAGAGATTGATGCATTTGAAGAAGCTCCCAAGGCCTTGGTCAAGTGGGTTCCCAAGACTATGTCAAGTTCTACTTCATCAAGTACATCTACAACTCCAAGGATTCCCATCAAGATGATGTGGATCCCGAAGAAGAAGAACTAGAGTGTTATTGAGGGTGAGTCCACCAACATACTTCACTCATATTCATATTGGCAAGGACAAGTGCAATCAACTTTCACATCTTGCACTAGTTCAAGGAGTCACAACCCCTCTTGTTGGTAACAATGCTTTCATGGACACCATCTTGTGTACAGTTCACTCTATGTCCATGGATATCTTTGTATGTTCCTTGTGGGACTAACCCAGGTAGGTATTGAAAGTGAAACTCCCTCCAATGGATTGCTCCAAATGATCTACTTCAACATTGAGCATCTACATCTTCAACACCTACATGTAGTCATCATCGACAAAACCCAAGGTTAGTTCATCCCTCTTAGGGGGGATATCACATCTAGGGGGAGCTTTACTCTAAGAATTGAGGTAAAGCAACTCTAATGATATGAACAAAAATGTTTTATGTAAAAGTGGTAACTTACAGGATCGATATGGTTGACTAGAAGGGGTGAATAGGCAACTAACAATTTTTAGCTTTTCTTAACCAAATTAAACTTAGCATCAATATAGGTTGTCTAGATGTGCTACTAGGTGGGCAACCTATATGATGCAACAGTAACAAGCACACAAGCAAGCAAGCTATACACCACAACAAAAGCTTGCACAAGTAAAGGTAAGAGATAACCACAAGTGGAGCCTGTGGAGACGAGGATGTGTTACCGAAGTTCGTTCCCTTTGAGAGGAAATACGTCTCCGTTGGAGCGGTGTGGAGGCACTATGCTCCCCAAGATGCCACTAGGGCCACCGTATTCTCCTCACGCCCTTGCACAATGCGAGGTGCCGTGATTCCACTAGTGGTGCCCTTGAAGGCGGCGACCGAACCTTTACAAACAAGGTGGGGGCTATCTCCACAACTTAATTGGAGGCTCCCAACGACACCACGAAGCTTCACCACAATGGACTATGGCTCCGAGGTGACCTCAACCGTCTAGGGTGCTCAAACACCCAAGAGTAACAAGATCCACAACGGATTAGTGGGGGGAATCAAATTTCTCTTGGTGGAAGTTTAGATCGATGCCTTCTCAACCAATCCTTAGGAAATCAATAAACTTTGATTGGCTAGGGAGAGAGATCGGGCGAAAATGGAGATTTGAGCAACAATGGAGCTTATGAAGGGAAGAGGTGGTCAACTTGGGGAAGAAGACCCCCCTTATATAGCATGGGGAAAGATCCAACCGTTATCCACCAACTCAGCCTGCGACACGAGGTACTACCGCACCATAATTGCGGTACTACTGCAAGGCCATGCGGTACTACCATAAGGCGATGCGGTACTACAGCTTGCGCGGCAGGAGCCATATGTGGCCCTGTTGCGTATAGCAATGAACGGTAGTACTGCTAGAGCGGTACTACCGCGTGCCCTTGCGGTACTACCGCAAGGCAGGGTTCAGTCTAGGTTGGGAGAGGCACGGATTAATAAAATTACATCCGTGGCTACTTCCGCTGAGTTTCGATCGATGCAAAAACCCGGCACGATACTACCGCTCACATGGAGCGGTACTACCGCATAAGGTGCGGAAGTAAAAAATTACTTCTGCTCCTACTTCCGCGTCAGCCATGGCCCTAGGGTAGAGGCCACGGTACAACCGCGATCGAGGCGCGGTACTACCGCAATGTGCGGTACTACCGCAACCACGGGCCGTACTACCGTGGGTCTCTGCGGTACTACCGCTCCCTTGAGCGGTACTACCGCATGCCATAGAACAACAGTAGTAGGAAGCCTCTGTCTTTGCAACAACAAGGAAAACAGCCGGTGCTCCAAAGAAGCGAAGGAAAGGTGGTGCAAAGGGATAGATGTGTACGTGTTGATTCCACCCTAACCATTCCGAAGTGGACCCCTTCTTAATAGTACGGCTTCCTATGACTCAATCCACCGAAAAGAAACAAAAGGAAACACCGTCTTCGATAGACTCCGAGGGGCAATGAATCATTTTGTGCCTAGACATGAGATATCTAAAAAGCTCAATGCACACTGTTAGTCCGCAAATGCATTGTCATCAATCACCAAAACCACTTAGGGAGAAATATGCCCTTACAATCTCCCCCTTTTTGGTGGATTGATGACAATACAGGGTGTGGACACGGAAATGAATAAGAACATAAACAAACCCAACATGTATATAAAATATAGGCAAGCTCCCCCTAAATGTGTGCATTCTTAGATAGATGCTTTGGACTGCATGGCACACATACTAGGATCAACACTCCTATATTTTATAAACAACACAATCCTTGCAACTAATTAAATGGCACTATGCATGGATGCAAGGAGAAGATCGTGAGCATAAAGTAAAGAGCACAATAAGGCATAAGCTCACAACCTACTAAACAAACTAGACAATATGATAAGATAGGACAAAGTAGAGTGCATGTGTCTCACACCATATGATAGTCTTCAGGTCTCACACACACAACGCAAACCAACACAAAGCAACGAGAGAGAGTACGAGAGAGAGTTCAATAGAAGCAAAGCGAAATAAGACACAACTCGCAAATCCTACACTCTTTCCCCATTTGGCATCGAAACACCAAAAAGGCAGAGAGGACACCTACGACACAGGTGGTAGCTCCCTCTGTAGTGATCATTCATCAAGCTCCTCATTGGCCTCGGCAGCGGGAACAGACTCCTCCTCTGACTCAGTGCACTTGTAACCTTGCTTGGCCATCCACTCAGCCTCTGGAGTGATGTTCTTCTCAGAGCCACTTGACACATTCTTGTCGAACCTCCTTAAGATCTTCTTGTCACGCCGGCGAGCCTCCTTCTGAGACACATGAGAAGTGTACTACCCCTTGGCCTGGATGCAGAACAACTTCTTCATCTTAGCCTTCAGCCTCTTAGCCCACGAGGGCTCAGACGAGGGAGGGGCATATCCTGCAGAAGTGTCGTCAGCCTCCTCCTCCTGAAACTCATCCTCATCCACGTCCATCTTAGCAGCCTCAGCCTCTGCCCTGGTAGTGGTATCGGCCCACTTGTTCTTGTGGCGCAACATAATGGGCTCATGACGGAACCACTGAGGAGCAACAAAGACCTCATCGGGGATGAGCTTCTCCCAAGTCTTTGAGATCAACAGATGCAGGTACGGACCATAGATAGGGACTTTGCGATTGAAAATCGCGAACCTGAGCTCAACCCACATGATGTGAGAGACATCAAGTGGGCCAGGCGCTTGAAGACGCGCCGCCTCAAACAGAAGCATCATATTCACGAGATAAGAGTGCACCTTGTCCTTGTCACCAACGCGCGGAAAGAGGGTGTTGCAGAATATCCGATGCATGACATCAAGGAAAGGGTTGAGCACCCAAGATGACGAGCCATTAGGCAAGTTCTTCTCCACAAGGTACGGTTGAAGCTTTTTCTTGTTGGTGGCCTCTGGGTTGGCATGAGGGCGAACACCAATGGACGTATTGAGCCCCTCATCACGAACATGCAGCAAATCCATGAAGTCCTTCCATATAGCAGACAACTTCCTCCCATGGGCCATCCAAGTCATGGTCCTCTCCTCACCGGAGAAGTGAACAGAGGCAAAGAACTGAGCAACGAGCTCCGGGTCAAAGTCCATCTGGAACGAGACAAAGTCTTCAATGCATAACTGCTCCAACAGATCCAATGCCTCACCAAAATATGCCCGGTCCTTCCTCATATGATCCAAGTCTATCCACTTCATCGAAACATAGATGTTTTCTTAGACTTGATCACATCGAGGTAGATGAGGTTTTGCTGCTTGGTCCAGAATAACTCATTTCCTTTGACAATCTCACGAGGCTTACCATATGGGTTGAGCCTCTTTCGAGTGACAAACTCGGCTAGAGGCACCTCATCCTTGCCCAAAGTGGGCTCCTTGAGCTTGCCAGCAGCTTTCTTGACGTGACGTTGGGGGGCATTGGACCCCTCTAGAGCATCTTGGTTGCGGAGACGCTTGCAACTGGTGTCACGGCTGGGATTGGAGCGCCTGACATTGGAACTGGAGCCACCACCTATGACACACAACACAAACACGAGAGAAACCGAGAAGGATTAATGCAAAGACCAGGCCAATACCAACAGAAACAAGTGGAAATGAGAGTTGGGGGATAAAACAATGTAATTTGGATCACCACGGTAGTACCGCTCGATGGTGCGGTTGTACCGCACGGGGGTGCGGTAGTACCGCTTGGAGGACGGATGTAAAAGTTTAGGTCCGCTCGAGCCGCAGTAGTACCATGGAACGGTAGTACCGCGCCTGGGGCGGAAGTAAAGTTTTACTTCCGCGCTCCGAGCGGTAGTGCCGCTCCAGCCACGCGGTAGTACCGCTCAAGGTGAGTGGTAGTACCGCACGGATTCAACAAGCATGCAAATCCCATCTACGGATCTGAAAACTTCCGCACAAATAGATCGGTACTACCGGTGATCAAAACTACACTGTTGCATCATACCAAATAGCATTTCTACTGCACTAGTACTTTCCTACACTCCTCTCTTGCATAGATTTAGCCGAATATCTCATGAACTACACATGCATCTCCCTAAGACCTAGAAACACAAAACAAGGCAAAAAGAGAGAGGGACTAGGGGAGATACCGGGGTCCACGGCAAGAGGGCGCTATGGGGAGCAATCCCACCAGTAGGAATGCAAGGAGAACGGTCGGAGATGGAGATCCGGCGAGGTCCTCCGGTGCCGTTGGTCAGGAGAGAGAGAGAGAGAGAGAGAGAGAGAGAGAGAGAGAGAGAGAGAGAGAGAGAGAGAGAGAGAGAGAGAGAGAGG
>LR738711.1:483095918-483162355 GCA_902687465.1 Secale cereale
GAGAGAGAGAGAGAGAGAGAGAGAGAGAGACGAGATGGGGAATGAGAGTTGAATGGGTATGGGGAGTTGAAACTCCCCCTGCCCTCTCTTAACCCCCACCCGCTCGCGACAGCATGGTAGTACCGTGAGTCATCATGGTAGTACCGCCCGAGCGGTAGTACCGCTCGTCCAGCGGTAGTAAAAAATTATTGTCGTGATGGGCGCGGTAGTACCATGCCCAACTCCTACGGTAGTACCGTGGCATGCCGCGGTTGTACCGTAACCCAAGAAAAGTGCCAGTTTCACAAACACACGAAGTCCGAGGCCTTTGCAATACATCCTTCAAACACAAGAACAAGCAAAAGAGCACACACTCGAGGCAACTTAAAACATAAAATTGGTTCAAAAAGAAAGCAAAGGACAACAAGGAGCAAGGACACAACTCAACCTCTCCAAAGAGAGGGCGGTAGCCGGAGCAACCTATGTTTGAGTTACTTGGTATGGCACCGCGAAGAATTATCCTTGGGCCCATGACCAAAACCCGTGTCTGAAGCACAAGTACCATCAAAAATGCCTAATGTGAAAGAGTAAATCAATTTATGCATAATGGGGGGGGAGGGAGAGTTCATTGAGAGAACAACACTCCCCCTATGTTCATGCCTACATCTAGACAAGATAACATATTGAGTGGGGTGGGATGTGCAAGGTTTCAATCCACATTGCTCAAATCAATGGTATTTAGCTCATGCCTTAACTCAGGAAATCTTGCTTCATCCAAAGGCTTCGTGAAAATATCTACAAGGTTATCATGAGTGTTGACATAATGAAGATCAATCTCCCCTCGCCGAATATGCTCCTAGATGAAGTGATACCGAAACTCAATATGCTTCGTCTTGGAGTGTTACACCGGGTTGAGGGAGATCTTGATGACACTTTGATTGTCACACCAAAGAGGCACTTTGTCACAAATGACACCGTAATCCTTTAAAGTTTGCCTCGTCCATAAAAGTTGAGCACAACAACTGTCGGCTGCCACATACTCGGCTTTGGTGGAGGAGATAGATACACAACTTTGCTTCTTGGAAGACCAACTCACCAAAGAGCAACCAAGAAATTGGCACCCTCCGGAAGTTGACTTCCTATCCACTTTGTCTCCCGCCCAATCCGAATCCCAAAAACCTACAAGATTGAAGTTTGTTCCTCTTGGGTACCATAAGCCAAAGTTTGGGGTATGAGCCAAATATCGAAAGATTCGCTTGACAGCCACAAAGTGACTTTCCTTAGGTGAGGCTTGAAACCGTGCACAAATTCCCGCACTCAACATGATATCTGGTCTAGATGCACAAAGGTAAAGCAAGGAACCAATCACAGAACAATATACCTTTTGATCCACCTCTTTACCATTGGGATCAATGTCAAGTTGGCACTTGGTAGGCATTGGAGTAGTAGCCGGCTTGACATCACTTAGATTGAGTCTCTTGAGCATGTCTTGAGTGTATTTGGCTTGTTTGATGAAGATTCCTTCTCGTCTTTGTTTGATTTCAAACCCAAGGAAGAACTTCAACTCTCCCATCATGGACATCTCAAACTCCGCGGTCATGAGTGCGGCAAACTCATCATTGAAACCTTTGTTAGGTGAACCAAAGATAATATCATCAACATATAGTTGGCATACAAACAACTCCCCTTTAACCTTCTTGGTAAAAAGAGTGGGGTCAATTTTCCCAATTTCAAACCCACGATCTTGTAGCCACTCGGTAAGATGCTCATACCACGCACGTGGGGCTTGTTTAAGGCCATAGAGCGCCTTATCGAGTTGATACACGTGATTTGGGAACTTAGGATCCTCGAACCTCGGGGGTTGTTTGACATATACCAACTCATTAAGAGGACCATTCAGAAATGCACTTTTCACATCCATTTGTTGCAATTTAAAGTTATGATGAGAATCATAGGCAAGCAATAACCAAATAGATTCAAGGCGAGCAACTGGGGATTTTTTTTACTGTAGTCGATACCCTCGACTTGGGAGTAGCCTTGTGCCACCAAACGAGCCTTGTTGCGAATGACTATCCCATGAGCATCTTGCTTGTTCTTAAAGATCCATTTGGTTCCAATGACATTATGGTTCTCCTTCGGCCTTGGCACCAACCGCCACACCTTGTTGCGCTCGAAGTTATGGAGTTCTTCGTGCATGGCGTTGAGCCAATCGGGGTCTTCGAGTGCCTCATAGACCTTTTGGGGTTCAACACAAGAGACAAACGCATGATGAGCACAATAGTTTGATAATTGTCTACGAGTGCTTACCCCCTTTGTAATGCTTCCAAGGATGTTCTCCATGCGATGCTCTCTAGCAGCGAGCCTGGAAGCAACTTTGGCGGCACGACGCTCCAATTGCTCCTCAAGTGTGAGTTGAGGTGCGGTAACTTGATCATCATGAGCGTCGTCTTGAGCTTGTTCTTGATCTTGAGCTTTCTCTTGATCTTGAACTTGCTCGGGAGAAGGAACTTGGCCTTGTGCATCACTTGGTGGATCAACACAATCTTGTGGTTGATCTTGCACTTGGCCTTGTTCATTAGGTTGAGGGCCTTCACTTTGTTCTTCGAAAGCGTGTGGGTCTTGGGTTGGTGATGGTTCCACTTGAGTGGAACATTGTCCTTCTCCTTCGGCCACAAGGGGTTCCTCAATGGGTAGAATACGACCAATACACATTCTTATTATGGCTTGGGGAGGAATTTCATCACCTACATCAGAAGTACCACTTTACTCCACTTGGGAGCTGTTATTCACATCAAACTCCACGTTACACGTCTCCTCAATGAGTCCAGTGGACTTGTTGAGGACACGGTAAGCATGAGAGTTTGTAGCATAACCAACAAATATGCCCTCATGAGCTCTAGCCTTAAATTTAGACAAACGAACACCTTTCTTGAGTATGAAGCACTTACACCCGAACATCGGGAAGTACTTGAGGTTGGGCTTGTTACCAGTAAGTATCTCATATGGATTCTTTTTCAAGCCTTTGCGGAGATAGAGCCGATTGGATGCATGACAAGCGGTGTTGATGGCTTCAGCCCAAAAGTTGTACAGAGATTTGAATTCCGCCATCATGGTCCTTGCCGCGTCCATCAATGTCTAGTTCTTCCTCTCCGCCACACCATTTTGTTGAGGAGTATAGGGCGCGGCATATTGATGCTTGATCCCCTCATCACTAAGGAACTCATCCAAGGTGTAGTTCTTGAACTCGGTGCCGTTGTCACTTCGAATCATCAAGATCTTTGCATCATGTTGACGTTGAGCTTCATTTGCAAAGTTGATGACGGTTTGTTGGGTCTCACTCTTCTTCTTGAAGAAATATACCCAAGTGTATCTTGAATAATCATCCACAATCACCTAGCAATACTTTCTACCCCCAAGACTATCAAAGGATGGAGGCCCAAAGATATGCATGTGAAGGAGCTCTAAAGGCCTCATTGAGTAGATGATAGTCGTGGGAGGGTGAGCCTTCTCATGTATCTTTCCTTCGATACAAGCACTGCAAGCACGATCTTTGGCAATAACATTTGTTAGTCCACGGACATGGACCCCCTTGAGAATACTTTCCAAAGATCCCATATTGATGTGGCCTAAACTGCGATGCCAAAGCTATCCCACGTCAACTTTAGCCATTAGGCATGTCGCGGTCTTAGTGGTTCGCTTCGAGAAGTTGACCACATAGAGACCGTTCTTGACATGCCCAACAAAGGCTACTTTTAAGAGTCTTGCTCCACAAGAAGGCCACGAAGTCAATATCAAAGAAAATAGCAAAACCCATGAGTGCAAGTTGACGAACGGAAAGTAGATTTTATGCAAGGGACTCAACAAGCATGACTTTCTCGGTCACGAGATCATGAGAAATGACTACCTTGCCAAGACCCAATACCTTAGAAGATGAAGCATCACCCCATTCGACATTGGCGGGCATTGATGAACCTTTGTGCACATCCACCACCAAGTCTTTGCTTTCGGTCATATGATTTGTGGCTCCACTATCGAGCAACCATGATCCCCCACCGGAAGCAAACTCCTACAAGAGATCAATGCTTGGATTTAGGTACCCAATTTTTAAGGGGTCCTTTGATGTTAGTAATAAGGGTCTTAGGAGCCCAAATAGATCATTCCATGTACTCATAAGGAGAACCAACAATTTTAGCATAAACATGTCCATCACTAGCACGACATAACACATAAGATGGATTAAAGTCGCCGGCTTAGTTGGAAGGAGTGGTGATGTCCTTCTTGACTCCACTACCCTTCACATTGTTCTTCTTCTCCTTAGGACTACCCTCTTCCTCCTTCACAAAGTATTGCTTGAGAGGAGGAGGTTGCTTGGTCTTGTCATTCTTCTTCTTCTTGGGCTTGGGTGCTGTAACATCCCAAAATTCTAAATTTTGGAATGTTATAATAAATAGATAGATTTGATTGTTGTTTGATGTGCTGTGTGAAATTGAGTGAAATTTGAAACTTTTGAAAGTTAAATGAGAGGGAATAAAATGACTTTCCCAAAACTTTCACCTTGCTTTTTGATCTCCGAGGGAATTCAAATTCTTTTCAACACAAAACCCTAGAGTGACAATAATATGACTTCTTCCATTTATTTTAAAAGATAAAGGGCTTTGAAAGGATTTTGAATTTCACCCTTGAAATATTTTCAATTCAGAATCTATAAGCAACTCAATGATTTTCCCGAGGGAAGATAAAATGACTTCTTCAAATTATAGGAAATATGAGTTGGAAGTTTTCTGAAACTTTTTGCAACTAAATTTCAAATATTGAGTTATTTGGGTTTTATTCAAATTATTTTTCTCCAAAAATAAACTACATGGAAAATAGGGTAACATGATTCCCTACAACAGAAAATTGGAGATAAATAAATTTGAAGTCTTTTTGGTATTTTTAAAATGATTTTTCATTAGATTTTATTGTAACGGTGGCATTATTTGATTTATTAGAATTTTTGTGGATTTTATTTGATTGTAGAAAAATTCACTTTGTAGGAAATCTTTTCTACAAATTTTGGCATATTATATGCCTATAGTTTATTTTATTTTATTTTTGTTTTATTCGTTTTTCTTGTCTGTTAAAAAAATTGTGTTAAAAAAAGGGTTCTCCTCCGAACTGGGTCGGCCCAGCCGCCCGAGCCAGGCCACGGCCCAGCCCAGCGCAGCACCGCACCATCTCCAAGTCCCGAGCGAGTACGCCGCCGCCGCCGCCGTCGTACCTTGGCCGGACTCCGCGCCACCCTTGCCCCTCCCGCACGCCAAGCCGACCCCCTCCCCTCCATAAATAGTGCCGCCGCCCGAGGCCTGCCTCCTCTCTGCATTGCCGCCGCCTCTGCGCTGCATCGCCGCCGCCGCCGCCGCTGCCCTTGCTCGCCGCTGCTGCTGCCGCCGCTCCGCGCAACCCCGCCGCCGCACTCCACCCGCCTCCACGCGTCGCCACCGCCGCCCCGCGCTGCGCCTCACAGCCGCACGCCCAACGCCGCCACCGCAGGCCTCACCGAAGCTCACCGCCGGCAGAGCCGATCCGCCCGAACCGCGCCCGAACAGCCGGTTTTCTTCGAACCGGTTGAAACGGTAATAAACCGCCCGGTTTTCTATTTAGGTTTTTCTATTAAAAATATCCAAGATTTAGATTTGTTTTTTTAGGTTTGTTATTTAGAGATCGTTCACTATTTAGGGTTCAGTAGTTAATGTTCGTTCTTTAGCCTTTTTCTTTTTCTTTTAGTTTCGGCGAGGGACATGTCTGTAATTATTTCTTTTACAGATTAGCCCCTAAACTTTAAAAGGCCACAACTTTTTACTCGTTGGTCCAAATCCAACGAAACCAACGCCCACGTCTTCATTACGATCCCCTCTTTCCAGTAAAACAACTTAAACATGTTTTTGAAAGTTTTAAAATTTCAATTCAACTAGATTTGAATTTGAACTTCGTTTGATCATAACTTGAGTTTTATAACTCCGTTTTAGTTGAATCTTTTCGCAAATCGAAGCTCTTGACCTAAACTTTCTGATAAGGCCAAATTAACATAATTTTAGTACTGTTGGAAATTGTTTTATGTTTCAAGAGTCATTCGTTTTGTTTTTGAAGTTTTCTGAAGTGTTTATTCGTTCTGTCCGATCTTTCTGAGTGATTGCTTATGTGTGGTTACTATTGTTTGCTTACGATAGATTGATCGGAGTGGGACGAGTAGATCTATCATGAGTTCTAAGTGCGAATCTTCTACATCGTAAGTACAAGGCAAGTTCACACTTTGATCATATTTTCCAATACCCAGTTTTCATTGCATTAGTTATATCCTCAAACACATTGCATCATTAGGATCTCTTAACTTGTGGGACTGGGAAGTAGATTGAGGTAGAACCTATTACCTACATTATTTTCAAACCCTTGGGAGTTACTTCTACATTTGCTTAGGTTGCTATGCTACGCTCGTAGACGTGGTTTGGGTTTGAGTGAAATCCATGACAGATGTGAGTTGTTAATTAATGGTTCAACTTAAGGTGGCTACTTTAATACACATATGGGTGGATTGGTTGTGGCACCCTGGGAGTGAACCAGTGGTTGCCGGGCACCTGGAGAAACCAGTGTTGTCCTAGGGAATCCCGGAGGAACCGTGTGATCGTCCTATTGGAATGCCACCCAGGCTCAAAGGGATCATATAATATTTTTCATGCCTAGAAACTTCCATGTATAGCCACAAGCCATTATGGGCTCTGGAATTGTATGAGTAAGTTGTGTGAGCTCTTTCAGTGGTGGACTAGCAGATGTAGGGGGAATGTAGGTGTACCAGTCCACCTGGGGTAAAGAGTGAATGCTTCTAAAAGACTGTGTCTCGGTCATCCGTTTCTCAAACACAATGCAGTGCGAGAAACCAAACGGAGGCGATCGAGTCTTGTGGGAGAAGTGCACAAACCTCTGCAGAGTGTACAAACTATTCATGAGTAGCCGTGTCCCCGGTTATGGACATCTTTGAGTATCTAGAAGTGGATTATTTGTTGATCTCAACACTCTATTTAATTAATTTGTTGGGTTAATAATGACTTTGGTTTGGGATTGAGATGGAGGAACCATTCTCAATTGTTCATGATTTAAATTTAACAAAGTAGTTATATAAATGCATTCCTTTGTGGTAGGGAAAAATCAGCTTTACGCAAAAACAGCCTTACAGCCTCCACCAGCCAAATATGCATGTAGTTGTAGGCATTGTTCATCATTATCATTATAGTGTGAATTTGCCAATACATTCAATGTACTGACCTACATGGCTGCAACGTCTCATGTTGCAGGAATTATTCGATGAGTAAGTGTTACGTTAGGGTTGCGCTGTCTACACTCAATTTTGCCGTTGGTGTTGATGGGAATCTACAACCTTTGTTGCTTCCGCTATGATTGATTGAGGTGATAGTATTTACGTTACTTAATACATGTGATTTACCTCTCTTCTAAATCCTTGAGTACTGTGTGTGTCAGCATACCGATCCAGGGATGACACTTAAGCACAGAGACTTGATCCATTCGGGTCGGGTCGCTACAAGATGGTATCAGCGCACATATTGACTGTAGGACGTGACCCTAGAAACTGGCCAGACCATTGGAAATGATTTCTCTAAAACTATCTTTTTCCAAAAAATAATCTTATCTCTCTTCTTTTCTAAGCTTTGTCAAATCTTCCCTTTTCTCAAATAGTTAGACTACACCCTCGCCCCTTGACCACTTCGGAGTAAAGAGGAATTTACCATGCATTGGAAGTGTTGAAGCTACAAAAATGGATACTTCGAAGGTTTGAAGAGTTGACAACTTTGAAGAGATGATGACCTTTAGAAGACCAAACCCATGTTATGTGCTTACGTTAGATGCGACACTGGTGAGCTGTCATTTGTTTGACGTTTTCTGACAGCCACAACATAAAACCCGTCTTTTCAAAACCATTGTTTGTATTGAGTGTACCTCTGTATGTCTTCTGAATCTCATCCCAAAACCCTTGGACCCAATAGAGGATGACTGAGGATAGACTTGAAGTCGCTGGACCAATGACCCAGCCAGAGGCAAAGTTATGGATACAAAACATGGAGGATCACTTCAGGAAAAATTTAGTTGCAAGGAAATATGCAGTTCGATACGCTCTCCAGTACTTTACAAAAAGTGCTGCAACCTGGTGGAAGATGCATGAAGCCATACAAGGATGTAGTGGAGCAGGAAGTTGGGAGGAATTCAAGGAAACGCTGTTGAAATCCCGTCTCATTCGAGAGCGTGGTGACAACCCGAAGAAGAAACTTTGTGCCTGCAGGATTTGCGGAGTAATAGGACACATCCAGGAGGAGCACAAGGATGAATGCCCAAATTGTGAAGGAAGTCACCTAGCTGAAGAATGCCCAACTAGGCAGATTACTTGTTTCTTGTGTGAAGGGACTACCCACTACCCTGCTCAGTGCCACATTTACCCCATGGTACAACAAACTATCCAGCAGAAGAAAGAAGCAATGAAATAAGTCCTCAAGGAAACCTTAAGGGAATCTGTGATGGAGGAAGATATTGACGACCCTGATGGAGAAGGACTAGACAGATATTACTCATGTGCTTGCTACTCATGTGGAAAAGAAGGACACCTTTCACAGTATTGCACAAAGGAAAGCCATGAGTATCTAGGAGACTTCCTGAAAGAAGAAGTGGAGTTTGATCCACAAAAGATAGAAGATTTGATAGGAACGAAGAAGTCGAGGAAGAGAAAGAGCATGTGTCCCTAGAAGAACCCAATTTCGGTGAAAAAGGACCGGAGTCACATCACTTGTCTTAGTTGCAAGGATTTAGGTCATTACGCTAGCCACTGCCCAACAAAGAAACCCCGGGACTTGTCAGAAATATTATGTTTTCGGTGTGATGAAGCAGGGCACCTTGCCAGAGATTGTCCCAAGGCGAAGGAGACTCGTGATAGTTAGTGGTGTTTGTGAGAAATATAGTAGTAGCAGTGGGAACCTTGCTTTCATTTAGAGGTGTTGATTGAGAGTTATGGGAATGACATTGTAATAACTTGTGAAGCAATAGAAGTTGATACTTTTGGAATCCAAGAAGGAGATGCTATGAGTTGTTGGATGATTGTCAGTGCCTCTCTTGCTATCTCACCCAGACCAAGACCTAGAACCCATGGACTAGTTGACCCCAAACCCTTCTCGGATAAACGACCCCATTTTACCCAAGGATGTCTGTATGTTGTCCTGAGAACCCCTTCTGTCTTATGCCTACAGATGACAAACCTTTACGAGTCTTTTCTCAAAGGCCCGGAAACCATCATGACCCTGACTAGCGATCAGGATTATCCCAAGATCCCGAAGGACATGATGAAGCATATTCACCTAGAAGGAGATGCAGTTTATAAGGGTTATCCCTTCATGGAGAATGGAGTTGAACTTTGGTACGTGGAGGTATACCTCCACCGTGTGAAAGGAGTTTGCCCAAAGACTATGGGCCAATACTTTTTCATCTCCCGAGTACCGTGAACAGAATTCTTCGATTCTGTTCGTGAAGCTGCTATGGAGGCTATACGTCAGATTGAAGAAATACTCGAAGCAAGACTTCGTCATACCCAGGAAAGCCTGAGTAAGGTGCAGGCAGAGATGATGGAGATGAAGCACACGACCAATAGGATGAAGCAAAAGATTGATGATTTTACGAATCACATTGCACAATTCCCTTGGGACTGAAGCATCCTTAGCTAGGACAAAGGAATACAGATGGAAGGAATGTTGACCATACCCGACTATGTGGATAGTAGCAATTGTAGTGATGCACCCTTGTAAATTGGAGTATTGAATACTGGTTCAAGAAGTAATAAAAGATTTGATATGAGGAGAATATGGATTATGGATGAACCAGTGCATTTTTGTTTAATTGAACCTTACTGAGTGAACCCTGGACCAATAGAAAGGAAAGTGTTGCTCCAAGGAGTAGAGTTTGCACAAATAAGTTGGAGTTTATTTTGATATGAGGCTTACCCCAAGAGTATGAAGGAAAGAAGTACAGTTGGATTTTTAAGAGGGTGTAAGGCTGGAGTAGGGAACTATAGTGACCCCAAGGATTGAGTTATGGATACACAAGTTCTGACGTGGACCCTTTAGCCGAGGACCTAAGGAGGCTACATAATCACAAGGGAACCCTGAGACTTGTCAATAGTTATGTGTATCTGCTGTAGTAAAGCAGTGCATTTTGCTATGGATTGTACCAAGAAGAAGGAGTTTTGTGCTAAGTATTGGAGTTGAAGCAAGAAAATAGAAGTATAGTAGATCGTAGTAAGTTGAGAATCAATGCAGTTGGCATCAGCGTATTGATTTGGATTCTATGAATTGTCACTACATAAGTGAAGGGTGAAGACATGATGCAGGGAATAAGATTTTGAAGAAACTAGTGTTATTCATTTTAAGTGTGGTAGAATCCAGCACCGTTACCCGAATACACTAACTAGTGGTTAGATACGTCCGACTTGGAAAGGACTACCCAAGGATGAGCGTGAGTAATTACGCTCAGTTTGGTACCCAGAGAAAAAGGGATACCAAACAAAATTGGATGGATCTAAGAGAGCCAATGAAGTTGGATGTTGGAAGAATGATCAGTTGTAAACCGATGATGAGACCAAGTGTTACTAGTGGTGAGATGAGCCATAACCCACAGGACCCAGGACCTGTCAAGAAAGCAAGCTCACTCTTGCTGAAGGAAAACCCTTGGAAGAGGTTACGACTTTGTCAACAGACGAACGTATAGGTGTTTACGTTAAACCCGAGGGTTGTAAAGAAACGATAGATGTTTTGTTCAGCTTGCAGAATCAATGGATTTATCCGAACTTAGTTCGTTGACAAGAGAAAATTCTGCAATGCTTGTGAGGATGACCGAGTGTTAGAATTCGAGATTCACTAAACCATATACAAGGTAATGATTTGGGTGCGGGATGGATTGATCACCATACCGACTTACTCTTATTGTTCGCCTCTGTTATACGGGATGGTAAATTTGAGTGACTTACCTATAGTAGAGAGACGACGATGTCAAAAACCTTGTTTAAACCTTAGAAAGGTATAGAAAATTTTCCCTTGTACATGGCATGCTGTTGCCAACCGTAGGATATACAATGAGGATGAAGCCCAGACCCATTTTCTGCAGGGACCCAAATCAAATTGTTTAATGACCCCCATGAGATATCGATATTTGTTTAGTATTGGTGCCAGACTTGTCAGCTAAGAAGAGCTAGTCACCGAAAGAGCCTTACCAAGATGAAAGGATACACAGATTGAGGACAAAGATTTTCCCGCTACCGAAAGAGCCAGAGAAGGAAATACCCTGAAGATTTGAGAGGACCGACCCTGCTAAAGGATGGAGTACCTGAGTTTTGATGGAACCGTATCCAAGTTCTTAAGTGTGGTAGCACACTAGGCCACACCAATCAGTGGATTTGTTAGAAGACCCCCAAACCCTAACCTATTTCTTGCTAGCCTCTCTGAATCTCGAGGACGAGATTCATTTTAAGTGTGGTAGGTTTGTAACATCCCAAAATGCTAAATTTTGGAATGTTATAATAAATAGATAGATTTGATTGTTGTTTGATGTGCTGTGTGAAATTGAGTGAAATTTGAAACTTTTGAAAGTTAAATGAGAGGTAATAAAATGACTTTCCCAAAACTTTCACCTTGCTTTTTGATCTCCGAGGGAATTCAAATTCTTTTCAACACAAAACCCTAGAGTGAAGATAATATGACTAGTTCCATTTATTTTAAATGATAAAGGGCTTTGAAAGGATTTTGAATTTCACCCTCGAAATATTTTCAATTCAGAAACTTTAAGCAACTCAATGATTTTCCCGAGGGAAGATAAAATGACTTCTTCAAATTATAGGAAATATGAGTTGGAAGTTTTCTGAAACTTTCTGCAACTCAATTTCAAATATTGAGTTATTTGGGTTTTATTCAAATTATTTTTCTCCAAAAATAAACTATATGGAAAATAGCGTAACATGATTCCCTACAGGAGAAAATTGGAGATAAATAAATTTGAAGTCTTTTTGGTATTTTTAAAATGATTTTTCATTGGATTTTATTGCAACAGTGGCACTATTTGATTTATTAGAATTTTTGTGGATTTTATTTGATTGTAGAAAAATGTTCACTTTGTAGGAAAATTTTTCTGCAAATTTTGGTATATTATATGCCTATAGTTTATTTTATTTTATTTTTGTTTTATTCGTTTTTTCTTGTCTGTTAAAAAATTGTGTTAAAAAAAAGGGTTCTCCTCTGAACTGGGCCGGCCCAGCCGCCCGAGCCAGGCCACGGCCCAGCCTAGCGCAGCACCGCCCCATCTCCAAGCTCGGGACGAAGTCCTGAGCCAGTACGCTGCCGCCGCCGTGGTACCTTGGCCGGACTCCGCGCCACCCTTGCCCCTCCCGCACGCCAAGCCGACCCCCTCCCCTCCATAAATAGCGCCGCCGCCCGAGGCCCGCCTCCTCTCTACATCGCCGCCGCCTCTGCGCTGCATCGCCGCCGCCGCTGCCCTTGCTCGCCGCTGCTGCTGCCGCTGCTCCGCGCAACCCCGCCGCCGCACTCCACCCGCCTCCACGCGTCACCGCCGCCGCCCCGCGCTGCGCCCCGCAACCGCACGCCCAGCGCCGCCACCGCAGACCTCGCCGGAGCTCACCGCCGGCGGAGCCGAGCGCTCGAACCGCGCCCGAACCGCCGGTTTTCTTTGAACCGGTCGAAACGGTAATAAACCGCCCGGTTTTCTATTTAGGTTTTTCTGTTAAAAAACCCTAGATTTAGATTTCTTTTTTTTAGGTTTGTTATATAGAGATCGTTCGCTATTTAGCGTTCAGTAGTGAACGTTCGTTCTTTAGTCTTTTCCTTTTTCTTTTAGTTTCGGCCAGGGACCTGTCTATAATTATTACTTTTACGGATTAGCCCCTAAACTTTAAAAAGCCACAACTTTTTACTCATTGGTTCAAATCCAACGAAACCAACGCCCACGTCTTCGTTACGATCCCCTTTTTCCATTAAAACAACTTAAACATGTTTTTGAAAGTTTTAAAATTTGAATTCAACTAGATTTAAATTTGAATTTCATTTGATCATAACTTGAGTTTTATAACTCCGTTTTAGTTGAATCTTTTTGCAAATCGAAGCTCTTGACCTAAAATTTCTGATTAGGCCAAATTAACATAATTTTGGTACTGTTGGAAATTGTTTTATGTTTCAAGAGTCATTCGTTTTGTTTCTGAAGTTTTCCGAAGTGTTTATTCGTTCTGTCCGATCTTTCTGAGTGATTGCTTATGTGTGGTTACTATTGTTTGCTTACGATAGATTGATCGGAGTGAGACGAGTAGATCTATCATGAGTTCTGAGTGCGAATCTTCTACATCGTCAGTACAAGGCAAGTTCACACTTTGATCATATTTTCCAATACCCAGTTTTCATTGCATTAGTTATATCCTCAAACACATTGCATCATTAGGATCTCTTAACTTGTGGGACTGGGAAGTAGATTGAGGTAGAACCTATTACCTGCATTATTTTCAAACCATTGGGAGTTACTTCTATGTTTTCTTAGGTTGCTATGCTACGCTCGTAGACGTGGTTTGGGTTTGAGTGAAATCCATGACAGATGTGAGTTGTTAATTAATGGTTCAACTTAAGGTGGCTACTTTAATACACATCTGGGTGGATTGGTTGTGGCACCCTGGGAGTGAACCAGTGGTTGCCAGGCACCTGGAGAAACCAGTGTTGTCCTAGGGGATCCCGGAGGAATCGTGTGATCACCCTATTGGAATGCCACCCAGGCTCAAAGGGATCATACAATATTTTTCATGCCTAGAAACTTCCATGTGCAGCCACAAGCCATTATGGGCTCTGGCATAGTATGAGTAAGTTGTGTGAGCTCTTTCAGTGGTTGACTAGCAGATGTAGGGGGAATGTAGGTGTACCGGTCCACCCGGGGTAAAGAGTGAATGCTTCTGAAAGACTGTGTCTCGGTCATCCGTTTCTCAAACACCATGCAGTGCGAGAAACCAAACGGAGGCGATCGAGTCTTGTGGGAAAAGTGCACAAACCTCTGCAGAGTGTACAAACTATTCATGAGTAGCCCTGTCCCCGGTTATGGACATCTTTGAGTATCTAGAAGTGGATTATTTGTTGATCACAACACTCTATTTAATTAATTTGTTGGGTTAATAATGACTTTGGTTTGGGATTGAGATGGAGGAACCATTCTCAATTGTTCATGATTTAAATTTAACAAAGTAGTTATATAAATGCATTCCTTTGTGGTAGGGAAAAATCAGCTTTACGCAAAAACAGCCTTACAGCCTCCACCAGCCAAATATGCATGTAGTTGTAGGCATTGTTCATCATTATCATTACAGTGTGAATTTGCCAGTACATTCAATGTACTGACCTACATGGCTGCAACTTCTCATGTTGCAGGAATTATTCGACGAGTAAGTGTTACGTTAGGGTTGCGCTGTCTACACTCAATTTTGCCGTTGGTGTTGATGGGAATCTACAACCTTTGTTGCTTCCGCTATGATTGATTGAGGTAATAGTATTTACGTTACTTAATACATGTGATTTACCTCTGTTATAAATCCTCGAGTACTGTGTGTGTCAGCGTACCGATCCAGGGATGACTTGATCCATTCGGGTCGGGTTGCTACAGGTGCAAACCCAGTCCCCTCCTTGGCAACAACTTCCTTTTGATTGCTCAAAAGATTGTTGAGGTTCTTCTCACCTTGTACGCAAGACACAAGGCCTTTCTCAAGTTGCTTCTTCAATTTGGTATTCCCTTCAACAAGATGCACATGCTCACAACATGGGTTAGTAGCATTTGCATTATCAATGAAAACCATGTGAGGAAAAGTGGCTTTTTCCTTGGTGAGCGAAACTTGTAGTTGATCATGAGACTCTTTGAGGCTAGATGAACACTCTTCAAGACCTTGTGAGCCTTGTCAAGTGTATCAAACTCCTCCTTGAGTCTAGCATGGTCAACCACAAGTTTTGCCTTTTCGGAATTCAGCACACGAGAGACAACTAAAGCATGATCAAGATCTTTGTTTAATTTAGCATGATCATCGTTGTGTGACTCCTTAAGAGCCAAACGAAGACCACTCTCTTCCTCAAGCGCATTAGAGAGGTCCGATATCTCATCGGCATAGTCTCAACTATGACCCTCCATCTTAGAGATGGTCTCTTTGTGAGCCTCGGTCCTATCATTGGCTTCACCAATTGTTCCAAGAGAGCAACGAAGTGCTTCTTGGATTTACCTTTGAGCTTACACATAAAAGACTCAAACTCATTTTCCTCCATCTCCGCCCCTCACTTTCATCAATGCAATCCGTCAATGAAGGATTATAAGTGATAGTAGAATTGATGGTTGGGGTTACCTTGTTGGTGGCTTTAGCCATGAGGCACTTGGCACTGATGTTCTCATTTGGTGAGGCGGAGAGGGATGACCGTGGAGTTGTTGCAATTGCAACGGTGGCCATGGTAACCATCTTGTCATCTTCTTCATCGTCATCATCCTCATCATATTCTTCTTGTTCCACCAATACTTTAGGCTTCTTGGTGAAGTTGTTCTTGTTGGGGAACGACTTGGCCTTGTCTTTTCGGATAAGCTTGCTTCCATTGTCTTCCCTTTTTTCATATGGGCAATCCACAACAAAATGACTCACATTGCCACATTTGTAGCAAGTCCTCACTCATTGCTTGCCCTTGAAACCACTTGAATTGTTCTTGTTGAAGTTGGGCCTTGAATTCTTTTGTTGCCCCAAAATTTCCATGAAGCAAGAGCCATGTGCTCATGATATGCATATTTGGTGTCTTCGGGGCAACAATCCTCTTCATCCTCTTCATCTTCCTCTTCCACACAAGCCTTGGCCTTCAAAAAAAAGATTGGTCTTCTTTGATCGTTGAGCTCGCAACACCGCATTGTCGGTGGTCTTGTCCAAGATTCTCATTGCAACAAACTCATCCAACACTTGACTTGAGGACAAGTTGTGGAAGTCCGGCCTTTCGCGGATGACGAAAGACATGGCCTTGTGATAGGGCATCATGGCCTTGAGAAACTTGCGCTTGATCCAATTTTCATCCGTATCTTTGCTCCCATGATCTCGGAGTGAGACCGCAAGAGTAGTTAATCTCCGATACAGTTCACGGGGTTCTTCATCTTCGACCATGGCAAACTCATCGGCTTCATCTTGCACAACTTCATAGTTTGAGCGTTGAATGCTTGCGCTTCCCTTGTACAAGGAAAGAACATGCTCCCATGCTTCGTTGGCCACAGAGAAAGGTCGAAGATGTGTTATATCTTCGGGAGGAATGGCTTCTTGAAGAATGCAAAGAATGGACTCATTGAATTGATGATCCACGACTTCTCTTGGAGTTAAGTTGTATGGATCATGCGGGTAGAAGCCTTGCTCAATGATTCTCCAAAGATTAGTAGAACAATGATTTAAATGATGTTTAAAGCGAAACGTCCAAGTAGCAAAATTAGCATTTTTACAAACTTAGGGGGAGGACCAACGGAATTTAGATGCGGGGAGGGAATGGGTCCTCCATAATTAATGGGTGGTTCAACATGGGCCAAGATGCCACTCCCGGTGTTAGACACGGGTACTTGATCACTACTAGCTTCTCCCTTCTCGGGAAGAGCATCCGTCACCTTGTTAGTGGGACGAGCCAGTTCCAACGGCGCAGTAGATAATTTAAGACCATCAAGAAATTCTTTGAACATGCCTTTGACCTCAGTCATCATTGAGGTTTTCAATGTGTCCAAAGCCGCATTGAACTCCTCACGAGAGACCGAGGGTCCCCCATCAGACGTAGACAAGGACGGATTCCCACCGGGGTGCTCCTCCGTCTCGACTACGTTGTCACACATACTCTTTGGATGGTAAAGTCCTTAATAAAGAGATGAGGCTCTAATACCAATTGAAAGGACCGGTATGGTTGACTAGAGGGGTGTGAATATGCAACTAACAATTTCTAGCTTTTCTTAACCAAATTAAACTTAGCATCAAGATAGGTTGTCTAGATGTGCAACTAGGTGGGCAACCTATATGATGCAACAATAACAAGCACACAAGCAAACAAGCTATACACCACAACAAAAGCTTGCACAAGTAAAGGTAAGAGATAACCACAAGTGGAGCCGGTGGAGATGAGGGTGTGTTACCTAAGTTCCTTCTCTTTGAGAGGAAGTACGTCTCCGTTGGAGCGGTGTGGAGGCACTATGCTCCCCAAGATGCCACTAGGGCCACCGTATTCTCCAGACACTCTCACACAATGCGAGGTGTCGTGATTCCACTAGTGGTGCCCTTGAAGGCGGCGACCGAACCTTTACAAACAAGGTTGGGGCTATCTCCACTACTTAATTGGAGGCTCCCAACGACACCATGAAGCTTCACCACAATGGACTATGCCTCCAAGGTGACCTCAACCGTCTAGGGTGCTCAAACACCCAAAGAGTAACAACATCCGCAAGGCATTAGTGGGGGAATCAAATTTCTCTTGGTGGAAGTGTAGATCGATGCCTTCTCAACCAATCCTTAGGAAATCAACAAGTTTGATTGGCTAGGGAGAGAGATCGGGCAAAAATGGAGCTTTGAGCAACAATGGAGCTTAGGGAGGGAAGAGGTGGTCAACTTGGGGAAGACGACCCCCCTTATATAGCATGGGGAAAGATCCAACCGTTATCCACCAACTCAGCCTGCGACACGCGGTACTACCGCACCAGACTTGCGGTACTACCGCAAGGCCATGCGGTACAACCGTAAAGCAGTGCGGTACTACCGCTCGCGTGGCAGGAGCCAGATGCGGCCCTGTTGCGTATAGCAATGAACGGTAGTACTGCCGGAGCGGTACTACCGTGCGCCCTTGTGGTACTACCATAAGGCAGGGAACAGTCTGGGCTGGGAGAGGCACGGATTAATAAAATTACATTTGTGGCTACATCCGCTGAGTTTTGTTCGATGCAAAAACCCGGCACGGTACTACTGCTCACATGGAGCGGTACTACCGCATAAGGTGCGGAAGTAAAAAAATTACTTCCGCTCCTACTTCCGCGTCAGCCACGGCCCTGGGGCAGAGGCCACGGTACTACCGCGATCCAGGCATGGTACTACCGCAATGTGCGGTACTACCACAACCACGGGCGGTACTACCGCTCCCTTGAGTGGTACTACCGCATGCCACAGAACAGTAGTAGTAGGAAGCATATGTCTTTTAAACGATAAGGAAAACAGTCGGTGCTCCAAAGAAGCAAATGAAAGGTGGTGCAAAGGGATAGATGTGTACGTGTTTATTCCACCCTATCCTTTCCGAAGCGGACCCCTTTTTAATAGTACGGCATTCCTATGACTCAATTCCACTGAAAAGAAACGAAAGGAAACACCGTCTTCGATAGACTCCGAGGGGCAACGAATCGTCTTGTGCCTAGACATGAGATATCTGAAAAGCTCAATGCACACGATTAGTCCGCAAATGCATTGTCATCAATCACCAAAACCACTTAGGGAGAAATATGCCCTTACGGTAACCCCACTTGAGCTTAAACGATGAGTATGACCTATGATCAAATGTTTTCATTTGACTCCTAAGTCAATATACTCATATATATATTACCTAGTCATCGCCAATTGCATGATATATGCTAGAATGTTTGTGCATGCTTTGCCACATATTTATTTGCTATCTCATTGTGTGAGCATGTTGAGTGCATATTCTTCTCTCATTCGAGGACATCCATTTGTTGCTTTGATTCTTTGGATTTCTTCTTCTGCCAAATGGATGGACAAGAATGCCTAAGTACCCCCTCTAGCTATCTATGCTTTTCTTGTCTCAAACTCTATTCATGCTACATCACAAAGTTTGATCAAGTCAAATTCGAACCCTCTGAGTGAGGAGCACTCGGAGTCACCGATTCATCATAGACTTCTTCCAAAACCTCTTAGTGCATTTCGGTCTGACCGATTCTTTCCTTTCGGTCATACCGAGTCCATTAAGTTGATCTAGGTTTTCAATCTCAGTGCAACCGATTATAACAATTCGGTCACACCAAGTTGAAGTAACTTTTAACAGTTTTGCATCTTGGTGCCACCGAGTCGTTCCACTCAGTCACACCGATAGGGTCTGGATATATATACCCATGGACCGAACCTTGGAAAGTTTTCCGAATCTTTTCGCCCGCGCCTATTCAGCTCCGCCGACTCGAGGTCTCTGGATCATACTCTCATCACCCACGACCTCCTGCCGCTGGTCTCCGCTGCTGTCAACAGAAATCTGCGCTGCTGTTGTCGCAGGAAGCGAACTCACCGCCGAGTTAGGGTATGAGTTCGACCGTTTGTGTTCTCTCAATCTGATTCTTAGCATAAAGTCAATGCCATGATTCTTGCCACATTTGAGATCAACCTATCTATCAAGAACTCCCTTTAGATTAGATTTGATTCAAAATTTTAGGGTTAGGTTTTCGCCGAACTCATCTCAGGCCGACCGAGTTGTAGAAATCGGTCTCACCGATTAGGATTAGGCCATTGCACTTGTAACGTTCGGTCTGACCGAAACTTACAAATCGGTGTGACCGAGTTCAACTCTTAGTGAAACCCTAGCAATCTTGGAGTCACCGAACTGTGTCTCCATCTGACCGATTTCACTAGTTTAGACTCTCAAAGTTGCTTCGGTGTCACCGAGTTTAACAAATCGGTAGCTCCGAAATGCTTTCTGTAGAAACCTAAAACTAAGTTTTTGACTCAATTGTTTTGCAAAATCTCTAAACTTTGTGATGCTCATCCACTCTACCTCAACTATATCTATTCACAGGGTCAGCTTGCAGTTTCAAATATGTCTGAGGGCAGTGATAGTCAAAACAGGTCGGAGGAGCAGGCATAACTGAGTGAGGGCTCTAGTCCCTCCAACAGCAGCTACTATGAGAGCTGCAGAAGCACTCCAAGCAATCTGCCAAAGGCTGCCACCAAGACAAGGAAGAAGATAACTTCTGATAGTGGGGATGAAGACTTTGTGTCTCCAGAGGTCACTTCAAAGAAGAAGGCTGTCAATAAGGAGGAATTTGCTAGAGTTGTCAAGCCTGGTCTGAACAATAAGGCCCCTGCCAAGAGAGCTCCAATGTCAAAAGTCAAAGCTTCCACTCAATAAACCATGGTGTTTACTCTTGAAACAAGAGACGATGAGCTAGCAGGATCTAAGAAGAGAGCTTGGAAGACTACTGCCAGAGTGATTGGCAAGCCATCCATGAGAGATGATGATGATGCTGCTGATGATGATGAGCATGTTGCACCTGCTGCAAAGACTCAGAAGCTGATGGGGGATGCCATCAAAGCCAGGGATGCTCCATCCATGTCCAAAGCTGCCCCCAAAGCTTCAGCACCAAGAGATCTACTAGAGACATTCATGTAGTTGTAAAGAGCAAGGCCCCAGTGCCAAATGTTCCAGAGGAAGAGGAAGATCAAGAAGAAGAATCATCATATGATGATGAGTCCATGATGCTCAGGAAACTTAAGCCAAAAATTCCAGATCATAATGATACTCATCTTGTTGCTGAAAACATGAAACTGAGAAAGGATGCAGGTCTGAGATGTTGGAGACAGACTGATCCATATGCTACTAGGAGAAATACTGTTGTGGATTATAGATTTCACACCAAGGAGCAACATGACTTCTATGAGACAATGTTGTTGGACAAGAAGCCCATTGTTTGTGACATGAAGTGGGTTGACTAGAAATACATCAACAAGCATGCTCATTTCTTTCCAGGTGGGCATAAAAGCTTCATGCAGAATGAAGTTAACAAGTTTGTGGGAAAGAAACTGACTAGATGGAATGATGAGATGATTATGCAATTCTACTCCACTGCTCATTTCTCTCTAGATGGTAGAATTGTATGGATGACTGAAGGAACCAGATACCAATCAACTATTGCTGAATGGGCAAGCATGATTAGTGCCCCCAAGGAGAATGACAATTACACAGATGTGTATGCCAAGCCCACGAAGGATCATGACTCTATGGCAAACATGTAAAAGCGGATTCCTGACAAAGATTTGAAGACTCACAAGTTTGGCTCCATATATCATCTGTTGTCTGGACTGACCACCATCAACACTATACGGAGGCACACCTTGTTGCCCAAGTCAAGAGATCATAGAATGATCCGAGGTCACTCCATTAATTTGCTTCACATGTTTGATGTTCCCGAGAAGTTCAAGGTCATGAGCCTGATTGTGGAGACAATCAAGAGGACATCAGCAGACCAGAAAAGGTCTTGTGGATATGCCCCTCACATTCAGATGCTTATCAACTACAAGTGGGAGAAAGGGACATATCTGCTTGACAAAAGGCATCTACCTCTTAGGCTAGATTTCAAGGACAATGAAGCTGTCATGGATGCATCCCATCCTACTTCAGTTGAAGGCCAAGAAAAGATTGCACAAGCAAAGGCAGCAAAGCTAGCAAGTGCTTCTGGAGCTCCTAAGACCAAGCAAGATCAGCTCAGTTATCTACTTGAGGCCACTCGGTGGATTGAGAAGAGTTTGGCCAACTTGACTCAGAATCAAGCAAGCCTTGAGAGGATCATTGAGACTAAGTTCTATGATCTAGATGTGAAGGTCACTGAGATCCAGACTGCTGTGGAGAAGCTCAAGGAAGATGCTGAGGATAGAGATACAATAGATGCTTTTCATAGAGTCCTAAGAGGACCAAGACCTTCAGTTGTGCTAGTTGTCGAGCCCAGGCCTACACTTTCAGCTCCTGCAGCCACTACCACAGTTGTTCCTCCAGTATCAACACCCCCAGTTCCACAGACTTCATCGGAAGCATTTGCAGATGCTCTTATCTCCACGCCATCTACGTACACCGGAGCCACCAGTGAGAAGACTTGTTCTGCAGCTCCCGGAGATCGTGCCTAGAGTGCTGCTTAGCACTATGCATTTTTGAGCTTTTTGGTAACTTGTTGCCAAAGGGGAGAAAGTGTATAGATCATTAGGCTTCGAGAGAGAGTGTTTTGCTTCTCTTTGTTGGTTTTTGCTTGCTACGTCATTTGGTTGTTTTGTTATTGCTACAATTTGCTTATGTGTTTGAGATACTACTTGTGCTTGATCATATCATACTATGCTTAATGTGTGCCTATTTGATTGTGTGTGATCGTTCACTTGTTATTTTGGTGATGAGTGCTTATTTCTTAAATCTTATCATTTTGAGCGCTCCACCAAGATGTATGTGACATGGAAGAGTAACCCATGATCTTAATCGATTGTGCATTTGCATTCAAAAGCAAATTTTAAATAATGCACAAATTTAGGGGGAGCTCTTTCTTCTCACATACTTCTCAAAGCGACGATATATTTCATTCTTAATATCTTTTGTTGAAGCTTTGATCTATTTGTTGTCATCAATTACCAAAAAGGGGGATATTGAAAGTGCAACTAATCCCCGGGTGGTTTTGGTAATTAATAACAATATATAGCTCATTGAACTAATATCCTTTTAAGATAAATATTTCAGGAAGTTCAATGGTTGGCATGGCATGGATTAGAAATGTGGACCCCTCAAAAAGTTACGGACAAAGATTGTCAAAAGCTCAAGACTCTACATTTTCATATTAGTGATCCAAGATCACATTGAGTCCATAGGAAAAGCCAATACTATTAAAAGGGGATGAGGTGTTGCTTAATGGTCTACTTGCTCAAGTGCTTAGTAATATGCTCCAAATCCCTCAACCACTTTCTCATTTCCACATATGTCCCAAACCTAAAAGTCAAACTCGGCCCCACCGATTTGATCTATCCGGCGCCACCGAGTTCACATGACATAGCCACTGCTACAAACCCTAACCAATTTGGTCTCACCGATAGGGATCTCGGTCTCACCGAGATAGGTATGCAGACTCTCAGTTTCCTCTTCATAATGTTTCGGTCTCACAGAGATGAGCAAATCGGTCCCACCGAGTTTGCCTGACCAACACTCTGTAATCGGTCAAACCGAGTTGAGGTTTTTCCCTAACCCTAACGCATCGGTCTCACCGAGTTGATAATGCCGGTCCCACAAAAATGTCTAAGATTCACATTTTGAACTACTTCGATCTGACCGAGTTTGTTTATTCGGTCTGACCGAGTTGGGTCAAATGTGTGTAATGGCTAGATTTTGTGTGGAGGCTATATATACCCCTCCACCCCTTCTCCATTAGAGAGAGAGCCATCAAACCGTGCCTACACTTCCACTATTCATTTTCTGAGAAATAACCAACTGCTCATGTGTTGAGACCAAGATATTCCAATCCAACCACAAGAATCTTGATCTCTAGCCTTCCCCAAGTTGCTTTCCACTAAAATCTTCTTTCCATCATATCCAAATCTGTGAGAGAGAGTTGAGTGTTGGGGAGACTATCACTTGAAGCACAAGAGCAAGGAGTTCATCATCAACACACCATTTATTACCTTTTGGAGAGTGGTGTCTCTTATATTGGTTAGGTGTCACTTGGGAGCCTCCGACAAGATTTTGGAGTTGAACCTAGGAGTTTGTAAGGGCAAGGAGATCGCCTACTTCGTGAAGATCTACCCTAGTGAGACAAGTCCTTTGTGGGTGATGGCCATGGTGGGATAGACAAGGTTGCTTCTTCATGGACCCTTCGTGGGCGGAGCCCTCCGTGGACTCACGCAGTCGTTACCCTTCGTGGGTTGAAGTCTCCATCAATGTGGATGTACGATAGCACCACCTAACGGAACCACACCAAAAACATATGTGGCTCCAATTGCATTTGCACTCTCCAACCCCTCCCTTTACCTTCATATGCAATGCTTTACTTTCTGCTGCCACAACTCTAGAATTGCATGTGTAGGGTGATTGCTTGACTTGTGCTAATTTGCTAAAAAAACTGTCAAAACTTAAAATTGGGAAAAGGCTGAGTTTTTATTTCGTCAGGTAGTCTAATCACCCCCTCTAGACATACTTTCGATCGTACATATCCGCCTATTGAGCAATCAGCTAGCGTCTCTCTAGTGTTGTGTGACAAGAGCATTTTCCGCGGATTCCATATTTTCTGCTCAATCCTTGTTGCACAACCACACTTATCTATTCGTGCATGTGTTTCAGTGTGCCACTCATTGCCATTGGTCTACTTGTTACATTTGCGAATTTGTGAATCTCTTTCAACATTATTGACTCTTGCTAACATTTTGCATTAAATTTTGTGCTACTAACCTCACCGAGCTAATCCATAAGCCTTATTGTGTAGGTGTGAGAATTGACAAGAATCGGTACCAACTGTCCTATTTCCTTGATACATTTTTGAGTGATCATTGATCCATTTTCAACATCGGGTAAGGTACATTGGTCTAGTTCTTCTCTTTCTCCCACTCACCACTACTCGAGTCTTGTGATGGATAGGCAAAGCATTTCATCTCCAGTCTTCGATAACAACTGCGCGAACAACTACTCGACACATCCATGGAACATGCATGCCATCGAAGCTTTCAATGCCAACATGAAAACTCGAGTGGACAAGCTATGTGCCTTGATGATCACTCGAACTTATTCATCCTTGCCATCTTCACGATGGCGACTCTCAAGTCACAAGTCTTCAGAGCAAACAAATGATGCAATCGCAAGTCATCCACGTCCACACCGTGTGACGCCCGAAGACCGACGTCCCAGAAGATTCCAGAAGATTCCAGATGTTTCGGGTTCTCCCGTGTGTTTCTTTTGTGCTTGCCTTATTTATTTTTGCATTGCATCATGTCATCATGCCATCATGTCTTATTTCTTTTGCATCTCAACCAAATAAATTGTGTGGACCTTCGGTCCATTTAAATCGAGGGAAGGATGACTTCTCTTTATAACATATCCTCCTAATATTATGGAGCTATTATAAATAAATATTCCATTTGTTTGGAATTAACCCAACACACTTGCATATTTTCCCCATGCCTTCTCTTTCGCAATTCCTTGCCTCAAACCTTGTCTATAATTCTTTTCCGTTGTTTCGAGGTTCCTCCAAAAATCCGAACATTTTTGGACACTTCAAAAACCAAGCCCTAGTTCAAACCCATTTGAATTATATTCAACGAGTTTGAATTTAATTCCTGCAATCTTGCCACTTATATTTTTCTGTGAACATACCCATTTTTCCAAGTCCAAGGAATTTAACCTCATGTGCGAATTCTTTTCCTAAGTGCCCCTTTCTGTTTCCTCTCTCTTTTTCTTCTCTATTTTGTTTTTATTTTAGAAGAGAGGGAAAGAGAGATTCCAGCCCACTTGGGCCTTATAGCTACAGCCCAGGCCGCAGCCCGTTCCCTCCTCCTAACCCTAGCGGTGCCCGACCCCTCCTCTCGTTCCTCTCTCCCTCCGCCGCCAGAACGTCCTCGCAGCCCCATCTCCACCCGATCCCCTCGATCTCCCGACTCCTTTTCTCTCGCTCGTTCGAGCCATCGACCCCACACTCTCCTTCCTCCGTTCTCCCGAGCCCGATCTATGACCCTCTCGTTCTCTCGCCCGAACCGCAGCACCCCCCTCGCTCTCCCCTCGCAGGCCCCGAGCCCGACCTTCTCTCTCGATCTCCCTGCGCCTCGCCCCGCATCGCCAAGGCCTCGCCTCCAGCGCCCAGCGCCCTCGCTCTTCCCCTGCCGAGCGCCTCCCCGTCCTCAAGACCGCAGCCAGCAGCCGCGTTTCCCCTCATCGCCCCGAGCGATCTCCAGTGAGGCCGCTGCCCCAAGCGTGTGGCCTCCCCTCCTCGACCCCAGGGCCGCAGCCGAGCCGCCCGGCTTCGTCCCGCACCGGGGCCTCCTCCTTGCCTCGCCATGGTGTCCGCGGGCCGGCCAGGAGCAGCGCCGGCGCCGCCCCTGCCTCACCTCCGAGCCACCAGCAGCGCCCCTCCTTCGCCAAGTGCCTCGCCGGAGCACCCTGTTGCAGCGAGCCTCTCCCTGGTTGGCCTCTTCTTCCTCCCCGAACAGGAGCTCCGCCTCACCTGCTTCACGCCAAGGCCGAAGCCGCCCACTTGTCCATCGCCTCCTTGCTGTTGCCTCCGTGAAGCTCGAGCGTGGTCTTTCTTTTGTGTGCATCGGATTTGCCATGTTCCTCTTCCAAAGACGCCAAGTGCCCGACGACCAAGTGTACGACTACAGGGTTTCGCCAAGTACCCCAACGGCACGACCACAAGAACCCGAGTACAACTACAGCTCGTGTGTTTTTCGTCAAGTTCGACTACCGACGACTTGAACATCTACGACGCGAGAACGAGACCCGCCAAGTACCACGACACCGACCCGAACATCTACGGAAAAACGAGCTCCCTGAACGACTACCGTCGACCCTCGAGGACCCCGTGGAACTTTCGGACCGCAAGTACCACTACATAAACGTGTACCCCTACGTCAACGATGACTCGACAAGGACCCCGCCGGCAAGTACCACGACACGATAACGTGAACGACTACTTCCTCTATGACTCGTGTACCACTACTTCCACTACGTCCCTCAACGACTCGAACCGCCCCGAAACGAACGCTACGAAGGTATAACCCCGAAACGATGACCCGTGGACGATGCTTGTGTTGTATGAAATGTTTGCCCTTGTGTGCACCGTGCCCGTTTCGTCCTTTTGTCATGCTCCTCGGTTGCATCGTCGCCGACTCGTGGGAACCCGGTGACGGGATCACCCCACCTTTCATCTTGTTCCACTCGCTCACGCCATCTTTCTTTTGCCCCGGTCTCTCAACGAGTTACCGGAACCGAGATGTTGCCGTTGCATCATTTTCAGATCGTTGCCGTGGCACCCTTTCCTTCCACCACGGTGACAATACTTCATATCTCTTCATGTTAACCTTTAATTAATAAATTGCATAAAACTTGATCATGTCATCCGCATCATGTTAACAACATTTAAAATGTGTGAATTGTTGTTTGCTTAAATTGCTAAACATGCATATGGGGATTTTTCCAGAATTGTTGTTGTTATTTCCGGCCTCATTTAAACTTGCCTAAATAGGTAGTTTGCTCTTGCTTCACCTCTTGCCATGTTAAAAACATTTAATCTTGTCTTGTAAATAAACGAGAGTCAACTAAATAAATAACATGTGGTGTTTCGTCAATATGCAACTCGTTGCATATTGAGCTCCACTTAACTTGTAATACTTGATTATGCACTTTTCCATGACATGCATAGTTAAACCGGACATGCATCATACTTGTTTGTGCATCGTATGCCATGTTTATGCTTGTGTGTTTACCGTGTTGTTTGCTTCTTTCCGGTTGCTTCTCTTGTTAGCTTCGGTTTCGTCCGGAGTTGTGAGGATTCGCTCGACTATGTTGCTCCGTCTACTTCATGGACTTGTTCTTCTCCCTCGTGGAATCCCAGGCAAGATGATCATACCCTTGGGTACCTTTACTACCATTGCCATGCTTAGTTGTCTCGATGCTATCGTTACATGTCGCACTACCCATCTTTTATGTCAGCCTCTCCTTGTTTCCATGAAACCTCTAACCTTTGAAACCTTCCTAGCAAAACCACTATTTGGCTATGTTACCCGCTTGCTCAGCCCCTCTTATAGCGTTGTTAGTTGCAGGTGAAGATGAAGATCGTTCCAGGAGGGAACTTGTTGTTGGAATATCACAATATCTATAATTATTATTAACACACTTATATATTGGGCATGGGTGGAAGGCTTGGCCTTTTTCTCGGTGTTTTGTTCCACTCATGCCACCTTAGGCGCCGATAAACCGGCATTATGTTCCTTGATTTTGCATTCCTTACACGATGGGTGGATGGGGACCCCTTGATAGTTCGACTTTGAATAAAACTCCTCCAGCAAGGCCCAACATTGGTTTTAATTTGCTCATAATAACAACTTAATTAATTAATTAATTGCATAGGGGGTCATGTCCCCGGGTTCTTAATTCTACATAACAGGGGGGGCCAGTGCTGATGGTGTTGGCCCGAAACGGGCGGACTGCGGGAACCACCACGGGGAAACTCGAGGATTGGTTCCTGTAGGATGTCCCATCCGGTCGTGGCCTGAGACGAGATACGCGTGGCTACTATCAGGGTGTCGGCACGCCGGGAGGTCTTGCTGGTCTTGTTTTACCATTGTCGAAATGTCTTGTGCACCGGTATGCCGAGCCTGATCGGATTTCCCTAAGATAAGGGGTGGTGATATTATATTTATCACTTCAGCTAATCGTGAGAGCTTGTGATGGGCTAAGTTGGGACACCCCTGCAGGGTTATAATCATTCGAATGTCGTGCCCGGGTTATGTGGCAGATTGGAATTTGTTAATGTCCGGTTGTAGAAAACTTGACAGAGGATCCGAAGTAAAACACACAACTGTGTGAGTAACCGTGACTGTCTCTTTTCACTTTGAGAAGAGAACACGGTGGGGTTATCTTTGACTCGTATGTAGTTCAGGATCTTTAGCGATCACTACTAGTTGCGACCGATTGCGTAGATGCTCATCTTATTCTTGTACTCGTAAGTTAGCCACCATATTATGCTTAACCGCTGCTGCAACCTCACCACTTTACCTCTTCCTACCCACAATGCTTTGCTAGTCTTGATACCCATGGTTATGGGATTGCTGAGTCCTCGTGGCTCACAGATACTACCACTCCAGATGCAGGTTCAGACGAGAATGATGCAGGAGCTGGTTCAAGTACTTTCGGGAGCTCGATGAAGAGAGTGTCCGTATGCTTGTGACGTTTTCGACGATCAGTAGTGGTCTCTACTAGGGGCGATTCGGACCTGTGGCTTTTTGTTTTTGGTATCTTCTTTTGGATCTTCGCCCGTAGTCGGGTTGTGATGTTTTGCTTATGTAATGTATTGTGTGAAGTGGCGAGTGTAAGCCAACTATCTCCTTTTGCAATTTCATCCCTATTTTTACATGAGTCGTGCAAAGATACCAAACTTGAGATCATTCCAGAATGGGCTTATACCTTTAAGTCGTGCCTCGACACGTAGGAGGTATAGTCCCATCTTGGGCATTAGAAGTTGGTATCAGAGCCTTCTCCGACCTAGAAGCCCCCACTGATTGATCGAATCGTTGACGGTTGAGTCTAGGCACACACTTGAAAATGTTTTGAGTCCTATATATATATATATCGGAGAGTAGGAATTCTTTTGCTCCTCATCTCTTTTCACTCTGGTGAGGACTCCTGACGATTACTCTTCTCTTCTACTCTCAAAATTCACCAAAAAATTTTAGGATCACGCGAGTATTGTTTGGATTGTTCCGATGTCTTTGTGACGAGAACATTGTTCTCGATGTCTCCTGTCATTTAGGGGTTGTGGCAGTGTCCCGGGGAGTTGAGCTCCGAGGTGTTGTCGTCACAAATATATCGCATCAGTTCTGGAATACTTAAGACGGCCGACATCGAAAACTCTCCTATGCGGTTAGTGGCAAGATAACCCCGACATCACCCAGTACTGGGGAGGTAGTTCGGGAGTATTGCCATAGTTTGTATAGTAGATGCGTTTCGAAGGTCCGAGGTAAACGGTTTCCGGAAATAAATGGTTATGTGTTGAAGGATGGATACAGCTGGATGTAGGATTAGAGTTGATTGCGCGGTGCTTCCCCTGTATCCCCAACACCTGATTGCATAACTGGAAACTTTCAGAAATTAATAAGTGGGTTCATCTAGTAGTTCTAGGCATTCTTCCAACGAATGCATGATATGGAGTTCGGGGTTCTACATTGAGTGAAGTGGTTTTATGGCCGATGTTCCGATCGGGAGTTGCATCTTAAAGGGTCCTTGGCTATGCTGATCCGGGGATTGCAAAACCCTTTTGTAACACGTTCCATGAGCTTTCAGCACGAATATGTCAAACGAAGCTTCTATCTTGTAATTGTTATATCTGCTCCTTGTTGCTTTTATTTATCTTTTGTTCTCCCTAGTGGCTTCTCGACAAGTTGATGTACCTACGGAATTCATTCGTTCAATTCTCCTTTCGAATGATATTGTGAAGATTATGTTACAACATATTTGTCCTTTGTTTTGATTTGATTCTGGTATTCGAGTTGCTTCGATGTCAAATGTTGATTCCATACCTTTCCTAAGCAGTGTTCTCATATTTCTATGGGAGTGCTAATTCTTCTTGACCATCGAGATTTTCATGTTATTTCTTTTCAACTGGTGTGCCTTCTCTTCAAGTTATTCGATACGGACACCGTTGAGAAATCTGACGATTTGTCTGTTTCATTCATCCCAAGTTGTCTTTGTTTTCCCCACCCTCCCACCCTTCTTCTTCTCGGAGCTAGAAATTCTCAAATGAAATATCCATTTTATTCATGTGATATTTCTTCATTCTTTTCCTTCAATGTTCTTCTCCGGTGGAATAAATTCAAGCCCTCGTCATAATCATATCTCTTCCTTTTTGTTTAACATGTTTTTTCCCATGTTGAAATTTCTTATCCGAAGGCTCTCTTAGTCATTCAACTCTCCTATCCATATCCGGTGTACAAGATATCTCAGAAGATTTGTGTTTCAATTCTTCTTCCGTTCAAACTATTTTGAGGTGGTTATCTCGCTCAAGCCATTTAATTCAACCGGTGCAGTATCTCTTAAGCAATCTTTTTCAACGGTGATTTCTTTAGTGGGCCCTAACCCGCAGGTCTTTTCCCAGGATCTTACCTGACTCTTCTAATTTTTTTCTGGAGTTATACTCAAATTCTTTTCAAAGTGAGACGTAAGTATGAATCCCATCAGTCACAGTCCTTCTCCAAGACCGCTTTCAAATTCTTGTTCATCATTGGTTCAACCTTTTAATTCTTCATTACGGAGTGCCTATACAATTCATGGTGGTGTATCTCACCGTCTTATCAGATTTTGAAGACTCGAAGACGAGTTCCTAATGAATCCTTATCCGTTCTTCCAAGATTCGTGGTTCTAGCTTCTTGCCATCCTCATTATTGTTCCGATGGTGGTGTATCTCACCGTCTTATCACACCGTCTTATCAGATTTGCGCTGGAGTGTCTCGTGAAGTCTCAAATTTTCTAGGAATGGGGTTACTGGTCTGGAAGGTTAAACATAACACTACGGGGTTGCAATTGATCGTGGAGGTTGTAGCAGAAGTCTTCAGTGTCAGTTGGCTGTCGAGGTAGAATCCTTGGTGCATCTTGTCTTGCGGGTCTTCAATTGGGGAGAGAGAATAGAGGGAAGAAGCAGCGTAGAGGAGGGAAAATGCCTAAAGGGGGTTCTATAGTGCAGGTGCAACAAACAGGTGCAAAAAGGCCGAAACAAAAGAAACAAGGCAAGGAAGATGATATAGCCATGCACTTGTTGTCTGGGGCAAAAGCGCGACTTATATCAAAACACAAGCAAATAAAAGCAAACAACACACAATCATGGTTCTATTCGAACCATCATACGGACTCGACTGCGCATAGGGGGTACACGACTCATCCTACCCTAGGGGTTCTCGGACTCAGTGCCGTGACTTGTGCCTCGTGCAGTCTTCTGGGCTTCCTCAGGTGTTGCTATGTCCCCTATAGTTGCTTGATGAACGATCCGGGTTGAGCTTGAAGAATCTTCAACAACTTCTCGCCTGGTGAGGTAATGTGTTGAAGGTGCCTCCTTGTGGCTGGTGTTGACCTGTCTTCTCTTGTCTCTTTAATCAGCACGATCCCTTGTGCCTTCTGGGGCGTCGAGGGTACCAGGTAGGCAATCCATATGCAATGCCAATTACAAGGCATAATAGAGGTCCAACATGTCGGTTTCGTTGTTGAAAACATCGACACCAAGAGCGGGGGACGAAGAGAACCGTTTTCTTGCTCACTATAGTGAGGCGGACCAAATGGCAAGGTTCTCATCCACCGGTGGTTGCCGATACAACAACGGTAGTGACATGATTACTCTATTAGCGATATATATCATGATTTTGCACAACCTATACCCTGGTCACCATAGGCTAACGTTGCATCTTCTTGGGGCACTGTCAAAGGTGTCACCATCTTCTGGGTCTTCATGTATTCATTCCCCGAGGATGGATTTTCTGTTGGTATCGACTTGTCGTGGTGTCACCAATCTTCCGTGCAAAAGTGGTGGGTGAGTGTTTGGCAAGGTGCACTCCACGAGGATTACGGAAGATCCAGTGGTCAGGGGCATAAGGGTTTTAGCGACCAAGGTTTTGAAGGGGAAGAGATCAAGTATAGCCTAGCTTTCGAAAAACTGAGAAGGGAAGAGAAGTATAGATAGTTTTGAAAACTAGTAGTAGTTTTGAAAATAGTTTTACCCTAACTAACGACCATGCTAACTATGGCTTCCTACAGTCAGGATGGCTCTGATACCAGCTCTGTGGGGACCCCGACTCATAAGCCGTGATCACCGAATGCACGTGTACAGTGATCCCTGAGATCAATGCTCACTGAACACACAGAAGCTGAATAACAAGAGTCTTACATCCTTACATACCGTGTTACACAAGTAGGACCATAATGGTCAAGTCTTGAGTATATCATCGCAGCGGAAATCTTCAAAGACAACTAGGACCCATGCCATTTGCCTTAACCCTACAGGCATTCTGACTGGGAAGCGTCCTAGCTCGCATGCTCGTCGCCAAGAAATCTTCATCATAACCTGTTCTCTCCTGCCTGGCCAATAAAATAACCAGTGGCAAGCCAATGAGTACATTGAATGTACTCGCAAGCAACCCAAGTGTGATGACAGAATAATTATGCAAGGCTCTACTGCTAAATTGGCAGTTTTGCGGAAAGCTAGTTTTTCATATGCAAGTATGATCAACATGTAACATGGATATGCATGTGTCTGTAACAAGTATCAGGAGGTCACAGACATCAATATCGAGAAGGAGTTGTAATCAACTCATGCTCAAGCTCATTGTGACTTCCTCAAGAATCACATCCTCAACATCACCGAACCATGTTGCTTCCTCACACACACACACACCAGGTTCCGTAAACACTGGACGTAGCCCAAGAGCGGTTACCCAACTGTCCATGACCGTGGACACGGCTATTCGAATAGTTTTACACTCTGCAGAGGTTGCACACTTTACCCACTAGATCCGGGGAACTTCCGTGACATCCACGACCCGCGGTACCTCAAGTACCCGGGGTAAGCACCCGATCACTATCTTTCCCTAGGCGACACTAATATGGAGTCCACTCGATTGGTAACAGCCCCGTGCCAAACATTTCACATCTCAAGGTTTGTGGAGACTCGCTCCGTATTCATCACATATCACAAGCACGGGGTACCAACGGTGTGTCCGGTACCCTGTGAAAACAGTCATGGCCGCCTATCCAAGCGCGACCCCGTCCCGAGAGTGACCTCATGTCACCCCCGTCACTAGTAATGCGGGCACCATGCTAGTATCGACCTAGGTACTCAATAATGCCCTTTCCCATATAAGGGTAGAGTGGTTGCGCATGTAAGGTTGGAATAACGGTCGCAACTTAAACCAATCCGTTTTCAAAACAACACACACACTTGCCTCGGTACACCACTTCGTCATCAAGTGGTTACCCATCTCACCATCTCCCTCGGGCATAAATGGCACCCGACAGGGTTTTCGAAAAGTCTTTTGAAAGTATCCTGCCTCCGTCAACATGCATACACCCATCCCATTTGCGTAGCCACTATTAAAGCAACCTAACTACTCCCACCCACATAACCCTCATAGGAAGGTAGGGTCATGTTTGATGCAAGTATCAATAGTAAGTAACAAAGGTAGCAACCAAAGTGGTCTCCACCTCAACATGATTCCGATGCATTGAATAATAAGGTGCTATGAGACATGCATAAAAAGGTTTCTTGAACATGGTCAAAGGGCTGCTTGCCTTATTCTTCCGAGTCTTCAAATCTTCTGGTCCACCTCCGAATACTCCGTTTATTACGTCAACTAACGATGGAAACAATCATAATAAGCAACACAATAAGGCAAAAATAAAAGTGCTCTAAAAATAGGAGTTGGACTTTCCTAGGATACCTCTGGTCATATTAGAAATGACCAAGGTGGTTTCATAGGTATTGGATCAATGGGTGATTTGGAACATTCCAATATGATGGAACCAAAGGGTTTATGGATTTGGAAGAAGTACACAGAAATATTTTCTTGAATGATGAGAAAAGGTACCCATCATCAAGTCATGATTTTAGAAGCATTTAGGAGTTGGTTTCACTGGATTTGGATTTGAAATGAATTTCCTAGGATTTTGCAAAGCTGATAAATATGAAGAAATGGCTCAATATTTGGTGGGGTACATAAACTATTATTAAAAATGTTCCAAAACTAAGTTTGGACATGACAAGCATCTAGGAATTTGAATCATTGTATTTGGACCAAGATTGAGCTCTCTGTGATTTTCTAAAGTTCATCACAGAAATGAAATAAAGGCATTTGATAAATATTTGTGAAAGAAATGTTTCTGGAATAATGTGCATGCTGCACCATGTGATAGAGCATGATTTATGGAGCCATAGGAAATTTGAATCATGCAATTTGGAGTTCATTTGAATATTTGGGAGATATTTGAAGTTTACTGGAAATAGAAAATAAAGGGAAAAAAAGGGGTTATACCCTTGCGCGCAGGGCGAAGAACAGCTGCACAGCAACTGGGTCGGCCCATCAGCTCGGCCGCGGGCACAGGAGCCTGGCCACGTCGAAGACGCCAGCCAGGAAAGGCGCTTCCGCGCAGGGGAGACGGCCGAGGCCAGACCCGCCTCCACTCAAGCGGAGGGCCCAGCCTCCAGGTCGCTGACGCGCAGGGCCCAACCCTCAGGTTCATCCCCTTCCTCCCGCGCGACGCGGCGGGGAGGAACAGAGGCGATGCTCGACGGCGGCTTGTCGGCGCTGCAGGGCATCTCCGGCGACGCTCCGCCCACCGATGTGCTCAGGAGGGCACGCCGCATTCAACTGTGTGCTTAACGCACACCGAGGAGGGCTGAAGCGGCGACGGCTTGGAAGACCGCGGTGGCGACCGTCGGTGAAGTTCGGTACAGCGGGGAAGAGGCGGGGGAAGGAAGAGCTGGAGCTTGGGGGGAGTCCGGGGCGATGCAGAGGTAGTGCTGGAGCGGCTAGGTGGAGGAGGAAGGGCCTGAGGTGCCCGTATTTAGGCGGCGGACGGCGGCTCTGCTCCGGCCAGGGTGATGGCTGGAGGGCACGGGAGGAGGAGTGGGACGTCTTGGGAGGCTCACGGGAGAGGGATGGAGCGAAAGGAGGTGCAAGGGGGGCTCGGGGTGCCCTTTAAGTAGGGGGGCGCTGGTCCACCGAGGCGCCATGCGCCGGCGAGCGTGTTGCCGTTGCCACGGGCCACACGAGCCTGCCGCAGAGTGTCCGGGGCGTTCGTGGGGTTAGTCCACGCTTAGAGGGAGAGAGAGGAGGAGCTGGGAGGCGCCAGAGAGGCCGCGCGTGCGAGGTCGCTCACTGGTGCTCAGGGTCGGCCGGTGCGCGTGCGAGCAGGGGCGAGGGAGGAGGAGAGAGGAGGGGGCCGACCGCCGGCGTGCTGCGGACGTCGAGGCCGCCTCGGGGGACACGAGGGGGAAGCCCAAGGCTGTCGGGCGCCCCTGATTGGAGGTGGCTACAGTGCGCCAGGGCACTGTAGCGTGCTCCAGAGCGCGAACTTTGCACGCCATGGCATGCACACGGTGTCATTGGCGTGTCCTCTTGTGTCCAGCCGTGTCCAGAGGGTAGAGGGAGTAGTAAACAATGGGGAGGCAGTCTTGGATGCTCTGGGGAGCCTCTGAGATGAGGAGAGAGGTGAAGGAGAGAGTGAAAGCTGCTGCAAGAATAGTGAATTTGGGGTTTTACCCCCCCCCCCCCAATAATTGAGCTGAGGCCATAGAGAATTACTGGGGGTAGAGGATGATCAGGGGAAGGTGTGGTAGAAATTTGGGGTAAAGGGAATTAGAGAAAGGGGTCCAAACACTGGTTTTGGTAAATGACCAGAAGGTGTTTGATCAGGTTTTGGGGAGGCAAATGACTTCCAATTGGCATGGGACTTAAAAGGATCAAATGTCACATATAATTAGGCCCCTACACCAAATTTGAGCTCATTTGGGCAAAGTGGCTAATGTAACTTTGGTGAACCCTAGAAATCAACAGAAATGGTTTCACCATGTTTGAGTCAAGCAATTCATCTCCCCTTGATGCACCACTTGGTGTAGCATCATCATTTGGGGTTATGAACATGCCCACAAAGTTTGAGGCTCCAGATACAAAGTTGACAATGTAAAGTTGTTCAAATTTGAATTTAAACAGAAGTGGTTTTGGGGCACTTAGACCAAGTTATGCTTCTCCAAAACTTGTGACATTTGGCATAGATGCATAATTACATCATTTTAGCATGTACACCAAGTTTGAGAGCATTTGGACAAGTTTGGCAATGTAGAGTTGCTCAAACTTCAAATATGGACAGAATGGTTTTGAGGGGATTAGAGGATGTTTCCTTGATCTTCAAGGCATGTGGCTTTGCAAGATCATCAAATATGTCATATATGACATGATAGAATTTCCCTGGAATTTTTGGAGAATATTTCCTTTGTAAATATTTCAAAAGCTTGAAATATCCAGAAAGGGTTTTGGAAGGATTTGTCCAATATTTTGAACATGACCATGTGTTGAAACTCTTATATATGGACAATATATGTCCTATGAGTCTCCCTGAATTTTGGCAAATATTTTTGAAATGATTAAATAATTTTTCCCTATTAAAGACCATTTCTGGCCTTAAGAAAAAGCTTTTAAATAAAATATAAAAATAACTTTTAAAATTATACTTTTGTGGTTTCTGGGAGTCCTATACCTAATAGGATTCAAATAAACTTTTTGAAAGATTTTTCACACCCTAAATAAGGTACTTGCAGTGCAAACCTCAATTCAGGGGATTTTGGAAAAAACTAATTTTAGAAAATACCATTTGGCCAAAATATTTTTATAAGAAAATTCTATACTGGTCTATACACATGGCATGATCATTGGGAAAAGGTTTTGGGTCAAGGAGATGAAGTATAAGAGTTGGAGGATTTATTTGATTTTTAGAGCACTAGCAAACAGCAGACAAAAGTCAAATCAAGCAAAGTCAAAAACACTCAAAAGTTTTTGCAAATCCACATTTTTAACATGGAAATTAGCTTAAGCAATGTGACATGAAAATCTGGGTGTGACAGACCTACCCCCCTTACAAGAATCTCGTCCCCGAGATTCCCAGACTAGGCGTGGAAAGAAAGGCGGAGTCATGGATACGGGGTAGTCTTCACTTCTCCTTGTTGGTTCTGCTTCCGAGCGGTGCTCCTTGGAATCCTGAAGTGCTTGATGGTATGGCTTCTTGCTTGATGCCTTCCTTGATGGAGGTTGCTGAGGGTCCTCTTGCATAGGTTAGGTTGGGTTAGCTGTCAAAGGCTCGGTGATCGATGTCCTTGCGGGCATCGGGCTAGCTAGGAGGTAAGAAGTACTTCCACAGTGGGGGCTCATGGAAGATTTGGTGCATGGAGGGTATCTCAGGTGGTAGATCTAGCTGGGGAGCCGTCTTCTACATGACTTGCAGTGATCTCAAATGGTCCAATGAACCTTGGTGCGAGCTTCCCCTTGACGTGGAAATGCTTGGTTCCCTTCAGGGGAGTTACCCGCAGGTGCACGTGGTCCCTGACATGGAAACTCATGTCCCGACGGTGAGTGTCAGCATAGCTCTTTTGCCTTGACTTGGCTGCCTTCAAACGCTCTCTGACTAGTTGGACTGGCTCTGCTGCTGCGCGAAGAATCTCCGGTCCAAAGACTGGCCCTACTCCTGTCTCTGACCAGTTGAGGGGTGTGCGACATCTGCGTCCGCACAACACCTCAAATGGTGCCATCTGAAGGCTCGACTGGTAACTGTTGTTATAGGAGAACTCGGCAAAAAGGAGACAATCCTCCCACTTGGCTCCATATGCCAAGACACAGGCTCGGAGTCATGACTTCGAGAATCTGTTTGACTCGCTCAGTCTGACTTCCGGTCTGTGGGTGGAAAGCCGTGCTGAAAGATACTTGGTTCCCAAGGCTTCTCGGAACTTCTTCCAGAACCTTGAGGTGAACTGGGTTCCTCGATCTGACACAATCTCCTTGGGAACGCCGTGAAGACTTACGATTCGGTCGATGTAGAGAGCTGCCAGCCGGTTGCCATCATAAGGGGTCTTGACAGGAATGAAATGGACCACCTTGGTCAAATGATCGACTATGACCCAGTTAGAGTCATGTCCTCTATTCGACCTTGGTAATCCAGTGACGAAGTTCATTCCGACTTTATCCCACTTCCACCCAGGAACTTTGAGTGGTTGAAGCAATCCGGTGGGTCGCTGATATTCAGCCTTGACCCTTTGGCACACATCACGCTTTGCAACATAGGTTGCAATCTCTCTTTCATCCTGCGCCACCAGAATCGTGCTTTCAAGTCTTGATACAACTTGGTGTGAGCGTTCCTTCGACACGGAATTGCTCGGTTCCTCCGAGAGGAGTGGTTTGCAGATATGCCCGGTCTTCAACGCGGAAGTTTACTTCTTGATGACGGTGGTCGGTGTAGATCTTCCTCCTTGACAGGGCGGTCTTCAAATGTCTTCCATCCAGCTGTCCGCCTCTTCTTTGTCTCCGGGCAGTCAAGTAGGCCATCAAATAATGATGTTACCTAACTTGTCCAATCACTCCATGAGGTCTATGGGGTACGCCAGGTAAGCTGGGTATTGGTGGTGGTCTCGGTTGAGTATTAGCAGAGGCCTTCCTGACTCTGAGTCAAGGCCCGTGGTCAGAATCTGACCAGGTTGTGGCTCGGTGGGGCTTAAGGGTTTCAAGGATTCTAGGGAGTGAGTGAACTTATATCATCTTATCCTTAAGCACAGTTTCCGAGATGCCAATAGCTCTATCTAATACTCCAAACAAAAAGCATAGACCAGCTTTAATCACCACTCATTGCCATACATAACCTCAGGATTCTCAAGAGACGGTCTAACAAAATTATACTGTCTATGATCCCCAAATCTATATGTATGCCTACCTCTAAAATCCAAAGGTAGATCATACATGCTGCTGAGCTTAAATTAAACTCCATAATCCAAGCACTCAACCTATTCTTGCAAGGCTCTCGATAATGCGTCACCAATCTAAGGAAACACGTCATATGCCACTCCAAGATTTTGTTTCCTTCCTATAGATCAACTCCGATAGCCCGGTAATTACCATCGATCACCACATGATACAACAATTCTACAAATCCGATGTCTACGGTGTTCCACAAGATCTCAAGTCTCTATAATACCCAAATACTTGGAAGGACTATGCATCACGATAGTATGTCCACCAAATTCCCATCATCCGGGTCAAGTAAACTCCATGATCATGATTATATAGATCCCTAAATCAACTCCGACAAATAATCCAATCTCCTAGGTTATTGTCCACCGAGAAGCATGATATCATAATCAGGATCATAGGCCTAAATCCAATCTTACTCCGAATCATGCAGACATATCCAGCATTATACCGACCAGAATCACCTACATAAATCCAAATCTCATGCCCAACGGGCACTTCTACATACTTCCCCAAAGTCATGATCCCACCAATATGAAAACCTCACAATCCATCAAGGTCTCAGATAATTCCTCGAAGTCACTGATATAAACCACCAAGTCATCTGTCCAATATCCTCGAACTGGTCTATCTATGGCATCGTCAGACCTCGTGCTATATTAGGATGAAAATATGCTCACTCATCGTGTCCACTAGCTCCTTTACGAACCCAGTGTTGTGCAAGATTGCAAAGGCTTAACAGGTTCTCTTTCTTTACCATGGGTTAGGCACATGGTTAAGGATTTGCGCTGGAGTGTCTCGTGAAGTCTCAAAGGGTCTAGGAATGGGGTTACTGGTCTGGAAGGTTAAACATAACACTACGGGGTTGCAATTGATCGTGGAGGTTGTAGCAGAAGTCTTCAGTGTCAGTTGGCTGTCGAGGTAGAATCCTTGGTGCATCTTGTCTTGCGGGTCTTCAATTGGGGAGAGAGAATAGAGGGAAGAAGCAGCGTAGAGGAGGGAAAAGGCCTAAAGGGGGTTCTATAGTGCAGGTGCAACAAACAGGTGCAAAAAGGCCGAAACAAAAGAAACAAGGCAAGGAAGATGATATAGCCGTGCACTTGTTGCCTGGGGCAAAAGCGCGACTTATATCAAAACACAAGCAAATAAAAGCAAACAACACACAATCATTGTTCTATTCGAACCATCATACGGACTCGACTGCGCATAGGGGGTACACGACTCATCCTACCCTAGGGGTTCTCGGACTCAGTGCCGTGACTTGTGCCTCGTGCAGTCTTCTGGGCATCCTCAGGTGTTGCTATGTCCCCTATAGTTGCTTGATGAACGATCCGGGTTGAGCCTGAAGAATCTTCAACAACTTCTCGCCTCGTGAGGTAATGTGGTGAAGGTGCCTCCTTGTGGCTGGTGTTGACCTGTCTTCTCTTGTCTCTTTAATCAGGACGATCCCTTGTGCCTTCTGGGGCATCGAGGGTACCAGGTAGGCAATCCATATGCAATGCCAATTACAAGGCATAATAGAGGTCCAACATGTCGGTTTCGTTGTTGAAAACATCGACAGCAAGAGCGGGGGACGAAGAGAACCGTTTTCCTGCTCACTATAGTGAGGCGGACCAAATGGCAAGGTTCTCATCCACCGGTGGTTGCCGATACTACAACGGTAGTGACATGATTACTCTATTAGCGATATATATCATGATTTTGCACAACCTATACCCTGGTCACCATAGGCTAACGTTGCATCTTCTTGGGGCACTGTCAAAGGTGTCACCATCTTCTAGGTCTTCATGTCTTCATTCCCCGAGGATGGATTTTCTGTTGGTATCGACTTTTCGTGGTGTCACCAATCTTCCGTGCAAAAGTGGTGGGTGAGTGTTTGGCAAGGTGCACTCCACGAGGATTACGGAAGATCCAGTGGTCAGGGGCATAAGGGTTTTAGCGACCAAGGTTTTGAAGGGGAAGAGATCAAGTATAGCCTAGCTTTCGAAAAACTGAGAAGGGAAGAGAAGTATAGATAGTTTTGAAAACTAGTAGTAGTTTTGAAAATAGTTTTACCCTAACTAACGACCATGCTAACTAAGGCTTCCTACAGTCAGGATGGCTCTGATACCAGCTCTGTGGGGACCCCGACTCATAAGTCGTGATCACCGAATGCACGTGTACAGTGATCCCAGAGATCAATGCTCACTGAACACACAGAAGCTGAATAACAAGAGTCTTACATCCTTACATACCGTGTTACACAAGTAGGACCATAATGGTCAAGTCTTGAGTATATCATCGCAGCGGAAATCTTCAAAGACAACTGGGACCCATGCCATTTGCCTTAACCCTACAGGCATTCTGACTGGGAAGCGTCCTAGCTCGCATGCTCGTCGCCAAGAAATCTTCATCATAACCTGTTCTCTCCTGCCTGGCCAATAAAATAACCAGTGGAAAGCCAATGAGTACATTGAATGTACTCGCAAGCAACCCAAGTGTGATGACAGAATAATTATGCAAGGCTCTACTGCTAAATTGGCAGTTTTGCGGAAAGCTAGTTTTTCATATGCAAGTATGATCAACATGTAACATGGATATGCATGTGTCTGTAACAAGTATCAGGAGGTCACAGACATAAATATCGAGAAGGAGTTGTAATCAACTCATGCTCAAGCTCATTGTGACTTCCTCAAGAATCACATCCTCAACAACACCGAACCATGTTGCTTCCTCACACACACACACCAGGTTCCGTAAACACTGGACGTAGCCCAAGAGCGGTTACCCAAATGTCCATGACCGTGGACACGGCTATTCGAATAGTTTTACACTCTGCAGAGGTTGCACACTTTACCCACTAGATCCGGGGAACTTCCGTGACATCCACGACCCGCGGTACCTCAAGTACCCGGGGTAAGCACCCGATCACTATCTTTCCCCAGGCGACACTAATATGGAGTCCACTCGATTGGTAACAGCCCCGTGCCAAACATTTCACATCTCAAGGTTTGTGGAGACTCGCTCCGTATTCATCACATATCACAAGCACGGCGTACCAACGGTGTGTCCGGTGCCCTGTGAAAACAGTCATGGCCGCCTATCCAAGCGCGACCCCGTCCCGAGAGTGACCTCATGTCACCCCCGTCACTAGTAATGCGGGCACCATGCTAGTATCGACCTAGGTACTCAATAATGCCCTTTCCCATATAAGGGTAGAGTGGTTGCGCATGTAAGGTTGGAATAACGGTCGCAACTTAAACCAATCCGTTTTCAAAACAACACACACACTTGCCTCGGTACACCACTTCGTCATCAAGTGGTTACCCATCTCACCATCTCCCTCGGGCATAAATGGCACCCGACGGGGTTTTCGAAAAGTCTTTTGAAAGTATCCTGCCTCCGTCACCATGCATACACCCGTCCCATTTGCGTAGCCACTATTAAAGCAACCTAACTACTCCCACCCACATAACCCTCATAGGAAGGTAGGGTCATGTTTGATGCAAGTATCAATAGTAAGTAACAAAGGTAGCAACCAAAGTGGTCTCCACCTCAACATGATTCCGATGCATTGAATAATAAGGTGCTATGAGACATGCATAAAAAGGTTTCTTGAACATGGTCAAAGGGCTGCTTGCCTTATTCTTCCGAGTCTTCAAATCTTCTGGTCCACCTCCGAATACTCCGTTTATTACGTCAACTAACGATGGAAACAATCATAATAAGCAACACAACAAGGCAAAAATAAAAGTGCTCTAAAAATAGGAGTTGGACTTTCCTAGGATACCTCTGGTCATATTAGAAATGACCAAGGTGGTTTCATAGGTATTGGATCAATGGGTGATTTGGAACATTCCAATATGATGGAACCAAAGGGTTTATGGATTTGGAAGAAGTACACAGAAATATTTTCTTGAATGATGAGAAAAGGTACCCATCATCAAGTCATGATTTTAGAAGCATTTAGGAGTTGGTTTCACTGGATTTGGATTTGAAATGAATTTCCTAGGATTTTGCAAAGCTGATAAATATGAAGAAATGGCTCAATATTTGGTGGGGTACAGAAACTATTATTAAAAATGTTCCAAAACTAAGTTTGGACATGACAAGCATCTAGGAATTTGAATCATTGTATTTGGACCAAGATTGAGCTCTCTGTGATTTTCTAAAGTTCATCACAGAAATGAAATAAAGGCATTTGATAAATATTTGTGAAAGAAATGTTTCTGGAATAATGTGCATGCTGCACCATGTGATAGAGCATGATTTATGGAGCCATAGGAAATTTGAATCATGCAATTCGGAGTTCATTTGAATATTTGGGAGATATTTGAAGTTTACTGGAAATAGAAAATAAAGGAAAAAAGGGGGTTATACCCTTGCGCGCAGGGCGATGAACAGCTGCACAGCAACTGGGCCGGCCCATCAGCTCGGCCACGGGCACAGGAGCCTGGCCATGTCGAAGACGCCCGCCAGGAAAGGCGCTTTCGCGCGGGGGAGACGGCCGAGGCCAGACCCACCTCCACTCAAGCGGAGGGCCCAGCCTCTAGGTCGCTGACGCGCAGGGCCCAGCGCTCAGGTTCATCCCCTTCCTCCCGCGCGACGCGGTGGGGAGGAACAGAGGCGATGCTCGACGGCGGCTTGTCGGTGCTGCAGGGCATCTCCGGCGACGCTCCGCCCACCGATGTGCTCAGGAGGGCACGCCGCATTCAACCGTGTGCTTAATGCACGCCGAGGAGGGCTGAAGCGGCGACGGCTTGGAAGACCGCGGAGGCGACCGTCGGTGAAGTTTGGCACAGCGGGGAAGAGGCGGGGGAAGGAAGAGCTGGAGCATGGGGGGAGTCCGGGGCGATGCAGAGGTAGTGCTGGAGCGGCTAGGTGGAGGAGGAAGGGCCTGAGGTGCCCGTATTTAGGCGGCGGCCGGCGGCTCTGCTCCGGCTAGGGTGATGGCTGGAGGGCACGAGAGGAGGAGTGGGACGTCTTGGGAGGCTCACGGGAGAGGGATGGACGAAAGGAGGTGCAAGGGGGGCTCGGGGTGCCCTTTAAGTAGGTGGGCGCTGGTCCACCGAGGCGCCATGCGCCGGCGAGCGTGTTGCCGTTGCCACGGGCCACACGAGCCTGCCGCAGAGTGTCCGGGGCGTTCGTGGGGTTAGTCCACGCTTAGAGGGAGAGAGAGGAGGAGCTGGGAGGCGCCAGAGAGGCCGCGTGTGCGAGGTCGCTCACTGGTGCTCAGGGTCGGCCGGTGCGCGTGCGAGCAGGGGCGAGGGAGGTGGAGAGAGGAGGGGGCCGACCGCCCGGCGTGCTGCGGACGTCGAGGACGCCTCGGGGGACACGAGGGGGAAGCCCAAGGCTGTCGGGCGCCCCTGATTGGAGGTGGCTACAGTGCGCCAGGGCACTGTAGCGTGCTCCAGAGCGCGAACTTTGCACGCCATGGCATGCACACGGTGTCATTGGCGTGTCCTCTTGTGTCCAGCCGTGTCCAGAGGGTAGAGGGAGTAGTAAACAATGGGGAGGCATTCTTGGATGCTCTGGGGAGCCTCTGAGATGAGGAGAGAGGTGAAGGAGAGGGTCAAAGCTGCTGCCAGAATAGTGAATTTGGGGTTTTACCCCCACCCCCCCCCAATAATTGAGCTGAGGCCATAGAGAATTACTGGGGGTAGAGGATGATCAGGGGAAGGTGTGGTAGAAATTTGGGATAAAGGGAATTAGAGAAAGGGGTCCAAACACTGGTTTTGGTAAATGACCAGAAGGTGTTTGATCAAGTTTTGGGGAGGCAAATGACTTCCAATTGGCATGGGACTTAACAGGATCAAATGTCACATATAATTAGGCCCCTACACCAAATTTGAGCTCATTTGGGCAAAGTGGCCAATGTAACTTTGGTGAACCCTAGAAATCAACAGAAATGGTTTCACCATGTTTGAGTCAAGCAATTCATCTCCCCTTGATGCACCACTTGGTGTAGCATCATCATTTGGGGTTATGAACATGCCCACAAAGTTTGAGGCTCCAGATACAAAGTTGACAATGTAAAGTTGTTCAAATTTGAATTTAAACAAAAGTGGTTTTGGGGCACTTAGACCAAGTTATGCTTCTCCAAAACTTGTGACATTTGGCATAGATGCATAATTACATCATTTTAGCATGTACACCAAGTTTGAGAGCATTTGGACAAGTTTGGCAATGTAGAGTTGCTCAAACTTCAAATATGGACAGAATGGTTTTGAGGGGATTAGAGGATGTTTCCTTGATCTTCAAGGCATGTGGCTTTGCAAGATCATCAAATATGTCATATATGACATGATAGAATTTCCCTGGAATTATTGGAGAATATTTCCTTTGTAAATATTTCAAAAGCTTGAAATATCCAGAAAGGGTTTTGGAAGGATTTGTCCAATATTTTGAACATGACCATGTGTTGAAACTCTTATATATGGACAATATATGTCCTATGAGTCTCCCTGAATTTTGGCAAATATTTTTGAAATGATTAAATAATTTTTCCCTATTAAAGACCATTTCTGGCCTTAAGAAAAAGCTTTTAAATAAAATATAAAAATAACTTTTAAAATTATACTTTTGTGGTTTCTGGGAGTCCTATACCTAATAGGATTCAAATAAACTTTTTGAAAGATTTTTCACTCCCTAAATAAGGTACTTGCAGTGCAAACCTCAATTCAGGGGTTTTTGGAAAAACTAATTTTAGAAAATACCATTTGGCCAAAATATTTTTATAAGAAAATTCTATACTGGTCTATACACATGGCATGATCATTGGGAAAAGGTTTTGGGTCAAGGAGATGAAGTATAAGAGTTGGAGGATTTATTTGATTTTTAGAGCACTAGCAAACAACAGACAAAAGTCAAATCAAGCAAAGTCAAAAACACTGAAAAGTTTTTGCAAATCCACATTTTTAACATGGAAATTAGCTTAAGCAATGTGACATGAAAATCGGGGTGTGACATATCTCTAGGATCTCGGGTCGAGATCCTCTGTTAGTGTGGGAGAGTTGTGACGCCCGAAGACCGACGTCCGAGAAGATTCCAGAAGATTCCAGATGTTTCGGGTTCTCCCGTGTGTTTCTTTTGTGCTTGCCTTATTTATTTTTGCATTGCATCATGTCATCATGCCATCATGTCTTATTTCTTTTGCATCTCAACCAAATAAATTGTGTGGACCTTCGGTCCATTTAAATCGAGGGAAGGATGACTTCTTTTTATAACATATCCTCCTAATATTATGGAGCTATTAAAAATAAATATTCCATTTGTTTGGAATTAACCCAACACACTTGCATATTTTCCCCATGCATTCTCTTTCACAATTCCTTGCCTCAAACCTTGTCTATAATTCTTTTCCGTTGTTTCAAGGTTCCTCCAAAAATCTGAACATTTTTGGACACTTCAAAAACCAAGCCCTAGTTCAAACCCATTTGAATTATATTCAACGAGTTTGAATTTAATTCCTGCAATCTTGCCACTTCTATTTTTCTGTGAACATACCCATTTTTGCAAGTCCAAGGAATTTAACCTTATGTGCGAATTCTTTTCCTAAGTGCCCCTTTCTGTTTCCTCTCTCTTTTTCTTCTCTGTTTTGTTTTTATTTTAGAAGAGAGGGAAAGAGAGATTCCAGCCCACTTGGGCCTTATAGCTGCAGCCCAGGCCGCAGCCCGTTCCCTCCTCCTAACCCTAGCGGTGCCCGACCCTTCCTCTCGTTCCTCTCTCCCTCCGCCGCCAGGACGTCCTCGCAGCCCCATCTCCACCCGATCCCCTCGATCTCCCGACTAATTTCTCTCGCTTGTTCGAGCCATCGACCCCGCACTCTCCTTCCTCCGTTTCCCCGAGCCTGATCTACGACCCTCTCGTTCTCTCGCCCGAACCGCAGCACCCCCCTCGCTCTCCCCTCGCAGGCCCCGAGCCCGACCTTCTCTCTCGATCTCCCTGCGCCTCGCCCCGCATCGCCAAGGCCTCGCCTCCAGCGCCCAGGGCCCTCGCTCTTCCCCTGCCGAGCGCCTCCCCGTCCTCAAGACCGTAGCCAGCAGCCGCGTTTCCCCTCATTGCCCCGAGCGATCTCCAGCAAGGCCGCTGCCCCGAGCGTGTGGCCTCCCCTCCTCAACCCCAGGGCCGTAGCCGAGCCGCCCTGCTTCGTCCCGCACCGGGCCTCCTCCTTGCCTCGCCATGGTGCCCGCGGGCCGGCCAGGAGCAGCGCCGGCGCCGCCCCTGCCTCACCTCCGGGCCACCAACAGCGCCCCTCCTTCGCCAAGTGCCTCGCCGGAGCACCCTGTTGCAGCGAGCCTCTCCCTGGTTGGCCTCTTCTTCCTCCTCGAACAGGAGCTCCGCCTCACCTGCTTCACGCCAAGGCCGAAGCCGGCCACTTGTCCATCGCCTCCTTCCTCCTGCCTCCGTGAAGCTCGAGCGTGGTCTTTCTTTTGTGTGCATCGGATTTGCCACGTTCCTCTTCCAAAGACGCCAAGTGCCCGACGACCAAGTGTACGACTACAGGGTTTCGCCAAGTACCCCAACGGCACGACCACAAGAACCCCGAGTACAACTACAGCTGGTGTGTTTTTTGTCAAGTTCGACTACCAACGACTTGAACATCTACGACGCGAGAACGATACCCCCCAAGTACCACGACACCGACCCGAACATCTACGAAAAAACGAGCTCCGTGAACGACTACCGTCGAACCTCGAGGACCCCGTGGAACTTTCGGACCGCAAGTACCACTACATAAACGTGTACCCCTACGTCAACGACGACTCGACAAGGACCCCGCCGGCAAGTACCACAACACGATAACATGAACGACTACTTCCTCTATGACCCGTGTACCACTACTTCCACTACGTCCCTCAACGACTCGAACCGCCCCGAAACGAACGCTTCGAAGGTATAACCCCGAAACGATGACCCGCGGACGATGCTTGTGTTGTATGAAATGTTTGCCCTTGTGTGAACCGTGCCCGTTTCGTCCTTTTGTCATGCTCCTCGGTTGCCTCGTCGCCGACTCGTGGGAACTCGGTGACGGGATCACCCCACCTTTCATCTTGTTTGACTCGCTCACGCAATCTTTCTTTTTCCCCGGTCTCTCAACGAGTTACCGGAACCGAGATGTTATCGTTGCATCATTTTCGGATCGTTGCCGTGGCACCCTTTCCTTCAACCACGGTGACAATACTTCATATCTTTTCATGTTAACCTTTAATTAATAAATTGCATAAAACTTGATCATGTCATCCGCATCATGTTAACAACATTTAAAATGTGTGAATTGTTGTTTGCTTAAATTGCTAAACATGCATATGGGGATTTTTCCAGAATTGTTGTTGTTATTTCCGGCCTCATTTAAACTTGCCTAAATAGGTAGTTTGCTCTTGCTTCACCTCTTGCCATGTTAAAAACATTTAATCTTGTCTTGTAAATAAACGAGAGTCAACTAAATAAATAACATGTGGTGTTTCGTCAATATGCAACTCGTTGCATATTGAGCTCCACTTAACTTGTAATACTTGATTGTGCACTTTGCCATGACATGCATAGTTAAACCGGACATGCATCATACTTGTTTGTACATCGTATGCCATGTTTATGCTTGTGTGTTTACCGTGTTGTTTGCTTCTTTCCGGTTGCTTCTCTTGTTAGCTTGTTTCGTCCGGAGTTGTGAGGATTCGCTAAACTATGTTGCTCCGTCTACTTCATGGACTTGTTCCTCTCCCTCGTGGAATCCCAGGCAAGATGATCATACCATTGGGTACCTTTACTACCATTGCCATGCTTAGTTGTCTCGATGCTATCGTTACATGTCGTGCTACCCATCTTTTATGTCAGCCTCTCCTTATTGCCATGAAACCTCTAACCTTTGAAACCTTCCTAGCAAAACCACTGTTTGGCTATGTTACCCGCTTGCTCAGCCCCTCTTATAGCGTTGTTAGTTGCAGGTGAAGATGAAGATCGTTCCAGGAGGGAACTTGTTGTTGGAATATCACAATATCTATAATTATTATTAACACACTTATATACTAGGCATGGGTGGAAGGCTTGGCCTTTTGCTCGGTGTTTTGTTCCACTCATGCCACCTTAGGCGCCGATAAACCGGCATTATGTTCCTTGATTTTGCGTTCCATACACGATGGGTGGATGGGGACCCCTTGACAGTTCGACTTTGAATAAAACTCCTCCAGCAAGGCCCAACATTGGTTTTAATTTGCTCATAATAACAACTTAATTAATTAATTAATTGCTTTGGGGGTCATGTCCCCGGGTTCTTAATTCTACATAACAGGGGGGGCCAGTGCTGATGGTGTTGGCCCCAAACGGGCGGACTGCAGGAACCACCACGGGGAAACTCGAGGATTGGTTCCTATAGGATGTCCCATCCGGTCGTGGCCTGAGACGAGATATGCGCGGCTACTATCAGGGTGTCGGCACGCCGGGAGGTCTTGCTGGACTTGTTTTACCATTGTCGAAATGTCTTGTGCACCGGGATGCCGAGCCTGATCGGATTTCCCTAAGATAAGAGGTGATGATATTATATTTATCACTTCAGCTAATCGTGAGAGCTTGTGATGGGCTAAGTTGGGACACCCCTGCAGCGTTATAATCTTTCGAAAGCCGTGCCCGCGGTTATGTGGCAGATTGGAATTTGTTAATGTCCGGTTGTAGAAAACTTGACAGAGGATCCGAAGTAAAACACACAACTGTGTGAGTAACCGTGATTGTCTCTTTTCACTTTGAGAAGAGAACACGGTGGGGTTATGTTTGACTCGTATGTAGTTCAAGATCTTTAGCGATCACTACTAGTTGCGACCGATTGCGTAGATTCTCATCTTATTCTTGTACTCGTAAGTTAGCCACCATATTATGCTTAGCCGCTGCTGCAACCTCACCACTTTACCTCTTCCTACCCACAAAGCTTTGCTAGTCTTGATACCCATGGTTATGGGATTGCTGAGTCCTCGTGGCTCATAGATACTACAACTCCAGATGCAGGTTCAGCCAAGAATGATGCAGGAGCTGGTTCAAGTACTTCCGGGAGCTCGATGAAGAGAGTGTCCGTATGCTTGTGACGTTTTCGACGATCAGTAGTGGTTTCTACTAGGGGCGATTCGGACCTGTGGCTTTATGTTTTTGGTATCTTCTTTTGGATCTTCGCCCGTAGTCGGGTTGTGATGTTTTGAATGATGTTTTGCTTATGTAATGTATTGTGTGAAGTGGCGAGTGTAAGCCAACTATCTCCTTTTGCAATTTCATCCCTATTTTTACATGAGTCATGCAAAGATACCAAACTTGAGATCATTCTAGAATGGGCTTATACCTTTAAGTCGTGCCTCGACACGTAGGAGGTATAGTCCCATCCTGGGCATTATACACCGCCATGGCGACCATCAACATCCTCATGAAGGGCAGGTCATCTCCCAGCATCATGTGCGTGACGAAGAAGAATGACATCTTCTGTGAGCTCAAGAACGACAACAACGCCATCATCATGAAGATGCTCGCCAAGTGCAAATCTACAAGTCCGAACAAGCTCTACTCCATGACAAGGCCAAGCTTCATGGGAAAAAGGGAAGACCGCGAGACAAGCACCACCAAAAAGAAGCTACGGCTACAACCACCACTTCGGCATCTTTTTTTACTATAAACAGTAGGGTAAACACCCCGCTGCAATTTTTATAAATAACAAAAAACAAGGAGGTCCAGAGTAGCAAGGAACAAAAGAAAGCAAGGGCTTGATGGAAGCCCCCTAAAAAAGAAGAAGAAGGAGAAAAGAAGCTACAACAAAAGAAGAATCTACAAAAACACTAAGACTAAGAAAGAAAGAAGAATATACAAAAAACACCTAGGCAGAAAGCTGGGCTGCCAAAGAAAAAAGGAAAAAGCTATCCTTGAAGATCCAGCCATGAGAGGAATTGATTGGCATGCTTTGGTCTTATTCTGTGCTTGAGTAACTTCAGCTCCATCAGGTAAATGTGCTTCCATCCTTGAAATGTGGGGTGAATATGTTCAAAGATCTTGTTGTTTCTGGAAATCCAGATAGCCCATGAGCTGAGTATTATTGTGTCCATGAAGAAAGGAAGTCTCTGTTTTTCTTTCATGTCCTGGAAGGCCTCTAAGACAGATAAGTCTGGGGCTCTAGTGGGACAAATGTGACCCAGCATCTCTTAGCAAAGGGGCACCCCCAAAATAAGTGATGCAAATATTCCTCCTGTTGGCATCCCCTGAGAGCACAGTTATAGTCTTCTAGCACAAATGCTTTCCTTCTCAGTAGATTTCTTGTATTGAGTATGTCGTGCAAGAGCATCTAGAAGAACATTTTATGTTTAGGTTGGCATGAGGAATTCCAAATCCAGTTGAAGTGTGGGGGTTTTTTGCTTGTAATCAATCATGATATTGTAAGCTTTGGCCAAAGAAAAGTGCTCATTACCCCAGATATAGCTCCATGTGTCTGTGAAATTCTGGTACTGTGATTGCCTCATAGTGTAACACATATCTTCAAGCTTTAGGAATTCTTCATGTTCCTCCATTGATAGTGGTAGGTGAAATAGGTCTTCCAGATATTCGGTGCTAATGACATGTTGCACTGTATGTCTGTGATTAATCACAAAAGAGAAAATATGTGGGAATTTATGCTGCATGATTTCCTGAGCCCATAAATCATTCCAAAAATAAGCACTTCTGCCATCCCCCAAATTGCACCTTGCTAATGCTTTATACTGCTAAATTAATTGCAGGTTTGCCTTCCATCAAAAAGATCCCACTAACTCATTTCCTGCAACTTGTTTGCAGAGTAGTGAGTTTCCCAAATCAATTGTACCCAGGGAATTTCATGTCTTTTATAGAATTTGTGCAAGTTTTTCATAAGTAGGGCCTTATTCTGTGTGAAAATATCCATGACTCCTAGTCCTCCCTGATTCTTTGGCCTACAAACAGTGGTCCATTTCACTAGGGCTGGTCTATGATCCTCCATATCTAGGCATCTCCATAAGCAGTGTCTGAAATATTTTAAGATCTGTTGTTTAATAGTAACTGGAACATCCAAACAGCTCATGAAGAAAATTGTGAGTGATGCTAGAACAGCTTTAACCATTAAGAATCTGCCTGCATAGGTCATAAATGAGGCAATACCTGCCAGTCTTTTGCAACCCTATTAACCATTGGGAGACATTGTTCCATTGTTGGTTTTTGTAGTCCTAAAGGTAGTCCAAGGTATGTGAATGGAAAGTGCCCCATCTGACAGTTAAGAGTTCCAGAAAAGATTTTTGCCCTCTCCTCTTGGATATTAATAGGTACCATGATAGACTTCTGATGATTTACTTTGAGACTAGTGGTAGATGCAAAAGTGTTCAGTAGAGCTTTAAGACAAATTAGTTGTCTAGAATTATCTTGCATTATCAACAAGGTGTCATTTGCATACTGAACAATTGGAAAATCAAGGCAGGAGTTGATTTGCAGAGGTGCATGAATAAGGCCCAGGCCCATTGCTTTATTGATGACTGATTGTAGAAGGTCTGCAGCTATGACAAACAATAGTGGGGATAGAGGCTCTCCTTGTGGTACTCCCCTTCTACAGTAATTTTTTTTACCTGGCACTCCATTCTGCATCACAGCAGTTGGAGCAGAGTTAAAGATCATTTCTATCCATGAGATCCACTTATTGCCAAAACATTTAGCTCTAAGGATGTCAATAATTGCTTGATGTTCAATGGTATCAAATTCTTTTTCGAAGTCCAGTTTTAGCACAAGCAATTCTTCTCTAGATTTCAGGCATTGATGAATATATTGATAAGGCTACCCCAAACAATCTTGAATTACCCTGTCTTTAAGAAAACCATATTGGTTGATGTGTATCGTTTGCAAAATAACCTTTTGCAATCTGTTTGCCAGAAGTTTAGTGATGATCTTAAGCACCCCATTAAGCAAAGAAATTGGTCTAAAATCACTAGGAGTGAGAGGAGCATTATTCTTGGGGATTAGTGTGATATATGAGGTGTTGATGCTCTCAAGAGAAATATTACCTTCGTGGAAGGCATGAACCAACTTTCTGACATCAGCTCCTATAATGTCCCAACATGATTTTAAGAACTCATCATTGAATCCATCTGGCCCAGGGGATTTGTCAGTAGGAAACTCCTTAACAACATTATTAATTTCCTCATCTGAAAATGGTTGTTCAATGTCTCTGGAAAGAACTGGATTTATCTGATTACCAAGAAGGTTTTGCAAATTAAAGTGCATAGTGTGTCCCTCAGATTTTCCTAATCTCTTTTTGAAGGATTCCGAAAGTATGCCAGCCTTGCCAGCATGATCTGTTATCTCAATGTCATCATCATTAAGGAGCATTGCAATTTTATTATGCATGTAGTTAATGGAAGCTCTTGTATGAAAAAACTTTGTATTTTCATCTCCAAATTTTACTCCTTTAAACTTTCCTCTCTGCTTCCAGTATATTTTCTGGTTCTTCAAGATAGTCAGCAAGTGTTCTTTGAGCAGAGCTCTACAATTCCACTCTATTGTGTCCAATCTTCTAAATTCATCAAAGAAGTCCAAGAGGAAAATGCATTCATTGATGTCTGCAATCCGTTTCGTAAGGCATGTCAAGCTCTTAGACCATAATTTTAAACCCCTCCTTAGGTTATTGAATTTTGCATTAATCATCTTAGCAGGATTTGTGTAACCCACAGGAATGTCCCAAGCTGCTTTTACCACCTCCTTAAAGGAGCTGTGTTTTAGCCAAAAATTCTCAAATCTAAACACTTTGGCTTTAGGTATTGAAGTGCCCACTTTAATCAACCAGGGCAGATGGTCAGAAATAGGCCTTGCAAGTGGAAGAGCAATGGTGTCTGGATATGAAATCATCCAAGAACCAGAGGTAAAGAACCAGTCAAGTTTCTCTAACAATGGGTTTTCCTGCATGTTACTCCAACTAAATTGTCTCCCTTTTAGAGGTAGTTCTAGCAAACCCAGGTTACTAATAGCTTCATTAAAGAGAAGCATTTCATTCACATCCCCCTAGTTTGTTTCTGTCACTTGGAGATCTTATAAAGTTAAAGTCACCCATCACTATCTAGTCCACCTTAGGGGGCATTTGAATGTTACTGAACATTGAAAACAATCAGCTTTATCTTCCTAATTACTAGGATCGCAGATGTTTGTCAAGACCCAAGATTGGTTGGAGGTGTTGCAAATAAATTTCACTGAGAGAGAAAACCTGTTCTAGAACAAAACTTCTCCTTGGAAAAGAGAACCTACCCAGGCAATAATAATTCCACCAAAAGCCCCAACAGAGGGAAGATACTCAAATTTATTAAATCTATGTGGGCAAAAGTTATGAACATAAGCCAGGTCAAACACCTCTCTTTTAGTCTCCTGTAAACATATAATCCCAGCTGCACTTTCCTCATTTTTTTGCTGTAGAGCTAACCATTTTGCCTCTGCATTGATGCCCCTAAAGTTCTAGTTCAATATTTTCCATGATCTGTTATTAATAATATTGCAACATCTTAGTTATTATTTTGCTGTCATGGACCACCCCTTGAGAGATCACAGCAAATCAGACAGTGAACATGAATTTATACTAGTTGAAGCACAAAACATGTATTAATCCTGGTTTCCAAATCATCTCCTTACATGTCTCCCAGATATAGAATTCATTACAGCAAAAGCAACAAAGTCTGCATAGATAGGTGCCAAGCACATACATAATAAAATGCATCTGACAGTACTTAAAGCCCATAGTCTGGAATACTAATTTAGGAATATTCTCCCTATGATTCCTGGCCTTCCAGCCATAATATATAGTGAGGAGACTAATCATTCTGCACTAGAGTTGGAGTTGTTGCTCTCCTTGGCCTTGGAACCCTTGGCCTCCCCATCTGACTCCTTGCTTTTGGCCCTCTTGGCCAGTTTCTCTTGCAGATCCTCTTCAGCCACCTTGCAAAAAGATTTGGTGATATTTTTAACTACTTTACTGTGTAAAACTGGAGGAGCAGCATTGCAAGGAAGACACATATTTCTTGTGCATGAATTTCTTTTGAAATCCTTGTTTTCCTCTCTAATTCTTCCACTTCTCCTTACCCGAGTTTTAACTAGAGGAACTTTTACCCTTCTCTTTCTGGAGACCGCCTCACCAGCAGGTAAGAGAATAACATTGCTTGGAGAAACCATTTTGAGAGGACTCTCTGCTCCAGAAGAAGAGTGAACTGCTGGGCTACATAATGCATTCTCTTTATTAAATCCAATTGGAGACTGAAGCTTGCAAACAGGAGCCTAAGAGACAGAGCATTTATCAGGGATGCAAAAAGTCATAGAGTCCTACTCCTTACAGTTTTAATCAAAGTTTGCCTTAATGGATATTTTAGCAAGTGCAAAGTCCAATCAAACTTGTCTGGTGTGAGAAGTAAATGAAGGATGAAATTGAACCAACTTACTGGAATTTCAGTTGAAAAGGAACTAGCCACCTGTGTAGGAGAAGAAACAAAGTGTTTCCCCCAAAACTCAATACCTTCCTCAGACATAAGATGAGCACCATCAATAACAGATAAAGCATGCTGTGAGGCCAAATTGAATATATCTTGTGAACTAATATTTGGTTTAGAAGCATTGTCCAAATTAATAGTGCTTATACCTGTAGAGGGCCCAGCATTTTCCCCAATGGGGCTAGGGATAGAGATCAGTGGGTCCTCATTCTCTTTTGCCCCTTCCTTAATGAGGCCTTGTTCTGTAGCAGCCTGTATTTCATCAGTAGGAACCTCTAGTATCTACATAAATAAATCCCTCTACTCCAGTGGCTTGAACATCCAGGGCCTTCTGTTGTGGGATCAGATCAATGTCATTCTAATTCTCCTTTGCATTGTGCAGATCTTAGGTTGCTGCTGCTTGCTCTTGCAGTTGCTCAGCAGCTCCCAATAGTTGATCCAGAGGTGCAATAAACTCCCCTTCCTCAAAATCATATTTAGCATCATCAGAAGGATAGGCTTGCAGCAAGTTGTGCAAACCAATACCTAGAGGGGCCCCAATGTTTTCCAAAGCAATTTGATTCAGCTCTTGGTTCTGAATGTTAAGTCCACCATTATGTGAGGATAAACCTTTAGACAGAGAAACTGTTATGGTAATGTTGCTGTTAGGCATGACTACATTACCATCTAATTGAACTTCTTCCTTCTGCACTATGTCCATAGGTTGTGCTGCTGGCTGAGGAAAAGCCCAGTGGCCCTGCTCATCCCACTCTTCCCACTCAACATTGTCAGCAGGGACATTGTTGATCTGCATGTTATGGAAACCTGGAAAGTCATTTGCATTCTTGGGTACTGGATGTGGGTCAACTCCAGGAGGGGGAAGGATCTTCATCTGCAGGCCCCCCTCCCTACATTTCCTCCAGCAGAACCTCCACTGAACTAGTGAGAGATCCGTCCTCAAAATTCTCTCCTTCAGACAGCCGAATGCTCTTGGGAATTTCAGTCAGGTCTGTAACTCTGGCCTTGACCAGAATCTTGCCCTTTAAAGCATCTTCCTTCTCCGAGTTTATAATTCTCCCAAATTTAGCTATTGCAGTGGAAATATCTTCAGTATTACAGTGATCAAAAGGAACACCAACTATCAACAGCCAGCAGACCCTATTAAATTGCACTCTCCTCCAATTTCTGCCTTCTTTGTGTTTGGTAAATGTAATGAATACATCACCAAAAGCATGTGAACTGTCCCTGACCATCCTATCTCTGTCTCGGATGTGTCTAAACTCAACATATGCCTCCCCAAACGGGCAAGGCTGAATCTCCCGAAAACCTACTTGTGCGTCCGGATCATCGTGCAGAAGATCTTCCAAAACATCACGGACGTTTGGGAAATGTACCTCATCTGGCAGTGGCTGAATGGTGGTGATGGACCAATCCTCATGGCGATGCGGACGAGGTGGAAGAACCACCCTGGTGACCCCTGTTCTTCCTTCAATGTGCTGTATCTGGAACCCGTGTGGGACGAACGGCTGTGGATCGATGGGGATATTGGCCATAATGGCCGCCGCTGCAGTGGTTTGGTGCTCGGAATCTATCAACAATGGCGGAGAGCTTGAACGAGCTAGCACTGAAGGGGAAGTAGGAGTGGAATGCGAGGAGTCTATCTACGGTCTCGGTTGGAAGTTTTGAAAATACCCCGTGACCAGCTCCCTAAATGAGGCAACAATTTTCATCTCCTGGGCCGGCCCAAAGTGCCTGAACCAGTCATTAACCACCCCCTCTGCCCATGCCTTAGCTGGTGTGCTACTGAATGTGGAAAACGGGATGAAAGGCCAAAGCCCAGTAAGCTTGGGATTGGGACATAAGCGAGCCAAGTGGCCTACGTCGCCACAAGCAAAGCATGCACGTTCAAAATAACATGTGGTATTATATGATTCCGAAATGTGCTCCTGCTCTTCACTTATGGACTCATTAATTGTGCTAGTAATATTCTCATTAACTTGCTTACTCAAATCACGTCCCATATTAACATCACGCGATAACCGCTGGAAAACCGACCTACTTTCCCTCACCGGAGATCTACTCCGACAATCACCGGAGGTAGGACCAATGGCTTTTCCCTTACGGCCAACAATTGTCCACTCTGCATCTGATTCTTTGTAAAACATTGATTCCTCATGACGCCAATTTGGACACCCATTACCCCAAAGGCTAAAGACCATCTCAAAATCTTTTTCAACCACCTTGCCAGCATTTTAAATATGAAAACCCACTGATTTAGAAGCAACTGAGAACTTGAAAGAACGATCCTTAAAAATAGACACTCTAAAACCTTGAGGATAACCTCCAAAAGAGGATTGGAGAGCAATACTAACCGTGTGTGGATCCAACTTGAATGTGGCCCGATAGAAAGACACCACCATAGTGAATTCCTTTTGTTGAAAGCATGGAGAGAAGACCACGGGATGCCCAAACGCGCTTCTCATTTTTGCTTGAAACTTCTTGCCCCTCTCAAAGTTGAGTGAAAAAGGTGCCATGGTTGTGCAGATGATGGATGAAGGCGTAGAAGGCTAGGTGACATGGTGGACGCAGGGGCCAGGGTGGCCACCGGCGTGGGAGGAGGTGGCCGCCGGGGCCGGAGTGGCCACCGGCGCGGCTATCCCCCTAGAGGAGCCTAGGAGAGGAGGGGACGGATCGCGCATGATGAAAACTAACTTGACGACTTCGGCATCTTCACCAAGTGTTCTCAAGGCATCTTCGCCTTTGGACGTATGTGATGTCTACTACACAACCTTCTTCTTGTAGACGTTGTTGGGTCTCCAAGTGCAGAGGTTTGTAGGACAGTAGCAAATTTCCCTCAAGTGGATGACCTAAGGTTTATCAATCCGTGGGAGGCGTAGGATGAAGATGGTCTCTCTCAAGCAACCCTGCAACCAAATAACAAAGAGTCTCTTGTGTCCCCAACACACCCAATACAATGGTAAATTTTATAGGTGCACTAGTTTGGCAAAGAGATGGTGATACAAGTGCAATATGGATGGTAGATATAGGTTTTTGTAATATGAAAATATTAAAACAGCAAGGTAGCAAGTGGTAAAAGTGAGCATAAACGATAGTGCAATGCTAGGAAACAAGGCCTAGGGTGCATACTTCACTAGTGCAAGTTCTCTCAACAATAATAACATAATTGGATCATATTACTAGCCCTCAACATGCAACAAAGAGTCACTCAAAAGTCACTAATAGCGGAGAACAAATGAGGAGATTATTGCATAGTACAAAACCACCTCAAAGTTGTTCTTTCCGATCGATCTATTCAAGAGTCCGTAGTAAAATAACACGAAGCTATTCTCTCCGTTCGATCTATCATAGAGTTCGTACTAGAATAACACCTTAAGATACAAATCAACCAAAACCCTAATGTCACCTAGATACTCCATTGTCACCTCAAGTATCCGTGGGCATGATTATACGATATGAATCACACAATCTCAGATTCATCTATCCAACCAACACAAAAGAACTTCAAAGAGTGCCCCAAAGTTTTTACCAGAGAGTCAAGGCGAAAACGTGTGCCAACCCCTATGCATAAGTTCACAAGGTCACTGATACGTCTCCAACGTATCTATAATTTTTTATTGTTCCATTCTATTATATTATCCTTCTAGGATGTCTTATGGGCTTTATTATACACTTTTATATGACTTTTGGGACTAACCTATTAACCCAGAGCCCAGTGCCAGTTTCTGTTTTTCTCATGTTTTACGGTTTTACAGAAAAGGAATATCAAACGGAGTCCAATTGACGAGCCAAATTTTTATGATTTTTTCTGGACCAAAAGAAGCCCCCGAAGCAAAAGAGTTGGGCCAGGAGAGCCACGGGCTGCCCATGAGGGTGGAGGGCGCGCCTTGGGAAGGTGGTGGCGCCCTCCTATCTTGTGGACAGCCCAGAAGCCCCCCTGACGTGGGACCTATGCCAAAAAATCCTATAAATACCGAAACCTTCGGAAATTAACCTAGATTGGGAGTTCCGCCGCCGAAAGCCTTTGTAGCCACCGAAAACCAATCTACACCCGTTTTGGCACCCTGCCGGAGGGGGGAATCCCTCTCCGGTGACTATCTTCATCATCCCGGTGCTCTCCATGACGAGGAGGGAGTAGTCCACCCTCGGGGCTAAGGGTATGTACCATTAGCTATGTGTTTGATCTCTCTCTCGTGTTCCTAAGATGGCACGATCTTGATGTATCGTGAGCTTTGCTATTCTAGTTGGATTTTATGATGCTTCTCCCCCTCTACTCTCTTGTAATGGATTGAGTTTTCCCTTCGAAGTTATCTTATCGGATTGAGTCTTTAAGGATTTGAGAACACTTGATGTATGTCTTGCACGTGTTTATCTGTGGTGACAATGGGATATCATGTGATCTACTTGATGTATGTTTTGGTGATCAACTTGCGGGTTCCGTGACCTTGGGAATCTATGCATAGGGGTTGGCACACGTTTTCGTCTTGACTTTCCGGTAGAAACTTTGGGGCACTCTTTGAAGTACTTTGTGTTGGTTGAATAAATGTTTCTGAGATTGTGTGATGCATATCGTATAATCATGCCCATGGATACTTGAGGTGACAATGGAGTATCTAGGTGACATTAGGGTTTTGGTTGATTTGTATCTTAAGGTGTTATTCTAGTACGAACTCTATGATAGATTGAATGTTACTACGGACTCTTGAATAGATCGATCAGAAAGAATAACTTTGAGGTAGTTTCGTACCCTACCATAATCTCTTCGTTTGTTCTCCGCTATTAGTTACTTTGGAGTGACTCTTTGTTGCATGTTGAGGGCTAGTAATATGATCCAATTATGTTATCCTTGTTGAGAGAACTTCCACTAGTGAAAGTATGAACTCTAGGCCTTGTCTACTATCACTGCAACACCGTTTATGCTCACGTTTACCACTTGCTACCTTGCTGTTTTTATATTTTCAGTTTACAAAAACCTATATCTACCATCCATATTGCACTTGTATCACCATCTCTTCGCCGAACTAGTGCACCTATACAATTTACCATTGTATTGGGTGTGTTGGGGACACAAGATACTCTTTGTTATTTGGTTGCAGGGTTGTTTGAGAGAGACCATCTTCATCCTACGGATTGATAAACCTTAGGTCATCCACTTGAGGGAAATTTGCTACTGTCCTACAAACCTCTGCACTTGGAGGCCCAACAACGTCTACAAGAAGAAGGTTGCGTAGTAGACATCAAGCTCTTTTCTGGCACCGTTGCCGAGGAGGTTAGTGCTTGAAGGTATATCTTTAGATCTTGCAATCGAATCTTTTAGTTTCTTGTTTTATCACTAGTTTAGTTTATAAAAGAAAACTTCCAAAAAATGGAATTAAGGTTACCTCATATGCTTCATCTTTTTAATATATTTTGTGAAAATGATGGGAAGGAAAATTGTGCTCAAGTACTAGAAGAAGAATTAAATAGAATGCTTGGCATAGAATATGTGCATGATGAGCATGATTGGAATGTTGTTAGTACGAATTCTTGGAATACCCATGATGCTAATGATATACAAAGCCACAAACTTGGGGAAGCTATGTTTGATGAAGATGATATTTTTAGTCCCCCAAGTTTTGATGAGCAAATTTATTATGATGAAATCATGCCTCCTATTTATGATGACTATATTGATGAAAGTGGATTTGGAGAGGTCATGACTTTATTTAGTGATGAATCCACTATTTCGGAAGAGGTTCCAATTGATTATGAGAAAAAAGTTGCTATCTATGATCATTATTGTGATGACTTGTATGCTATTAAGAATAATGATAACCATGAAACTTGTCATCATGATGTTAATTTTCAATTGGATTAGGCTTCACATGATAGTTATTTTGTTGAGTTTGTTCCCACTACTATGAATGGGAAGAATTTTGCTTATGATGGGAGTAGTAAAATTTCTATGCAAGTATATCATGAAAAGAATGCTTTATGTGCTAGCTTTATTGTTGAATTCATCCATGTTGCTACTGAAAATTATTATGAGAGAGGATCATATGCTGGTAGGAATTGCAATAATATCAAGTTTCCTCTCTATGTGCTTAAAATTTTGAAGTTATGCTTGTTTTCCCCTCCTATGATAGTTGATTATCGTTCCCATAAGTTGTTTGCTCACAAAATCCCTATGCATAGGAAGTGGGTTAGACTTAAATTTACTATTAATATGCTTCATGATGCTCCCGTTATGTTTCAATTCTTATCTTTTGTGTGAGCATCATCATGCCTAGCTAGGGGCGTTAAACGATAGCGCTTGTTGGGAGGCAACCCAACTTTATTTTATGTTTTCTATTTTTGTTGATGTTAGTGAATAAATATTGCATCTATCCTCTAATTAGATGTGGTTTCATGTTTTGTTTAGTGTTTGTGCCAAGTAGAACCTTTGGGAAGACTTGTGTGAAGTTTATGTGATCTTGCTGTGAAAAACAGAATTGTTAGAGCTCGCTAAAGTAGTCTTAAGATTTTAATGGAGCGTGATATTTAGTCGATTCTTTTTGCAGATTATTGGTACACAAATTCCGGAAATTTACCAATTTAGTTTGAATTTTTTGGAATTCCAGAAGTAGGCGAAACCTGCAGATTACTACAGACTGTTCTGTTTTTGACAGATTTTGTTTTTCGTGTGTTGTTTGCTTATTTCAATGTATCCATGAGTAGTATTGGGAAGTATGAACCATAGAGAAATTGGCATACAGTAGGTTTAACACCAATATAAACAAATAATGAGTTCATTGCATTAACTTTGAGTAGTGGTTTGCTTTCTTACACTAACGGAGCTCACGAGATTTTTGTCTAAGTTTTGTGTTGTGAAGTTTTCATGTTTTGAGTATTGCTTTGATGGACTATGGAATAAAGAGTAGCAAGAGCCTAAGCTTGGGTATGCCCATGGCACCCCAAGGTAAAATTCAAGGACAACCAAAAGCCTAAGCTTGGGGATGCCCCGGGAAGGCATCCCCTCTTTTGTCTTCATCTATCGGTAACTATACTCGGAGCTATATTTTTATTCACCACATGATATGTGTTTTACTTGGAGCGTCTTTTATAATTGGAGTCTTTGCTTGTTAGTTTGCCACGATTATCCTTGCTGGACACACCTATTTGATAGAGTTAAATATGGCCTAGGAATTGATAGAACACTCTATGTGCTTCACTTATATCTTTTGAGTTGAATAGTTTTTGCTCTAGTGCTTCACTTATATCTTTTAGAGCACGGGGGTGATTATATTTTGAAGAAATTGTTGAACTCTCATGCTTCACTTATATCCATTTGAGAGTCCATTAAAACAGCATGGTAATATGCTTAGGCTATAAAACTAGTCTTCACATGATTGACATCCAATATCAATGTAGTAAAAACTTTCACACTAAGTGCATTGAATAGGATGAGAAGTTGGATGCTTGATAATTGTTTTGAGATATGAGGATAGTGATATGAGAGTCATGCTAGTGGAGTATTATGAAATTGAGAAATTCTTGTGTTAAGGTTAGTGATTCCCGTAGCATGCACGTATGGTGAACCGCTATGTGACGAAGTTAGAGCATGAGGTATTTGTAGAGTGTCAACCTTTGTGTGGAGGTTGGGGGCGCGCGATGGTTAACTCCTACCAACCTCCCCCCTAGGAGCATGCGTTGATTTCTTTGTTTTGATGACTCGTAGATTTTTGCAATAAGTATATGAGTTCTTATGACTAATGTTGAGTCCATGGATTATACGCACTGTCACCCTTCCACCATTGCTAGCCTCTCTTGTACCGCGCAACTTTCGCCGGTACCATACACCTACTATATATCCTTCCTCAAAACAGCCACCATATATATTCCTCAAAACATCCACCATACCTACCTATCATGGCATTTCCATAGCCATTCAGAGATATATTGCCATGCAACTTTCCACCGTTTCGTTCATATGACACGCATCATATTGTCCTATTGCCATGCATGATCATGTAGTTGACATCGTATTTGTGGCAAAGCCACATGCATAATTTTTCATACATGTCACTCTTGATTCATTGCAAATCTCGATACACCGCCGGAGGCATTCATATAGAGTCATACTTTGTTCTAGTTTCGAGTTGTAATGAAAGTGTGATGATCATCATTATTAGAGCATTGTCCCATGTGAGGAAAGGCTAAATCAATAAAGCCCCTCCAAATAAAAAGAAAAAAAAAAGAAAAAAAGGAAAGGCCAAAGAAAAAAAGGAAGGCCCAAAAAAAGAAAAAAAGAAAAAGAAAGAAAGAAGAAAAAGGGACAATTGCTACTATCTTTTTTCCACACTTGTGCTTCAAAGTAGCACCATGTTCTTCATTGTAGAGAGTCTCATGTTTAGTCAGTTTCATATACTAGTGGGAATTTTCATTATAGAACTTGGCTTGTATATTCCAACGATGGGCTTCCTCAAATGCCCTAGGTCTTTGTGAGAAAGCAAGTTGGATGCATACCCACTAGTTCCTTTTGTTGAGCTTTCATACATATTTAGCTCTAGTGCATCCGTTGCATGGCAATCCCTACTCACTCACATTGATATCTATTGATGGGCATCTCCATAGCCCGTTGATATGCCTAGTCGATGTGAGACAACCTCCCTCCTTTTTTTCTTCTCCACAACCACCACTCTATTCCACCTATAGTGCTATGTCCATGGCTCATGCTCATGTATTGCGTGAAAGTTGAAAGGTTTGAAAAGATAGAGTATGAAAACAAATGCTTGGCTGAAATCGGGGTTGTGCATGATATGAATATTTTTTTGTGATAACGAGGGAGTATAGCCAACACTATATGATTTTGAAGGGATAACTTTCTTTAGCCATAGTATTTTGAGAAGACATGATTGCTTTGTTAGTATGCTTGAAGTATTATTGTTTCTTATGTCAATATAGCTTTTATCTTGAATCTTTTAGATCTGAACATTCATGCCACAATTAAGAGAATTACATTGAAAAACTATATTGGTCAGCATTCCACATGAAAAATTCTTTCTTTATCATTTACCTACTCGAGGACGAGCAGGAATTAAGCCTGGGGATGCTTGATACGTCTCCAACGTATCTATAATTTTTGATTGTTCCATGCTATTATATTATCCTTCTAGGATGTCTTATGGGCTTTATTATACACTTTTATATGATTTTTGGGACTAACCTATTAACCCAGAGCCCAGTGCCAGTTTCTGTTTTTCCCCGGTTTTAGGGTTTTACAGAAAAGGAATATCAAACGGAGTCCAATTGACGAGCCAATTTTTTATAATTTTTTGCTGGACCAAAAGAAGCCCCCGAAGCAAAAGAGTTGGGCCAGGAGAGCCACGGGCTGCCCACGAGGGTGGAGGGCGCGCCCTGGGAAGGTGGTGGCGCCCTCCTATCTCGTGGACAGCCCAGAAGCCCCCCTGACGTGGGACCTACGCCAAAAATTCGTATAAATATTGAAACCTTCGGAAATTAACCTAGATCGGGAGTTCCGCCGCTGAAAGCCTCTGTAGCCACCGAAAACCAATCTACACCCGTTCTGGCACCCTGCCGGAGGGGGAAATCCCTCTCTGGTGACTATCTTCATCATCCCGGCGCTCTCCATGATGAGGAGGGAGTAGTCCACCCTCGGGGCTGAGGGTATGTACCATTAGCTATGTGTTTGATCTCTCTCTCGTGTTCTAGAGATCGCACGATCTTGATGTATCGCGAGCTTTGCTATTCTAGTTGGATCTTATGATGCTTCTCCCCCTCTACTCTCTTGTAATGGATTGAGTTTTCCCTTCGAAGTTATCTTATCGGATTGAGTCTTTAAGGATTTGAGAACACTTGATGTATGTCTTGCACGTGTTTATCTGTGGTGACAATGGGATATCATGTGATCTACTTGATGTATGTTTTGGTGACCAACTTGCGGGTTCTGTGACCTTGGGAATCTATGCATAGGGGTTGGCACACGTTTTCATCTTGAATTTCTGGTAGAAACTTTGGGGCACTCTTTGAAGTACTTTGTGTTGGTTGAATAGATGTTTCTGAGATTGTGTGATGCATATCGTATAATCATGCCCACGGATACTTGAGGTGACAATGGAGTATCTAGGTGACATAGGGTTTTGGTTGATTTGTATCTTATGGTGTTATTCTAGTACAAACTCTATGATAGATTGAACGTTACTAGGGACTCTTGAATAGATCTATCAGAAAGAATAACTTTGAGGTGGTTTCGTACCCTACCATAATTTCTTCGTTTGTTCTCCGCTATTAGTTACTTTGGAGTGACTCTTTGTTCCTTGTTGAGGGCTAGTAATATGATCCAATTATTTTATCCTTGTTGAGAGAACGTCCACTAGTGAAAGTATGAACCCTAGGCCTTGTCTACTATCATTGCAATACCGTTTATGCTCATGTTTACCACTTGCTACCTTGCTGTTTTTATATTTTCAATTTACAAAAACCTATATCTACCATCCATATTGCACTTGTATCACCATCTCTTCGCCGAACTAGTGCACCTATACAATTTACGATTGTGTTGGGTGTGTTGGGGACACTAGAGACTCTTTGTTATTTGGTTGTAGGGTTGTTTGAGGGAGACCATATTCATCCTACGCCTCCCACGGATTGATAAACCTTAGGTCATCCACTTGAGGGAAATTTGCTACTGTCCTACAAACCCCTACACTTGGAGGCCCAACAACGTCTACAAGACGAAGGTTGCGTAGTAGACATCAGTCACTGAACCCGCAAGTTGATCACCAAAACATACATCATGTAGATCACATGATATCCCATTGTCACCACAAATAAGCACATGCAAGACATACATCAAGTGTTCTCAAATCCTTAAAGACTCAATCTGATAAGATAACTTCAAAGCGAAAACTCAATCCATTACAAGAGAGTAGAGGGGGGGGGGGGGAAGC